>OZ004325.1:964996-1564996 GCA_963924455.1 Pelagia noctiluca | reverse complement strand
CAAAGCTACTGGACAACCTTTACCGGACATCACGTGGTATGTGGATGGGAAAGAGGTTAAGCAAAAAGCGAGGTTCTCTATAACGAGCCTCGAACTGTTGTCAGGCAGGCGAAAGAGCACTCTGAAAATTGACGGATTGAGAATGAGCGACGGTGGAATTTATGAGTGCAAAGCTGAGAATAAAGCTGGCATTTCTATGACTAAATCTAACGTTGCTATAACAGGTAAGATAATGTTATTACTAAATTTTGAGCTTACTAGAAACAAAATCATGGAAAATTGAATCTAATTCAATCTACAGGTATAAGGGGAAAATCTTAGGCAGCTACTATTTCTTGTAAAGTACTATAAAGGCTATAGGTAAAGAGAAACTTGCATAGATTCCAGTTGTTAAAAAGGAATCATTCCCCAAGAATTATTGTCCTATTAAAAAGATTTTTTGGATGCTTTGTCAATATTAGTAATTTCTCTATTTGAGATGTTTGATTCATTTTTAATTCTTAGGTGCTCCAACGATCGTGAATTTCAAAGACAGCATCAACGCGGTAATTGGCAAGCCGGTATATCTGCATTGCAACGCGAAAGGATTCCCGCTACCGACTTTCCGATGGCTGAAAGATGGCTGGCGCAATATCGCCACTGATAACCAGTACGTGATTCTAGAAAATGGCACATTGCTCATCTCATCAGTCAGCAAGATGAACAAGGGTCCTTTCAAATGTGAGGCTAAGAATAACTATGGACAAGACCAGAAGTCACTCATGCTCAACGTGTTAGGTATTGCTCTTTAGAACAGTCTTTGAATGGTACATAACTTCCAAATAGCCAGAAATACCGGAAACTCTGGGTATATCTGGGTATATAAATCTGTTACGTTTTAGTTTCGTTCTCTTTCTGACCTATTACTCTATTGAGTGTCAGACGAAAAGCTTAAGTAATCCATGTGTTCGTTTCATTATGTTTCCGGTATTTCTGGTTGTATTGCTCTTTCTATTGTCAGAACATTTCATATCATAGGTTCGTTCTGACGGATTCTTTGTTCCCCTATTCCCCTTTGAAGTTTTCCCATGTATTTTGTCAAAAACTAAATCAAAAACTTACTTACATTGGTATAATGGAATAATTGGAATAATACATCTAATCTTGATTAATTAAGAATTAAAAAAATTTTTCAAAGTCTTTTTGAAAAGACTGAGAGAAGATGCCTGCTTTGACTCGGCTGAAAGGCTAGTTATGTACTATAGAATAACTAAAAGATATCTACTTTATTACTTACATTTTCAAACTTGCAAGAATTCAAAAGAAATGAAAGAGATTTCAAAAGAAAAACGATAATTTTCAATTACTTGAATTTAAAAAGATTATTTAAAAGATTCCTTTTTTATTTTTAGTTCCTCCTACAATCGCTCCTTTCACATGGGCATCGATCGAAGCTGGACATCGAACTTCTAAAACATGTGAAGTTCCAACTGGGGATCTCCCTATCCACATCACGTGGTTCTGGAACGGGAAGGTCATCCAAAATGGCGGCGGTGTTTCTGTGGATACCAAAGATTTCCTCAGCCATTTGATTTTCTCCGAAGTCAAGGCAGAACATCGGGGAAAATACACATGCAAAGCAGAAAATAAAGCTGGCTATGCTACTTTTTCTGAAGAATTGGTTGTTAATGGTATGTTTCTGATTTCATTCTTTGATTTTATACCTATGCTATTCATTGTTTTCTATCATGTTTTTATTTCATCTGTCATATTTTGTTCTACGCTAGAATAGAACGTTTACTGATATTTTGCAGATATTTCTGGCATATCTTTCCAGCCCTTGGATTAGCCACAATAACGACAGACTGTATTTCCAAAAACTCCTTACTTTACACTGAGCACGCTTTTTACATGCGAGATTTAGTGGAAATAAGTTTAACTAAATCCACTGATCTAAGTCCATTAACTAAGTTTAACTAAGTGCTGTTTATAAATGATAAATTTACGTCTTCATACTTTACTATGACTTCCTATTCTGGGATTCTTTGAATTTGTTCAAACGTCCTGTTAAGATATTTATGCCTGACATATTCTTATCTAAAATTACCTCAACTTGACTAGAAGCACTTATGAAGTATTACTGAACCCTTACTCAACCCTCTTTGCACCCCCATTTAACCTTTCGTAGTAGCCTTGTAAATAATACTCTTGTTATGGCTTTGAAGTACGCTTATACCATTTTTCATAGAACCTCCGCGTCTGTTGGAATCTCCGGTAGATACATCTGTGTTGAAACCAGCTCGGTTCGAACTACGGTGCAGAGCGGCTGGCTTCCCCACCCCACAGATCGTTTGGTACAAGAACGTGAAGAAGGAGAGAGCGAGGAAGCTGCTGGCGTTGTCGAACAGAATCAAACAGTTTAGGAACGGATCCCTATTTGTTACCTCGACATCTGCAGATGATAGTGGCAAATACACGTGCAGTGCAGAGAATGGAATCGGTAAAATTGCAGAGAGAATCGTCACTATCGACATCAAAGGTACGCTTAAAAACTAAGGGTCCCTTGGGGCCCCAAACATTTTTATTGTGTGCTTTTGACTATACTGTGCTTTCAAGGCTATCCCACGCCTCTTTTAAGAGCCCCTTCGTACTTAATTCCCAGGGGCCCTTACTGCTTACGTTACGCAACTGGCTCGATACCATTTCCTTCACTTCGTTCAACAATTGTGGATGGCTATAGAGGATCCACTTAACACTGACTGGTTTATCTTCGATGCAATTTTCTGATTTAATTTTTGTATTTTTCAGTTCCTGCCACTGTCATTTCAACATCACCGAAAACCGTAAGCCAGCGCATAGGAAAATCAATCCAATTGAATTGCTCTGCAACGGGCACCCCCGTCTTGCAAGCACATTGGTATCAGTCGTCTAAAGTGCTTTCCGATTCCAACAAATATGTAATACAGGGGGTAACAAAGGTAGAAGATGGACAGTCAAAGTTGGAGTCAGTTTTGAAAATATCGAATTTACAAAGATCTGACAATGGAAATTATTTGTGTCAGGCAACAAATTCATTTGGTGGCGATAAGAAGGAAATCCGTCTCAAAGTATTAGGTATGATATTTTGATTTTCAAGAGGTTTTTTGTATCAATATTCATGGCCCCCCTTACCAGGTTAGTATTCCACTTGAGCCCACTTGATAAAAAATAAGTAAAATATTTGAGATCGCCGATTTGGCTGAAAATTTGTTACGGGATAGATAAAAGGTGCTGATTTTGAATTTGGTTTCAGAAATTGAAAATTCTGATTTTTAGGGTCGAAATGAGGGTAGGTTGGGGCATAGTTTATCGAAAAAGATGGTTTAGAAACCTATTGTTGTACGTCTTTGTTTCACAGTTGATGTTGAGCAGTACTTGAACGTGCACAACGAATGTATTATCCTTTCTCTTTACTGTTGAAATTTTACATGTAAATATTGTCCACATAAATATGATGCTGAAAATTATAAAGTCTTTTCTAAATAACAAATATTTCTGGCTGGAGAACGATGAAGCGTTTTGGTCTATTTGCTCAACCATGACCTTGTTGGCCAAAACAATAGCAAAACAAAAGACTGTGCACTCTCAATTTTGAAAAAGTTGCACAAAAAGATACAACAATAGGTTTCCACACCATCTTTTTCGATACACTTTGGTTGGGGTTAAGATTGTAAAAATAAAAGAGCTCACTGATTTTCTCAAAATTGGTGCATGACGTAAACTAAGGGTGCTGATTTCGAATCTGCAATACCTTCACTAAATTATTCAAGCCCCACTTTAAGTCAGTGGGTATTTGCATCAGATGTCTTTGCAATCATGCTATCACTTGATATATTGCACGCCTCTTCTTTCCATTCCCAAACCTCTTACAAATGGTTTTCTACTGTAATGCCACCTAATAAAAACCCCTAACACTCCCAGCATTTTCCCCTTTGGATTTGAAGGATTTTTGATTAAATAAGACTATATACTTGTATGTTTTAGTATCTATAGTGTAATGTAATGTATTATTAGTGAAAAATTCGTATAATGTGTTTGTTTTTGTGATGAAATGTTTTACCCCATTTGAATAGTCTTTCTTGACTTTCCTAGTTGAGGGGGAGAATTGTAATTGCAATTCTTGTAATAACATCAAATATCATTGTAAAATTTGTTCAAAGGAAATTAAATTGCTGCTCCACCAAGTTTTCGTGTTTGAATATATTTTCATTTGATATTTTCATGTTTTTAGAACGACCCGATCCTCCCGCCAGGCCAACTTCTACTCGAACCTCTTCTCGGTGGCTGGAAATAAAATGGCGCCGACCTTACAACGGCCACTGTAGAATCATCAAGTACTCACTTCAGTACACAAGACAGTTTGATTCCTGGATGCAGAAAAATGTTGTCTCTGTCGATGGAAATCTGACGAAGTTTGTCGTTGCTGGCGTCTCTCCCGGATTATCTTACAATTTCAGAATCATCGCTACAAATAGAATTGGAAACAGTGCTGCGAGTGCTGAGGCTGTTTTTCAAACAAAAGAGGAAGGTGTGCATCATTAATTGTTTTCTTATCTTGAAACATTGTCAATTTAGAAAATTATCTGGGAACATTTTGTTGTATGTCTCTGTTAACATTTTCCAACCATAACCGTGCACAAACCTTTTGTCTTACTATCATTTCGTGTAAATTGACATGGTTGAGCGACTCAACCCAAATATTTCTTTTTTGCTGATTGCTTGATGCATTTTAGTTTATATCAATTACATTAGAATATTTCAAAGAATGATTCCATAGACAACATTTTTGTCATTCATTGCCGTATTTTGACGAATTCAAGCAAAATCTGTACACGGTGAAGAACAGTTCAACATCCAGATGAAAACAAAGAATCTAAAAAATGGCTTCCGGACCATTCCTATCAAATGACTATGTTTGAAATCAATATCCAAAGGGGAGTAATAGATTGAATCATCAGTTAGCTATGCATGCATTGTAAACAGTTGAGGGGAATCTCGGCGTACGTAACTGTGATAAAAAGGCTTATTCAAGAATTTACGGTAGCTTGGTCTACCTTCTCTAGAATACCTGATTTACATGTGAAATTACTATTTTTCAGCACCATCTTCGCCCCCCATGAATGTGACGGTATCTGCCTTGAGCAAAGACAAACTAATGGTCGTCTGGAAGGTATGATTTCTTCAATAAAGACAAACAAACAATCAGCAATATTAAAAGAAGTTAACAGACTTTAAACTTTGTATTAAAAGTAACTAAGTGTTGTTTGAAGAAGAATTATCCATGTTTCCTCGTGAATTACAAAAAGACATGTAGAATATATAAACTTGAAACTATAGCATTTAAATAGATTCCTCTTCTTCTAGTTAAGTTTGACCTTTATGCCTTAATGGACAGCCAAAATGCAGTTAGAATGCTTAAATTAATGTTTTTCCCCTTTGAATCACATTTTAATGCTTTAAACGTTTTCACATTTTCTACTCCTACAATATTGCTGTTGCTAGGTTTCAGGCCAATTCAATTCAATTTTAATCTTGCAACTACTCTCTGTCCACAAAAGAATAGTTTAGAGAAATATTTCCTCTACTGATTTAAAACGAATCTTGGATAACGACAATTCTAACTCTAAAAAGATTCGAATCTGATATCCTATTGCTTCAATAACACTAATCCAAAAAATGTTTTTTTCAGCCTCCACCCAAGGACAAAAAGAACGGAAAGATACTAGGATATGAGGTCACTTGCAAAGACATCAGCGATCCCATGCGCGTCTCGAAAACATTGACAGTTTATGGTTCGAACATGCTGGTTTTGAACAGTCTGAAAGCCTACACGTTCTATCGCATCACAATTCGTGCGTTCACGAAACCAGGAGCAGGTCCCCAATCCACCCCAGTCAGAAAGAGAACTCTGGAAGGAGGTGAGTGAGCCGTTCTGATTTCGAAATTAGCTCTAACTGATTTATCAGATAGCAATCGACCCAAATGACAATTCTCTGTTCCAACTCACCTATGTCACCCGACAGCCGTCTTGGCCATGAACCGTGGTTGAATTTGATTGGTGATCAACAACAGCAATAGACCAACGAGGAAATTTTGTTGGTTGACTTTCAAAACATAATGGCGAGTGAAACTGGCAATACTTGCAGCTAGGGACTACATACCTCCCAAGACTTGAACACATGTAGATCGAAATGAATGTTATACAAACAAAACAAGACAGCGTGATCAAAGATATAATTGATAAAACGTTATCTGATTTGCATATGATATTGTCTAGATAATTTCTCATCAGACAGATATTAGAACACGGAAGTTATGGGCATATGCCAAATTTGATAGAGTCTTATACCTTTAAAACAACCTTCTAGTTTATTATGTTTCCGATTCTTTTCGATGTTACATTATTCTTAACATATTTTCTAGCTCCAACTGCTCCTCCGCAGTCGGTGTCTGCGACTGCAATAAGCTCTCAGATCATCAGCGTAAAGTGGAATCTACCTCCTTATGAACACAGACATGGAATGATCAACGGCTACAAAGTGATCTACACAGAAGTAACAACCTCCAAGAAGTTCTCAACTGTTGTCACCAGTGTCCATTACGCAGAATTGACAAAACTGAAGAAGTACACAGTTTACGAGATATCTGTGCTTGCTTTTACTGGTGGAGGCGACGGCAAGCTGAGTGATCCTATTATGGAAAGAACTGCTGAAGACGGTAATCATATTTGCATGTTTACATTTAACTCAAGTAGAGCATGAAAACGGTAATTATATTTACATGTTTACTTCTAGCTCAAGTAGAACATGCCTATCTTTGCTATATTGCTGGATATAGGCGAATATATATTACAGTAGAATGGACACCCAGGGCCTGTTGATATGAGTGAAAATACCTCACTTGCCAGACCCGGGACTGACAAGCAAAGTCAATATCAATCACAGTTTTTATGGGATTTTCATGCTTGGTTTGAAAGGTAAAGTGCCCATCCTGACCATAGTGCTCGATATAGGCGAGTGTAGAGCAACTCTAGAGTAGAATCTACACTCAACAAGGCTCTCTTGTAACTGTGATTTTCATGCTTTCACATTCATCAGATAGAATATACTAATCTTGTCTGATTTAGTAAAGTCTGTCTGATGAATTTGCAAGATCAAAACTCAGAGGGAATATTAAAATTTGTTCTTGTTAAGTGTAGAATCTACTGTATTTATATTGTTTTTCTGGATCATTCAATTAAATGTTAGTCACGTAGATATTCTTCAAAGGTTTGTTGTTGGTTCGTGCCCAACTGCAGACCTTTCACAGAGTTTGAAAAACGATTTTTCAGCTCTCTAAAATGCTTGGCAAAAAGATGGAAGAAGGGAATTATGAGATCTGGTCACATTTACAGGACTGATGTGCTGCGTCAAACCAATATAGTTATTGTCAAGTTTGAAGAGATTTTATCATTAAGTTTTCCCCTTAATTTCCCCTTTCATTTCATCCACTTAAGTTTCTTCCTTTTTGAATCTTAAGTATTGTAATTCATTTTGCTTGTTTGCTAGAACATAGATCTATAACCCATGTTTAGAATCATTATAAAGGGCTTCTACTTTTACTTGTCCCTATGGGCTGTTTGGCCTAATTTCAATATTTTGTTAGAATACCGACCTAGACGAGGGTACATGTTGTAATTAGTGAGAAACAACTAAATTTTCGTCGAGATAAAGATTCTGGTCCCTTGCACTGTTTCAGTAAATTGAATAACAGACTTGTGAATTTTACATTTGTTATACATCTTCATTTTGCTTTAAAGTTGATTATATTTTCAGTTCCTGGTCCTCCTGGGCAGTTACGAGCTGCTGCTGCCTCTCCCCATCAGATCCTGGTAACCTGGAAACCACCCTCAGAACCCAACGGGATGATCACGGGGTACATTCTGCATTATCGCAAATCAATGGATGGGTCCTCTTCTCAGCACGAGTTTCCTCTTGATTCTAACATTAGTTCCCAGACCCTGCATGGCCTCGAGGTTGGTAAAGAGTATGAGATCTGGATTAACGCACAAACGAAGATTGGGACTGGGTTCCGGTCTGGAATCGTCAAGGCAAGAACCATGACGAAGAGTAAGTATGCTGTCTCTCCAGAGGCAGACTCAGAAAATTCTGAGAGGGGACAGCTAATTTATGGGATTGGGCCTGGTTAATGCTATGCTGCTTTTCATCAGTGACATTAAAAGTGATTTTTCAGGGATGTGAAACTTCCAGAAGGGGGCACTAAAGCTTTATGCCAGCAAGAGCAAGAGGGCAGGGGCACCCCTTTGTCATTTAATGGACTCTAATATGTCGTTCCAATAGTTTTCTTCGCATGATGCTGGGTAGTTAAAAAATGGCATCCCTTAGTGGAGAACTCAGAAATAAAATATCAAGCTGCTAAGTAACCTTTTCCTGTCATAGGCGACCTTTTCCAGTACCTAGAGAACTAGTTATACTTATACTGGTTATCTATTTATCCTGAAAAATCATAGGTGAAAAAAATTAGAATTTTCGAGATATTTCCACAAAGTTTTCTTCATTATCTGGTAGTTTTTTTGGGGACTTACAGAATCGTGATAATGTGATGATGTATTGAGATAGCTAAGTTAAGTTTCATTGAGGTTTTGCTGAATCATTAATTTTCAGAACCTAGAAATTCCAATGTACCACGTATATCATCTAACAATGTATATTTCGACTTTTAGTTCCAGCGCGAATCCTGACTCTAACTCAGATCGTGAGGGTTTCGATAGATGCGGACATCGGTCTTCCCTGCGTCGCTGTTGGCCATCCTAAACCGGAAATAACGTGGATTTTCAAAAACCAACGCATCAAGAAAAGACGTCGTAGGAAAAGAGCTTATCAGAATGAAGGAAAGTTGATACTCAATAACGTGCAAATGAACAACGCAGGACCATACAACTGCTCCGCTGTTAATCCTTATGGCTCGGATTGGAACATAATTACTCTTATTGTGCAAGGTATAGAATCGTCTTACTTAATTGCTTACTTACTTGCTTACTTACTAACTTACTTACTTACTTACTTACTTTCTTACTTACTTAATTACTTACTCATTTACTTACTAACTTGCTTACTTACTTACTTACTTACTTACTTACTTACTTACTTACTTACTTACTTACTTACTTACTTACTTACTTACTTACTTACTTACTTACTTACTTACTTACTTACTTACTTACTTACTTACTTACTTACTTACATGCTTTCTCACATACTTACTCAATCACTTACTGACTTACTAACTGTAAAGAAACAAACTCGAATCCAAATCCAAACTAAAATATAACCACAGGGAACTTTATGTATGGAATAAGGGCACTTTGATTATAATGGAGCAACAGTGTCCTTAGATACCAAATCTTGGAGGATCCTATACCCCCCAGTGCCCCAATTAGTCCCTAAATACGTATATGCTTCCCTTTCATAAAAACCCTTTATTTTCATTTCCTTTTCCCAGGATTTCCATCTGTTCCCCGAATGATCCAAGCAAAGACACTAAATGAAACGATGGTTAACATAAGCTGGGTCTCGAGCTTCGATGCCCACAGTCCGATCATCCGATATCACATCCGGTTCAAGGAGCGCAATAACACCAACTGGAAAACCGCCACTTTAGGTCCGGACCAGCAGTGGTTCATCTTGAAAATCGGTTCGAAAAACCAGTCCTTGTTTTCTGTTGCAAGCGAGAATATCATTGGTAAAGGCAAATACAGTTCTGTGATCGAAATCACGAGAACCAGAAATGGTATGTTTAGGAAAGTCTTTTTATGATCTTCAAGGAATGGACATGGTTAGATTTGAATAAGCCAGCATTTGAATGAAAGAGCTAGATGTAGTGTGGGTCTAAAACGTCTAGTTATGTACATATCAAACTCCTTTTTTGTGCAATGCACATGTAGTTGAACATCATGTATATAGAACTCCTGAAAACTTGTAGAGGGAAGAAGCAAAGTAAAGCAACTTTATTCAGTACACTTAGGCCTTTCGGACTTATGTTTTATTTATATGACATGTGACTATTTTCTAAATGACTTTTATTTAAACGAAAGTCACACTCTTAGGAGGACATAAGCGCGAAAGGCCTAAGTGTACTGTATATTGTGTTTCTTTTTCTCTTTTTTCCACTTAGTTAGATAAATTTTATCAAATTTCAGGTTTTGTGACGAAGGTTCTGTCCGACGTAAAAACATCAGTAGTCCATGCGCCAAGAGTGATTGCAAGCGAGAAAGAAAACGTCATCGCACCTATAATAGCTGGCTGTGTAGTTGCCGTTGTTGTTGTTGCTATCATCATGGCATTGGCATCATGGGATCGCACAGAGAGACGTTTGCGAGGTAATTCATTTTTCTCCAACAATAGCAATACCTCACCCATTTTCTTATTGCCCTATTTCGATCCACATCTGGGAATGATAATTCGCTAGGCTTTGTTTCGTTCTCTTCTCTTCTAATGGAAGTTTAATGTTTTCACAATCATCAGCAAACTGTAATCTATAATATTATATGTCTGTTGATTGTGAAAACATTAAACTTTGAGTTTCAGAGTAATAAGATATAGATCGCTTCCCTAACCTCTCTAGTAAAGCATCTTAGGCCAACAGAAATCCAGTACTTCAAAGGGGAATTCATTAGAAAAGGGGTGCTAAAACGAATGCAAAAAGTCTTTATAAGTAGTATATCAATGTTTATGTTTGAAATATTTGATGTCATCAAAACTATTTCATAGAAGTGACCCCTTTCCCTCCTAAAACCTACTGACCCCTACTTAAACATTTTAAACCTATCGAACCCTTAAACTCGATTAAACCTTGTTGAGCCATTGAATTCTGTAGAACAACATTCAATTACCTTCCGGTCCAGTGTTTACTACGACTGAAAAAAATGGGTTCGCCTGTTGCTTATCATGTAAATCATTTTTTGACAGTTTGTTATTTCTATACAATTATTTTATTTTGAAACAATGCAATCAATGATTAGTTTTGATTCTATGATTCTTAATAAGAAACATAGTGTCAAGACCATATAAATGAAAATATGAAAAAAAGATTGATGCAAACCATATTATTTTGATATTGATTGACAAAAATTAGAAGGAGTTTTTTCTTATTTCTTTTACAGCCCCGAGGTGTGATAGGTTATTCATTTGTGACACGGGTGATGATTATGCAAAAGGTCCATACAGAGGGACATATGATGGACCTTACAACGAACCAAATATGCCGTGGCCTTGGAATGCTACAGGGTAAGATCAAGTTGCGTTGGCCTTGATACTTTGTCTGTGTTGTTTATTGTATTTGTGTTGTTTTAATTTTGTAAGAATTGGTAATTAGAATTACTGTGTTTTACCTCTAATCCAGCACATTTAAATTCATTTTATATTTAGTGATAGTTTCAAAATTGTATATATTTATGATGATGAAAAGGGTAAGAACTGTTTTCCTTATCACTCTTATTGTTGCCTCAAGGTTTAGGAATGCCAAACATTTTAATTTTACTGATCTTCAAACTTTCTGAATCAAACAACTTTATCTGCTTTGATTCTTCTTTCAGAAACAGTTTTGTTGGCACGAATGAGGACACGTCAGACAGCACAGCGAACCAAGAAGAAAACAACGAGGACCGATTTCCAGAACATTTATTTGCACAATTATTGAACTTCGATGAAACGGACGAAGATACGGATAAAAACATTCCAGTTGCACCTAAGCCGAGCCAAGACCTTCTCGCCTCTGATGTCTTGCTAGGCCGATCGAGTTCGACCACTTACAAAACATCGCAATCTTCGCAACTGTCCAAAAACCCATTTAACGACAGCAGTCTACTTTCGAGCAGGAACGAGCCGAGTACGACGGATAGCGAGCAAGGCGGACCTGCGGTTAACATCGCGCGGAGTTTAGAAAACGCGTTGAGTGACGTTCCGACTGCCAGCAAACATGATAAACTTAATTCGAGTGCAAAGATGAAACACGGCGTGAAGAGCCTCGATCGGGGGTTGCACCAGACGCATAATATCCAAGCTTATATTTCTAAAAACGGCAACGTACGTAATCAAACAATTGATTCTGCGAGAGAGAACCGGTTAAAAACAATCGGGTCCAAACCGGTCTCGGTAAGCTCGAGAGACGGCAAGGTCAAACGATCAAAAAGTGTCCGGTCTTACGAGTCCGTGTCGTCAAACTGTAGTTCCACAAGAGGTGAACTCGTCAAAGCTTACGAGTTTGGAAGGAAGTATAAATTACAAGAATATTTTGTTCCGACTTTTCTGGACAATAGTACCACTGAAGACAGTTGTAGTGAGCTCAGTGAATTGTGTGAATTTTCATCGCTACCACGTGACACGAATGACTGTCTACTGCGCATGCCCATTCCCATTCGACCATTGTTGTCGATCGAAGATTCGAAAGATGGGTTGAAGGAGATTGGGGTTGCTTATGATGGGGAGTCACTGGTCTGACGATTCACACAGAAATGATTTGTGTCCTGTAGAAGAGCCTCGAGAAAAAGTAACTAGGGCAGTATTATGCCTTCTCGCAAGAGGAAATGGCAATAGGCTATGTTTAAGAATAATTGATGTTATGCTATTGGTTAGAGTAATAAGAATTCAAGGAAGCATATTTTTACCTTCTCACAAGAAGAAATGGCAGTAGATTATTGTTAATAAAATGACATTATGCTAATGCTAAGAGTAATAAGGAACAAGGAACCATATTTCACCTTCTTACAATAGGAAACAGCAATAGGCTAATATTGAGAATAGTAACATTTATGTTATGCTATCGTTTAGTGTAATAAGAAAGCACCAGGGTTAATCATGGTAGCTTCCCCACGTGTTAAAATTGAAGTGACCAGGTACCGGTTGTTCGAAACCCCAATTCATTTTCTAGGATTAAATACATACTAAATTAGGAATTAAAATCCAAACAACGTTGTTCAAAGACCGATTAGGGCTAATCAGGGCCTAACTTAGGTAATGACTTTAATCCACCTCGGGAGGTGTATTAAAAGCTAATTAGGGGTATTAGATGAATAAAACTTACAATTAGACATCGATTTTAGTGTGTTCCCCTTCTCTAATGAGACAAACAGGTTTGACATAAAATATGTCCTCGTGCACCTCTTACACACTGTGTCGAAAGAGATAAAGAGCAAATTAATATTTGAAAAATTAAGTGATTTTGGAATGAACGTCGAAATTCATTTTCTTCTCACCACAATACAACCTCCGAAAACCCGATAAAAATAGCATTATTTATAAGATATAAATTGTGCGAATATAATTTCAAAATATAATGATATAGATATTATGAAATATTCTAGAAATAACCACGTCCTAAAATTTGCATTTTGATTTCCCATTCATTGCGTCAGAACGTTCGTTCTATTGTTAGTTTGTGAGACACGCCACAACATTATTGGTTTCATCCATCAAAACATCCAAACTGATTTATCAAATTGAACAAAGATGTGTGATACTTCTCAAACGTTTTGTTGGATAACTTCAAGATCTGTACAACGAAATAAGAAAATAAAGCTTTTTTTTGTTGCTTAATACCTAACTATTCCTGTCCCATTTCCCTGGACAATCCCCATACTCTCATTTGGCTTTTAAAAGGCTTCTTGATTATTTCTTGCAAAGTTGTCCCAACCTTGAATAGACATTAAAGTTTCTATGATTTAATTGTTTTTTTTTATATGTCTTTAAATCGATACTTTAGAATCTAATATATCTTTGAATCAATACTTTAGAATCTAATATCTTGTCTACTTATTAGTTTAAACTTAAAGGGAGGCATAGCCTAGGCTTTTTAAGTATTTTCCTTCCTCTAAGTACAGGTTTGTTTTTGTTTGGCCACTAATACAGTTTTTATGCAATTATCAGAGTTAATCGGGGATTACAGCAATGCTTAGTCCTGGAGTAGCTAATCGAGGGCTGAAAATGGGTTTGAAGAACGCTGTTCAATTAGTTAATCGGGGATGGGGGGCTAAACCTGGATTAACCTCTAATCCTAGAGTAAGTTAATCGCATTTACAATATCTACCCAAAATCATGCCTTTCCCCCCTTGGGTTTACGGCTGCTGCAGTGTTTGCTTCAAATCAATTCGTAAATGTTTTTCTCAAATACCACTTTCTGCACCCACCCTTCACATGTAAACAACGGAGAAGGTGGTGCATTTTTTAATTCGATACGAGAAGTAAAAATTTGCACAGCATGCTCTATTTTTAAGAAACTTCTCTTTCCTCAGTAAATTACGTAACAAACTTCTGCTTGTGCTTTTCTCTCAATGGTTTGATGCACGAGAGCCCGTTGCCCATTGGTCAGTTTTTTCGTGCACTGTCGACATCGTTGTACATTTCACCTCGCCTCACAACTTGTGCTCATCACCAATTTTCGACCTCTGCTACTCGCCGCTACGGTGAATCTAGTTGTGTTTTCGATCCAGGTACGATTCTCTACTTTGCACTGTTTTTATTAGCATATTATTTGTTTTAATTATCACATTATTGTACACCTGCAGCAATTAACACCTTATGACAGAAGGCAGGAAATCAAGTACCACTTGCTAAATGTCAGTCTCCTCCAACGTTTTGTCTTTACTTAGCGGCTTCCTACCGTCCTGTTCTGAGCGCCATTATTTCATTGTTTGCCTCAAATCCGTTACTTTACTCCTATTGTTTCATCTCGTGTACTTACAAAAGCCCCTAGCATCCTGGCAATATCTAAGAAACCCTCCTCCTATCCACCACCTTTATCATTTGCCTGTTTTCTTACGCATCAAATTTAAGTCCTTGCATTCTTTTCTTTTCTGACGCCATGATTTTTGTTTTGCAGAGTTCTCAGTCGAAATTGCGTTTGTAGGTAAGCGGTTGAGCGTACTTACTATGTACTACATGCCTTCACTCGCTTTTTTTAAGTCAACCCATTTCATGCATAACTTTTTGATTCTCACACGTTAGTAATTAAACCAGACTACCCCGAAATGATATGGTTTTTTTGATACACTTTCCTACTTTGTAGTTCCTCGAGTTCTGCTCAGAGCGGGCCCCAGCCGATAGTTACCTATTTTTTCATAGTTTCATCTCGTGTAAGTTCTATTTGTCATTAATGTCTTTTTTATAAGCATCATAGCAAGGAAAATTACTTTAAAATTCTAGCAAATAGGGTAACCGAAAATCTTAAGGTTTTTTGGAATCCTGATCCTGGGTACATTCTGAGAACTGTGTCATTGTGACGTAATTGATGACGTCAATTGACTATTGTCACGAGAAATCCGACTTCCAAATATTCGATCGCTGATCACATCATTGGAAAGACCATAAAATACTGAGCAAATAATTATAGGACACTGATGTTAGTTGATATCTCCTTCAAAAGATATCACGTATCACATGTAAATATCGAGAAATTCAAAATGGCGGATGGAGATTGAGTGTTTAAGTCTGTTTGTTTCAATTGTTTGATCGGAATTTGATGAAGGAATTGTCTTTTTAACTGCTACTGTGTGAAAATGAACAAAACTGTTCAATAGGAGCCGCTGAGTTAAAATGTGAGCTAAGCCAAATAGAGTTATTGAATTTATCATTAAATGTTATTGTCAGTTTATGGCAGCCATTTAGCTTAGCTTAAATTTTAACTCGATGGCTCCTATCGAAATTGTTTGTTTATTCTTATACAGTAGCAATTAAAAAAGACCTCATGCCTCGACATCTTTCTTTCCAATTTTCCTTCTCCTGCAAACGGGAAAGATGATATCAATATCGCTACTATATTCTCAATGTGCTGCAATAACTTACCGTCATACCGTCAACAGGTCGCACCGCTGACACTAAAGTGCCTTTGCAAGGTCTCTAATTCCAATTTCCTTCATTTTTAGATTAGACCATTGTCAATCAGAACAATATTCTAAACATCATTACTTCATCAAGTAAATACCTTTCACAAGTACTACATACTGAATTTCCATAATGTTGCAGTTGTAGTGAAGAACATGTCACCAATGTTTACGCGGTGCACTATTAGCTACCTTGCCATAAACTACCCGGTACTAAATTGAGACATCCCATGTTTACCAAATGCAATGCAACATATATATATGCCTGTAAGAGAGAAGAGTACAACATATGGCAGGACCTGTCAAATGATATTACTGCCTATATCCAGGAAATGATAGTGGCTTACTTACAATTATTTAGTGATGCTGCTAAGTTTCGGTTATCTCTTTACCGCTTCTATTCTTATTCCCCTCTATAGAATTAGTATTTTGAACATGTTCAGGGTGCAACGCTTCTCACCCTCTCCATTGACGAGCGAAATCTTTTTGACCACTGCCTGTGCCCTTTCCTGTGCCGTGTGCTTCACTATCACCACGCGGGCATCTCTTGCTGCAGTTTCTTCCAGTCAGTCAAGGGCTTACCATTTTCCTTGCAGCTCAAGATGCCCAAGCGCAAGAAGATAGTTTGGACTGATGCACTAGAAGAAACCCTGATTGAGTGCCACAAATACGCCAGAGTGGAGAAAGACAGGAACCCCCAATTGTCCATTGTCAAGTTGGTCCACGAAGAATGGACAAGACGGTTTCCTGAAACTCCCATTGGAAAGCCCACCCTGAGAATCAAGCTATCCAAAATGAAACGGTCCGGGAAGATTCAGCGTTCCGTTCCACCCAATGTGCCGAAGCTCGTCTCCTGCACCGGCCCAAATCTACCCAATCCTCCTTTGGAGCCGGACGCAGATGTGGTCTTTTTGGAACGGCCTGTTGCCAATGCTCCGACCCTGTCGGATGCAGTTGTTGCCTCCTTGCCGATACCGGTTGCTCCGGCCACACCTGCAGGGCCCCAGTCGGATGTAGTTGCAGCTTTTTCGCAGTCGACCTGCTGTCAGGAAGTCTCTCCCAAAGCATCGGCCCCAACTTCCAAGAAACAGAGAAGGGGGCCCTATTTGACCAAACTACACAAAGTCGAGATCATAAAGTGCAATGCCAAGGCCAAGCGTAACATTCTGGAAACAAAGAAGAAATCTCACATGCAGGTTTTAAGAGAAACCAGACGGGCATGGTTGCAAATGCACGGCGACCGCACTATATCCATCGACAAAATACGCAGGGTGATAAAAGACCACAAAGATGGAAAATTCGACCATCCTACCCTCCACGCAAACGTCACCACTGTCCGTCGAGCACTGAAATCTCTGCGGCCGTACAAGTTTGTAAAGGAGAAACTTGCCAGTGAGCTAACTTAAGCCAGTGATGCACATTAAAGTTTTGATGATTGAGTTTGTTCTTGTAGTGCCTTAAATCAATACTTGAAAAACTAATTTCTTCTCTACTTTGATAAGTTTAAACTTAGGTGGTTACTATACAACTAATTTCTGAAGAAGGCAAAGTATCAGTATGCATTTTCCATATGATGTTAAGACACGAGAAGCAGAAAGTTTTCATGTTCGAAATTTAACATAATTAACATAATTATGACTTCATAAGCATAATTATCCCTTAAATACAATTTTTTCCTAAAAAGAAAAGAAAGCAAAGTGCTTGAGTCGAAGCTTTCAAACTCTCCATAAATACTCTTAAGGGACCTATTAAGGGCGGCAACTAAAAAAACTAGGAATAAATTGATTTGTGGAAAAGTTGTTTAAAGAAATTGGTAATGTTGCACTTTTCATGGTTGAGCAGCATTATATGATTGAAATTGAAATTTATGTTTCAAATTACAGTGCAGTTTTTTTAGTTGCTACCCCTTAAGAAACACATGCTAGAAGTAACTGTGAATGTTCACAACTTTATCTTATCCTATCTTAAAGTAATCCTTTCTTAAAGTGCACAATATCTTGAGAAATGTGTTTTTAGAAAAACGCGATTTAGAATGATAATTTGTTGAAAGTTCAAAAACCCCCATGGTGCGGAAATTTGCTACATAACATGATGTTCTTGTAAAATGCAAAAAAAGTTACAAAATTGCCTTTAGGTTGTATGGTAGCTAACAACCTTTAGAGAGAGGCGACGCAGTTTAATACCCCGATTTCTTAATCGCAGATTAGGGAGTTCGCACATGTGTTTGAGATGAAGAAAGGCCCATGTATCAGAAATTCTAAAAAATTAGACTCCAAGTATGGAGATAAAAACTCATTACAATACAGAGCAAATAAACAGAGATCCGCGCTCTAGGGAGGTGATCGTTTAGGCCCTACGAAGAGTTAATGAATTCCTGCTCAGCACCTGCTCTGCAGGATCCTTGCCATGTTATCTATCACCAACTCTACGAACCTGGTTTCGAGGAAGATGTTGACAGAAATCATTATCAAGTTTATGTTTAGAAATAAAGTTTTCACTAGAAGTACGCTAATTAGTTCATTGGAAATTTTCATTAGAAGTATGTTGATTCATACTTTCTGTTAGACAGATTTCATTTGAAACTGTCTCAAAAAACTGGATTTTCTTCAAGGCAAATCATGTATCCAAACCTTTATAACTTTTGTGAGAGCCCTTTGATGTAATCCATTCTGCACGAAAGTCTCGTAAAATTGTTATACAGTATAGATCCACTATAGTAGTTGATATACACTGATATTTGAGTTTTTATCCACTCTAATAGTTAAGCATTAAAAAGGAAATCAAAAATTGATAAAACAGACTTGTTAATTCACTGTTGCTTATTTTAGATACAGTTATTAATGGATATCGTCATGATTTGATTTCGAAGCAGAAATGTTAATTCTCTAGTTGCTTTCTATTCAACTACACGTTATACAACTAAAATATTTGCAGTTTTCCTAAAGGCGGATTTCCATTTAAAATAATCTACGCGTATCGACACGAATCTTACCACAACGCATGCGCATAAACTAAAACAGAGGCACTACGCGTAGTACGGCACGATTCGTCGTATCGCTTTTGAAAGTTTGTTTCAAGTCAACTTTTTCACGGAGTTCGCGTATCTTCTCGCTGGTTTGCAACATGGCGACTCAAGAGCCTAGCAATCAAATATCGTAAAGCTTGGTTGAGCATTTGTTGCACGTTGCTCCAAATGAAGAAATTATGCGAATGCTAACTCAGAAGTTAATTAAACTCTCCTTTCTCTTTTCTTTCTTTGAATATTTTGCAAACCCAGGTTTTTTTTTCTTTCGTCTTTCTTGTCTTCTTTTTAAAAGTAGAAGCAAAATTGTTCGTCGACTAAAGACAGGCATCATAAATCATTGATATTTTTCATAGAGAAACTTGAGAAACGAAAATTGGCGCCAATAATACGTTGGCGCCAATACAGTGGTACGCGTACTGTTTCTGTGATACGCGTACCGTGTCCGACGTCCGATTCGTGTCGATACGCGTACTAGTTTTGTTAAGTGGAAATCCGCCTGGAGCGAAACCTATCCGATTATACGGAATACGGAACTTTTCGATTTGAATTAGCACACTTCTAAGTACGCTCCGTTTTCAGTGCTAGGCCAAAAATACATAGACATTCAAATATGAAAGAATTGTTTCAATGAAAATATTTGTCTGGAAATAAGATTAAGAGCATCGTATTTGCCTGGAGCAGTGTAAACATTCCATCTTATTCATAGCGTATTAGTTTGAAAACGTAGCAGTTGGGCGTCAACTTAGAAGAAGTTAAGTTGCGTATATGACAGTGCTTTCACTTAGACAATATTTTTCGTGGTAATCTGAGTTTCAATAAATCTGGTTATTTATCATTTTGAAGGTATTTTGGAATATTTGTTGGGATTTGTGAGTAAGAATTTCTTCGTAGGTTTAGCGTAGGGATAAACTTACAAGGAGGTAGGTAGACGTAGTATATTGTGCGTGGCAGCACTATTGGCAGCCAATACCTAGTCATACCTCAAAGCTTCAACTGTTTTCTTACGACCAAGGCTTGGCTGGATTAAACAACAAACAAACATGGCCTTTTTATCGTTTGTAAACTTGTGTTTGATATTGTCGGATATTCAAGTTTTTGGAAAATGTCACCCACAAATTTAATTCCGGTTGGGATGGATGGTGTTTTTTTGGCTGAGGAGCATGAAAGACCACCAGATGACTGTGTTAGAAAATGGAACCTAAAGTATTCTTCCTAATTTATGTTTTGGGTGTAATAAGTTTATACGAGTGCAAAATCTGGAAAGACGTTGGAAGTACTCTCGGGTTCATTCGAAGCAAACCAGAACCCGGTTTACGCAAGGAAGTGTTCACGGTGAACAGCGAAGATGAGCTTTTGAGATGGCCTAAGAATAAGGAAGCATACGACCCGCAGGAGGCTTTCAAAGAGGCTGCCAAACGTGTACGTAGAGACGATGGCTCTGCCCACCAACCCAAGTCTAACATGGTAGGTAATAGCTTATTCAATTCCAGTCCACTGCCTACTAAAAATCTTTGAAAATCTTGATAAATCCCTTAAAATTTCAAAATCTTTCAAAATTTGCCCTGAACAATCTGTATATTCTGAAAAAATGTTTTATCCCTTATGTAAGTCCTAAACACTGGGGAGTGGGCTGTGAAGGTGCACAAGCCCTACCTACCCAGAGAATACAATTCTCTAAGTCGGTGACGTAACAGGGAACATAATTCCAGCCCCCCGTCGGCATTGAGCCGATGCACCCCTTCCATCTAAACAGGAGCCAGATGGTAGGCCTTGGAAAAAGGAAGGCAGAATGACAGTGCGTACGCAAATATCAAATGAAACAATAAAATGAAATAAATAAACCCCATGCGCTAGAAAAAACCCCCTAAGTAGGAGTGGGTGGGTGGGATTCGAAAGGAACAGTGAGACTTGTTGTATCCTTGGTCAGTGAATAACTCAATTGCTGAACAAATCAGCATGCTTTCAGAATCAATGCTGCAGCACATGGAATAAATTAACACCTCCCATATAAGGTAGTCACGACAAACCTGGGGAAAAACTGAACGGTAACCGAGGGCCAGGGAAAAACCCAAGCAGCAACAACAACCTTGTAGATGATCTGTGGGAATACCGAACACTAGGACCCTAGACTTACGGGGATAACTCAAATTAAATCTGCATATAATTTACATTTATCCCTTATGTAAGTCCTAAACACTGGGGAGTGGGCTGTGAAGGTGCACAAGCCCTACCTACCCAGAGAATACAATTCTCTAAGTCGGTGACGTAACAGGGAACATAATTCCAGCCCAACAAACACACTTGTGTGTGCGCCCAGACACCGACGACTTAAGGGAACTTAACTATCTACTTGCCCAATAGCCCAAACCCAGGTCCCAAAAGAAAAGAACCAACAAACAAAAGCTACATTAACAAGCATGTTAGAAAAGATTTTGTCAAAGACAACAGCATAAAACCACTGTCCCAGACTGGAAGTTTAAGATGGAGAAAAAATAAAGACCAAAACCTAGTAAACATGGCAAAAAATATGCCAACACCCTGCTGTAACATAGCATAAAAATGCTAATAACCCTGCTGTAACATAGCATAAAAATGCTAATAACCCTGCTGTAACATAGCATAAAATGCTAATAACCCTGCTGTAACATAGCATAAAATGCTAATAACCCTGCTGTAACATAGCATAAAATGCTAATAACCCTGCTGTAACATAGCATAAAATGCTAATAACCCTGCTGTAACATAGCATAAAAATGCTAATAACCCTGCTGTAACATAGCATAAAAATGCTAATAACCCTGCTGTAACATAGCATAAAATGCTAATAACCCTGCTGTAACATAGCATAAAATGCTAATAACCCTGCTGTAACATAGCATAAAATGCTAATAACCCTGCTGTAACATAGCATAAAATGCTAATAACCCTGCTGTAACATAGCATAAAAATGCTAATAACCCTGCTGTAACATAGCATAAAATGCTAATAACCCTGCGGTAACATAACATAAAATGCTAATAACCCTGCTGTAACATAGCATAAAAATGCTAATAACCCTGCTGTAACATAGCATAAAAATGCTAATAACCCTGCTGTAACATAGCATAAAATGCTAATAACCCTGCTGTAACATAGCATAAAATGCTAATAACCCTGCTGTAACATAGCATAAAATGCTAATAACCCTGCTGTAACATAGCATAAAATGCTAATAACCCTTTTGTAACATAGCATAAAATGCTAATAGCCCTTTTGTAACATAGCATAAAATGCTAATAGCCCTGCTGTAACATAGCATAAAATGCTAATAACCCTTTTGTAACATAGCATAAAATGCTAATAACCCTGCAGTAACATAGCCTAAAAATGCTAATAACCCTGCTGTAACATAGCATAAAATGCTAATAACCCTGCTGTAACATAGCATAAAATGCTGATAACCCTGCTGTAACCTAGCATAAAATGCTAATAACCCTGCTGTAACATAGCATAAAATGCTAATAACCCCGCTGTAACATAGCATAAAATGCTGATAACCCTGCTGTAACATAGCATAAAATGCTGATAACCCTGCTGTAACATAACATAAAATGCTAATAACCCTGCTGTAACATAGCATAAAACATGCTAATAACCCTGCTGTAACATGGCAAAATGTTCTAATACCCTGCTGTAACATGGCATAATGTGCCAACACCCTGCTGTAACATAGCAAAATATGCTAATAACCCTGATGTCATATAGCAATATATAGCAAAATATGCTAATAACCCTGATGTAACATAGCAATATATGCTCAAAACCCTGATGTAACATAGCAAAGAATGCTAATAAACCTGTTGTAACATACCAAAATATGCTTAAAAATCCAGCAGTAAAATGGCAAAATATGCTCTAAACTAGGAAAGCCAAAACATGTAGCAAAATATGCTAATAATACCTGATGTAACATGGCAAAATATGCTAATAATACCTGATGTAACATAGCAGAATATGCTATTAACCCTGCTGTAACAAAGAAAAATATGCTTAAAAAACCCAGCTGTAAAAAGACAAAAATATGCTAATAACTCTGCTGAACATGTAGCAAAATATGCTAATAATACCTGATGTAACATGGCAGAATATGCTAATAACCCTGCTGTAATATAGCAAAATATGCTTAAAAACCCAGCTGTAAAAAGACAAAATATGCTAATAATATTTGATGAAACATGGCAAAATATGCCAATAATACCTGATGTAACATGGCAGAATATGCTAATAACCCTGCTGTAACATAGCAAATATGCTTAAAAACCCAGCTGTAAAATGGCAAAATATGCTAATAACTCTGCTGAATATGTAGCAAAATATGCTAAAAACCCTGTTGTAACATGGCAAAATATGCTTATAAACCTGCTGTAACATAGCAAAAAGTGCTTAGCCGAAACATATGCTAATAATCCTGCTGTAACATAACAAAATGTGCTAATAACTCTGCTGAACACGTAGCAAAATATGCTAATAACTCTGCTGAACACATAGCAAAATACGCTAATAACTCTGATGAACAAGTAGCAAAATATGCTAATAGCCCTGCTGAACATGGTAAAAAAGTGCTTAGCCCAAACATATGCTAATAATCCTGCTGCAACATAGCAAAAATATGCTAATAATCCTGTGGTAGCCCAGCATAATATGCTGCTAATAACCCTGCTGTAAAAATACAAATATGATAATAACCCTACCGCAAACATAACAAAATAAGCTTAAATAGCCCTGCTGCAAACATTGCAAAATATATATGCTAATACCCCTGCTGTAAAAAATGCAAAATATATGCTAATAACGTCGCTGTAAACAATGCAAAAATATGCTACTAACCCTCCTGTAAACCTAGCAAAATATGCTAATAACCCTGCTGTAAACATAACAAAATATGCTTAAATACCCCCGCTTTAACATTGCAACAAAAAGTGCAAATTACCTAGTTGTAAACATAGCATAATATGCGAATAACCGTAATGTAAACATAGCCAAATATGCTAATAACCCTACTGTAAACAATGCAAAACATGCCGATGACCTCGGTGTAAACATTACAAATTATGCTAAAAAAAAAATGCGGCTATAACATAGCAAAATATGCTAATAACCCTACTGTAAACATTGCAAAATAAGCTAAAATAACCCTGCTGCAAACACTGCCTGATATGAACATGACAAAATATGTTAATAACCCGGCTGTAAATATTGCAAAGAACCCTACTGTAAATATAGCCAAATATGCTGATAACCTGGCAATGAACATTGCAAAAAATATGCTAATAACCCTTTTCAACAAAGCAAATACGCTAATGACCCTAATAACCTTACAGTGAACATTGCAAAAAAAAAAAAAATATGCTACTAAAAATATTGTAATAAAGCAAAATATGCTAATGACCCTATTGTAAATATAGCCAAATTTTATGCTAACCCTGCTGTTAATCATAGCAAAATATGCTAATAGCCCTACTGAAAATATAGCCAAATATGCTAATTACCATGTCGTAGAAATTGCCTAGTATGCTAATATCCATGCGGTAAACGTTGCAAGGATATGCAAATTGATAACCATGCTGTAAACTTTGCAAGGATATGTGTATTGATAACCATGCTGAAAACTTGCGAGAATTTTGTACCAACTCATGTTATGATCATTTCCAAATATACTAATAAATCTGTTATGAACTTGCAAGATATGTTAATAACCCTGCTGTAAACTGTAACAAAGTGTTGTAACAAACATGCGCTGTTGTAACATACATAATGATCGCCTATGCAATAAGCCTGCTGTGGTTGCAACAACAATGCTACTTAATCTTTCTGCAACATATATAACAACATAAAGCTTGTAGACAATAACCCTTCTGTAAACTGTAACAAAATATTACCTAACCCTGCTGAACAAACGTGCAACGAACAAACGTGCAACAAACAATAGTGCTGCCTGCTACTTTAAAAACCTGGTATAAGCATAACAGGAAAAGCTTTTAACTCAGTAGTAACAAACTACGAGATATACTGACAAGGATCATATGGAGCAAAACCCTTACTGTAGTTTGCTCTCCTGTGTATAATCTAATGTATTGGTGTCTAGTTGCCACACCCAAGGCAAGAAGCCAGAAGAGGGTGGCCATCCCCTTAAAATACAAATATTCTTAGAAATAATGTCCTAAGAAAGATATAATAAGATCAAATGCTAAGTTGTCAGGTAGGTATATGGCTAAATTGTCAAGAATCGTACTTTATTCTAAATATGACAACTAATTCTTAGACTGGGCAATTTAATGAAATTCTGAAGATAATGGTTATGGTTGTGTAAAACAACCCTAAAAACAACAAAAATGGAGATGATGACCCAGGTAAATGAGACAGTTTGATTGCAGACTCAAAAATAAAGGATTGGGTTATTTCAAATTCACTGATCACTAGTTAGTAGTTACTAATCCAAGAGAACGTTTGCTAACAAAAGCGTTATTCAGAGGCGACAGGAAGGAACACAATTGGAATGCCTGCTGAGAGCAAAGACAAACAAATCCTCCAGGTGATAAGGCGATTTGAGACATCAATCTTAATCACCAACAACAAACACTGAAAACACGCATGATCGCATGATGAACACAATAGCAAACAGATATCCAAATCTCAATAACAAGCCAATAAGAACGCGCCGCACAGCTAAGACGGTGCCGCACAGCCAAAGCAATCTTGTTTTCCCGCACAGCCAAGGGCAATCTTGTTTTCCCGCTGTGAGAATATATAGTGCTGCTCTCAAGATCAAGTCTATCTTCCAATAATCTCCTCATTTTAGCCTTGGACTGAGTATTACTATGCAAACGAGAACAAGGTAACCAACAAAGCGATTTAACATTACAAAATTTAAATCTAGAAAACAACAAAACTTATTGACAACATTCAAGCCGATTCAAGCAGCCCACAGCGCCCACGTGCGTTTGCACCCAATTTCCGGTTCACCAAGGAGCAGCCTGCTGGGAAGCACCTCCAAAGGTGGGCATTCGTGAAATCAGATTAGGCTCCCCCATCACTAATTCTACAGCATTTGTGGAATAGGATAGGATTAGGCTCCCCCTAATTACTAATTCTTAGATTCGTAGGAAAAGCCTCTAAGTAAAACAAATTTGAAAGTTCAGGCCGAGTTTCAAAGAGTTAGTTCCAAGAAAGAAAAAATAATGGAATGGTCTCACCGGGCTTTAATGTGAGCAGGACCTTTTCTTGATCGGCATGCCACCACAGAAGACAAAAGCAGCGAGCAAAGCGCACGAGAATCCAGTCAGAATCCACTCAATCTTTCTTCTACGTAGACCAGTGACAATACACGTGAGCCAGAAAATCCGAGATCACCAAACCACAACAACAAAGTTTCTTAAATTGCCATATAATCATAACAGCCAGTAATCCAAATGAACGTGAACAAAGGTTAAGAATTATTCGAAAGGAACAGTGAGACTTGTTGTATCCTTGGTCAGTGAATAACTCAATTGCTGAACAAATCAGCATGCTTTCAGAATCAATGCTGCAGCACATGGAATAAATTAACACCTCCCATATAAGGTAGTCACGACAAACCTGGGGAAAAACTGAACGGTAACCGAGGGCCAGGGAAAAACCCAAGCAGCAACAACAACCTTGTAGATGATCTGTGGGAATACCGAACACTAGGACCCTAGACTTACGGGGATAACTCAAATTAAATCTGCATATAATTTACATTTAAAATCTCTGAAAATCATACAATCTTTCAACTAATAAAAGTCTCTAAAAATCTTATACACTTTTCTTGAAGTGATTTGCCCCTTGAAAGTGTATATGCACAAATTGGGGGATGGTGGAAGTGGTAACAGTAATGGCTAGGTAGCGGCAGTGGCGGTATTATGTGGGGGCGGGGCCATGCCAGGCCCCAGGCACTGCATTTCATTTAGCTCATAAGGGCCCCGCAAAATGCAAAATATGGTGTAGAATCATCAAATTTGATCAAATTTAAGGTGCTTGGCCCCACAGTCCCTAAAATTACCACAGAGTAGGGGGAACATTTCTAATCAGCACTCAAAGCAATTAAAAGTTTTTTGAAACCTTCTGCCTTGAAAGAAGATCCCAGAGAAGGCACTCTTTGAAATTTTAGATAGGGATGCTCATTTTGGCAGATCTATTGTCCACCCATAAAACTTAACCCTAAAATGAATCATGTTTTCATTTTCTAACTGCTCAAATGAAGGAAATTTTAAGTGCACCTAAAAAGATGACGTCAATTTTTTCAACCCCCCAAAAATGACAGAAATTTAGAGAAACCCAAAAATAAATTTTCATAAATTGCAAACCCCAAAAATGACACAGGTATCCCAATAAAAATTTTTACAAAAGCCCCCTGGACGGAAGATGCAAAATATGCAAAGAATGACAAAGTCCATTTTTCCTGAGCAATTATGAATCTCATGTATGGGGGGGGGGGGGGCTGATTATGAAATACAAGTCGGATCATATATTGAGATTTTGAAAAATTGGGGTGTCATTATTAGATGCCACTGTGGGTATAAAAACTTTAACGATGCGATATCCCCCGACACACTTGAGTATTCATGAAGTCATACATGTTTTATGCCGAGTAAAACAAATTTCAGCCACACTAGTTTGAAATTGAGTCTTATTTCTGATTGCAATATCAGGGCCAAATTTACTTCCGGAGCCTTGGGAACACTGACTACTTACAAAAAATGTGATTCCCTTTGGTAAATACTTTGTTGCATTTTCAAAAATTTCAAGGGTCATCTTTTTGAAAAGGGGCACATCTACCCCTCCCTTGCATTCACCAGATCTTTGATAGATGATTATTTTTTGTAGTTTCACTTCAAAGACAGCCATTTTGTGGACCAAGTGCATTGGGTTGGTCCCAATAGCAGTGTTATCCTGATGCTCATGAGAGACCCGAATCCAACTGAAGACCAGCCAAACTATTTCTATGTGTCAAGAGATTACGGAAAGACGTTCACCAACATTACAGACAAATTCACCATCAACGGGAAGCACATGGTTATCAATGACTACTACCCAAGCCCAATCAATAACCAGCATTATATAATTACAGCCAAATTTCACAAGTATATTTTCATCTCCACTGATGCATGTCAAACCTTCCGAAGCCATAATGTGACATTCACACCTTCAAAAATCAAGTTTAATCCTACGTATTGGAGATATTTGCTGGCATATGATGAAGATCATCCTAGAAATATGGTAAGGGCTCATTCTAACCACCGAGCCCTGAAATGAGTACATTTGTTTGACATCGCCCCCGCCCCCGCCAGCACTATCAAAATCATTTACAAGGGCTTTTCCCGTCCTCGTAAAATTAGGTTTTGTTTCCTAAATATACGGGATAAAAAATAGAATCACCGCATTTCACAACTCCCTTTTATTTAGCACTCTGAAATCAAGTTAGTCATTTTGGACACCATAGAACAAATAGGCCCGTCAACGAACCTCTTTCAAGGACTTCAAAGGTCCAAGTAAAGCAAAACCTTTAGAAAAACGCTGTAAAATACACATGATCATGAGGGTGTAAAGTAAAATGATCGACCAACGTCAGAGATTTAGCTTCTACACAACTAGACATCACTAAAGTCTTCCTCCTTAGTTACTCAGCCAATTTGGTAATCTTTAATTATAGTCACTGAGTTTATTGTAAATTTTTATTTTGATAGAGTTATCTGTTAATCTGTTTCCCCTTGAAATTTGAACAGCTTTCAAAAGTATATGTTTGAGTTTGGTGAAACCTCAAACATCTTAAAACCATAGATTAGAATTAGGAAATTATCCCCCGGCCCATTTAGTTAATATCTCCAAACTGTGTAGCAAACCATATAACTAAAAATACATTTGAGGGGAAATAGCCCTCCTAACGTCATTTGCAAGGGTCATTTGCTGCCCCCATGGTATATGTTTCAAGAAAAGGTCTTACACACATTGGCGCTCTCGTTGCCTTAAGCTCTACCACAGAACTATTGATGGTAGAGGGTCAATCCGTTAGCTCAGAAGTTTTGTGTGAGTCCTACTCGAGTTATGTCATTTCACTCATATTTTCTTGTCAATTTTCGATATCCTTCCTCTTCTCAAGTCTTGGAGTTGAAACCGTGAAGCTTTCGTAGAAATTACTTGAAAAACAATTAAATCTTACTTATTATCTTTTTCACATATTTACTTACTTATCTTTAACACATACTTCATATACAGTAAACCTATGAGCAGCAAACTGAATCTACAACTGAGAATGGGAATAAGCACTATATCAACTGCTTTGTTGATTCTTATTGAATAACACCATTTTCAGCACTACCTTTATTCCGACTCCTCGTTGGTATCAATTATTTCTGCCTCCAAATCTTTGTAACTATCCATTCATGTGGTACTCTATATTGTTTAACTATTTATGTTATGATTTGTTTCTTTTTTACAGCTTTATGTCTCCACAGATTTTGGCGTTACTTGGAGAATTAAAGCATCTTATGTGAGGTCCTATTACTGGTAAGTTAAATGTCATAATGTAACTTGTTTGGAGAAAACTTGACTCAATGTCTCTTTTACGGAAATACCAGGGAACGGCAATAGATCCTGTTATTTTCCGTACACTCTTTTTTTATATAAGAACAAGTAAATTTGATTTAAAACTGGCTGTTTTAAAATTTTCTTCTACTTTCAGCCTGAAATGTTAATAAACTGTTCTTACTTTTGCAATGTTTTGTAAGCCTGTTTTGCTATCATTTGTGTTGAGTTGTCAAATATTTTTTACTTTCTTTTCCTGTCTGACACATAAGTGTGTCACCCATTGCACGTTTTTTGTTTATTTCTTTGTCCCATGGTTATTTCTTATAATTATATCTTCAATATAAAAAATAAAGTGTACACCTATTGCAACTAGACTAATGTTACATTTCATCTTCCTTAGTTATTAGTCGCCCTTATTTTTCAATCTTAATCTCTGTTAATATTTTGTTATTTTAGGGGAGTCAAAGGCATTGACAGTCCAAGTGCATTTTATGTAGAGACGAGACTGCCCGGTAAGTAAAGCAAGTAGACCAAATGCCAAGGTCTGTATTAAAGTATTTTGATAAGAAGCTTTATTTTCAATGCTAGGGTATTACAGCAGCATTTCCCAATCCAATATCAAAATTCGTCACTTATCTGGACTTGTTAACTCTCTTGTTTTCTCAGCTCAAACTTTGTGCTATCTCAAGTCTAACCGTTATTGTATTTAGTAGATCCTTGTTAAGGTTTATCTCCTTGTAACCCTGTGCTTTTAAAATTAGGATTTTAAGTAAGTCCCTAAATCAATTTAAGAATGATTTAATGATGAAGATGAAATTGAAACGTTGAGAAAGCATCGTTTATTTTTGAATTACTCTATTAGAATTTTATAAACTTAGGTTATCGGGCTCTCGTATTATCAATAACAATGGGGTGATTTGGAGTGGATCTTCGTTCGTAGGATTGAATAATTCATGGGCGTGCAAGTTTGTTGTATTCATATTTTCACGTATAGCTGAGAAGATCAGATCTAACTACATTGATAGCAGAACAGTGAGAAGTTCAAGTCCATCAATAATGTTATCGACTGTGTGTGGATTTGAAATTCTATCAGCCACCTCTTCTGTTTTCTTTTTCCACAGGAAAGAGATCGGTGATAAGCAAGCAATATGTCTACTGGTATCTCTATACCTTGTTGAGCGACGCGGAAGATTTTGCTCTCGTCGATAAATATTTGATAGCTTCAAAGAAAAATGTGAGTATGTGAGAAACTGCACATTTTAGTGAACATTACTCAACTTTTGCACTGTGTGAAAATTTGAGAGTACATTGGCCCCTTTCCTAATTCTTGTTTAATCCTGTTCATATAATCGACTTTGCTCAGTGATGTGATCTCGATCAAACTTTTCATGGAGCATTTATAGAGAGTCACTGATCACTATCTTTTGGTTTCTTTTGTTTCTGTGTTGTTCATCGTGTTTGACCAGCTATTCGTCATTTGTTATTGACAAGTGGGCAGTCGAGTTGCATTAGACTTGTGAAGTTTCGAAAAGTACAGTGAAATGTTCAGTGCGTTTGGCCAGATTAAACAAAATTCAACATTGCTCTACATAAGTCCAGCACTATTCAATGCAATGTAATGTTCCAGTAAACCTGAGGGATAGTTTCTATGATGAAAGCTTTTCTATATCAGGTATAGAAATGGGTACAAGGGTAAAGAGAAGGGTCAAATTCGGTATAGAAATGGTTCAGAAATGGGTTTAGAAATTGGTACAGAAATAGGTACAATTTTGGTACAGGAATAGGTGGAATGGGGTAAAATTCGGTATTGTAAAGTGTCCCCTTTTTTATGTAAGGCTAGCATACTTCTACCCATCAATCTAATTAAGTGTTCCCCAAGACGTAAAAATCAACAGTTAACGAAACTTTTGCTTTGATTTAGTCAACAACTGGAGAATTGGATTTGCAAATCTCATATAGACGAGGAGCCTTCGAAAAAGCAAAGTTTCCAAAAGAATCAACGCCTGCCACGGTAGGGATATTGATTTGCTGACATGATTAGATTATCTTAAACTCCTTGGTTATGGTCTGCTCTTTTAAGAACTTGCCATGAATAATTCATATTATTCTCAAACAATTGTCTTTCTTTCCTAGAGTTATTTGATTGGTGATGCTTCTGAGGACCAGTTATTTGTGGCTGTTGACCGGAACAGAAATGCGACTCTCTACATTTCTGATAAAACTGGTCTTGTCTACAGTGAGTCAATGAAAAGAATTCGGTATCACAACAACAATTACAACTCACCACTACCTGCGAGGTAAGAGCTGTAGACTGTCCTGCACAAGTTTGTATCGCATTTCATGCAATGCTTCATCGGAAGATGCTCCTTTGCAAACATAGCTACCACAATTTAAACTTGTTGATGTTGCAAATACACTCACTTACTATCTTCGTAAGGTATTTGTCTGTGTGCAAAGCAAAAAGGGGCCACTGAATAGGTAAACTAATCAAAGCAGTGCATTGATTGTTGATAGGCAAATACGCTTACTATCTTCGTGAGGTATTGGTTTATGTGCAAAACACAATGGGCCCTCTGAAGAGGTAAACTAATCGAGCAGTGCGGCCCTGGTCCTTCCTCTCGATGTGACCACACCTCTTGATTCCTTTTGCCTTTTTGCCTTAAATTACAGAAAGCTGGCAAATTCTCACTTCGAACTTTATGTGACATACATGTCTGAATGTGGTTTCGAACCCAAGACCCTTTGATCAAGGGTCGAGCGATCTAACCACTCGGCCATCCTCGCAACTGCCTAACTCTTTCTTGGCTGTATCTCTCCAGTCAAGCTGCAGTCGTTAGTGGTTGTAGTTTTGCGTTAATAAGGAACCTATTTCTATCATGCATTGCGAGCATAAAGGAAGCATTGCTTGTGTAGTGAAGTACTTCATGTATGATGATTGATGTATGAAGTTATGTAATATAATTGATAATGCTCATGCTCCGAATTGGACGCCTCTTCATTCAATATATCTTAAACTCACTTTAGCTTGTATTTCGTGAAATGTCATCTTTCGCAGAATCATCTTTTTAGGTCTTTTTCTATATTTGCAGTCCTGCTTGTATCTACTTCTCAATGTCAGTCTGATAGATCTAGAGATATGGGAAGAGAAAGAAAACATATTTAAAGTCGACCCATGTTTACTTCAGGTCACAATGGGTCAAAAGCCTTGCTCCACCAGCTATTCCTAAAGGAGCCCTTTAACAAGAGCTGGGTGATCTAACCACTTGGCCAAACTACTAGGTTCAACACCACACGTTAACACCAGTTTAATACCTAGACTATAGAACAAAAGAAATCTAGCACAAAACTTCCAGACAATTCCTTCTGGTTGAAGTGTACGTTATTTACAATGTCATCCTTAAACAAAATTGAATATATTTTTGCAGCTCAAGCGTGAACAAATCATTCATAGATCTCTACCGTGTGCAAGGCATTTACGGCATCTACATTGCAACCGAATTGACAAAACACGCGCCTGGGAAAAGGAAATCGAAGACATTGATCTCCTATAATAAAGGAGGTGATTGGAATTTGATCCCAGCACCTTCTCGAGATGCAAACGGTAGAGATACGAATTGTACAGTGAAGGTGAGCACATATTTAGTATATATACTGTATATATCCCTATAGTAATTGTGTGGCCTATGACAGCATCAAAGCGCTCGATGTACGAAGTTAAAAGAGCGATATAGATGAGAAATAAGAAAGGAGACTGGTTCTCTGTAACTCATAAGTTTTCTGGCAAAGGCCTTTGAAATATATCTCACTATATGAACTAGTCTGGGGTTAGTCAGTTGTCTCTGAGCTTAGCCTCATTTCAATGATTCAATCTGTTTTTCAGAGTGGCTGCTCTTTGCATCTGTTGCAAACACTGGGAATATATGGAGCTTACACACAATTTCAGCCTATCATATCGAAAAAGTCTGCTCCAGGTCTTATCATTGCACAAGGTCAATTACGTATTTTCGTGTTTTATCCTAGATATTTCATATAGCTTTTCTATCAACTTCACCAATATGTTTTCTATCACCTTTGCTAGGACTATGGTTTGTCTTAAGCTCAAGCAAAATTATAACTATTGCTCAACTTTCAGGAGAACTACAGTATTTTAACTTCAGTAGAGTTATCGTTCGTCTGTTTGCTTAAAAACTGAAATATAACAATCCATTTCACCATATAACCATAGCTTGTCTTTAAGCTTCAGCGGAACTTTAGAACTAGCCTTCAGATTGTGGTGCTAAAGATTGTCGAAAATACCGTTTCTATCAGGGCAAGTTTGTATAACTTCCCTGAACTGATAGAGAATTTTGCGATAAATCCTCTCGTATCCCAAAACTTCCGCGTTTTTTTAGAGTTCTTGATCACGTAACATTACTTTCAAGGGTTTATGCCTTCTCTCAGTTGTTGTTGCGAAGAGGTTTTGGTTGGTAATGGACATGATAGCCCGGAGAAGTGGCAAGGCACTTGCCATTAAAGATATTTAAAGTGGGGGTGGTGTGATTTTTTTGAATTTCACAGTAGTTAACTTTGGTAATTTAACCAAGGAAGCAAAAAACCCGAGTCAAATCTGAGTTTGTTTCTGAGTTATGGACGAAAAAGTGATTAGCCCAGACACTCCCCGCGCAAAACAGTTCGTTTTCGTCCAACGCGCCGCGTGACGTCAGTTGTTGTAACTAAACTCAGCTGATTCTCAAAACATATTGAAATCCCTATTAAGTGGCTTCCGAACAACTTACTTCGCGCGGTCATAAACCTCTTCTCCAGGTATTTTAGTGTAAATAAAAGGGTTATGATAATTTCAAATATTCGTTAATAGAAATATCTTATTTCAGAAACTGTTCAATTCGAATTATCGTCTCAAAGTGATAGTACAAATTACGAGTGTAGTTGGGTTGCCTAGACCATCAAAGTAGGAAGTGCTTCCAGAACTCGATCTGTAAAAAGGAAAACTATTAAGTTTCATTCTGAATTATTTTATTTCTTTTAGGTTCTATTGGTTCAACCCTTCAGACGATTCCTAATGTTTATCTTTCTGCAAATGCTGGCATCACATGGAGAGAGGTGAGTTCATGTTTCTACCGAGTCCGGACATACTTTGAATTCTCATCAACAAAAAATTACAATGAAATCATTACAATACACTACTCAATTAATCAAAACATCTATTTCTGAGATAGAAATCTGCGATAATGTAATGGTGAAGAGAAGGCAAAGGATGGGTGGGAAGAAATGCATAACTGGCAGCTAGGTCACGAAGATCAGAGAAAATGAGATAGGAAATACACGCTGATCACAGCAATACTTTAAAGGCATTCCGTCTCGACATTGATTGGGCAGAAAAACAAAAGATTTTTCATTGTTCATGAACTATGATACTGAAAGAGCCTGGGGTGACATGCTTGATGAAGTATTATGTGATACCCAGCTCCTGTGGTTCTCAACATGCGAATGGCAAGCAAAAATAACCAACCCAAGCCCTCCTCATTCAACTTATGCCCAGACTCCAAGGTTTAGATATATTACCTTAAGGCTGTGCCAGAATGTAACAAGCTGTACCTATCATTCACTGATTTTCTAGTTGACCAAATTTTATTAAGAATCTAAATAGATGAACACAAAATGTTGAACTCTTCCTATAAAACATAGTCATATTTTATTATGAAGACCATTCTCCTAGATCCTGAAAGGAAGTTGGTTTTACAAGTTTGCCGATCATGGTGGCATTATTGTTGCAATCAAAAGATACGGTATAGTCGATAGTTTAAGGTAAGCCATACAGCCAGAAAGATTAGGAGCATGCCGCTAAGAAGTGCGTCCTACGTGTCTGGCTTCACACCGGCATCTATGTATAACAATTCATTAGATTTTTGTTTTGTTCTCTTTCTGACGTATTGCTGTGTTGAGTGTCAGACGAAGAACTGACGAAAGTCGATGTTTTAGCTATGCTTTTGATTTTTCTGGCTATAGTTTTGTACCGATCAAAGACAGTAAGCCATGCAGTAAAAATTTGCATATTTCAGCTTTACCCTAAAAGGTTCTTAATTATTAGAGACATCTTAGCAAAACTTATATTGAAATGGGTGGTCTAATATTCTTATGCATTTTTAGCTCATTTTCTTATTTCCACAATATATATACTTTTTTATCAGAGCAGTTGTGTAAAAAAATCGAGAAAAAGATATCCACAATGCTGAAATTTTAGGGTGAAAGTTTTTGAAAGAAATTTTTCTTACATTTGGGTTTTTACTGTAATTGATAGAACGATAGAAGAGCTGGTATAGGAATTTTTACAGCCTTAAACTAGAACCAGTCCCTAGACTTGCTCGATGATCCTTGTTTCCCTGTGTTCTCTGATATGCTGATATCACTCCGACATTAAGTAATTGATTGACCGGAGTGCACACAGGGAAACAAGGACTCGTGGAGCAAGTCCAACTAGTCCCCGGATGTCACTGTTAGTTGTAGTGGTGGATTAGGTCCCTAAAAGCATTGGAATTATAACTCGAGGATTTTTGTTTGCAGCTATTCGTGGGACGTCGCTCAAACATGGCACACATATGAATTCAGCAGCATCAAAATACGGGTGTATGGTTTGCTAACAGAGCCAGGAGAAAAGACAACAATTTTCACTATATTTGGATCTTATGCTAAAATGCATTCTTGGTTCATTGTTCAAGTTGATATGGCAGATGTACTAGGTATTTGTTTTAGCCAATTTTCATTTCTTCTCTTGCACAACTATTATAAGTATGTTAGATTACTATATATTATCACCCAGGGGAACCTCTGTGCATAACTGTGAAGGATGTTCCGTGCTGTGGAGGATGGCCGTATTTTGGGGGGATACCATCAGTACTGTGTTGGATATTCAGAACTGTGAAGGGAAACCACAAGCAATTTGGGTATCACCTCCATAATTCTTGTTGTGTCCCCCATAGTATTTATGATACTGAACATTCTCCACAGTACACCCTCCACAGGACTGCGCAGTACAGATGTACTCCAGTGTCCTAATGTCCTAGTTGCAAAGTATGAAATGGAAAATTGCTACTCCTTCCTTAGATCATTCCCTTCGACCTTAAATCACCCCACGATGTCGACAAATAACTTTCACAATCTCTTGCACTCATACTTAGTTGGACATGCACAGTTAAAAACATGAAAATACACAACAGTGTTTGGCCTCTCTTCATGGATTACTCCATATACCAAGACTTGCAAAAGAGAGACACCGGGCTAAGAGAATGTAGAAAAGATCGACCAATCTACCCTGAATGTAATATAAACCCCTAAAAACAAGGTTAGTAAGTGAGTTTATGGTGAACATGCGAGCCTAATAAAGGCCTCAACATGCCTTTTTATCAAAAGTGGCACTACATCAATGCATATAAGGTCCCAGTGTATTTGGTGCTCTGATTTGTGCAACTGTTCGTATTTGAGGACGAGTTTCCACTACACAACCCACGAGTCATGTCCTACAGTGTTTTCAAGCCCCTGCCGTCCAAAATCTCTAATACCAGAGCAGCTGGTTTTCAGACGCATGCCTCTGCTTCAAGGTACCAGTTATCTAAGGATACCTATTATCAAAACTTGATATATTATCTTATTTTGTAGGTAAACAATGCACATCTGATCAATACAAGAATTGGACAGTCGTTGACCAGAAAAACAAGACTGGTGTTTGTTTATTGGGATATCGTCAAGTGTTTGAAAAACGAGCTCCCAAAGAACGATGCTTGAATGGGAGAGACTACGACAGGCCTATTTCCACCATCAATTGTCCCTGCACTCGTAAAGATTATGAATGGTGATTATTTCATCTGATGATCTGATGCTGTATTTTCATTTCTGGCTATTTAAGGCTCTTCCAGAGTAGGATAAGGTCTTTCACGTAACCACTGCCCGTTTGCTACTCGTTTCTCCTCGTTTCTCTTTCGTTTCCTACTCGCTTCTACTCGTTTCATTTTCATTTTTACTCGTTTCCTACTCATTTCTACTCGTTTTATATTTTAGTAACCACGCATGAAAAATGTGAACAAAAGTTTCCTGTTTGCATGTTCCATCAATGAACAATGAGATCGAAGAGCAAATGTTAAAATGGCCATGAATTTTAACCAAAAGCTTCCCTTTTCATTTTTAGCGATGAGGGCTTTTTCAGATGGCACGATTGGTTCAAGTATATATGCATTGATGATACTGTCGATCTTTTCGATCCGTTCGCTGAACCTGCATACTGTCCCCCTGGAACTTTTTACAATAAAACTAAAGGGTAAGCACACTTCTACGTACCCCTTTATGATATTTTGCTCATGCTTAAGTCGTTATCATATTGAGCAATGAACAGTGTGTGGGAGATGGCCGAGTTATTAGATCACTGAACCCTTAACTCAAAGGGTCCTAGGCGCGAACCAACCTTTAGCCCCGTCACATCAATGTTTTTTTTATTCTCATAAAATTTACATACGTAAACAAAACAAGACGATACCAAAGGGAGCATGGTAATACATAGCAACCCTAAGGCCATTACATTTAACATAAAAATACACATATTACAAATAACCTAAATACACAGAGAACAAAAGAAAATATTGCACAAGGGGGTAAGGCATAATCTTAACATTAACACTAACATTTACCAGTTATAGAAAGCGTTCCGAATCCTTGTTATAGGTCAATGTTGCCGTTAGAATTTTTGCGTTTGAGTCAAAAGATAACTTTTCGTGGCCATAAAGGATGATTTGTAGTAGTAGTAGATTTGTAGTAGAACATCAATGTTAAAAGCACGAAAGCAAAGGGTTTCTTATTAATCGAAGTAAACCAAGGAGTTCATTTGGTAGTTTCTTTACAGGGGTTTCTTGTTAATGTTGATTAATTTTGCTTTGTTTTTTAGATATCGCAAAATATCCGGAGACAGATGTTCCGGTGGAGTTGAGAGGGATTTTGAGTACATACCAACTGCGTGTCGCACGCCAGGTAAGAATTTTACAGATTTCTTTAAGAGCAAAATTATTTTCAGAGACTTGATTTTAATCGAAAAAATAAGATTTACTGCAAAAGCGTATAAGTTCATATATTCTGTACTAGGCAATAATCTATGGAGTGATGACCAATTTTTGGAGCTATCTGTGCGATGACTAATGTCCCACTAAGCAAAAAGCTAGACATGACATAAAAACCTAACATAATTCAAGGTCCTAAGCATTAATACCATATTTCATCTTATTTTCTCTGCCATCCAATATATTGCCTGTTCTGTACATCTCCTGATGATTGGGAAACTGAAACCAATACACTAACTGAAACTGATAAACAGATTGAAACCGATACACTGACTTATTAATTTCATTCATAGATGGAAACCGATGCACTGACTTATTAATTTCATTCATAGACTGAAACCGATGCACTGACTTATTAATTTCATTCATGGCTCTGTTATAACAGTGGTACATCTAACTGGGTCACTGGTATGATGTATGATATAATTTGATTGTACTGTCTCTGATCATTCACATTCGGTTTCATTACATTGCAGAGCCTTCAAGCTACATTTGGTATTCAACTCGCACCTCCATCCATCGACTATCACTGAGTCCACCGAAGACTGACATAAATTTCCGCATTAATGGACTTCGGCTGGTTCTGTCTCTAGATTTTGACCAAAAGAAGAACTTCTTATTCTGGGGAGATGCTTCTAGTGACAGAATATATCGTCTGCACCTCAATGGATGTAAGTGGATTTGATTTTGGCTTGCTGAATTCTGGTTTGCAGATTTTAAGTAAGAGAAGATGTGAATCTTGGGAAAACGTATACACATTATAAGTGTCATGATAGTCACCACTTATCATGACAAGCCTTTGATATTTAGTTGAATAACAATTTGGGAGAGACCCGGTCCCCATCATGAGGCAATGAGAAATGTAGTTTTTTCCTTGTTGGTCTTATGTATTGGCCTAAATTCCAGAAATGCGAATTCATACCAAATTAGTATTGAGTTAAACAAAAGATGAATGCATAATACAGTAATCTAGACTATTGTTTAACTAAATTGTTTTTATTGATCGATTCATTTTTATTCAACCAGTGCGCTTAAAAAGAAATGACAAATCTATATAGACAAGCTGCTATGAACATGTTGTGCCACACTTTGGTGTAGACTTAGGTCTGAACTGAATGGCTGAGTGAACCCAAAGTTTCATATTGCTCTTTTTTCAATCTGCCTTTTTATCAAACTGATCGTACCTTATATACCAAAAAATATTCCATACTCATGAACTCAACTGAATAACACACGATGATATGGGCGAACTACATACGGGACAGAAGATTGCTAATGATGTATTTGTGTAAACCTCACAGTGTCTTGTATCGTTTTAGCTGGCTACACGGAAGAAATCAAGGGTTTCAAAAAGTCCTCTGACAATCATACATCACACTTGGAATCAATAGCATTTGATTGGACCTCTGAGCTGGTTTACTGGACAGACAATGGGATGAAACAGATTGGCGTGGTCAGAGCCTATCCTTTTGCCAAAATGCCAGAGATAAAAGTTGCCAAAGTTCTCATTTCGGAGAGCCTTGATAAACCGCGGGCAATCACGCTGCATCCAACCGCTGGGTATGAATATGTCATTTATCAAATAGCTTGTGTTTAGTTTGCTTCGATTGCTTTCATGGGTAGATACGCTTATGTGCTAATATGTATCAAAATAGGCAGGCATTGGTGTATCACAGACAGGACAATGATTTAATGCATTTTTCTCGACTGACTTGAATGTTAGCAAAGATTTGGACTTCTATATAAGCCTGTTGACGTTAATCGAAATCCTTATATTCGTTTTATATTGGTTATATACAGTACACTTCTGAATTTGAAGGTATTACCAGAGATGGAAGTATGAGGAGTCAGAGATTGAAGTATGAGGAGTTGAAAATGATCGTCCCGCTAGTAGACAATAATCTCTGTAATGACAGGGTATGACAGATTTACGAAAGCTCGATGTTATTTTAATCTGAGCAATATCCTTACGAATAATTGAGTACCCAGAGGTTAATGAGATAATAAATGACAGTGCCCCAAATAAGTAGCATTGCTAAATACCTTGACACTTAGATAAAGTCAATCATTGTTATTATTATCCATTTTGGTAATTAAAATTCTGAATTCAGTTAATAGGAAAGGAACACAAGCTATAAAGGCAGTTTTGACCACTGCAACTTGCCGCCATTATTGGTTTTGGTAGCTATGCGTTGCCAAGTGGCATATTTCTATCATGCATTGCGCGAAACAAGCTCTGCCATCCTTCGCAGAATTTTCTATTGCTAATTCATGTATCAAAATTGCAGCCATTCCTTTTGTTACCTTAGGTACATGTTCTGGACTGACTGGGGGTTCAGTCCTCGCATAGAGCGTGCGTATATGGATGGCACCCACAGACAAGCTATTGTCACCACCAACATCGCAAGGCCTAATGGTATCACGATTGACCCTAAGACCATCAAAATCTACTGGACTGAGGGAAAGTTTAACAAAATTGAGACGGCCTCAATGGATGGAACTAACCGACAGGTAAGGATTTGTGCATATTTAGTGATTCTAGGGTCTAGACATCACTACAGAGGAAGGGCCTAGCCTGAATCGTTTGGTGTATATGTCTAATTAGCTTCTACTTACACTGACCTAATCAACTACTTCATAAAATAGTCCTTTCTTATTGATAGAAAGTTCAAAGTTACTGAAATTAATGAACTGAAAAATGGTAACAAAAAGTATCATGACTTGAAAAACGTTGTTTTCTCGTATGAAAGATAGTTAGCGTTTGCCTTGGAAAATTCAATTTCCTTCTTTGAGGATCATATGGTTGTCCTTTTGGCTATATGAGACTAACTTAATCTTCTACTTTAGACCCTCTTCTTGTACAATGTGAGACACCCATACTCCATAAGTGTATTGGAAGGGAATCTGTATTGGGGTGACTGGCGGCAGGCAACAATAGAAAAAGGAAGCATTGGTGGGTCGCAACGATCTGTTATAAAGTCCTATGTGTATGGCATAATTGAAGTCAAGGCATTCGGGCCTTCATCTCAACAAGGTAGGAGTATCTTCGAGAAATAAATTTCTAGTTCGAATGATAGAGAGGTTTGATTGAGAACGAGCTAACCAATAGCTCAATGTTTTGTCTACTCCTCTGAGTCTCTTTAAAAACTCTCCTTCGTAGGCCTTGTCTTCTGATTCTGATGGTTTACCATTTTTATATAGTTTACCCAAATTCTGAAATTAAGAGCAGGAAACAGAGTCTGACACCCTAAACGTTGTTCGTATCCTCAAATGTTTATGCAAGGTTCAGTAACCCATACAAAACCGAGGTTAAAAGGTTCTGTAACCCTTACAAAACCGAGGTTAAAAGGTTCTGTAACCCTTACAAAACCGAGGTTAAAAGGTTCTGTAACCCTTACAAAACCGAGGTTAAAAGGTTCAGTAACCCATACAAAACCGAGGTTAAAAGGTTCTGTAACCCTTACAAAACCGAGGTTAAAAGGTTCAGTAACCCATACAAAACCGAGGTTAAAAGGTTCTGTAACCCTTACAAAACCGAGGTTAAAAGGTTCAGTAACCCATACAAAACCGACCAAGGTTAAAAGGTTAACCCATACAAAGCCTCTAAAGTCTGTTCAACTATACACATCAGAATATTGATTTGAAAACGATGCAATCATCTTATAGGCACAGCAGCATGCTCATCGAACCCCTGTGTGCACTGGTGCATGCCACTGTTGATAAACATATTGATTGGACAACAATTACTCTTTTTATAGGTACCACAGCATGCTCATCGAGCCCCTGTGTGTATATTTGCCTAAACAGACCTGGTGGCTACAGCTGTGCTTGCCCTGATAACCTGATATTGGTCACGAGGAATGGTCAGGTTCATTGTTTGTGTCCTGCTGGTACTAAGATTGAGCCGGACGGTGAATGTAAAGCAACCAGTAAGTTGTTTCGTATAGATTTATCAAGCTTAGCAGCAGGGTTGTGGAAAATTCTCGTTGGGTCCCTTTAATTTGCTTTTGTTTTTGCCCTTTTAACTATATGGCACCACCGCTAATTGGGCCTAAACTTAATTCTATCCACATTGCGCCGCCACTAGTTGGGCCTAAACCTATTTTGCTCCCAGCATCCCCGGTGTAGTAGGGTGCAGGGATGTAGCTAGAGAATCAATGATTGTAACTCGTGAAGTTTTCTTTCCATCAAAGCTTCTATCTTGAGAGTATTTGAGATGCTTTTTTCATTTCAGGTAGAACTTGTAGTCCGACCGAATTCAAATGTGACAACAACAACTGTATTCCACTTAGTGACAGATGTAACTATGACGACGATTGTAAAGATGGGTCCGACGAAAGGCATTGTGGTAGGCTGTTGCTCTTTATTCTCATTTATTTTTTATTATCATCATTATTAGTGTATTGGTTATCATTGAATGAATAGAGCCTATGCATTCATTAATAAAGAATGCTTCACACTGATACTCAAAAACATCTCAATATTTCAAGGCATACAAACCTACAGAAACTTAAAATTTAAACCCATGAAACTGTTCTTCCAAAGAATTCTATTTAATGGTTTACTGATTAATAGTGGTTTCAAACCAATTAAGTTTTATTTATAATTTCATGTTTGTTTCATTTAGGGATCCCAACATGTTTTTTTTATTTAAAAGAATGATCGAACAATATATAATTTAGACTTCTATCTTTATATTTCTGATGATGTTTTCCCTTGTAGTGTACCCCACTTGCTCCCCCACTGAGTTCAAGTGTCCAATTGGCAAATGCCTTCCCAGCAGCTACAAATGCGATGGCGACAATGATTGTAAAGACAATGCAGATGAGTTTGGATGTAGTAAGTCTCTATTCATATTTTTTTTACCTGGTGATGCTATATTGATTCCTGAAAGATATTTTATACTGGTGGTGATGTATCCAATGGGAAAGTGAAAGAAGTAAGAGGTGGGGTTGGTAAGGGGAGGTGGGGAGGTGGGTCTGTTATTTTCACAAAAACGTTTTTTTGTTCTTCTATTTTATTGTATTTAGACTTTTGCAGTATATTCTGCTCTAGTCTCTAGCCATATTATTTCAAATTTTAACGGTCAATGTCATATCTAGCCTATCATTTGATCCTTCGGTTTTATCATTTATTATCTACTTTTAATTGCTTGGCCTGTTCAATTATGCATCTTTCGTAAGCAAGGAGCATTTCAAAGTGCCTGTGTACCGACCAGAACCTCTCTAGCTGAGATTTGTGCTATCGCATCTTAAAGGTGCACACGGATGGGTAATGTGATGTGATCTGATTCAATTCAACCAGCCTTGAAAATACTCCGTGAGCACGCATATCTTATGTGGGACTTGCGGGGCCTAAATCTCTGCTCACCGGAAAAGATCGTTAGCCACTTCTTCAGGATTTCTTAAAAAGGGCAAGGAAGTTAGAAATACATCATTTGATTTTCCTTTCACACTAAATATGATTTTTTGAAACCAAACTTATTTGCGGAGATTCAACGTCTCGTGCCTGTCCACAGCAAGCTGTTCAAAATGTTTAATTGAATTGAATTACCACGCAACATGCAAATAACCAAACTACCAAATAATCCGCATGCATCTTTAACAACTATAGGTTATTTTCTTAACTAAATAAACTCAACTGAAAATAGCTTTATTTACTTATTACACTAGTTCTACTTTACGCTAAGATACAATACAACAGAAATATAGTTAGCAGCGGAGCCAGTCTAGCGATCTATGTGACTCAAATCGACCTCACTAAGTACAATAATACAGACTTCTAACCATCTGTTGGAAGGGAGTTTTCGGGGTGGGTAGTCTTGTCTACCAACAAAATCGCTATCGAAGTGTGATTTCTGTTCATCACTCACCAGCTTATATACTGCTTACCCCCCTAGGTCCTAACTAATACAGTACTGCAGTACTTTCCTTTCCAAACAATGTATCACGCTTGTAGCTTTCCTCCTGGGGTATTGGATAAGTAAATTCATATGGCAATGAGTTTCCCACAGTATATTGATTTTAACCTACAAAATTTGGGTTTTTTTTCAGAGAGCCATTGCCCACCAAACTTCTTTGTGTGTAAGAACGATCTTTGTGTTCATCAGGCATGGGTGTGTGACGGTGATAATGACTGTCATGATGGGTCAGATGAAGTCAACTGTAAACCCTGTGAGTTTCCCATTGTTTGAAAGATTATTATAAATGTATGCAAAGCCACTGCAGTATGGTTTAATCACTGATCTCAAAATAAAGACTGGGACGTGCATCATTTATTCGGAAATGAAGTCATTGGCGGCCATATCAGGAGGTTCAATTCAATACATTGTATTTCCATTGGGGTGTGCTTTTTTCTTTAATGATTGTAGGAATGGTATGAATGATCATAATCGTGCAGCTACTGTACTGTTAGCAAAGAATCAAGTCAATATAATTTCTTTTGCTTCTATAGTGGGAGGCCTAGTACAAGCCGAAGCAATGGCTTCAATCATTTGCCTCAAGAAACAACGTAATACTCGATCCAGGCATTATTTTGAAATCAGTGGGTTTAATGTACTGTTGCATTGTTTTTGTTGTTGTTTTGTTATTATGGTTGCTGCTGTCATTCGTTATTCGTAAGAATGTTTGTTCACTTAATCCTGCATTCTGAACTAATCAAGATATTGGAAAGAATGACACTATTATTTAGTGTACAGTACGCACCATTGTATTTAGGGTATCTGAGATTTCTAGTGCTGCAAACTGTTTAGTTTTTCAAATACTGTGTTAATGCTGAGTATTTTACTAACGAAGTGATATATTGACTTCAATTCTATTTATTTGTAGAATGCCAAGTATTAGATACAAAATATGTAAAAATAATATAATATTACGAACAATGTATTTATTCTAAATTCAATATTTTCGTTTCTACTTTTATTTCTTTATACACGGTAGCCCTGTCATTCGTAGAGGACTGATTTTAACTGATTTTAAAATCTTGACTGAAAGTAAAGATCGAGACTGGGTATAAAATTAATGAACAAGAAATAGTAATGAATCATAGTAATGAATAATTTGTGAACAACAGCGAAAATAAGGTATCACTATTGTTCAAAAATTATCTTTCAATCTTCGTTTGAAAGTGGCAAGGGAGGGTGCCTATTTTATGTCACATTTTAGCTGATTCCATAGTTTCGATCCACGAAAAGATATTCCTTTTCCCTATTGCTTGTATTCCTCAGTTTCCGTATTCCGCAGTTTCCTGATATTTCGAGTGGAATTTTTGACGAAATGTTTGGAAAGATATTCTGGAGCAAGACCATATAGTGATTTGTACATGGTTGTGGCAATTTCACTTTTGACAATATCACTTAAAGTTTGCCATTTTAGATTGTGTATCAATGGCTGAGCAGATGAATCAAAATTACTTCTCGTAACAATACGAGTTTGATGACTGATTAGACTCGAACCAGGATACTACATATAATAAATACATATAATAAATACATATAATAACTACATATGATAACTAATACAAAATAACTACTGAAACTTTGCGTTTAACACTCATCATTGGATTACGTGAAAAAGGGAATGGAAAGAAAACCTAATGAGTTTTTATACCAAGGGATGGTCATTTAGATAATTCAGTGGAGTGTAAGATGCAAAACTAGTTTTTATGTTTAACCATGTTTCTGATGTTTCTCTCCATCCATTTGAAGGAATCTTTATTTTGATTTTAGTGACAATAAATCCGGCTACGACCCCTTCACCTTGTAGTCCTGGCTACGTTGCTTGCAGTAATGGCAGCAAATGCATCCCTCGTGCATCATTCTGTAATGGCCGAGTTGATTGCCCTGATGCCTCGGATGAACCCTTGGGTTGTCGTAAGTTTTTTCTATTTCTCATAATTGTTTTTGCTTCTTTATTTGCTGCTACATTCTGCTTTTGATATTGAAGACGAATAATGATATAAAGAAAAAATAAAAGACTATTGCATCAATTTTGTCCTATGTCATGTTCAAGTATGGTAAATTAAACCTGATAAATCTATCTTGTAATCTTGAAATCCTTACCTATTTTCCAACAGATCAACACAGTTGTTCGATCCCTCGTAAGACTTTTGATTTTTAAAATTTTAGTGTTTTAAAATGATACATAAGTAAAAGACCTCAAGCTAAACATTGAAATTTTAAATACCGCTATAATAAAACCTGAAGGATCATTGTATCAAGTTTATCCTATCTCATTTTGAACTAATGTGATATTAAGCCAAATGAATCTATCTTATGAATAATGAAATATTTCACTTTTAGGTAGATCCAAGCACGAAAATTGAAATTTGAAGTCAGAAATACCGTTGTAGATAAACCAGGAAGGATATTGCATCAAGTTTATCCAATCTTATTTTAAACTCAGGTAAAATTAAACCTGATGAACTAATATTTTTATAAATTATTCAACTGTTTTTCTAACAGATTAATCTAAGTTTAAAGATTGAGGTCATAAATACTTAAGAATTGAAACATCAAAGGTTATTGTATCAAGTGTATCATATCACACCCCAAAATCAGATAAAATTAAACGAGATTAATCTATCTTGTAAATGATGATATCTTTGACTGCTTTTCAACAGATAAGTTCAGGTTCAAAAATTGAAGTCATGATGGTGTTGCAACGAAAACATAAAAGGTTATTTATCAAGTGTATCCTATCACACCTTAAAAAAGCTCAAGTAGAATTAAATCAAATGAATCTATCTTGTAAATGATGACATCTCTAACCTTTTTCTAACAGAATAATAATACGAGAGCCTAATTATAAGTTTAAAAAATTTTAGTTATTATATCTAGCTATGAAATTCTATTGCTAGTTACTGATGAAGATTTGATCGAAACGTATAAAGCATGGTCTATTTCTAAATCAATTTATTTCTAAAAGAAATATTCAAATGTTTTTCTAACAGATAAATCTAAGCTCAAATATTTTTGGACAGAAATGCCGTTGTAACAAAACCAAAAAGGCTACTTATAAAGTTTATCTCATCTTGGTAATATTGAATCAGATAAATCTGGCTGGCAAAATATGAAACCTCGAAATTTTTTTCCCGACAGATGGTTCCAAGCTTGAAAATTGCCTGTATAAGATTTATTTCATGATTATCTTTATCATTTACGTATTACAGTTAAATCTTTGTATGGGATTTATATTTTTCTTTCTATTTCTTAAGTAGTTATTTCGCTTTTTTCCGATTTTTCTCGCCGTCCTGATTTAATCAGTGTCAAATCGATTTGATTAATTTCTGTGCTTCTTTTTTTTAGACGTGCCTTGCGGTATTGGTCAGTCCAGATGCTGGTATGCAAACAAATGTGTTAATGATTCAATGATTTGCGATGGAAAGAGTGACTGTACTGATAGGACAGATGAAATGGGGTGTATGTGTATTATATTTACTTTCCATCTTAATTTCTTTGTTTATCTCTGGCATCTCAATGAGGCTCCACAAGATTCCAGATGTCAATCTTGTTTCAACATTGATGAAATATGGATATTTGAAAGAGATGAATTTAAAACATCCACCTTTGTCTACAATTTGAATGGTAAGTTGCAATGCAGCCTTTCCCGAAATAAAGCCACTGTGTTTAGGATCCTTTGATGTATTGTAGTTGGAATCTAAAATTCCACACTATTTGATATTCATAGGTTCAACAGGAGCGCAAAACGGTACTACACCGCAACCAACAACGCCCTACACAACAAAATGTGAGTTTTTATGTTCTTGTACTCCCTTCACTCCAATTCACGAATTCTGCACTCAGGCAACGTAAATATTCTAAGGGAGGTGATGATGGTGTAGAGCCATCTCATTTCATATTTTTTCAGCTTTTTATATTCCAGTTTCTATGTTGCAAAAGTACACATATTGTGATGATTCGATCAAGCCCCCCTTTCTTGAATAAGCCCCCCCTTAGTATTAGTACCCATAAGGCTTATGTGAATCATAACGGTAACTGCATGTATACCAAACTTTAATGTCAACTTTTAATGACAAAACTTTGTTTTATTCATGATTATTATTGTTGTTTATTTCCTAGCCCGACCGGCTGAAGAGTGCGCCCCTGGTTATTTCAAATGTGATTCCGACCCGAAGTGCATTCCCATGTCAGCCAGATGTAACCGGAAGCGTGATTGTCCTGACGGAAGTGACGAGCGTAGTTGTCGTGAGTAAATTTACCTTCATTCATTTTGTGTGTTCTCCATGATAACACTGATGTCAATTATTATTACTATTATTATTATATGGCATAAAATTAGCATATCCACTATAAGTGTGGCTCTTCAGCTCTAAGAATTAAAAACAAGTCTATTTTACAACGTTAAAGCGATTACATCAAACAATAAGAGTATTACAATGTCAAATTCATAGATAAAAAGGTTTTAGTCCTGAGGGTCCTTCGCTTTCTCCAGCAAGAATGTTTTAACATCCGTGCAAAACTTGTTAAAATTAGTCGGTTGTTTGATATCACTAGGAAGAGCATTGAAGCTATTTGCCAATAAAAAATGTAATATAAAATATCAAAATGTAATCAATATAAGAACTGGATTGGGTTTTATTTTTTTACCAGAGTAAATTTTCTGAAGCCAGTCCCTAGGGTTTCAAATGGGTCCTTCCAATATGGCTTCCTCGTTGTTTTTGACAATAGTTGTACGATTATTTAGCCCAGTCTTTGAATGGTACAAAACTTCAAAAAAGCTAGAAATATCGGAAACTTAGCGAAACAAACATATGGTCTACTTTAGCTTTTCGTCTGATACTCAACAGAGTAATACGTCAGAAAGAGAACGAAGCAAAAATCTTATTGGTCAGCTCATTGTATAGTGGGTGTTGATTGGTTTACCCACACCATACCAATCATTCACCTCTTCTCTGTTTGGCCTATTTCGATCTACATCTGGGTATATAAATCAGTTAGGTTTCTGTTTCGTTCTCTTTCTTACGTATTACTCTGTTCAGTGTCAGACGGAAAGCTTAAGTAATCTATGTGTTCGTTTCGCTATGTTTCCGATATTTCTGATTATTCAGTGACGTGCTAAATCCCAATTCTTCTCGAATTCACTTCTCGAGCTTATCCAGTGAAAGGACAACACTGGTCTTCCTGGTGTGAGAAGGTCGTCAACCTTCTGCAGGTCCAGTGTAGTGTTTAAAGAGCCAGGATAGGTTTGTCTCTACACTCGGTGAACGGTGGTGCAATTTCTTTGATATGGCTTGGGCTGGTCGATAAAGTTGATTGCCTGGATACTCAGCTGGTATTGTGGTTGAGGTGCCGAACTAGAGGTTGTAGGTTCAAATCCATTTCTAAACATTTGATCAAATATTCCATATTTCATATTTGCAGCAACTTCTTCTGGTGAAATATTATGTGATTATTATCCGTTTGGCTTCAACTGTTCTGACAATGAGCCTTGCATTAGTTCTGACAAGAGATGTGATGGAGCCAAGGACTGCATCGATAACTCCGATGAATCAAAAATATGCAGTAAGTTCCTTTTATTGCTAATATCTTCTTTGGAATATGGAGGAAGAGTCAAAAGACTAGACTTTTCATGTCTAAACCTATATCTTGGTTTTGTTCTCATCAGGAGATGTAGATGTACTAATCTGACTTATCGAAATGCAGAGCCTAATCATTTGAGTCTTTTCTCCTTGGTGTTCAAATCGATCTATAATCGTAAATAAACATGATTTAGATTTGAAAAAAGGATTGAACAAATGAAATTGATTGTCTTTTTAGAAAAAGCGGGTCGAGTTTCCGGTTTTGAAGCAAGCACCGAAGGAAACTACGTTCGCCTGAAGTGGAATGCTGTGAAAAACCCTGTCATGGTCAGCGGATATCATCTCATCTACAGGCCTGTCATTCAACATTTTGTAGCTTATTATACGAGATAATGACCAAAGTAGGACTTGAACCCACGGCCTTTAGATTAATACTCTAGTGATTTACCCTACTGATGTACCGTTGGAGTAGTTTCGTACTTGTGCCATCTTTCAGGATGAAACTCATTAATTATCTTCTTGTGCTATTTTTAGGAGTGAAACTCACAAAGGGGAGCTTGATCCTACCATACCATCTTTCCAATACAATTATCTACTTAAAGATCTACATGGCTGTAGCAACTACAGATTGGCTCTCGGATTAAAGATCAAAGGACTCCCGAAAGAAGATTGGCTGTATTCCTTCACCAGCATTGTCACACCAGTTATTGGTGGTATGTTTTTAAGTATTTGCTTGTAGATAATTTGCACATAGAATTTGAGCTTTTTTGGTAGAGCCCGGACCGTTCTATGATGGTTTACTACTATTCCAGTGGTGGTGTCAGAGGGTTAAATCCTCACTTCTGCCTCTATTTTAGAACAGGCCTTTGAAACCGGGCTTGCAAAATTTCAATGTCAGTGAAAACATTTTTCGTGTGCGAGAGGTAAGGCTTGAAAAAAGGATATGGAACCATAAATATGTTGTTTTCAATACTTATTCTCATACGTATTTTGTTCTCTTTCAATTGTATTTTAAAGGGTGCAACACTGGTCAATTAGAAATCTATTGTAGTTACTTGAAATATTTTCTACGGCTGGCAAAGAGCTTACTCAAATTGCACCAGGTTTGCGAATACCAACCCATTGCTACGGTCCTGTCAAGTGACGTAGTGCAGTTAGACCTTCTACAGTAGGGGGGGGGGGGCAGTTTGGTCATGACCCGAATCAGGTTTAAGCTGTCAGGTTTGAATAAAGAAGATACATTTGTTCCATGCTGACCTTTTATGTAGAAATTGTTTAGTTGAAAATTGGAAAACAAGAGGGCCATGCATGCCGTAATGATTTGACTAAAACCTTTGTTGAGTCATTTATAAATGGAGTAATGTACTTTTAAAACTTTTTTAAGTAATTCAATCATAAGATGTTACGATTACAAACATGAAATGCAGAAAAAATACCACAGGTAGCATGTCATTATATTGCAACCCTGTGATATGAGGACTAACCCAATGAATTGTTAAAGGTGTTGTTTCAAAAAGCCTAAATTTGTTTCTATAAGCCTTAAAAGACTGGCCCTACTCATATTTTCCAAAACCAAGTTCTGTCATTATAATTTGTCAGCTTTCCTGTACTTCGACATTCGAATGAACACAAAAAGCCCCTAAACCGTGAATCATTTATACCTATGAATCTTCAAGTTTTGATTTTTCTTCATAGTCTCAGCAAAACCATCCAAACTGAAATTTGTTGAAGAAGTTGATCGAAATGGAGGAATTTTGTCTTGGGAAGAGCCCAAATACTGTCTGCTGAGAACTAGATTGGTGAGTTTCACACTGGTGAATTGAGTTTGTATCATAGTTTTAAGCTCGATCACACTACCAATTGAGCTACCGTAGTATCAATTTAATCGACCAGCCCAATATCACTCATGCACCGTCACCGTCACTCATCGAATGCAGAGATGAACCTATCTGGGTTCTTAAACAATTATACAGGACCCTCTGAACTCTGAAGGGCGGGGACTTAACCACACCAAAAGGACTATCGGAGCCCCGCACCAGGAGGGTCTTAGGAGCTACACCACTGGATTGGGTTTATAAGTAAACATGAGAAGGAGCAGGACATATGAAATCAAACCGAATTATTTGAAGTCTTAAGTTTCAATAGCTATTTCAACTCGCTTTACCTCTCAAGGTAGAGAGCACTCTTCTTACCAATGAAAAACACTCCACTGAAACCACTCAAGTCTTAAGTTGTATAAAGAAAAATACTTAAACCTTTGTATTTGGCCTATCATATCACGAGATGTTATTCACTGTGTTCGAGCATAAAAAATTATAATAGTGATATTTCAGTGGACTCGGTATCACAGAAATGCCATGATGAAAATATATCCTGCTACTTCTAGGTGATATGCGTTCATCAGAAGAAAGACAAATTAGAAAGACATACTTTTGAAGCTAAAGGGTCATATGCAGAACTGCTTGGCATCAAAGGGTACACACATTACAATTGCACAGTGAGTTGTATAAATCTATTTTGGACATGCGTGATCTTGCTTATCAAATCATCCCATTCAAAGAAAACTGTGTAGAAATCTGTCTTCGTCCGGGAGGTTTAGAACTGATAGACTACATACGAGAGTCGCACCATGTTTTTCTAGTAGCAGTTTTAGTTTTTAGATTTGCAGTTGTTGTTAAAAAACAAAAGTTTATGTGGGTTTTATTGTAATAACAACTTTAAATGCCCCGACTCTAACTGATAATAAAGGATCTCAATGACTGGGTCCTGAAATACAAGAAAGTTAATATTCAATTAATCTTTGATGAAAATCCAGCTTCAGTCGTAAAATTGAAAATAGGCAGTCCTTGCAGTTGAAAAGGTGGGAAATTGCTATTTTGCCATCCAGCACCCAAATTACTTTATTTCTTACTAGTATTCTGCAGTCTATAACCTTAATTCCATGCCCACTGACCAACAACTGCAAATACTTACATCGTTATATGAACAGCCATAAAATAGCGAGGTTACTGATGAAGATGAAATCGAAGTGTTTAAAAAGCATAGTTTATTTTTTAATTACTCTGTTAAAAAAGCCTTAAAATAAACCATGAATCATGCTGTCCTTACACCACTTGAGATGCTTAAGTATACTACATTTTTAGGAGTTAGCCTAAACATGTCCAGATAAATTGTAGTTTACAGCAGTAATAATGATGGTTAATGGTAATTTGTAGGTCTTTGGACAATCCTTTTATATACCATTGTTATTATTGGTAAAAACGAGAAACTTTCAAACATGAAATTTGTAATTTTTGCCCTTAAAATACGGTCAAAATTTTGAAATCTCAGGCTAAGAAGTCAATAATAATAATAATGATAATATACCATTTTTATATAGGATAACCTTTTCAGTAAAGATGTTACTGCTATCAACAAAGGTCCTGTTGACACTAGAAATTTCAACGTGAAAGGATCAAACTTACAAGAGATTGAGTGAAAATTGTAAAAAATTTACTAAAAATCAGATTCTGAATTTAAAAACAAGGTGTGTTCGTTTTCCTTTTAAAATTGACACAGTATTTTTCATGTCTGACGTCACTTGGTAAATTATTTTATATTGTTGTTCCTTGAAAAGCAAAAGTTTTTCTTCCTGACTCAGGTTCTTAATTCTTATATTCTTAGTAGCGTTTTACTGTAGTATAAAAGAGATATGAAATAATGTGAACAATATCCTATCCGAATTCATTAGGGATTTTGAAATTCATTGTTAATATTAACTGTTAAGAAAACGTTTGTTTATCATTTTATTGTATTAGGTACAACTTAAAGTGAGACATGAACGAACAGGTGATATAGAAGTTCTCCACTCCGATTGGTATGATTTCAAAACAAGTGAGTATTCGCTTTCTGTCTCAGGATGTTACGTCTTAGAGCACGTTGCCTTTTGAAAATATTTTACCATGGCCTGGGTGTAAATTCCCAATATTATTGCACAAATGTCCTTTGGCTTTAGGAATTCTTTGTAGATTTCAAGTCATTTTTATGCAAAAATCCTAATTTTCTCAAATCATAATCACTAGCTGTGCAGCAACTTGTAGACTTGGGCATAGGATGTACGGTTACACATTGTTGATATACAATGAGTGCTCTTGATCACATACGTATAATTTTGAAAAGACATGAAAATATTTGCAAATCGAGCTGAAACTTGACCCAGGTTACGAATTTCGTTGTGCCAAATTACAGCCAACAGAAAACTTGGCCACAAATTCTAATTTGGGTTTGGCGTTTGTGCATTAATTCTCACTTCAGTGTTTACATTGTGACATTCAAAGTATTGTGAAGGACTAATGCAGGCAAGGGCCTGATACTGAATGTTGTTACTGATGTATGATTAACTTTCCAGCCTCCTTTGGTGGTAAAATGCAGCCTCAAACTGATGCTAAGAAAAGTATCAAAAGCACTTTGGTGTGGGCAATCCCTGTCACCCTGGTCGTTCTCATCCTTGTCGTTGCTCTGGTTATCATGGTAACGAAATACCGGAGCCTGCAGCGGAGTTTCATGGCGTTTGCCAATAGAAGGCTCAATCAAGCTGACAAAGAAGGTGAAGAGGTTGCAGTAGCATTTCGTGCTGGTGAGTTGAAATATAATTGTTTACTTCTCAGTGATTTTCCAGCAAGTTTGTACGTATGTATTTATGTAGTATACTAATTGGTAGAAAAGAAACAAGAAACTACTAATTTATCTCTGGAAAGAGACGAATGAGTAGTTTCTTGGTTGTTTTCCACCAATTAGGATATTTACGCTCTACTATTGTGTATTGAGCACTATATTGTGTACTCGAAACACAGACTTTATTTATGTAGTATGTATTTATACGAAGTCTGTTAATCTGTTTCCCATAAGAGTGCTCAATACATAGAGTAGAGCTATACACTAAGAAGAAAGAGACTCAAAAGACAAAACTACTCTCTTCGCGGTCACCCGCTCAGCAGGAGATGTACAGACCTGCTTTCTTCTGATGGATGTATAAGTATGTGATCCATAGACCTTTATGGAAACATCGACCTTTGTCATGCTATCCCTACCACCGTAGTAAGGAGTAGTTTTCTTTATTGATGTTTTATAATTATAACCTTAAATGATTCTACAGTTTTACAAAATTAGTTTAATTTCCTTTTTTACGACTTGAAAGTTGTTGTTGCAAAATAATGCTTAGTTACTAAAATTGTGCCCTCCTAGTTATCACCCACTGATGGTGTACGAATATTCAAGTAATAATTCAAGCCTGTTTTGTCTCCAGGAGAAGAAGCACCAATGATAAAGCGTTTCCCTGAAGACGAACCACTTGTGTGAGATGGATGCTTGATGTAGAGCGTATTAAGACTATAATGGTGTAAGATGGGTACCTGATGTAGAGCGTATTTAGACCATAATGTTGTAAGGTGGGTACTTGATGTAGAGCGTATTTAGACCATAATGTCTTTACCCTGTAACAGGAGGACCCTCTGTCACCAACCACTAATTGATCACATATATTGTTTTGTAAATTGTATAAAGCTTTCTTATTGTAAGTCAAAAATAGACATTAAAAATGTAGAGAAGGGTTTGAAATGTATATTATGCCTTAATGTGTAGTTAGTTATATTATGTAAGCTTTGAGATAACTTGTTGGTAGGTGATTAAATTCATGAAATGATAAATGAATAAATATATGAAATTAGTGTTTTTAAAATTTCATCTTTAGGCTTTTTAGTTGAAAAAGTACCTTTCGAGAGGTTGACTTTCTCTCCATCTCTTATTTAGTAGGGACTCACATCAGCTAAAAAGTTTTCTTCTAATAAGAAGTCATCTGACCCGGGTTTGACCTCATTAGGACACGAGATGTGACAAAATCAAACATTACTGAAGGGCTAGGATTTGGAAAATCAATCGAGATTTTCATTTACACAAGTGAACTCGATAAATAAACATGTCTATATCTATCGAGATAATTTGTGAGAATGACAATTACCCGAGCAGGACTCGAACCAACGACCTCTAAATGGCCCACTCTTATGCGCTACAAATTATGTTTATATCTCTGTCAATTTAGCACTGAAAGGGCTACAACAGTATACACTAGCCTATTGAAAGTATTGCACAGGTCGATTCAAAATGGTTTCACTATTTCAAATCTAAAAGGGCTAGGCCTAGACTATAATTTATCACTCAAATCCCTAGTCATAAATAATTTCTCCTTCGATTTATTATTGCATATTGTTATGAGCTATATGATGTCAGCAACATTTCCTAAATTTTCACACCAAAATCATGTATTCATGAGCTGTCTGACACGAGTTATGGGAATTCTAGTCTAGGCCTAGCCCTAAGAGCTTTGCAGTTTTGCCGCCATTTTGAATTGACCTGTGCAATTCTAGGCTAGTGTAAATTTAGTTATATAATTTGCTGATGTCTGCAGTATCTGTGACGTCATGAATTTTTATCACGTGATATGCAAAATAAAGTGAAACAAATAAGAATTATTTTTCTATTTGCTTCATTCTGTTTTTAGTCAAGATATTTCTGAATAAATGAGTTGGACTATGGTCCGTTGGTCGAATTCCCTGTTTTCTACTTACCCGGACAAAAAATCGGATAAAACTGGGCAAAGCAAAAGCCTACGTAATTTGCCGCCTTTGTTGTGTCATGTGAACAAACGAGACGACCAAGTAACTTGTGTTTGCCTCTCCAGGTTTGCCATATTGGCTTTTTAGAGCCAAATTTAACAAATCTGGCTTTTGGCTTGTTGGTAGGAGTTTCTCATTGTCCCAGGGGTGTCCTGGCCACCTGTATACTGGGAAATTTCTCGATGGGCCCTTAAAAACTGCTTAATTTAGAACAAATACTTTGGAAGGACAGCACTTAAACGTATCAAAAAAAAGTGCGTGATGCTGATGTCTCTTTTTTGATTAGTTACCCTTCGCCTCGCTTTGATGTATTTGAGATTTCTTTCGTTATACAGCCTCGTATTCAAACTTGGCTTTATTTTATAATTATTATTTCTCATTTGGCTTTGAGGGCAAACTACCATCTGGCAACCCTGTTCAGAACTGCTTTGTCTGCCAAGGAGTACGATGGGGAATTGTCTATGAGGAAATCTTATGACGCCGTTCCGAAATGGATGCTAAAGTATTATTTACATTTTGTGTTTTGAGTCTAATAAGTTTATACGAGTGCAAAATCTGGAAAGACGTTGGAAGCACCCTCAGTTTCATTCGAAGCGAACCAGAACCCGGTTTACGCAAGGAAGTGTTCACGGTGAACAGCGAAGATGAGCTTTTGAGATGGCCTAAGAATAAGGAAGCATACGACCCGCAGGAAGCTTTCAAAGAGGCTGCCAAACGTGTACGTAGGGACGATGGCTCTGCACACCAACCAAAGTCGAAAATGGTAAGAATTCGTATCTTTGCTTGTGTTTATTTGTTTTGTTCACTGCAATGCTGTGCGGTGTACACACAGCGTGAAAACAAACAGTTGACAACATGGAATGACGTAAGACCAAATAACGGATGATAATTTTTGTGATATTCTTGTTTGGCTCATTTGGTGTTGATATTATATAACGTAACACTTTTAACACAAGTCCTATTATATGTTCCACATAGTTACTATAAAGCACTAGGTAATTTAGATAATTCGAAGAACAACAGTTCTGTGAACAGTTTTGTTGGATGATTCTCTCACAGGATTTCCATTACACAAGTGGAGCAGGGTGACCCATGCCTAATACATGTGAAAAATTTAATGATAGAATTTGATGACGTAAATACAGGAGACAAAAGGTTAAAGTACCTGTCTCTTAGAAAATTCTGTGCTAGTTCCGTGATTGGACCTTGCAGGATGTAGAGGGGAAATTAGGGATGATATTTCACTCCCAAGAATTTTTATTCATCAAAAAATGCCCTCTAATTCCAGGATGTTTTATTTAATCATATTTCACATCAGTTTCCAAGTGTTTCTGTTTATGTTATTTTGTTTCTTATGTTTTATTTCTATGTTAGCCAATTTCTGAAGTAAAAGATAGTTAACAACTGATATCTTCAGTAGTGCCGTCCACTTGCCCCCCTAGTGTCAAAGCAGTTTTGTTGCCAGCAGCTTGGAAATTTGGGCGTAGCTTTAACCTTTCTAGCATGCTTTTTTGATAACAACCCATAGAAATTGATTACTGCATAGGATATGTACAAATATAGATTTTCTTCAAAAGGGGATGAGCTGCAGCGCCCTGACCGCATTTTGGACTACGTGTCCGTGGCTAGGTGCCTTTAGGAAAGTGTTGTGCTCCCCAATTTTTAGGTGCTTCCTACTTCCCTGTTGTGTGTGAAAAGTTTCAAACCACGCTTACCAAGTTATGCTATGATACAACCATTTCGAAAAATGGTCTCCTTCATGATCAAGCGAGAGGCTCAAAGCATGAATGCTAAATTTATTTACTTTCATACGATGTTCAAAGGGGAGCAAACTTGAAAAGCGGATTCCAAAAGCCATTTATTTGGGCAACAAGAGGTTGCGTGTGTGCATCATAGATCAAAGTTAGCCGACACATTAACATTCAAACGCTTTCTTTCAAGGGAAAACATGCTCTGACAGGTTTATTGGCAGTCGGGTGGGATTTTAATAGACTACAAGGTCAATTAACAGAGATAGGCTCTTGCCCTTCTTTTCACTGCCTACTCTACAAACTTGATTTTATTCAGTTTGTTGTTTGAAATCTCCATGCAGGTAGTAAAAAAGCTCAAATAAAAAGATAAATGCTTTTCAGAGCACTAATCCGTCAAAGATTATGAATTTTTTCTGGTGTATCTTTCGAAATCTCAATCCACAATATAATTACTGCCTAAGATTTTCTTTTGATGTTTTTCTCAAGTACTACCCAGATGAGTCGAATACAGAATGCTTTAGTGGTTATCATGTTTTGCTATGTTTGTGATTTTCCTTGCCATCCTAAAGTCCTGTGCCAATCAAAGACTGTTTTACAATAAACTTACATACTCTCTCAAACATACTTGCAAAGTCTGGAAGTACTGTGTAAGCAACAGCGCCTTTAGGTTGGTGATACACTCATTTTTCTTACTTGCTTGTGCTGAGGTACAATTTTATTTATTTTTAACAATAACAAAATCTTGGAGCATAAGTGGAGAAGTAACAAATAATGTTTACTTTTTGCAGAATTTTTAGAAATTCCTTAGCATAAATTTCTCTTTTTGTAGTATCATTTCAATGACAGCCATTTTGTGGCCGAAGTGCATTGGGCTGGTTCCAATAGCAGTGTTATCCTGATGCTCATGAGAGATCCGAATCCAAAAAAGGACAAGCCCAACTATTTCTATGTGTCAAGAGATTACGGAAAGACGTTCACCAACATCACAGACAAATTTACCATCAACGGGAAGCACATGGTTATCAATGACTACTACCCAAGCCCAATCAATAACCAGCATTATATAATTACAGCAAAATTTCACAAGTATATCTTCATCTCCACCGATGCATGTCAGACTTTCAGAAGCCATAATGTGACGTTCACACCTTCAAAAATCAAGTTTAATCCTACGTATTGGAGATATTTGCTGGCATATGATGAAGATCATCCCAAAAATCTGGTAATATTTTATACAAATATCAAGCCATTCATTTTTAACTATGGGAAATGCCCACAGTACACACTTGATTAAGATCCAACTTTATTAATTACAAACAACCTTGTTTTTAATCTTGCCTTAGGAGAATGAAAAATTAAATGTAAATCCCCTCAAATAAATAAACCCCCTCAGAATAATAAACAAATTGATAAAAGCGCCCAGGCGCTTACTGCCATTAATATATTTATATTATAATTATATTATAAGCATTATACTAGCTCTGATTTAACCACCAAGAATGTACCTAAAGCTACAGTGATTGTTTTCGTATAGCAGTTTGGGTCTCATTTGATTGGCCATTTTTGATCTGCCTCTAGGTAAAAAGATTTGTTGGGTTTCATTCTTTTCTCTCTCTGACGAACTGCTAGGCACTAAATTGATGACTAATGGTATTTCTACCTTTGAACATGATATCAATCTACCTATTTTCTAAATTTAATTGTTTTTCTTCTTTACAGTTGTATGTCTCAACTAATTTTGGGGTTACTTGGAGAAATAAAGCTTCCTATGTGAGGTCCTACTACTGGTAAGTAATTCAATAATGTAACTCATTTTCTGGAAGTTTGCCTAGAGAATCGATGTAATGACTTGAGGCTCAGGTCAGTTCAGTGCACTGTAATTTAAAAATTCCAAATCTTACAATACAAATTTAAAGACTAATCAAAGAATATTTTAATATAACAAAGATAAGTAACATTGTTAATAATTCTATGAATTCAAAAAGTAATTGTAAGGGGGGAATTTCTTAAGAAGGAACTCTCTCAGTAGCTAAACTAATCGAGAAGAGAGCACCCCCTATTGATAAAAGCCTTTGCAGGCTTGACATTTAGAAAACCTTCATGGCAATGATTGGCCACTCAATAGCCCACTTACACATTGTAATCTTTCGGTTTTGAAAATTGCTTTTTCTGTTTTTAAAAGCATGCAAGATTTTGGTTTAAGTAGTGGCAGCTTTCAGGAAATTATTGGTCAGGGAAAAAAGAAAAATTTCTTGTAATGTTTGCATTTCCTACAAGACTCCTCTTCAGACGAGCATAGGAAAGTTTCAGCCCTTAATATTTGAATCAAAAAGCAAATATTTGTTTCTTTGTTTGATATCTCCATGGAGACAACCATGCTGTTATTGAAATGATGTCATTCAACGACCACTAACACCAGTCAAGATGAAATGAATTAAAATTGAATTTTATTTGATTACTGGTTACCATATTTCATTAATATTTCATTAGGGATACTTCTTGTGTTGACTTTTATGTTTTCAAATTTTTTTGTCAAATGCAATAATATCCATACTAAATGTTGCCTTAGGTATGATATACAAAATAATGATTATATGCTAGATAAGATACTATGCAGATGAATTTATTTCATAGACATTTCCTGTTTTGTCCAGACATCATAAGCAACTTGCTAAAAACCAATAATTAAAGGGCTGTATTGGGTTAGGTATTATTTTAGAATTTGGTATTAACATAGTTATCATGCCCGTGATTTCAGTATAGACTGGATTATCGAATTGGAGCTATATGTGGTATTTCTTCAATTGAGTCTCCCTTGTTTATGAGCCATTCAAGAATTTAAGTCAACATATTTTTAACCATTTTTTCACAACTTGAATACTTAGTAGGATATGCACTGACACCATATCAACAGGAATAACTTGTGCAAGCCATTTTTTGTGATTGTTGTGTTATCAGTGATGTTTTTCTTACCAATTTAATCCAACCTCCTAACATATTAATAATCTGTATTCATTCTTTCTTATCTGTTTCCATAATAAACCAATAACAAGTTCAGCAATTACTTTTCAATGGGCCTGTGCTGAGCTCCTATATAAGAAGCTGGTCTAATGGTAGAGTGCTCACGACTGTGCTGAAATGTTGTGAGTCCAACCAGGCTAGGCATTAGAGTCGCACCCAACCCTATCTGAAAAGATAGTAGCAAAGCAAAGAGGAGTCTTCAAGTCGCCTTTAAGTCGGTCTAGAAACCAAAAGAATAGGCATTGTTCCCTCATTGCATATCCCAGCCATTTGTTGAACATAATGAGATTTCACTCAAACCAAGAAAACAAGCCAAATAACAGTAAGTCATTTGATTGATTTGGTAGTAGAGCAGAACGAGATTGCACACTAACCAAAGGAGTCAATGAAAATTAGTACAAATTTCAGCACAAAAAGATAAAATGAAAGACTCGCTTAGTTTCAAGACTATACCTCTCTCTTATGACTGTGATTACATATACAAAAAAAATACAACTCTGGCTTTTTATGAAGCAACACTCACCCAATATTAGTACGTCCCAGTTATGATACAAATTTCTTCGTTTTTACTGATTGAAGACCTGTAATCAAAGGATTTGCTTCAGGGCTTCTTTTGAAATACTGGGTGGAGGGGCTTAATTGCCTCAACAGGCCCTATTAGCTGCCCCAGTACAGTACTCAACATTGTAATCCTAGTTTTGCCCAACCAGAACTTGGCCATTTTTTACTGAATGCCGTTGCAAAGTAGCATCATATCAGTTTTATTGTTTAAAATAGAGAACAAGGAAGACTGAAAAATTGCATTTTCTATGATCTAAAGAGCTAAAATTGTAAAATTTGCGGCTCCATTTTAAAGAGCTCTGTTTGGGTGTTAAGTCGCGGTTTAGTGTTATGTTCTCAGAAGGTTTTATTTTCTACTGTACCAATAGGGCATGTTTGCACAATTTGTTAAAGGCAAACGCTGCACACCAACCATGGTCAGCAGATTAATCGAAAAATTGTCTCTGAAACAAACCGAAATATCTGGGGTGGGCCCATCGATATTTTGCCCCAGCAGTTGAACACCCTTAAAACATGCCATGATTTGCTTGACTTTTGATATTCAATTAGTTTTGTAGATATAGGTATGTTGGCAGGAAAACGTATTTTGATAAGAAAACGAAGAGCCAAGACTGCGACGATAAACATGATAAGCGACACTTCATAATTTAATAGACAATTCCAGTTACATCGTTACGATGTAACTGGAATTGTCGTAACGATGTAACTGGAATTGTCTATTAAATTATGAAGTGTCGCTTATCATGTTTATCGTCGCAGTCTTGGCTCTTCGTTTTCAATTAGTTTTATTTTTTTTATCTAAATTAATCTTTTTGTTTTTGATTTTAGGGGAGTCAAAGGCATTGACAGTTCAAGTGCATTTTATGTGGAGATGCGGATGCCTGGTAAGTGTGCCAAGTAGGTTACAAAGAATACATTTTTATTAGGGGGTGTATTTAAGGGAGGTGTTCGTCAAGCCTGGGGGGATTTATTCAGGACTCACAGTAATTGAGCTGCGATTTATTTGGATGAAACTGAAAACTTTATGCCTATAGTAGCAAATCATAGGTTTTAAATACTGTAATAATTTGATTAATTCCCTCGTTTCTAATCTGTCTCCACGTTTTGGAATTTACCAAGCCGTATCTCTTTCACTTACATATTACTTCTTTTCTCACAGGAAAAAGATCAGTGATCAGAAAGCAATATGCATACTGGTATTACTATACTTTGTTGAATGATGTGGAAGATTTTGATCTTGTTGATAAATATATGTTTGCTTCACAGAAAAATGTGAGTATGGTTTTGAACATTCTACATTTTCAAAATATTACTGTATTAACAGATGAAATCTCATCCTTAAGAAAGCTTATCAATATATTTTCAACAATACAACACTTAGGTTTGATTATTGAGCGTTTCATTCTCAGTTTGAAACTCTGTTGGGTTGAATCGCTTGTTGAGCTCAGCACTAATTGCAAAGACTGGACTGATTTTCCCTCAATTTTTTGGCAGAGGTCTAATTTGAAAATCATGGAAATGCAAAACTATACATTTAGACTATTGATAGACATTGTAGTTAGGCATTTCCGATAAATGGCCTTGCTACCCTTCACAAAGAACCTGCTGCGCTGGCACGCTTTTTCTACGTTCCCCAGAGACAAAGAGGCGGTTAGGGAGACCTTATCCCACCATCAAGTCACTTCAGGAGGGGATAATGGTCTTCCTGGTGTAGAACTTCCTGCGGCAATGAGAGAGCAAGACTGTAGGAAGACTAGATTAGTATGATACTTTAACCATGTCTGAAGAATAATTCGGTGAAAATTTGTACCTGAATCCATCAAAACTATCAGAGGATAGTTCTAATCTCTTTTTTATTGCAATTTTTTTCTTTATACATGGTAGCCCGGTCAGTCGTGGAGTACTGCTGTTAAATTGCTTGAGATTGATATAAGTTGATGATAATGATTTTGTTTTATCTAGTCATCAACCGGAGAAATTGATGTACAAATCTCATATAAACGAGGACCCTTCAAAAAAGCAAAGTTTCCAAAAGAAACCACACCTGCTACGGTAAGAATATTAACTTGTTTGAATGATTTGATTATTTATCAAATTCAGTTCATTTTGGGTCACGTTTTGCAAAAGCACCAAAATTCCTATCTGTTGTGTTTGGGAGAGAAACGAAATATCAACAGTGAAGCTCTGGATCTAAACTTCCATTGTCAGTGTTATGATGGAAACAAGAATATTATTTTTTATAAAAATTCCTTCCTTTAATGGATATTTTTCAAACAAACATTTTCTTTTCCTAGAGTTATTTGTTTGGTGATGCTTCTGAGGACCAGTTATTTGTGGCTGTTGATCGGAACAAAAATGCGACTCTCTACATCTCCGATAAGACTGGTCTTGTCTACAGTGAGTCACTTACAAGTATTCTGTACCACAACAAGGACTACAACCCATCACTACCTGTGAGGTAAAGACAGTTATTATCATTTATTATCCTGTTTCAACTCTGGTCTGCTTCTCCGTTTAGTTTGATGAGTCTTAAGCATAACCTAAACTTAATCACTCGACAAACCTCCGCCAAAATTAAACAATATGAAACGAAAAGCCAATCGAAATTTGAAACCGATTTAAAAATAAGTTGAAACTGATTTGATGTGTTGAAAATCAATCCAAAAATCAATGCCTGTGGAGGAACGAAATTAATCTATTGGTGAACTTAATTGTTATTCGTTATTTCAAGGAGATAACTGATAAACGCTGTTATGCAAGGGGTATGCTGAAACTTTCGGGATTTCCAAAGGAATTATTTCTGACAAGCATCATGCTGTGGTTGAATATTTGAAAATGAGAAAAGTAAATTGAATCCTTATCCAAACCAATCAATATATGCCTAGATCCATTATGCAGTCAATGGAAGCCTTTTAAAAATGATTTAATGTAACCTCTGTTATCTATTGGTTTCTTAAAGGCTTCTGCTTTTCCAACAAGCGTATGCTTTAGCTGTTTGAATCCTCACCAATGGTTTCCATTGAATTGCATGCTTTTTACAATGCCATCTTTGAACAAAATTGAATCTGTTTTTTCAGCTCAAGTGTGAACAAATCGTTCATAGATCTCTACCGTGTGCAAGGTATTTACGGAATTTACATTGCAACCCAACTGACAAACCACATGCCTGGGAAGAGGAAATTAAAGACATTCATTTCTTATGATAAAGGAGGCGCATGGAACTATGTCGCAGCACCTTCCCGGGATGCCAACGGCAAACTTACCAATTGTCAAGTATCAGTGAGTTCATTTTTGGTTTTTTATCCAGTTTATTGCGATAAAACTGAAACAGGTCATTCTAGAAAAGGTGAATGCTCAATATAATTTCCCCTTATTCCTGCTAGAAGGAAGACAAGTAATCCAAGTCAGGATTCCTGTCCCAGATTTTATATCAGATTTTGGAATCTATTCTATCTCTATTGGATTAAGATTTTACCAGAGTAGGGAATGCTGCAACTGGGACAATAACCAGGACAAAAGGCTAGCACAGTAACCTTTAGGTATTTACAACTCCAGCCTTATCCACCTGTTATTGCCCCTGTGGTTGGGGGTTAGAATTCATCCACTGTATCCCTGCGTGTTGTAAGAGGTGACTAAAAGCATTGGCATCAGATATGACATCTGGTCGTAAAACTTTGCTTCAAACCAAAATGATGAATTTTTTAGACAAATCCATGGACCAGTCAAACCCAGCCAGCAGGGCAAATGGCGGGAATATGAATTCTGTTTGTGTGCTACTGCAATTGACATATGCCTCCACCGGGTCTCGAACCCGGGTTTGAGCGGACATAAGCGAGCCATATGTCAATTGCAGTAGCCTGCTCTGGTATAATTTAATTACCCGTGTTAGACCATGCCTTATGAATTAATGTTAATACATGGCTCTGAAGAAGGATTTAATCCGAAACAGGAATTAATGCCCCACTGTGGATAAGCCTCAAGTTGTGAAGACATCAAGGTTACTTTGCTAACTTATTGTCCTGGTGTAGGACAGTGGTTAACGCTCCCTGTGTCCGCTCAAACCCCGGCTCGAGACCCGGTGGAGGCATATGGCAATTGCAGTAGCCTGCTCTGGTATAATTTAATTACCCGTGTTAGACCATGCCTTATGAATTAATGTTCTGTTTGTGTGTGTGTTCAGAGCCACGTCATATTAATATCAGCATTAGCAATAACATTCAGAATGTTATATTTACATTAACATTAAGTAGACCATGTCCAAATGTCCTAGTGTAAGTTACATAGTTAAGTAGTTGAATTATCCGTTTGCATGATTTGATGTTGTTTTTTCAGAGCGGCTGCTCTTTGCATTTATCGCAAGCATTTGGAATGTATGGAATGTATACAAGATTCCAACCTATGATATCGAAAAAGTCTGCTCCTGGTCTTATCATTGCACAAGGTGAATTATTTTTAAATCGTTACTTACTGTTGCAATATCATTTTATAGGCCTGTTTTTCACTCTCATTAATTGTCGCGGATCATCTATCGCATACTTAGGCCTAGTCTAAATGTCGCATTTGTGTCCCTTCGAATGGAAGACATTAGCCTAAAAATTACTATGTGTCAATTAAGTTCAGCACAAATGCAACGTTTAAACCAGTGTTGCATTAGATAATTATATGCAGCAGTAGATCACCAGGCTTGATGAAATACTTTTGCATTTAATGGATTTGCTGCATATTTAGTTTGACACGACAGAATTTTATTCAACGTTTTAATCTACTGTCACATTTTGCAGAGTAACTGTTGCATTGAATTTTATTCAATTTGACACAGCAGAAATGCGACGTTTAAACTAGACCTTATTTGTGGACCGTCTTCAATGACTGGCAAAATTCTTTCATTTGTTCCAAAATTTTTCCACTAGATTTCATACAGTAAGCTCATATTCTGAGCTTGGTGATGATATGGCAATGTTTTCTGGATTGCTCGCCAGGCACTTGTTTATAAAGATATTTAAATCATGTACCAAATCATTACACCCTCTTTTAGGTTCTATTGGCACAAGTCTCCAGACGATCCCGAATGTTTATCTTTCTGCAAATGCTGGTGTCACATGGAGGGAGGTTAGTCTGCTTAATTTTGGTAATTTGTTACACATAGAGACCTTGTTCATTGTTTTTATATTGATTTTTTTCTAAAATGTTGCTTTAGGTAAGAATAATGCCTACCTAAAATATGTTTTAATAGTATCATAGTTTTGGAGGTGTGATAAAGACGCATCGGACCATTTTAGACCTGGCCGTGAGATTTTAGTACGTGGGTAGTGAATCGCCGTCCTCCCTGCTATCAGGTGGGCTATCTTCTATTAAATCAATATCCCGTTGTGAAAGTGCACATTGAGGTGGGCAATTTGTTGCAAATTGGATAAATGAGGAGAGCTCTTTGACCACCTGAAGTACCTAGGACATTTAGGTGGAGCTGGCAATCGTCTCCTCAAATGGCAAGCACTGCGATTTTTTCAATATTTTTCGCCCTCTCAATCCTAAGTTTTAATACACCTAATCGACTAACCGCGTATTTTGTTGACTAGGTCGAATTGTGGCGTGTAAAAAGCTAGTTTTTGGCATTTTTCAGGCAATATTGACTATTATATAACTTATATATATATATATAACAAAGGCTGAATTACCAAATGCCATGTTGAAAAACACCTATTGAAGTGCCAGGTTGTACCAGAAACGAGGCTAAAGTTACTATCTGATAGCTAATCGCACAATGCTTGCATTACAAAGTGAAATATGTTTCATCCTTGGTTATAAACTGCGAAAGAAGAGCTTTTACTCCCCAGAACTCGACCTAGTCCCCTAAATACGCAGTTAGTCGAAGTGGTGTGTGGTGATGTGAGGAGAACATTCCACATTCCAAACAATTGAAATTCCACCAGAGCATCAAATGGGGCTAGAATCTAATACGGAGGGGCTTTTTCCTAAGAAAAGTTGGAAAATTTGCCCACTGTGGACCATCCAGCTGCAAGCCTATCTAGGTATAAGACCTAGTTGGGGCATATAAGAAGTTTGTTAGCCCACTTCTGAGAATGTGATTCACAGAAACTCAAGAACGAATTAACAAGTTGAGTCCTGACCACCATATGTATACACGTTTTGCGATCTTTTTCTTAGGCCCGACCACGTGCTCAAACTGTTAAGGACATTTGTATTAATCTTCATGCCCAAAACGTGTAAAGACGATTGCATACACATTATTGGCTCTGGTTATTAGATATCAAATACAGAGGCCTAAAAACGTGTTCAATGTGCTCAAAATTTTCTTAAAAGTCCAACAAAAATAGCGTGCGGGATGACCAGGGCCATTTTAAGCCCTGGGTCTGGCAAGTACACCCCTATCGGTGTTAGGACTCAGCGTGTTAAGAAGGAATGAAATTATTTAGAAATCAACTTGATACACATGTCATGTTCTGGTTAACATTGATTAAAATTTCAAAACCAAAGTATCTCAACGGTAGATCGCCGAAACGCAACACCTTAAGATTTGTCTATTTCATGATAGTTCTTTCTATTGAATTTCAATTTTTATAGATCCTGAAGGGAAGTTGGTTTTACAAGTTTGCTGATCATGGTGGCATTATTGTCGCAATCAAAAGATACGGCGTGGTGGATAGTTTAAGGTAGGGCAAATAAAAAAAAGTTGCTCACAGATCTTCATTTTTGTTCGAAACTGGATCGATTTTCTTATCTTTTTTATATCCTTGAAACTAAAATATAATTCATCCATCTAAGCTTAAACAATAAGCTGAATGCAAGTCTACTGTATCAGACTCGTTTAGAATTTAGGGAGGATGGTTGTTTATTCAAGGAACTTGGCTTTTGTCTGTGATTTGACCAGCTATTAACACATATCTAACCCTTGATATTTTTCTAATTGTTATTCTGGTTTTTGATTTATCTTAGCCCATATTTGAGTATTTGTCGACATTACCAACTCTTATAACATCCTTTGCTTGTAGAAGGGGTAAAAAGTTTTATGAAATGGATATTTCACACCTAAAAACTTGTCCTTTTACCTTGATTTTGCAGTTATTTGAGGAGGTGGATCAGGTCCATTGAAGCATTGAAGTTATAATTCATGCATTTTTTGTCACCTAAAATTATAGTCTAAAATTTTACAGCCTGAAATTATGACTAGTTTCTAGACTTGCTTCACGAGTCCTTGTTTCCCTGTGTTCTCTGATATGCTGACGTCACTCTGGCAATAAGGAGTGCACACAGGTAAACAAGGACTCGTGGAGCAAGTCTAACTAGTCCCCGGATGTCACTTTTAGTTGTAGTGGTGGATTAGGTCCATTGAAGCATTGAATTGAAGCATTTATAATTCATGCATTTTTTATCACAGCTATTCGTGGGATGATGCTGAAACGTGGCACACTTATAAATTCAGCAGCGTGAAAACACGAGTGTATGGATTGCTAACAGAGCCAGGAGAAAACACAACAATTTTCACTATATTCGGATCTTATACTCAAAAGCATTCTTGGTTCATTGTTCAAGTCGATATGGCAGACGTGCTAGGTATATAGTTTGTTTTTTTAGCATATTAAAAAATGTTGATGGTATTGGCATTTGTTCTTTAGAGTTCAAATAGTTTGAGTCCCTAAAAAAATCAGTGCAATAGAACTAGGTACCCCCTCCAAGATTGAGTTGGAAAAAGCCTTTTTTCACGGGAGCCCTAGGCCAAAAAATGATATTGCGATTACAATGGTCATCAAGAATCCAGGTTCTTGGCTTCGAGCTACCCTAAGAAAGAACCGTTTTATTTTGAATCTCCTATCTAAATTTTTTTTTATTGAATCGATTTTTAGTTGGTAGGGCAAAACAACAGGGATTTAATGTTGTAAGTTTCTGCATCCTCTACAAACATTTTTATTTCATAAGTCATATCACAAATATCTTGTTTCTTTCATTGCAGGTAAACAGTGCACTTCTAGTCAATACAAGAATTGGACCGTGGTCGACCAGGGTAACAGCACAGACAACTGCATACTTGGCTCCCGTCAAGTGTTTGAAAAACGAGCGCCCAAAGAGCGATGCTTGAATGGAAGAAATTACGACAGGCCTATTTCCACAATCAATTGTCCGTGCAGTCGTGAAGATTTTGAATGGTAAGCATTTTTAATGATCTAATGCTCTTTCTTTACGCTGTTTCTGGATGTTTCAGATCTTTTCGGGTTGTTAAGATTTCGTATCTGATTGGTTTCTGCTTGCACTAGCTACGTCAGCAAGCAAATGGCTCTCAAGAGTAGGTTGAGTAGCTGATCAGTTTGTCATGTGCAGCTAAAGTCAAGCTCGGGCAAGCAAGGTCAGCTTCTGGATGGGTGACTTGTGGCGTGTTGACTAAACAAATCACTCCACCCTCCTTTTGAAGAGGCAAACACAAACTTAGTTACTTACTTCCGTTTTCACATGAGAAATAGCAAACAATTTCCTTGCTTCCCCGTGTTAGAGGTTTTGCTAGCTACCAAGCAGTGGTGTAGCTACCTAACAATGTTCTAGCTACCTTTATAGCATTGGCTGAGTAGAGTCCGGCTACTGTTTCGGAATCTGAAGGCTCTGGGTTCAATCATAGCTGAGTCATACCAAAGACTTCAAATACAATAAGGACCAAATTAAAATGAACTTACAATAAACATTAGCAGAGCAGGCTACTGCGATTGACATACACAACCACCAGGTCTCGAACCATGGCTGTTACGATTAAAGGCGAGCCGACTAGCTACAAACCATTGGATAAGGACAGTGGTCAGCGCGGTCACCTCTGGTCGCAACAACCCAATGGTGACATATGTTGCACCATGCCTTATGAATTAATCTTACCATGGACATGTTTATCAGATTTTTATCTTCATAACTTGATTATTTTGTTTTAGTGATGAGGGTTTTGTTGATATGTTTGACTGGTACAGAACTATATGCGTTGATGATAGAACCGACCTATTCGATCCGTTTGCTAAACCTGCATATTGTCCTCCCGGAACTTTCTACAATAAAACAAAAGGGTGAGTATTATATTTCCTTTGTCTCCCTACCCAATTTTATGCCACCATTTTTACGCCAACATTTTCATTCTTACATGTCTTATGCGCCCTAAAATTACTGCCCTAATTCAGAAGTAAACAAATATATATTTTGTATTTTCTTCATGTCATCTTTTAATAAAGCCAAACTGAGAATTTTTGCTCCTGCTCACTAGAAACTGATTTGTTTTTATATAATGGATAAAAACTTACAGGACTATTAACAAATACATTACATAGACGATACCCTGGGAAGCAAAGTTCATGACTCATGATAAATATTCTGAGATTGCAATAAGTCCCTATCGATTTGATAGAAAACTAACAGCATTTGTTGTTGATGAATTTTGTTTTGGTTTTGTAGATATCGTAAGATATCTGGTGACAGGTGTTCTGGGGGCGCTGAGAAGAGATACGCAAGAATTCCAACTGCCTGTCCCACTCCAGGTAAGAGTTTTTGCAAGCAAATGTTTCGCAACACCCAAAGCGGTGTTTTTACAAACACTTTTTCAGTAGAATCTTAAGTATTTGCACAAGAGTTATTGTCATTAATTACCACCCTTTGCCTGGATAAACTCCAATATTGCTCTACAAAAATGTTGCTCTGAATTAGCTAAGAAAAGCTAGAAATTATAGCCTTCTCTAAATGAATTAACACTACTGCTACTATATTTTTCATGCGGATGCTATGCCTATGCAACATGTTCCATATCCTGCAACTGAAAGTTTTCCCCGTGGAGCTAGCTGCAAATGTTGCAAAGAATATCTAACTGGTCTGGTGAAATTTCATCCCCATGGAAATGTTGCAAAAAGCGGGACATGATGTAAGTTTTCAACAGGAATGGCAATTTTGTCCCAAGAACGTGTTGCAGAGATTGGGACACGATGAAATATGCCAAAATTCTTGCCCCGCAACAAGAATTTTGTCCCAGGATGACGGGAGCAAAATAGACTCGGATCCATTTTGACTCCGTGTTCTTGGGACAATTTGTTGCTCTCAAGGTTGCCTTTTGTTGCATTACAGCAGAGAAATTACCATGGGCGACAAGGAATTTTTTATGCATGTAATGGAGCAATGTAACATAGCAAGGATATCTGAAAAGCCCTTCATGATGCCTTAGCTTTTTACTTCTCCCTCCTTGAATTTCTATCCTGAGATTTAATCTGATTACCTTTAACTTTTTGTTTATTGCAGAGCCTTCCAGCTTTGTTTGGTATGCAAAACGTACTTCAATCCATCGACTGTCGTTGGACTCGCAGAAGAGGGACATAAATTTCCGCATTAACGGACTTCGGCTGGTTCTGTCCCTGGATTTTGACCAAAAGAAGAACTTCTTATTCTGGGGAGATGCTTCTAGTGACAGAATATATCGTCTGCACCTCAATGGATGTAAGTGGATTTGATTTTGGCAGGCTGAACTTTAGAAAACAGGTTTAAGGAAGGGAAGATGTGATATCGTGTGAATAGGCCTAAACATGTCAAAAGGTCTGAAAACTTAGTAATGGACTTTATTTTTCTCCCTTTTTCATCTTTCTCAAGAAAACAGGGCTCCTTTTTTCTGAAACTAGTGAGATAGGAACTTACTTTAGAAATTTATTTAAAAGAATTAAATCAAGAAATAGATTCTATAAAATTTAGAATGTATTAGTAACCGTGGCAGGCTCAATCCTTTCTTATCCGAAACCTAATTTTCTCTGTCGTTTTAGCTGGCTACACGGAAGAGATCAAAGGTTTCAGACAGTCAGCAAACAATCATACATCGCATGTTGAGTCAATTGCATATGATTGGACGTCCGAAATCGTTTACTGGACAGACACTGGGCTGAAACAGATTGGCGTGGTCAGAGCCTATCCTCTCAGAAGCATGCCGGGTATGAAAGTGGCCAAAGTGCTTTTTTCAGAAAATCTCGATAAACCGAGGGCAATCACGCTACACCCGACTGCTGGGTACGTATTGAAATCAATTTTGTAGTAAGTAGGTTGAGTGGCGTACGTGTAGCTGAAGTTAAGCGTGGTCGTATGAGGTCAATTAAGGGATGGGTGACATTCAAGGCGTTGACTAAAAAACTCACTCCGTCCCCCAGTGTGAAAGTGGCCAAAGTACTTTTTGAGAAAATCTCGATCAACCGAGGGCAATTACACTACACCCTACCGCTGGGTACGTATTGGAGCTAATCGTGTAGTGGCTGGGGTCAGTGGCCTACGAGCAGCTAAAGTTAAGCGTTGTTGTTTGAGGTCAACAAATTTATATGTGAACTTCAAGACGTTGGCTGAAAAACTCACCCCAACGTTCTTCGAAAGGGAAGGGCTATACTTTTTGTAAATTGTACTTATTTATGACAGTGCACACTATCGGTGGCTCATTATCAATGCCTTAGGTGGGTTGCAACAGATAGGCGTGATTGTGGCCTGTAGATGAGATTGCCTACATTTATAGGAAATATGCTTTGTAACAATACTGTAGCAAACCTAAGATTAATTATATTTCCTTACTGCAGCTGAAGCACATTCTGTATCAATATCATTTATCATGTTATTATTTTAGGTACATGTTTTGGACGGACTGGGGTTCGAGTCCTCGCATAGAACGTGCGTATATGGATGGCACCCACAGACAAGCTATTGTTACCACCAACATCGCATGGCCTAATGGAATCACTATTGACACAAAGACCAACAAAATCTACTGGACTGAGGGAAAGTTTGATAAGATTGAGACGGCCTCAATGGATGGAACTAACCGACAGGTAGGGTTAAATATTTGCTTGTTGAGCGATGGAGTACAGTACTAGCCCACAACTTAGAAACTGACGTATAAGAGACTTCAGTCTGAGAGATAGTAGCGCATCTATACTGAAAGACTAGGTGTTTCAGCATGACCATTCATATTGCTTCAGAAAATAATTGTAATGATTTGGAATTTCATGTAAAGTCAATGGCTGTCCTACTCAACATGTTTAAAATATCTCACCCTTTACTTCTCAATCTATGAGAAACTAGGCAGCCTGGTTTCGCAACATTCAGTTTCTTAGTGGTAGGTTTATACTGCATTAAATGATGCTATTTTGATTGGAATTTTTTAGATTATTCAGGTATAACTGATTGTTTGAAATCGCAAATACTGGTGGAAATTAAGAAATAACAGCGAGAAATAATTGAGACTCAAAAGCTTTCAGCACTCTTATGAAGAATAGTGTGAATTCTTGTTGGGATTTTAATTACCCCTTAACTTAATCCCCGATTCTTTCTTTCTTAGACTCTCTTCACATATAATGTGAGACACCCATACTCGATAAGTGTGTTGGATGGGTTCCTGTATTGGGGTGACTGGCGACAGGCAACTATAGAAAAAGGAAGTACAGGTGGTTCCCAAAGATCTGTTGTAAAGTCCTATGTATATGGCATAATGGAGGTCAAGGCATTTGGGCCTTCGTCTCAACAAGGTAAGAATATTTTCAGTAAAATTAATCGTTTGTTTTGTTTACAATTAAAGATACGTCTACCAGCAGCGTTTGCAAAATGTCATAACTTTTTTATTTTCAAGTCAATCACATACGCAGCTGATGAAAATGGTTATGTTCTATTGCAGATACCGCAAATACCTTTTGTTCTATTCGTAGTTGGACGGAATGAAATATAATAGATCGCATTGATTTCTGTTTAACGTGCTACATAGCCCAAGTGAGGCCAGGTATTATTTCCAAATGGTGGTTGCGAACCCACGCTGTCTAGAGTTGTAGGGCTGAGTGGCCGAGCGGTTTGAGCAGCTTGCTATGTGCAGCTGAAGTTAAGCTTGGTCACATGAGGTCAACGTCTGGATGGGTGACCGTTGAGGTGTTAGCTAAACAACTCACCCCACCAGCTTCCAGAAGGGATGTTAAATGTTCGCAATAAAGCCCCATGCCTTTTACAGGCCAGCAAGTTAATCGTAAACTTACTAATAGCACCAAGCAGTTGAGTTGTGGCAAGGATCGCCGAGTGGTTAGATCATTCGACCCTTGTTCAAAGAGTCCTGTGTTCGAAACCACCTTCAGATCTGCCACAAGGCAAAAAGGCAAAAGGAATCACAAGGTGTAGTCGCATCGAGAGGAAGGACCAGGGTCGCACTTCTCGATTAGTCTACCTATTCAGTGGGCCATATGTGCTTAGCACATAAACCAGTACCTTACGAAGATAGTAATTGCATTTGCCTATCAACCATCAATGCATTGCCTCGATTAGTGTACCTATCCAGTGGACCCTTTGTGCTTTGCACATAAACCAATACCTTACGGAGATAGTGAGGCCTATCAACAACAACCTCAGTTACTGATGCATGCCACTGTTGATAAACATATTGATTTGACAACAATTATTCCTTTACCAGGTACCACAACATGCTCATCGAATCCCTGTCAGTATATTTGTCTAAATAAACCTGGTGGTTACAACTGTTCTTGCCCTGATAACCTGATAACTTCCGTGAGGAACGGCCAAGTTCACTGCAACTGTCCACCCGGGACTAAGATGGAGCGAGATGGTGAATGCAAAACGACTAGTAAGTCACGTTTGATTATCTATGTACCCAAAGCTTATGTACCATAATACTAATATTTCATACCCATACCCTGCGTCAGTGGCGTAACGGAGGAACTCGGGCCCTTAGGAGTTAAGTACGATGCCACCCTTGTGTAGATACAATTGAGCTAAGTGAGCTATGAAAATTATTTGGGGGGGCCTTTGGGGCCTCTTCTGCTCGGGAGCCCTTTAGTTCTCGAACTAAGGTGCCCCATTACTTCTTACCCCTACCCTGCGTTTATACTAAAACCATAACATATACCCTTATATAGACCCTAATACATGTCCCGATGGAAAATGCATAATTTTTACTACTATATAGTCATGAATTTAGTCTTTATTATGATCATGTTATATGGGACCGTTTTTTCATTGCAGGCAGGACCTGTAGTACGACCGAATTCAAGTGCGACAACAACAACTGCATTCCGCGTAGCTACAAATGCGACTTTGATGATGATTGTAAAGATGGATCAGATGAGAGGAATTGTGGTATGCCGTTTTTTTTTATTATCCTTGTTTGTTGCGGGCTGCTTAATAATAAACTTTCTATAGGAAAAAAGATTGAAATACAGAAACAAAGCCCGGATAGGTTCGTCTCTGCATTTGGTGAGTGGTGGTGCAACAATGTGTGTGAATGAAATAGCCTGGGTTTCTCGTAGCCCCGGTGTCGCAGTGGTAGCGTTCTAGAGTACAAATCTAGAGGTCGTGGGTTCGAGTCCTACTCGGGTCATTTTCATTCTCACAAATTATCTCGATTAAATACAGAAACGTGATATTCTTTCATGATAAATATTTCAATTATAATGAGCTAAATAGCTCTGAGTTAGGGCTATGCCTGATACGTTTAGTTTTTCATAATCTGGCTATTTAGATCATTTTAATTGAAATAATTATCATATAACTACAGCTATTTCCGTACGTTGCATTGTTTATTTAATTTATTACATGTGATATTCTTTCGCTCCAGTATTACATCCTCTAAAGAGTTTCATTTGGAGTATTTTACGTGGAAACAAAGATTCAATTTTCAGATATTAAGGCTACATTAACACGGCCAGATTTTTTATTGTACTAGTCCGTGAATGGGCTTGCAAAGAATCATAGGCGAAAGCCTTTGAACCCGTCTTTTCGTCAGTTTTTTCACTTTTTTGAGAAACATCTCCTAGGCTTCCTATGTACATCTGCTTTTTCAAATTAGTGCCTCCATACCCTTGGGAACACATGTGAAATAATTAGGAGAACGTTGAGTACTGTGGGGGCTCCATCAGTACTGTGGGGGATATCATCAGTACTGTGGTTGATATAATCAGTACTGTTTGGGGATACCAACAGCATTGTGCGGGGATAACATCAGTACATTTGATGGTATTGAGTACTGTGGAGGAATACCATCAGTACATTGAAGACTGTTCGTTACTTAGGGGTATACCATTAGTACTGCTGCGGAGGATTTTCGATACTGTTGAAGGAAACACCGAGTAATAATGCCGAGATAACTTCAAATGATTTACGAAAATAGAACTTTTGCCAAAGTTGATTATCGCTTAGGCTATCAAGTATGAAGTACGACTGTCTCTGATCTCATAGACGCAGACATTTAAAATTATATACCTCGTTATATTTTCATTGTTGTCATAATAGAATTATGTTGATAATGATTCTGCATGATATCTTGCAATCATTGATATCATTTCATCACATTTTGCAGTATACGCAACCTGTTCCCCCTCTCAGTTTAAGTGTCCAAGTGGCCGATGCCTTCCCAGCAGCTACAAATGCGATGGCGACAATGATTGTGGAGACAATGCAGACGAGATTGGATGCAGTAAGTTTCTCTTGCCAATATAATTTCTATCTCCAACCGGTTTCAATTATTTTAGAATTAGTTTGACGCCAGCTGATCATGTTCATTTGTGTCTTTAAAAGTTTACCTAGTAATTTTGATATCTCAAGGAGCTATGAACTGAAATTTTCATTCCCCAAAAGAAGCAACATATTATAAGATGAATAAAGCCAGTTTCAGTTTTGCAATATCCTTTTCAATCTAGGAGACATCCAGATTTGCAAAATGCAATGAAGTATATTGGAAAATGTTTCATTTCAACGTTACATAGCTATGGAAGAATGTTTTGATATTAAAAATCATCAAGAAATGTTCGAATTCGGAATGTTTTATCAATATTAATTGACTTCAAAATTGCAATCAAAATTACGTCATAAAAAATGCAAAAATATGGAATAACTCGGCAATTAAGTAAGATATCAAGAATCTGTAAACGGTTTATTTCACTTCCAAACAAGCCTTTTACTGAAGGCATGATAATTTTCAGTTCTGAGCTCCTTAAAGTCGTCTTACTATCCTTATATCACTAGAGTTATCTTGACTCCTTAAGTCATCTTTATAGTCATCACTAGGTAACTTGATTTCATCAGGAAAGCCTGGATGTCTTAGAATTTTCTACCGAATTTGTCTTTTTCAGGCAGAAATTGCTCGCAAAATTACTTCCAATGTAAGAATGGACGTTGCATTCCCAATAGATGGTTATGTGACGGAGATAACGATTGTCATGATGGATCTGACGAGCTCAACTGCCTCTCAAACGGTGAAATTCAAATTACTTGAGTATCATTATTAATTTTTGTTCCATCTTGCATCGATTGGGTAGGGATTGCCGAGTAGCTAGAACACTCGACCCTTGCTTAAAGGGTCCTGCGTTCAAAACCACCTTCAGACTTGTCACAAAGTGCGAGGAGAGAATTAGCCAGCTCTCTGTAATTCCAGGCTAAAAGGCAAAACGAATCAAGAGGTGTGGTCACATCGAGAGGAAGGACCAGGGTCCCACTGCTTTATTAGTATAACAGTTCAATGGGCCTATTGTGATTTGCACATATACCAATACCTTACGAAGATAGTAAGCATATTTACCTATCAACTATCAATGCATTGCTTCGATTAGTCTACCTATTCCATGGGCCCTTTGTGATTTGTACATAAACCAATATCTTACGGGTATAGTAAGCGTATTTGCCTGTCAACAATTCGCCTATCAACTATCGACAACAACAAGGGTAATCTCGACAAAACTAACAAATCACTGGACCGCTGGTGATGATAATGTAGGGTGATGAAAGTATGGAAACAGTGGGCCTAAATTTACGACAGCAAGAACGCAAAACGAGGCTAGATCGTTTGCGTTTGTTTACATTTTCTTGTTTTGGTCACGTCAGCTTTTATTTTTTCGCGCGAAAAGTGTTTTTGAAAAAAGTCGCACAGCCTCGTTTTGCGTTTTCGCTGTCGTAAATCTAGGCCCATCGTTATAAATCTTTTATCCTCCTACAGTAGATCAACTCGCATTTGGATTTGTTTCACTTTCCCCAGAATTCACGTTTTCGTAGTCTTGGGAAGCTCTTTTTGACAACTATGATACATCTTGTTCTTGTATTGAGTGGATTGTCGAGATTCCAGTTTTTATTTGTTGGGGAATGGCGAGTAAAATCGGAAATTTTGCGAAAAATGATAACTGCCAAAGCTTTGTGATGTAGCTAATATGGTTTGCTCTATATCCGATTTTCCTCACCATCCTTAAGTTATATACTGACCAAAGACTGTTGTACTATTTACTGGAGAATAGCTGAACAACCTGTTTCGATATTGTCTGCGTCTTAATAATGAATTATATAAATTGTATGATTACGAAGTCTGTATTTCGGTTTCCCGTAAAACAGTGCTCAATGCATAAATGCAGACCGTAATATATATACTAAGGAGAAAAGAGTCAAGAGACTAACTCAACATCTCGACAAGCCTGTTTCGTGGTTTCCCACTCATCATCTGTACGTCTCCTGATGAGTGGGAAACCACGAAAATGGCTTGTCGAGATGTTGAGTTAGTCTCTTGACTCTTTTCTCCTTAGTATATGTATTGCATGATTAGATATTTCCTACCACTTGAAAAGATACCAGGCCTTAAAGCAGAAAATTCAATACAAGTTAGATCTCAAGCACATTTGATTCATCTCAACGAATGTCCACTTTTATTCCAGCAACAACCGTAAAGCCAGCTACAACGCCTTTACGTTGCAGCGCTGGTTTACTTCGTTGTAATGATGGCAGCAAATGCATTCCTCGTGCATCATTCTGTAATGGCCAAGTTGATTGTCCTGATTCCTCGGATGAACCCTTGGGTTGCCGTAAGTTTTTTCTATTTCTCATCACTGTTCCTTTCTAATTCCACTGCTCTTCTCTTGTATGATGATGCTGTATTTTTAAGCCGAATCAGTAGCAGAGCATGAAAAAATATTTTCTTCCTGTGACCAAAAAATCACTTGGATGCCAGTGGTTCGCAGTGGTGGCGCTAGGTTTCCTCCGACAAAGGGTCTAGCACTTCTGAAGGAGGGGCTAATTTCCGCCAAAACTTAAAAAATGCGCTCCGACAAAAAAAATTCAAGCATAATTTATCTTCCGACGGAGGGGCTAGCCTCCTCCGACGGGGGGCTGTAGCCCCCCCTGCCCCCCCTCTGGCGCCACCACTGGTGGTTCATGATATACCATAACATTCCTAAATACAAACACATAGAATATGATCCTTTGCTCCTTTGTTGCTATGAAAAAGTAAGCAATTTCAACAACATTTCCTGCAGGAATTCAAAGTCAAAAATTTCCTGCGACTAGCGGTCACACTGTCGGATGCTTTTTAATGCCCTGATCAGTAGTCTTGTGATAAGGAAAAAAAGAATGGTGAGATAATGTGGAGGAAGAACTACTAAAATGACCCGAGTAGGACTCGAACCTACGACCTCTAGATTTTTACTGTAGTACGCTAATTTCTCTAGTTAACTTCTACAACCCTCTCCAGTGGTGGGACTGCGATTGTCCCCCTGGTGTTGAAAACTCCTCACTCTTTAGCAGATCCTGTTTAGTTGTTAAAGAGCCCATATAAGTTCATCTCTGCATTCTGTGAGTGGTGGCGCAATTTGTCTGAATGAAATGGCCTGGGTTTCTCGAGGTCTCGATCGCGCAATGGATTAGCGCACTAGAGTGTCAATCTAGTGGTCGTGGGTTCGAGTCCTATTAAGGACATTGTCATTCTCGCAAATTACGTCGATCGATTTTCATACTCATTTTCACACTCTTTACATCATTTTCATACTCAAGAATTGAGTAGTAAGATGATGTAAAGGGATAATGAAAGAACCCTGCGCTGATTCGTGGCAGTCTGCTAGAGCCTGAATTCAGCTTCTGAGAAGAAATTATAACATTTCTTGACTTGTTAGTAATCTAGCATGGGAACTGTGGTTTATATTTCCAATCTTTCTCATTCCAAAATCTTTGAAAATCTTATGCAGGGTAGATAGGCCCCGGTAATGATTGTTTCCAGTTAGGACATTTTGGCTGAATCAGTTCCATTTTAAGTAAGGACTGTTACCTACAGTACTGCACTACAGTCTTGCCTTCATATGGTGCTTAGACTTTACCCCCATTTCATTTTACTTCGTTTTTTATGAATTGAATAGGCCTTAGTGCTTTTGAGCTGAATCAGAAATAAGTGGCTTCAGGCAAAATAACGTTGTCCCTCTTGCCTCTCTAAAAGTGGAGTTATTTTTCTTCGTTTGCCATAGATGTGACGTGCACGAGTGGTCAGTTCAGATGTTGGTACGCAAATAAATGTGTGGATAAATCAAAAGTCTGCGACGGAAATAATGACTGTGGAGACACGACTGATGAAACAGGATGTATGTAAATTTGATTTCAATTTCGTTTTAATCTTGATTACCTTATCACGATGAAGAACAAATGATGGATTGCCCTCAGGCTTCTGATATGCAGAAACCTCGTGTAGTTTGTGTTTTTAGGGTGACACTATGAAAATTTATGAATGAATTTTACAATGGATTACTATTAAGGCTAAAATCTTTTGATAGCTTTGCCTACAGACTGTAATATTTAAGGTAAAAGAGAAAAATTAGGCAAGGTCGGGCATTTGTCTTTGCCTGAGGAGAGTATTTAAACTGAAACCTCAGCGATTTGCTTGTTATTTAAGTAGTTTGGTAATTTTTGTTGATACAAGTCGGGGTTCTCTTGGAAGCTAGACAACACCAGAATGTCAGGAATTTACGCGTACATGCTTTTACTTTGTATGAACTTTGTGTACACGCTTTTCATTTCATAAGAAATTTACCTAGAGGCCTAGAAATTAAGAGTTCTGTGATTTTTCTATTGTTGTCCATTGTTAGAGAGAACAATACAAAAAGAGAATTCATTGTATTTTACCAAAGATCTCAGCTCTAGGTTCCTTGTAGAAAAAATTGTGGACTTGATATCGAATGATTCTGCCAGTCATAAATAATTCTATTGAATTTCTCTGTCTTCGAGGCAAGCAATCACGTGCAAACCAGTGAATTTTGAGTTTATTTATCATGTATGATTCGGAAACGCTTAGTTAACATCTACGCAATAGATATTTCTTTTAAAACGAATAAATAGAGCCTAATATTTCTTTATTGGACTTGAAACCTAAGATTTTCTCATATTCAACCTCACAGGTTCAACAAAAGCACCGCCCACCACCAAACCCATGCCAACCACGCCCCATACCACCAAATGTGAGTTCAAATGTCGCAGTGGCCGCTGTATTCCAAGGTCTAAAGTCTGCGATGGAGTTCCCGATTGTTCTTCAAAAGGTTCTAGTGAAGATGAAACTAATTGTCCAACAACATCCAAACCGAAAACAACGAAACTTACAAGTTAGTCGCATCTTTATACCGTTTTTTTGTATTTATCCTTTGTATTTGGTTCTTAAACTAAGCTCTTATAACTTTATTTAACATCTTATGGGAATTCAGTGCAATACGCTAGTCTGAAAAAGGCCGTTTCAGCACAGTTAGGCACGAATACACTTCACCACTGAATATAGTACGAGGTTCTAATGTGTTGAATTTCATCTTACTAGTCTGTTAAACTGGATTCTGTTCCGTATTTTATGCTGAAAAATCTACCGACGAATACGTAAACTTTAATAGACGCACGCTAACACAGAATTTCTATTCCGGCTGTTTTCCTTGCTAGCAGAGGTTGAGCGGTCAATGGATTTGACTCCAAACAAATCCATGATTTTGGTTATCGAGCAAAGTTTTTATGACCAGATGCCCCTCCTGACGCCTACCCTTTTGATCTACTTTTACGACATGCAGGGATACGGTAAATGAATTTCGACCCACAACCACTTTTATTGACGTTGTTTTCAATTGACAGTGCTACTACGGGGTACCGCTTTGTTCTTAAATCCCCAACAATATGCCTAGAGTTACCTGAAGCTGAAACATATTTATCCATCCGTCAAGAATCTCTCGCGCAAACTTGGTTTATGAAGAAGTTACTTATGTTGCCTGCAAGCACATACAAGCAAGTTTATTAACCATGAATAACTACTAGCAGAGTTGGTACAAAGAGACTGGTTTTATCCACTTCAAACATTCATTAATTCGAAATAAAAGCTTATTTTTACATCTCGAGTTATTAGCGGTCACTCTTCTTGACTTTCAAAATCACGTGTTTTTTCCCAATTAGCGTCTCTGCCTAGCATCTTGCAACAGCCTCCTTTTCGCTCCTAATTCGATTCAATTCACCTTAGTTCGATTAAATTCAACGTTGTAACGAATATATATTCATTTTGTGGGGCCTACACTTACAATTTGCTCTTGTATTAATCCTGAATTTTCTTGAATAAACGCATTTATGGTCATTATCCGATTGTTAAGTGATATCTTCCTTATGTTTATTTTCTAGCCCAACCGGCTGAAAAGTGCGCCCCTGGCTACTTCAAATGTAATTCCGACCCGAAGTGCATTCCCATGTCAGCCAGATGTAACCAGAAGCGTGATTGTCCTGACGGAAGTGACGAGCGTAGTTGTCGTGAGTAGATTTACCTTCATTCATTCATTCTGTGATCATTTTCATATGAATTTCTTTAGCAAATGTATGATATGATGTGTAATATAACATAATATGATATAGAATGCAGTATGATGAATTCATAATTTATAGCCAATAGCTTGTATAGCTTCGGTGTTAGAGTGGAAAAAAGTAATCTGAACCTCTTATCATTATTATTAATTATTTAATTGAAAGTTGCCTATTTACAATAGCTTAAATAGTATTAAGAAAAGCCAATCAAAGCCAACTATCTACAAAAGAATATTTATGATTTGAAGAAATACAAATAAATTAGAATTTAAAAAATCCCTAATCCATATATAAAAGGTTTGCAAATCATACAGTTGCAATGTTTTGGATTACACATACTTCTTGAAAATTCTCAGCGAGACTGAAGTTTTAATCGATGATGATAACTTTGCCCATATTCTTTGACGATAAATCCAACAGTTTCAGTACCATAATTTGCTGTTTTCACCTTTGGTAGAGTTGAATTGCTCGGGCATCTTAACTGATATGGCAAAGCCTTTTCCAAATGGCAAAATGTAGGATTCAAACCATTCCTTGTTTTGTAAACTTCAACCATTAGCAGCTGCAGGTTTCTCTTGTGAATAGATACCGAATCAGTATTTTCCAACAATTGCTTGAAATCAGAATTGTTATCTTTGTATTCACTTGGACTGAGATCTGGCCCGTAGCGAGACATCTGCCCTGAGTTCTGGCTAGTGAAATTTGAACAAGCTTTTTTCCACCCCTAGAAAATTTTCCAAGTAACCATAATGGTTTTCTAATTGCCCAGTGTTACTTCCTTTAGAACATGATTGGATGTAAACAGCCTCTCTAATAATGATCTTACAAAACTTTTAATATATGGAGATATATATTAATAAAAAGATACTTGAACTAACTCTACATTTTATTCATAGATCAGGTCGGTTTGATTGACAAAGTAATTCGTATTTCTTGTTTTCTTAATACGCGCCACACAACCACAAATTCCATTTATTTGAATTTTCTTTTTATTGGTTCCTTTGTTTCGAATTTCCATGTAAAATTTTGTTTTTTTTTTTTACAAAAAAATGTTGAAATTAGAATTTAGATGTTTTTCAATCATTTAGTGTAATGGCCCTGGGATAGTCATGAACTTTTGCTTCCCAGGGTATCGTCATTGTAGCGTTAGATGTAGTGTTAGTAAGTTCTTGTAAAATTTTATCAATTGATATATATAAAAAAAAAAAAAACATGATTGGAATAGAATAAATATTGATGAGAATAAGCGGTAAAAAACATATCTCATGATTGAAATATAAATGGGCCTAAATTCTGAAACATGTCGTTCCTATAGTGTCCATATCTGTTTTTATGTTCAGCCCAAGAAAAAAATGTTTTTATTGAATTAGAAATTTTGCCACCCCAGCTCGAAAGGCTTGGCTACGGGTCTGACTGAGTTACAACAGGCCTGACAAATGAGTTTAAAGAGATATTTGATGAAAAATGAAAAAACAATTAAATGTTTTTATTTCAAATTCAAGCATACATTAGCGTTCTATCCCCCGATTCTCTGATCTTCTACGTATTTTTTTAAGAATCAAATATTCCATATGTTATATTTGCAGCAACCTCTTCTGGTAAAATATTATGTGATTATTATCCGTTTGGCTTCAACTGTTCTGACAATGAGCCTTGCATCAGTTCTGACAAGAGATGTGATGGAGCTACGGATTGCATCGATAACTCCGATGAATCAAAAATATGCAGTAAGTTCCTTTTTTTACTGATGTCTTCTTTGGAATATTTTACCTCCCCCCCTCTCCAAATATCCCCCTTTGCAAGTGCAAGTAGTTATTGAGCCTGTTTAAACATAAGTTTATGAACAGGCCGAAAAATACAGGGATTTCCTATTGAAAGTCAATTTTTCAAATGGTTATATCTCAGTTGATATTCAACATACAGAGGTGATTTTGCATCCATTTGATGTAATTTTGGAAGCTCTTTCATATTATGGAGCCAAACTTCAAAAATTCTAAAAATAGATTTTTTGTGACGTCACACTTTAGAACTCTATTAAGTTCATTAGCAGTTTTTTCAAAGACTTTATTGTCGTAATTATTTTAACTTTTTTTTTTAGATTGAAATGAATAAAAAAACTTAATTGATCTTCTAATAATTGTTTTCAAATATTTTATTGTGTGGCTCACTCACTCTATTCTCGCACATTTCTACTAGAAATCTCTAGAAGATCTTCTAAAGTATTGACAATCCCAAAATTATCTTAAAAAACTCTAAGAAATTGGCTTGCAAAACCTGGAAAAACCATGATAAACTGCAAAATCTCAAAAAACTGCTGTTAGGATCTTACAGTAATAAATAGAAAACCAAAGAAAATTGATTGTCTTTTTAGAAAAAGCGTCTCGAGTTTCCGGTTTTGAAGCAAGCACCGAAGGAAACTACGTTCGCCTGAAGTGGAATGCCGTGAAAAACTCTGTCATGGCCGTCGGCTATCATCTCATCTACAGGTCTGTCTTTTTAACAATCAACAATCAACGTGTTGTTATCACCGGGTACAGCAATGAGAGAATCCTTTGAAACAGCTTTTATGCTGTGTCTCTTTAGGCATATTTAAGGTTTCTAGAAAATTCTAAGGTTTCTTTTTCATAAAGTATATTACAAAACCAGTAAGAATATAGTAATTACTATCTAAGATTGCATAAGAGCATTTGTTTTGTATCTTTTACCTATCTATTGAGACACATAATCATTCTAATTTGAAACCTTTTTGTATCATCTTCTAGGAGTGAAACTAAACTAATATTTGTTATGTTAATTACTTTATTACTTTTGAAGATTACCTATCTATTACAACACATGATTATTGTAATTCATAAATTTCTTGTGTCGTCTTCTAGGAGTGAAAAAAACTATATATTAATGACTTCACTAGCTTTGAAGATTACCTATCTGTTCTCTCATTCGTTACTTTCTTGTGTCATCTTCTAGGAGTGAAAAAAACTAAATGTTAATGACCTCACTAGCTTTCAAGATTACCTATCTGTTCTCTCATTCGTTACTTTCTTGTGTCATCTTCTAGGAGTGAAAAAAACTAAATGTTAATGACTTCACTAGCTTTCAAGATTACCTATCTGTTCTCTCATTCGTTACTTTCTTGTGTCATCTTTTAGGAGTGAAACTCACAAAGGGGAGCTTGATCCTTCGGTGCAAGCTTTCCAATACAATTACTTACTTAAAAATCTGCATGGCTGCAGCAATTACAGATTGGCTCTCGGATTAAAAACTAAAGGACTCGGAAAACAAGACTGGCTGTATTCATTCACGAGTATTGTCACGCCAGTTAACGATGGTACGTTGAATCATTTGCAAATAAATTAGCCTCGAGAATAAGCAGGATATGGTGGAAAATAAATCTAAATAATCAGTGAGATTGGAAAATTCTGCCTCAACTCTCAGTTTGTTGAGCAATGACGTGCCAAGTCAATGATCGGGGGCTTGAGTCCTGTTCGGGTCATTTTTGTTCCTACAAATCATCTCGATAGAGGAACTAATAACTGATCTCCAAAAAAGGCTGGATCGAGCATCTGTCGTTCTGAAATGAAATCATTAGCGGCCATATTGATAGGTCCAATACAATACATTGTCTCCCATAATCGGATAATGAGAAATGTGAATTCTTCTCTACTATAATGTCAAATGTTGTGTCAAAAACAGCCTTGATAAGACCACGCAATTTACAGTGGAATCCCGTTGTAACGAACGCTAAATGGAACCAGAAAACTGTCCGTCATATTAGGAGTTCGTTGTACTGTGAGAATTATTTCATAACACAATATCGCTTATTTCATTATGCTGGGAAGCTCGTTGTATACAGGCCTCGTTATATCGAGATTACACTGTACTATGTTGGTTGAAAGTTTTGGACTTGATGTAGTGGGAAGGAAATAAGGGAAGGATTTGCGTTTCAAACAACAATCAAGTTTTCTTATCAGAAATTTGTTTATTCTATTTAGAATCGGCTAAACCATCTAACCTGAAGTTTGTGCAAGAGGTTGGGCCTCAGCGTGGAGGAATTTTGTCCTGGAAAGAGTCGGAATACTGTCTGCTGAGAACTAGATCGGTGAGTTCTTCCCTACTTTATTTTCAGATAAGGGTAGGTGTGACTCCTATACCTACAATTCCCGCCAAAAGTCTTGGAACACTTGCATGATTTTTACAGTTTCCTGCATTTTGGCCCCACCCCTCCCTCTTTACAATGTTGTTTCTGATAACAAAAACTCGCCCAATATCATTTAGCTAGTATTTGGTGTAGTCTCATAAATTTCCTTTTGTAAACAACATTGTTTTGAGGAGGGAGGGGGTTGGGTTGGAAATAAGAGGCTAGGAAAGCTAAAAATGTAGTTATTTGGGAAAAAAATCAAGAGTGTTCCTACTAATTTTGGCGGGAATTGTAGCCCCAGGGCCTAAAATAAGAAATTTTACAGGTTCGCATTTATATAGAAATAGGCGTCGTTCCCGTTCGGAATCATGATCACGAGATTAGATGTGGCAAAAACAAAAATCAACTTTACTGGATTGATTATTCACCAGATCAAGAGAAGCAATATGAAATTGATTGTGATACTATTTAGTGGCCTTTCAGACTCTTGCCCATTCTAGAGAGGTTTTGGGGACAAACTTTCACAGAAAAATTAGAAAATAGAAGCATCCCAAACGCATCTTTTGATTGTTTTGACCTACACCCATCTAATAAGCAGATAGATCCGATTTACAAATCAATACTTTTCACAACTACAGAACCACAGTTTTAATTCACAACTGCACAAAGTGAGTAAGAACCACACTCATCTTAGGCCTTGGCTGGCCAGAGCCAGCCTTAATCTTTCTAAACTACTGCTTAGTTAAAATGAGGCCTGTTTTTTCTAGGTGATTTGCAATTACCAGGAGAAAGGCGAATTGGTACCAAAGACTTTTGAAGCCAAAGGGTCATATGCAGAACTGCTTGATATCAAAGAGTACACACATTACAACTGCACGGTGAGTCGATTGAATCTTCTTTTTGTCTTCGGCCTTTATGTATGAGCTGGTGAACAATCTTTCCGCGCAATATGCTGTGTAAAGGGCAGTGAATCTGTCGTCATTTCTTACTTCTTAATTTGTGGGTATGCTATGTTTTCCTTTAAACGAACTCAAGATATAGGTACTGCTATTTGGAATACATGACAGGAGAATAAATTATCCAAATTGAGCTCTTCCCTGTGGCAAATGCTCTCTCTCAGAAGCTTAAAATGTTATTTCTTGCTGAGTAGGCTAGCCTGACTAAAGCTGGGTCTTGTTTGAGCATACACTACATCAGAACGAGAATCAATACAAATAAGAAAGCCAATTTACTTATGTTTATGATGAAATATTGAAAAGATGAAACACGAATAAACATTGCTTTCAGACGTTTCGACAATTTTATCTTCTTCAGTAACTTTTCAAAAAGATTTTTAAAGAAGATACTTTTTTAAGAAGATATTAAAAAGTTACAGAAGAAGATAACAAAGAAGATACTTTTTCAAGAAGATAACAAAGAAGATACTTTTTCAAGAAGATAACAAAGAAGATACTTTTTCAAGAAGATGTTAAAAAGTTACTGAAGAAGATATGATTATCCAAAAGTCTGAAAGCAATGTTTATTCTTGTCTCATCTTCTTTATCAATAATTGAATATTTGATGAGATTGGTATTAATGCTTATTAAGTTTCTTTTTCTCATTTTATTTCATTAGGTGGAACTCAAAGTGAGAGAGGAGCTAACAGGTGAAATGATAGTTATCAACTCTGATTGGTATGATTTCAAAACAAGTGAGTATTTGTTTTCATTTTTCTGAGACATTATATTTTGCTTGGTGCACAATTTCTTTTAGGAGCTTCATATTTTATCTCTGACATTACTTTAGCATCTACCTAAAAGAGGTTGACCCTGGTACTCAAAACGAGGCTACTTTGCCTTGAAATAGTTTTCAAAATGTAGCTGAAACTTGTTCTAAGTTATTGCGAATTTACAGCAAGCCACGAGCCCCAGAATATTATAAGAACTCCATATTTGTGTTTGATTCTAGGCGAAGTTGCCTCTTAATTTCTATGCGGGCATTTGTTGGGCTGTTCTCGTTACAAGAAATTAGGCCTACTCTAAACTAGGCATAGCTCCCTTCTCTCTTGCTTTGTGTTAAGAGATTAATATGCCTCGTAAGAGATATTTTTGTTCAATTCTAGCCAATTTTGATATCGATCGAATAAGGGAGAAATATAAGTAAATACCCTGATGAGTGCAAACCACGAAACAGGCTCGTCGAGATGCTGAGTTTATTCTCTTGAATCTCTCCTTCACAATTTACATCAAGCTCTACTTCATGTATCCAGCACTGTTTTAGGAAACACCGAGATAAAGACTTCGGAATAATTGAGAAATATTCGTAGGAACAATAAAATAATAATACACGTACAAAAACAGATATTTTATAGAAACTCAATTGAGTTTTTACAATAATATCTTATTTCTGCTTCGTTGGTTGCGAGAGTCGAAATATTATCGGCACTCATGCAGACGGGCTGCGGCCTAATATTCAATTAAAGTTCTTTTGCTGATTCATCACTAACTTTCCAGCCTCTTTTGGTGGAAACGTGCAGCCTCAGACTGGAGCCAAGAAGAGCAGCAAAAGCACTTTGGTGTGGGCAATCCCTGTCACTTTGGTGGTTCTCATCCTTGTCGTTGCTCTGGTTATCATGGTAACGAAATACCGGAGCCTGCAGCGGAGTTTCATGGCGTTTGCCAATAGGGGCTACAGCCGAGCCGATGAAGAAGATGAAGATGTTGCAGTAACATTTCGCACTGGTGAGTAAACATCCAGTTGGTTATCTGATTGGAAACCCAGACTTTAAGATCCCAAACCTCAGCAGGGGCAGATTTGCTGCTCCGGTTTTATTCTATTCGAGGCGCGAGGACAGCGAGAAAAACGAGAAACATATAAGAAATATAAGAACTACTGAAGCTCAATGTTTTACACTCAGCTAAGAAGTGCGTCAGATGTAGTGTAGATCGTAGTTAGCCAATCAGAAAATCTACCATGAGAACTGATTTCAGATCATCGGCATTGTATAGAAAGCTCTACATTTCACTCAGGAATTTTGGAGTCAGTAGCTGCGTCGAACAAAGAATCCCATATTCAATAATCAATAAATACAATCAAATCAAATCATAATCATAATCTAATCAAACAAAGATCAAAATCAAATCATAATCAAATCAAATCATAATCTAATCAAACAAAGATCAGGATCAAATCATAATCAAACAAATCATAATCTAATCAAACAAAGATCAGGATCAAATCATAATCAAATCAAATCATAATCTAATCAAACAAAGATCAGGATCAAATCCAAATCATAATCAATAAAAGTTTATTGTTTGCATCACTGAACTCACGGGCATGATTGGTTGTTTCTCAATACACCAACCATTCACCTAGTTTCTGATTGGCCAATTTCGATCCATATTTGGGTATAATTATTCGTTAGGTTTCTTTTTTGTTCTCTTTCTGACTTACTACTCCGATGAGTGTCAGACGCAGAGCTTGAGTTGGTAACCTTTTTGCAATATTTCCGAGTCTCCTCGTCACTCTTAAATCGAATTTATTTCAGGCCTAGGCACTTCTAAGTCATCAAAGAACTGATATGCTAAGTCTAATTGGTAGGATCTTTCAAATAGGTTACTATGCCAACTTATTGTCCTGGTTTAGGACAGTGGTTAGCGTACTCGCCTTTGATCGCAAAAACCCGGGTTCGAGACCCGGTGGTGGCATATGTCAATTGCTGTCGCCTGCTCTAGTAGAATTCAATTTCCCGTGGAAGACCAAGCCTTATGAATCAATCTTTCAAATACGACTGTTTAATTTGAACCCTGTTCTATTTTCAGGAGAAGACGCACCAATGATCAACCGATTTTCAGACGACGAACCACTGGTGGCGTAAGGTACTCCATGAAGATTCCTCTTAACACCGAGCTGTAATTAAACAATGACGTCACTGACTTGTTTCTAGTTGATTGCTATCACTGTAAATGGCTGGTTTTCATACGGCATAGTCTGCTTTGAGACTGCCTTGTATTTTTGAATTCTTCTGTTACTGTCAATGATTTTAATTGTGCAAATAATGAGAAAATTGATCTAAAAATAATATGTGATGAGAAAATAATTGTGGGATCGACTGACCCAAAAAACAAATTTCATGATGATTCTAAACCCACAGAAATTACCCGACCAACCCTATCCTAAAGATGTACGAGTACCCTTAGAGTGCATATTCTCTTTCAATTTACTGTCTCAAGAATGCACAAGGTTTACTATTAGCGTGTATGCACTGTAAAAAGTCTTTGCAGTGAAATTTCGGCTAGTGCAAACGCTGGAGTGTAAACATAGGGTACAAACTCTTGCCACGCCCGCTGGCATATTCTATGGGTTTTTTCCATTTCAGAGACACAGGACATACATACTAACTTGCACACTGTAGTTGATAACTCTGTAAGAATAGTTCTTGAGGCACTGATATGCCATGAAGACCAGACCGAAAAACGTTATGAAATGCGACAATCAACCCGAAATATCGCTTGTTTTCTTCGAACCAGATTTTCGAGATTTTATGCACCATTTGTATGAATATTTTCGAATTGCCAAACCCAGACTGTAGGAATTACATTTATTGTAACTTTCTCATTGGTATATTTCTAGAAAGTTTTGAAAAACAAATTGTTTTATCAGAATATAGCTAAATATCAAACGACATGTCTTGAGACTTACAGCAAGGAATCACCCTTGAGAACCTCTGTGTAGTACTGTGAAGGATGTCGAGAACTGTGAGGGACTATCATCAGTGCTTTAAGGGATGCTATCCAGTACTGTGGAGGGAAACCAAAAGCACTTTTAGGTATTACTTCCATAACACTGGATGGTATTCCTTCAAAGTACTGAACACCCTCTGAGGTACTGACATGATCCCTCTACTGTACTGACGGTATCCCCCACAGTATTTAATATCCTCCACTGTACTGACGGTATCCCCCACAGTATTTAATATCCTCCACTGCACTGACGGTATCCCCCACAGTATTTAATATCCTCCACTGTACTGACGGTATCCCCCACAGTACTGATAGGATCCCTCCACTGTACTGACGGTATCCCCACAGTATTTAATATCCTCCACTGTACTGACGGTATCCCCCACAGTACTAAAGGTATCTCTCCACTGTACTGACGGTATCCCCAACAGTACTGAACATCGTCCTTCCTCTCGTGTGAACGACAAGTTTGCTTTTAAAATGTGTCATTACCCTCTTCCAGGCATTCCTAGTACTCTACATCCGGACAAGTGATAAATTCGGGTTTATTTGTTCGTTTTATAGGCCTAATGCACGAAACTCCTTTTCTAAACCTTTGATCGGCGATAATGGATGTAAAATATAGATGAAAATTTAATTTTTGCTTGTTACATAATACATAATATGGTAGATGTAGATGTAGACTAAAGTGTGTAGCATATATGCTGTGCATGTATTATTGTAGGTTAAACGAATTTGATCCTTGCCCTCTTATTCATTGTAGAAATTATTTACTTTAATTGATTTTTCGCGATTGAAAAAGCATCAAAGAACTTAATTGTATCGAGAACCAAATTATTGGGGTTTTTGAAGTTCTATCGGCTTATCATGACATGTTACTGCTCTAACTTCTCGGTGGCGCTGTATGGAATTTAAGATAGGAATGCTCATTTGGCCAGACCTTTTATCTACCCATAAAATGACAGGCCCAACATTTTGAACCCTAAGTAATAACAGGCCCAAAATTGAAAACCTTGAAAAATGACTGAATTATTCTCGAGCCCTGTAACCTTCTACATTTACATTCGATAACCCAAAAAATTATGCAAATTTTCAATTAATCTAAAAATGATAGCAAATTGAAAATGATGCCGTCTAGAAACCCAATACTGAGGAACATGCTGAGGAACCCAAAAAATGACATGAGTATTCCTAACAAAAGTTTTACAAGTGCCCCCCTAGGTGCTGTAATATAACAAGCTGGATGATGTAGAGGCCATCAGCCAGCAACGGCCTGAATGGCTAATATTTGATTACTGTTTAACCTTTGAAAAGGCTCTTGTGAGTTTCCGTTTTTTTCAACCGTAGTTTTTCATACCGAGATCTTGTATAATTGAATAGTTCTAAACCGCTTAAATATTCTTCAGATCGCAATTTTAGGCTGAAGTAGCACCTAAGAAAGTATTCCCCACATTCCCCTTAAAATTGAACAAAGATTGGAAGAAAGATTCATGGTTAGTCCATAGTTCTAAAAGCCAATTTGGAACCATTTATTTTAGACCAATTTTGACCAACAACCACGGACTAACCATCAAGGTTTTTCTCCATTTCTGGCTCCAATTTTATGGGATTTCTGAGCCTATTATAGCCTATTATTGCTCCCTGAACAGTCCTGCGTAGATTGGAAGCATATTTGGAAGAATTTGTTTTGGGTCCATTTGGACCAAAAACCATGGGCTAACCATCAGGCTTTTTTCCCATTTTTGGCTGATTTTGAAGGAAAATTTTGTTGGTGATTTTATGGGTTTTCTGAGCCTATTATAGCCTATTATTGCTCCCTGAACAGTCCTGAGTGGATTGAAAGCCTATTTGGAAGAATTTATTTTGGGTACATTTGGACCAAAAACCATGGGCTAACCATCAGGCTTTTTTCCCATTTTTGGCTGATTTTGAAGGACGGGTTTTTTGGTAATTTTATGGGATTTCTGAGCCTATTATAGCCTATTATTGCTCCCTGAACAGTCCTGCGTGGATTGGAAGCATATTTGGAAGAATTTATTTTGGGTCCATTTGGACCAAAAACCATGGGCTAACCATCAGGCTTTTTTCCCATTTTTGGCTGATTTTGAAGGAAAATTTTGTTGGTGATTTTATGGGTTTTCTGAGCCTATTATAGCCTATTATTGCTCCCAGAACAGTCCTGAGTGGATTGAAAGCATATTTCTAAGAGTTTATTTTTGCCCAATTTGACCAAAAGCCATGGGCTAACAATCAGGCTTTTTTCCAATTTGTGGCTAATTTTGAAGGAAATGTTTTGGTGATTTAATGCGTTATCTAAGGCTGCTATAGCCTGATAGTGCTCCCTGAACAGTCCTGAGTGGATTAGAAGCCTATTTGGAAGAATTCACTTTGCTGTGCTTTGTAACATTGCTTTCACTTGTAGGACTAATTTCTCCTACAAGTGAAAGCAATGTTATTTCTCTTTAATATGAAATTTCTTTACATGAAATTTCGTCCAAATGAATTTTTTTAATATCACAGCCCAATATGACTTTTTTACTTGATCTAAGCCAATTTGGAAACATAATCTTTTAGCAACTTTGAACCAAAAACGGACATACAGCTCAGGACGACATACCTCCCAAGACGTGCACATGCGTAGTTGATCTTCCCACAATTCTTGCACATTTCAAAGGCTAACTAAAGATCTTGGTGACTTACCGTGTATGTTCGTTGAACGTTGCAAGCAAACAAGAAGATCGTATAGACAAGAGCTGTGTGGCCTAGCATTTTTGATGCTGTGGCCTAAAGTCAAGCAAAATATTTAAGAGAACAGATTTTGTAGCTATACGGACAAACAGATGGTAAGTTAACTGGATGTTTTATCTATTGTATCATCATCATTTACTTTCTAGAAAATTTGTAGATGCCAGCTTCTCCCGCACATTCGTGTTACCAGGTATACAGGCAAAGGCAAGCAAAAGTGCATTATTTCCTGAATCACTGCTTTTTGTAACTTTAAAGTCATCAACTATCACATCAGATACTGAGTGAGTTTCGTAAGGAAGAAATCGTAAGGAAAGACTTTTAATTTCTAAGTTTTATAAAGTTTGTTGAAAATTACAGAAAGGTAATACCTCTCTCATAAAGAAAGCTTGGATGGGCGAGTGCACCAAGCCAAGCGATATGTTTGTTGAAAATGAACACAAGTGATAAATTACTGAATAAGAAAGGTTTGGTGGCCAAGTGGCTAAGCAAAGGGCTTTAGCTGCTTGGATGGTGGTTCGATTCCTCGTAGGGTAAGACGTTTTATTTCATAGCTTCATAATTTTTTATCTCATACTTATATTTTGCTCGTTGTTCTTACAACTTCTTGAGAACTTTTTGTATATCGATAGCCATATTCTACCATTGAATCTTTAAAAGAAATGATACCAAAGTAATATCTCTCTCATTTAGAAATCTCGGGTGGCCAAGTGGACAAAGTCAAGGTCTGGGGATGTTCGGACAGTACTTCAAGTCCTCATATGGTAAGACTTGTTTTCTAAGATTTATAATTTTTGGTAAAAAAGATACAAAAGTAATACCTTTCTCCTTGAGAACAAAACTAAACAGTTAATACTACGTAAACTCCGCTCGTTAACTGACCTAACTAGGAAACTCTTTAACTTAATTAAACTAGACTAGACTAAGCCAAATAAAATTAATCTAAGTAAGACCAGACTCAGCAAGACTACATTTGATTAGGTTCATCGAACAGGACTACACTATGTCAAACTTACCTAAATTGTACTAGACTGAACTAGCCCGAACTTATCTAAACTCCGGTAACCTAACCTAATCTGAGGTAGCCTAAGCTACACTACACTCGGCGAAATTGCATTAGCCGAAATCGACTGATTTCAAGTACATTCGACGAAACTAGTTCTCACTAATTTCAGCTAAAATCAATCGCACTAAATCCAACTAAGCTAAACTAGTTTCTAGAAATGAAACTATATTTCACTAAACTAAGTAAACTAACCTCCGCTAACTAAACTAACTAAACTAACTAAGCTAACTAAGCTAACTAAGCTAACTAAACTAACTAAACTAACTAAACTAACTAAACTAACTAAACTAACTAAACTAACTAAACTAACTAAACTAACTAAATTAAAAATATGTTCAAAACCCCCTTCGTTTTTCCCTCGGAAAGCCGCCAGGGGGACCAGACCCCCCTGACGCTCCTCCTTGCCATATCCTGTGGAGCCATTGCAGCTCCGAAGGAACGGTAGGTGGGAGATTGGCTCACTCAGGGTGTATTGCAGGCTCGAACCCTCGACCCTTGGACTGTGAGACAAGCACTCTGCCTGCACACTACCCGGAGCTCACCGACAGAAAAGGTTTGAAGTTTATATCATTTATATTCAGAGTTTAGATATCAAAAGTCTTACCTTACGAGGTTTCGAACAACGGTCTCAACATCTATAGCCCTTGGCTTAGTCCACTTGGCCACTCAAGCTTTCTTAATTAACGAGGTATTACTTTAGTATCATTTTTACCAAATGTTATAAATATTATCAATCAAAAGTCTAACCGTACGAGGAATCGAACTCCGGCGCGAACATCTAGAGCCCTCGGGTTAGTCCACTCATCAATGAAAGCTTTCTCAATAAGAGATGTGTTACTTTTGTATCATTTTTACCAAACATGATAAATCTTAGAAAACAGGTCTAACCTTATGAAGAATGGAAGTACGGTCCGAACATCTACTGACCTTGGCCTAATCCACTTGTCCACCCGACATTTCTAAATGAAAGAGATATCCCTCTAGAATCATTTCTTCAAAAGATTCAATGGTAGAATATGGCTCACGATACTCAAGACTGCTCAAGAAGTTGCAAGAACAACGAGCAAAATATAAGTTTGTGATCAACAAATTATAAAGCTTTGAAATAAAGTCTTACCTTCTGAGGAATCGAACTACCTTCCGAGCAGTTAAAGCCCTTTGCTGAGTCCATTTGGCCGAGCATTTGGCCACCCAACCTTTTTTAATGAGACATGTATTACTTTTCATCATATTTACCAAACATAGCCCTTGGCTCAGTGCACCCGCCCAGCAAAGCTTTCTTTATGAGAGAGGTATTACCTTTCTATAATTTCTAACAAACATTATAAATCTTAGAAATCAAAAGTCTTTCCTAACGATTTCTTCCTTCCGAAACTCACTCAGTATCTGATAAATAGATACAATAGATAAAACATCGATTTAACTCACCATCTGGTTGTCCACGTAGCTACAAAATCTGTAGTCTTAATTCCTTTGCTGGGTTCTACCTATAGACTTTTGGCCACAGCATCGAAAAATGCTAAGCCACACAGCTCTAGCAACGTCTGATACTGTCAGTTACGATAACTCACCATTATATTTAGTTAGTCTTTCAAATGTGCAAGAATTGTGGGAAGATCAACTACGCATGTGCACGTCTTGGAGGCATGTCGTCCTGAGCTGTCTGTTACTTTTTGGTTCAAATTTGCTGAAAGACTGATGTTTCCAAACAAGCTTAGATCTAGTAGCAAATTCATACTAAGCTATATTATAAACAAATTTCATTGGGAATGGGAAGAAATTTCATTTTAAGTGAAAGCAATGTTAAGAATGGATTCCTTTCCAGCGTTTTCAGGTAAAATCGGCTCATATGAGGAAATTTCTATTAAGGAGAAATTATATTACTTTCACTTGTAAGAAAAACTTGTCCAACATTAATTGATCAAGATAGGCTTCTAATCCACTCGGGACTGTTCAGAGAGCAATATCAGGCTACGATAGCCTTAGAAAAGGCATTATATCACCAAAATCAGCCAAAAATCGAAAAAAAGCCTGATTGTTTTTGGTCAAAATGGACCTAGAATAAATTCTTCCATGTATAGGCTTCTAATCCACTAAGAACTGTCCAGGGCACAATATCAGGCTAAAATAATTAGTTAGCAAAATATGAATGAGCCAACATAAATAAGCCGATGTTCAACAAAAACCATAACAATCACAATATTTTCAAATTTTTACTAATTTTTCTGCTTATGCTAATAGAGCTAAGAATACAAAAACTAAAATAAGATCACACAACAATCTGCTAGAATTCGACATGAACGTAAGGTCGATGGTTTGGGTCAAGAAACGCTGAATTCATCTTACCGATGATATCTTTACAGCACTCAATAAGTTCCATCGTAAGAAAAGCATCACGAAAGTTGTTCATGCTTTTTTGTTAGGCAGGGTGAGCTGCTTCGAGCAGATGTTCTCGAACATTGACTGTTTGGTCCCAGGAAAACACGGCTTTAAAGGCGGCCTATGCTTCATTCCTCTTGTTCCCTGAAATAAAATTTAATCAAATTACAATTTAGGAAAATCTGTTGCCCACGAGAATAATTGTAATTAACTTATTTCTCTGATATCTATTCAAAAGTCGAAGCACTGGCTTGTGTATAAAATAGATGAAATTGTGATGTGACTTGCAAGGTCGAGTGCAATGATTTTCTGGTGAGCATTTTTCGAGTGTGGAAGACACTGGTAAATATCCCGGTGATACCCTATCGTTAAATAGGGATGCTGATGAGAATTGTAAGCAGACCTACTCATAATGCAAGTTTATTTTGGGTCCATTTGGACCAAAAACCATGGGCTAACTATCAGGCTTTTTTCAATTTTTAAGTGATTTTGAAGGAACCTTTTGTTGGTGATTTTATGGGATTTCTGAGCCTATTATAGCCTAATATTGCTCCCTGAACAGTCCTGACTGGATTGGAAGCATATTTGGAAGAAATTGTTTTGGGTCCATTTGGACCAGAAACCATGGGATAACAATCAGGCTTTTTCCAATTTTTGGCTGATTTTGAAGGACAATGTTGTTGGTGATTTTATGGGTTTTCTAACCTATTATAGCCTAATATTGCTCCTTGAACAGTCCTGAGCGGATTGGAAGCATATTTCTAAGAGTTTATTTTTGGTCCAATTTGACCAAAAACCATGGGCTAACCATCAGGCTTTTTTCCCATTTTTAAGTGATTTCGAAGGAAAATTTTGTTGGTGATTTTATGGGTTTTCTGAGCCTATTATAGCCTAATATTGCTCCCTGAACAGTCCTGAGTGGATTGGAAGCATATTTGGAAGAATTTATTTTGGGTCCATTTTGACCAAAAACCATGGGCTAACCATCAGGCTTTTTTCCCATTTTTGGCTGATTTTGAAGGAAAATTTTGTTGGTGATTTTAAGGGTTTCCTGAGCCTATTATAGCCTATTATTGCTCCCTGAACAGTCCTGAGTGGATTGAAAGCCTATTTGGAAGAATTTGTCTTGGGTCCATTTTGACCAAAAACCATGGCCTAAGGCTCTTTTCCCATTTTTGGCTGATTTTGAAGGACAATGTTTTTGGTAATTTTGTGGGTTTCCTGAGCCTATTATAGCCTAATATTGCTCCCTGAACAGTCCTGAGTGGATCGAAAGCCTATTTGGAAGAATTTGTTTTGGGTCCATTTGGACCAAAAACCATGGGCTAACCATCAGGCTTTTTTCTCATTTTTGGCTGATTTTGAAGGAAAATTTTGTTGGTAATTTTATGGGCTTTCTGAGCCTATTATAGCCTTAAATTTCTCCCTGAACAGTCCTGAGTGGATGTAAGCCTATTTGGAGGAATTTGTTTTGGGTCCATTTGGACCAAAAACCATGGGCTAACCATCAGGCTTTTTTCTCATTTTTGGCTGATTTTGAAGGACAATGTTTTTGGTACTTTTATGGGCTTTCTGAGCCTATTATAGCCTATTATTGCTCCCTGAACAGTCCTGAGTGGATTGGAAGCATATTTCTAAGAGTTTATTTTGGGTCCATTTTGACCAAAAACCATGGGCTAACCATCAGGCTTTTTTCCCATTTTTGGCTGATTTTGAAGGAAAATTTTGTTGGTGATTTTAAGGGTTTCCTGAGCCTATTATAGCCTATTATTGCTCCCTGAACAGTCCTGAGTGGATTGAAAGCCTATTTGGAAGAATTTGTCTTGGGTCCATTTTGACCAAAAACCATGGGCTAAGGCTCTTTTCCCATTTTTGGCTGATTTTGAAGGACAATGTTTTTGGTAATTTTGTGGGTTTCCTGAGCCTATTATAGCCTAATATTGCTCCCTGAACAGTCCTGAGTGGATCGAAAGCCTATTTGGAAGAATTTGTTTTGGGTCCATTTGGACCAAAAACCATGGGCTAACCATCAGGCTTTTTTCTCATTTTTGGCTGATTTTGAAGGAAAATTTTGTTGGTAATTTTATGGGCTTTCTGAGCCTATTATAGCCTTAAATTTCTCCCTGAACAGTCCTGAGTGGATGTAAGCCTATTTGGAGGAATTTGTTTTGGGTCCATTTGGACCAAAAACCATGGGCTAACCATCAGGCTTTTTTCTCATTTTTGGCTGATTTTGAAGGACAATGTTTTTGGTACTTTTATGGGCTTTCTGAGCCTATTATAGCCTATTATTGCTCCCTGAACAGTCCTGAGTGGATTGGAAGCATATTTCTAAGAGTTTATTTTTGGTCCGATTTGACCAAAAACCATGGGCTAACCATCAGGCTTTCTTCCCATTTTTAAGTGATTTTGAAGGAAAATTTTGTTGGTGATTTTATGGGTTTTCTGAGCCTATTATAGCCTAATATTGCTCCCTGAACAGTCCTGAGTTGATTGGAAGCATATTTGGAAGAGTTTGTCTTGGGTCCATTTTGACCAAAAACCATGGGCTAACCATCAGGCTTTTTTCCCATTTTTGGCTGATTTTGAAGGAAAATTTTGTTGGTGATTTTAAGGGTTTCCTGAGCCTATTATAGCCTATTATTATTCCCTGAACAGTCCTGAGTGGATTGAAAGCCTATTTGGAAGAATTTGTTTTGGGTCCATTCTGACCAAAAACCATGGGATAACAATCAGGCTTTTTCCAATTTTTGGCTGATTTTGAAGGACAATGTTGTTGGTGATTTTATGGGTTTTCTAACCTATTATAGCCTAATATTGCTCCTTGAACAGTCCTGAGCGGATTGGAAGCATATTTCTAAGAGTTTATTTTTGGTCCAATTTGACCAAAAACCATGGGCTAACCATCAGGCTTTTTTCCCATTTTTAAGTGATTTCGAAGGAAAATTTTGTTGGTGATTTTATGGGTTTTCTGAGCCTATTATAGCCTAATATTGCTCCCTGAACAGTCCTGACTGGATTGGAAGCATATTTGGAAGAAATTGTTTTGGGTCCATTTGGACCAGAAACCATGGGATAACAATCAGGCTTTTTCCAATTTTTGGCTGATTTTGAAGGACAATGTTGTTGGTGATTTTATGGGTTTTCTAACCTATTATAGCCTAATATTGCTCCTTGAACAGTCCTGAGCGGATTGGAAGCATATTTCTAAGAGTTTATTTTTGGTCCAATTTGACCAAAAACCATGGGCTAACCATCAGGCTTTTTTCCCATTTTTAAGTGATTTCGAAGGAAAATTTTGTTGGTGATTTTATGGGTTTTCTGAGCCTATTATAGCCTAATATTGCTCCCTGAACAGTCCTGAGTGGATTGGAAGCATATTTGGAAGAATTTATTTTGGGTCCATTTTGACCAAAAACCATGGGCTAACCATCAGGCTTTTTTCCCATTTTTGGCTGATTTTGAAGGAAAATTTTGTTGGTGATTTTAAGGGTTTCCTGAGCCTATTATAGCCTATTATTGCTCCCTGAACAGTCCTGAGTGGATTGAAAGCCTATTTGGAAGAATTTGTCTTGGGTCCATTTTGACCAAAAACCATGGCCTAAGGCTCTTTTCCCATTTTTGGCTGATTTTGAAGGACAATGTTTTTGGTAATTTTGTGGGTTTCCTGAGCCTATTATAGCCTAATATTGCTCCCTGAACAGTCCTGAGTGGATCGAAAGCCTATTTGGAAGAATTTGTTTTGGGTCCATTTGGACCAAAAACCATGGGCTAACCATCAGGCTTTTTTCTCATTTTTGGCTGATTTTGAAGGAAAATTTTGTTGGTAATTTTATGGGCTTTCTGAGCCTATTATAGCCTTAAATTTCTCCCTGAACAGTCCTGAGTGGATGTAAGCCTATTTGGAGGAATTTGTTTTGGGTCCATTTGGACCAAAAACCATGGGCTAACCATCAGGCTTTTTTCTCATTTTTGGCTGATTTTGAAGGACAATGTTTTTGGTACTTTTATGGGCTTTCTGAGCCTATTATAGCCTATTATTGCTCCCTGAACAGTCCTGAGTGGATTGGAAGCATATTTCTAAGAGTTTATTTTGGGTCCATTTTGACCAAAAACCATGGGCTAACCATCAGGCTTTTTTCCCATTTTTGGCTGATTTTGAAGGAAAATTTTGTTGGTGATTTTAAGGGTTTCCTGAGCCTATTATAGCCTATTATTGCTCCCTGAACAGTCCTGAGTGGATTGAAAGCCTATTTGGAAGAATTTGTCTTGGGTCCATTTTGACCAAAAACCATGGGCTAAGGCTCTTTTCCCATTTTTGGCTGATTTTGAAGGACAATGTTTTTGGTAATTTTGTGGGTTTCCTGAGCCTATTATAGCCTAATATTGCTCCCTGAACAGTCCTGAGTGGATCGAAAGCCTATTTGGAAGAATTTGTTTTGGGTCCATTTGGACCAAAAACCATGGGCTAACCATCAGGCTTTTTTCTCATTTTTGGCTGATTTTGAAGGAAAATTTTGTTGGTAATTTTATGGGCTTTCTGAGCCTATTATAGCCTTAAATTTCTCCCTGAACAGTCCTGAGTGGATGTAAGCCTATTTGGAGGAATTTGTTTTGGGTCCATTTGGACCAAAAACCATGGGCTAACCATCAGGCTTTTTTCTCATTTTTGGCTGATTTTGAAGGACAATGTTTTTGGTACTTTTATGGGCTTTCTGAGCCTATTATAGCCTATTATTGCTCCCTGAACAGTCCTGAGTGGATTGGAAGCATATTTCTAAGAGTTTATTTTTGGTCCGATTTGACCAAAAACCATGGGCTAACCATCAGGCTTTCTTCCCATTTTTAAGTGATTTTGAAGGAAAATTTTGTTGGTGATTTTATGGGTTTTCTGAGCCTATTATAGCCTAATATTGCTCCCTGAACAGTCCTGAGTTGATTGGAAGCATATTTGGAAGAGTTTGTCTTGGGTCCATTTTGACCAAAAACCATGGGCTAACCATCAGGCTTTTTTCCCATTTTTGGCTGATTTTGAAGGAAAATTTTGTTGGTGATTTTAAGGGTTTCCTGAGCCTATTATAGCCTATTATTATTCCCTGAACAGTCCTGAGTGGATTGAAAGCCTATTTGGAAGAATTTGTTTTGGGTCCATTCTGACCAAAAACCATGGGCTAAGGCTCTTTTCCCATTTTTGGCTGATTTTGAAGGACAATGTTTTTGGTAATTTTGTGGGTTTCCTGAGCCTATTATAGCCTAATATTGCTCCCTGAACAGTCCTGAGTGGATCGAAAGCCTATTTGGAAGAATTTGTTTTGGGTCCATTTGGACCAAAAACCATGGGCTAACCATCAGGCTTTTTTCTCATTTTTGGCTGATTTTGAAGGACAATGTTTTTGGTACTTTTATGGGCTTTCTGAGCCTATTATAGCCTATTATTGCTCCCTGAACAGTCCTGAGCGGATTGAAAGCCTATTTGGAAGAGTTTGTCTTGGGTCCATTTTGACCAAAAACAATGGGCTAAGGCTCTTTTCCCATTTTCTGCTGATTTTGAAGGACAATGTTTTTTGGTAATTTTGTGGGTTTCCTGAGCCTATTATAGCCTAATATTGCTCCCTGAACAGTCCTGAGTCGATCGAAAGCCTATTTGGAAGAATTTGTTTTGGGTCCATTTGGATCAAAAACCATGGGCTAACCATCAGGCTTTTTTCTCATTTTTGGCTGATTTTGAAGGAAAATTTTGTTGGTAATTTTATGGGTTTTCTGAGCCTATTATAGCCTAATATTGCTCCCTGAACAGTCCTGAGTGGATTGGAAGCATATTTGGAAGAATTTATTTTGGGTCCATTTTGACCAAAAACCATGGGCTAACCATCAGGCTTTTTTCCCATTTTTGGCTGATTTTGAAGGAAAATTTTGTTGGTGATTTTAAGGGTTTCCTGAGCCTATTATAGCCTATTATTGCTCCCTGAACAGTCCTCAGTGGATTGAAAGCCTATTTGGAAGAGTTTGTCTTGGGTCCATTTTGACCAAAAACCATGGGCTAAGGCTCTTTTCCCGTTTTTGGCTGATTTTGAAGAACAATGTTTTTGGTACTTTTATGGGATTTCTGAGCCTATTATAGCCTATTATTGCTCCCTGAACAGTCCTGAGCGGATGAAAGCCTATTTGGAAGAATTTGTTTTGGGTCCATTTGGACCAAAAACCATGGGCTAAGCATCAGGCTTTTTTCCTATTTTTAAGTGATTTTGAAGGAAAATTTTGTTGGTAATTTTATGGGCTTTCTGAGCCTATTATAGCCTTAAATTTCTCCCTGAACAGTCCTGAGTGGATGAAAGCCTATTTGGAGGAATTTGTTTTGGGTCCATTTGGACCAAAAACCATGGGCTAACCATCAGGCTTTTTTCTCATTTTTGGCTGATTTTGAAGGACAATGTTTTTGGTACTTTTATGGGCTTTCTGAGCCTATTATAGCCTATTATTGCTCCCGGAACAGTCCTGAGTGGATTGGAAGCATATTTATAAGAGTTTATTTTTGGTCCGATTTGACCAAAAACCATGGGCTAACCATCAGGCTTTCTTCCCATTTTTGGCTGATTTTGAAGGAAAATTTTGTTGGTGATTTTAAAGGTTTCCTGAGCCTATTATAGCCTAATATTGCTCCCTGAACAGTTCTGAGTGGATCGAAAGCCTATTTGGAAGAATCTGTTTTGGGTCCATTTGGACCAAAAACCATGGGCTAACCATCAGGCTTTTTTCTCATTTTTGGCTGATTTTGAAGGAAAATTTTGTTGGTGATTTTAAGGGTTTCCTGAGCCTATTATAGCCTATTATTGCTCCCTGAACAGTCCTGAGTGGATTGAAAGCCTATTTGGAAGAATTTGTTTTGGGTCCATTTTGACCAAAAACCATGGGCTAACCATCAGGCTTTTTTCCCATTTTTGGCTGATTTTGAAGGAAAATTTTGTTGGTGATTTTAAGGGTTTCCTGAGCCTATTATAGCCTATTATTGCTCCCTGAACAGTCCTGAGTGGATTGAAAGCTTATTTGGAAGAGTTTGTCTTGGGTCCATTTTGACCAAAAACCATGGGCTAACCATCAGGCTCTTTTCCCATTTTTGGCTGATTTTGAAGGACAATGTTTTTGGTACTTTTATGGGCTTTCTGAGCCTATTATAGCCTTATATTGCTCCCTGAATAGTCCTGAGTGGATGAAAGCCTATTTGGAAGAATTTGTTTTGGGTCCATTTTGACCAAAAACCATGGGCTAACCATCAGGCTTTTTTCCCATTTTTAAGTGATTTTGAAGGAAAATTTTGTTGGTGATTTTATGGGTTTTCTGAGCCTATTATAGCCTATTATTATTCCCTGAACAGTCCTGAGTGGATTGAAAGCCTATTTGGAAGAATTTGTCTTGGGTCCATTCTGACCAAAAACCATGGGCTAAGGCTCTTTTCCCATTTTTGGCTGATTTTGAAGGACAATGTTTTTGGTAATTTTGTGGGTTTCCTGAGCCTATTATAGCCTAATATTGCTCCCTGAACAGTCCTGAGTGGATCGAAAGCCTATTTGGAAGAATTTATTTTGGGTCCATTTGGACCAAAAACCATGGGCTAACCATCAGGCTTTTTTCCCATTTTTAAGTGATTTTGAAGGAAAATTTTGTTGGTGATTTTATGGGTTTTCTGAGCCTATTATAGCCTATTATTGCTCCCTGAACAGTCCTGCGTGGATTGGAAGCATATTTGGAAGAATTTATTTTGGGTCCATTTTGACCAAAAACCATGGGCTAACCATCAGGCTTTTTTCCTATTTTTGGCTGATTTTGAAGTAAAATTTTGTTGGTGATTTTAAGGGTTTCCTGAGCCTATTATAGCCTATTATTGCTCCCTGAACAGTCCTGAGTGGATTGGAAGCATATTTGGAAGAATTTATTTTGGGTCCATTTGGACCAAAAACCATGGGCTAACCATCAGTCTTTTTTCCCATTTTTAAGTGATTTTGAAGGAAAATTTTTTTGGTGATTTTATGGGTTTTCTGAGCCTATTATAGCCTAATATTGCTCCCTGAACAGTCCTGAGTGGATTGGAAGCATATTTGGAAGAATTTAATTTGGGTCCATTTTGACCAAAAACCATGGGCTAACCATCAGGCTTTTTTCCCATTTTTGGCTGATTTTGAAGGAAAATTTTGTTGGTGATTTTAAGGGTTTCCTGAGCCTATTATAGCCTAATATTGCTCCCTGAACAGTCCTGAGTGGATCGAAAGCCTATTTGGAAGAATTTGTTTTGGGTCCATTTGGACCAAAAACCATGGGCTAACCATCAGGCTTTTTTCTCATTTTTGGCTGATTTTGAAGGAAAATTTTGTTGGTGATTTTAAGGGTTTCCTGAGCCTATTATAGCCTATTATTGCTCCCTGAACAGTCCTGAGTGGATTGAAAGCCTATTTGGAAGAATTTGTTTTGGGTCCATTTTGACCAAAAACCATGGGCTAACCATCAGGCTTTTTTCCCATTTTTGGCTGATTTTGAAGGAAAATTTTGTTGGTGATTTTAAGGGTTTCCTGAGCCTATTATAGCCTATTATTGCTCCCTGAACAGTCCTGAGTGGATTGAAAGCTTATTTGGAAGAGTTTGTCTTGGGTCCATTTTGACCAAAAACCATGGGCTAACCATCAGGCTCTTTTCCCATTTTTGGCTGATTTTGAAGGACAATGTTTTTGGTACTTTTATGGGCTTTCTGAGCCTATTATAGCCTAATATTGCTCCCTGAACAGTCCTGAGCGGATTGGAAGCATATTTGGAAGAGTTTGTCTTGGGTCCATTTTGACCAAAAACCATGGGCTAACCATCAGGCTCTTTTCCCATTTTTGGCTGATTTTGAAGGACAATGTTTTTGGTACTTTTATGGGCTTTCTGATTCTATTATAGCCTATTATTGCTCCCTGAACAGTCCTGAGTGGATTGGAAGCATATTTGGAAGAATTTATTTTGGGTCCATTTGGACCAAAAACCATGGGCTAACCATCAGTCTTTTTTCCCATTTTTAAGTGATTTTGAAGGAAAATTTTTTTGGTGATTTTATGGGTTTTCTGAGCCTATTATAGCCTAATATTGCTCCCTGAACAGTCCTGAGTGGATTGGAAGCATATTTGGAAGAATTTAATTTGGGTCCATTTTGACCAAAAACCATGGGCTAACCATCAGGCTTTTTTCCCATTTTTGGCTGATTTTGAAGGAAAATTTTGTTGGTGATTTTAAGGGTTTCCTGAGCCTATTATAGCCTAATATTGCTCCCTGAACAGTCCTGAGTTGATCGAAAGCCTATTTGGAAGAATTTGTTTTGGGTCCATTTGGACCAAAAACCATGGGCTAACCATCAGGCTTTTTTCTCATTTTTGGCTGATTTTGAAGGAAAATTTTGTTGGTGATTTTAAGGGTTTCCTGAGCCTATTATAGCCTATTATTGCTCCCTGAACAGTCCTGAGTAGATTGAAAGCTTATTTGGAAGAGTTTGTCTTGGGTCCATTTTGACCAAAAACCATGGGCTAACCATCAGGCTCTTTTCCCATTTTTGGCTGATTTTGAAGGACAATGTTTTTGGTACTTTTATGGGCTTTCTGAGCCTATTATAGCCTTATATTGCTCCCTGAATAGTCCTGAGTGGATGAAAGCCTATTTGGAAGAATTTGTTTTGGGTCCATTTTGACCAAAAACCATGGGCTAACCATCAGGCTTTTTTCCCATTTTTGGCTTATTTTGAAGGACAATGTTTTTGGTAATTTTGTGGGTTTCCTGAGCCTATTATAGCCTAATATTGCTCCCTGAACAGTCCTGAGTGGATCGAAAGCCTATTTGGAAGAATTTATTTTGGGTCCATTTGGACCAAAAACCATGGGCTAACCATCAGGCTTTTTTCCCATTTTTAAGTGATTTTGAAGGAAAATTTTGTTGGTGATTTTATGGGTTTTCTGAGCCTATTATAGCCTATTATTGCTCCCTGAACAGTCCTGCGTGGATTGGAAGCATATTTGGAAGAATTTATTAACATCTGGTGGCAAGTGCAGGACCAACACAAAGAAAGGCACACAGGTTGGCGTGAAATGGGGGTCGCATCATGAAAATATACTTCCAAATCATATTGTTCTGATAACCAACAACAATATACACAGTCTTTGTTAGGTATTGTCTCGTTTGGGCTATACTAACTATAGCAGAGACATGAAAGATAATTAGGAGCTCGCTTTTGATATACACAACTCTACAAAATACATTAATCACGTGTTCCATCATTAACAGCAATTAACACTAAATACAACTTATGAATACTTTGGGTTGAAAGGGATTCATTCCTATTTATTTAGATGACCTGTCACCATTAAAATGGTGACCAACGAAAGGATACGACCCAAACCTATCTAGAGATAAAGGGTGGGAGGGAAGGGAAAGAGAATTTCTATATCTCTTAGTGTACTCCAACGATAGTGCACGAGAAAGGAGGAGTAGCGAGATCTTACGCTGAGTCTTGTGATCGGTGTAAATCTTCGAGAGGGCGAGGGCTGTGAGTATTGTGCTTATATCTAGAGGGGACTGGGGATAGGGATGGAGTAATGCTAGGAATGTGTGCAAGGGAACAGATCAAAGATCACTTGCCTTGACGTTAAAGCTCATTTACTACGTAAATGGTACATTTTGGGTCCATTTGGACCAAAAACCATGGGCTAACCATCAGGCTTTTTTCCTATTTTTGGCTGATTTTGAAGTAAAATTTTGTTGGTGATTTTAAGGGTTTCCTGAGCCTATTATAGCCTATTATTGCTCCCTGAACAGTCCTGAGTGGATTGGAAGCATATTTGGAAGAATTTATTTTGGGTCCATTTGGACCAAAAACCATGGGCTAACCATCAGTCTTTTTTCCCATTTTTAAGTGATTTTGAAGGAAAATTTTTTTGGTGATTTTATGGGTTTTCTGAGCCTAATATGGCCTAATATTGCTCCCTGAACAGTCCTGAGTGGATCGGAAGCATATTTGGAAGAATTTAATTTGGGTCCATTTTGACCAAAAACCATGGGCTAACCATCAGGCTTTTTTCCCATTTTTGGCTGATTTTGAAGGAAAATTTTGTTGGTGATTTTAAGGGTTTCCTGAGCCTATTATAGCCTAATATTGCTCCCTGAACAGTCCTGAGTGGATCGAAAGCCTATTTGGAAGAATTTGTTTTGGGTCCATTTGGACCAAAAACCATGGGCTAACCATCAGGCTTTTTTCTCATTTTTGGCTGATTTTGAAGGAAAATTTTGTTGGTGATTTTAAGGGTTTCCTGAGCCTATTATAGCCTATTATTGCTCCCTGAACAGTCCTGAGTGGATTGAAAGCCTATTTGGAAGAATTTGTTTTGGGTCCATTTTGACCAAAAACCATGGGCTAACCATCAGGCTTTTTTCCCATTTTTGGCTGATTTTGAAGGAAAATTTTGTTGGTGATTTTAAGGGTTTCCTGAGCCTATTATAGCCTATTATTGCTCCCTGAACAGTCCTGAGTGGATTGAAAGCTTATTTGGAAGAGTTTGTCTTGGGTCCATTTTGACCAAAAACCATGGGCTAACCATCAGGCTCTTTTCCCATTTTTGGCTGATTTTGAAGGACAATGTTTTTGGTACTTTTATGGGCTTTCTGAGCCTATTATAGCCTTATATTGCTCCCTGAATAGTCCTGAGTGGATGAAAGCCTATTTGGAAGAATTTGTTTTGGGTCCATTTTGACCAAAAACCATGGGCTAACCATCAGGCTTTTTTCCCATTTTTAAGTGATTTTGAAGGAAAATTTTGTTGGTGATTTTATAGGTTTTCTGAGCCTATTATAGCCTATTATTATTCCTGAACAGTCCTGAGTGGATTGAAAGCCTATTTGGAAGAATTTGTCTTTGGTCCATTCTGACCAAAAACCATGGGCTAAGGCTCATTTCCCATTTTTGGCTGATTTTGAAGGACAATGTTTTTGGTAATTTTGTGGGTTTCCTGAGCCTATTATAGCCTAATATTGCTCCCTGAACAGTCCTGAGTGGATCGAAAGCCTATTTGGAAGAATTTGTTTTGGGTCCATTTGGACCAAAAACCATGGGCTAACCATCAGGCTTTTTTCTCATTTTTGGCTGATTTTGAAGGACAATGTTTTTGGTACTTTTATGGGCTTTCTGAGCCTATTATAGCCTATTATTGCTCCCTGAACAGTCCTGAGTGGATTGAAAGCCTATTTGGAAGAATTTGTTTTGGGTCCATTTTGACCAAAAACCATGGGCTAACCATCAGGCTTTTTTCCCATTTTTGGCTGATTTTGAAGGAAAATTTTGTTGGTGATTTTAAGGGTTTCCTGAGCCTATTATAGCCTAATATTGCTCCCTGAACAGTCCTGCGTGGATTGGAAGCATATTTGGAAGAATTTATTTTGGGTCCATTTGGACCAAAAACCATGGGCTAACCATCAGGCTTTTTTCCCATTTTTGGCTGATTTTGAAGGAAAATTTTGTTGGTGATTTTAAGGGTTTCCTGAGCCTATTATAGCCTAATATTGCTCCCTGAACAGTCCTGAGTGGATCGAAAGCCTATTTGGAAGAATTTGTTTTGGGTCCATTTGGACCAAAAACCATGGGCTAACCATCAGGCTTTTTTCCTATTTTTGGCTGATTTTGAAGTAAAATTTTGTTGGTGATTTTAAGGGTGTCCTGAGCCTATTATAGCCTATTATTGCTCCCTGAACAGTCCTGAGTGGATTGGAAGCATATTTGGAAGAATTTATTTTGGGTCCATTTGGACCAAAAACCATGGCTAACCATCAGTCTTTTTTCCCATTTTTAAGTGATTTTGAAGGAAAATTTTTTTGGTGATTTTATGGGTTTTCTGAGCCTATTATAGCCTAATATTGCTCCCTGAACAGTCCTGAGTGGATCGGAAGCATATTTGGAAGAATTTAATTTGGGTCCATTTTGACCAAAAACCATGGGCTAACCATCAGGCTTTTTTCCCATTTTTGGCTGATTTTGAAGGAAAATTTTGTTGGTGATTTTAAGGGTTTCCTGAGCCTATTATAGCCTATTATTGCTCCCTGAACAGTCCTGAGTGGATTGAAAGCCTATTTGGAAGAATTTGTTTTGGGTCCATTTTGACCAAAAACCATGGGCTAACCATCAGGCTTTTTTCCCATTTTTGGCTGATTTTGAAGGAAAATTTTGTTGGTGATTTTAAGGGTTTCCTGAGCCTATTATAGCCTATTATTGCTCCCTGAACAGTCCTGAGTGGATTGAAAGCTTATTTGGAAGAGTTTGTCTTGGGTCCATTTTGACCAAAAACCATGGGCTAACCATCAGGCTCTTTTCCCATTTTTGGCTGATTTTGAAGGACAATGTTTTTGGTACTTTTATGGGCTTTCTGAGCCTATTATAGCCTTATATTGCTCCCTGAATAGTCCTGAGTGGATGAAAGCCTATTTGGAAGAATTTGTTTTGGGTCCATTTTGACCAAAAACCATGGGCTAACCATCAGGCTTTTTTCCCATTTTTAAGTGATTTTGAAGGAAAATTTTGTTGGTGATTTTATGGGTTTTCTGAGCCTATTATAGCCTATTATTATTCCCTGAACAGTCCTGAGTGGATTGAAAGCCTATTTGGAAGAATTTGTCTTTGGTCCATTATGACCAAAAACCATGGGCTAAGGCTCATTTCCCATTTTTGGCTGATTTTGAAGGACAATGTTTTTGGTAATTTTGTGGGTTTCCTGAGCCTATTATAGCCTAATATTGCTCCCTAAACAGTCCTGAGTGGATCGAAAGCCTATTTGGAAGAATTTGTTTTGGGTCCATTTGGACCAAAAACCATGGGCTAACCATCAGGCTTTTTTCTCATTTTTGGCTGATTTTGAAGGACAATGTTTTTGGTACTTTTATGGGCTTTCTGAGCCTATTATAGCCTATTATTGCTCCCTGAACAGTCCTGAGTGGATTGAAAGCCTATTTGGAAGAATTTGTTTTGGGTCCATTTTGACCAAAAACCATGGGCTAACCATCAGGCTTTTTTCCCATTTTTGGCTGATTTTGAAGGAAAATTTTGTTGGTGATTTTAAGGGTTTCCTGAGCCTATTATAGCCTAATATTGCTCCCTGAACAGTCCTGCGTGGATTGGAAGCATATTTGGAAGAATTTATTTTGGGTCCATTTGGACCAAAAACCATGGGCTAACCATCAGGCTTTTTTCCCATTTTTGGCTGATTTTGAAGGAAAATTTTGTTGGTGATTTTAAGGGTTTCCTGAGCCTATTATAGCCTAATATTGCTCCCTGAACAGTCCTGAGTGGATCGAAAGCCTATTTGGAAGAATTTGTTTGGGTCCATTTGGACCAAAAACCATGGGCTAACCATCAGGCTTTTTTCCTATTTTTGGCTGATTTTGAAGTAAAATTTTGTTGGTGATTTTAAGGGTTTCCTGAGCCTATTATAGCCTATTATTGCTCCCTGAACAGTCCTGAGTGGATTGGAAGCATATTTGGAAGAATTTATTTTGGGTCCATTTGGACCAAAAACCATGGGCTAACCATCAGTCTTTTTTCCCATTTTTAAGTGATTTTGAAGGAAAATTTTTTTGGTGATTTTATGGGTTTTCTGAGCCTATTATAGCCTAATATTGCTCCCTGAACAGTCCTGAGTGGATCGGAAGCATATTTGGAAGAATTTAATTTGGGTCCATTTTGACCAAAAACCATGGCTAACCATCAGGCTTTTTTCCCATTTTTGGCTGATTTTGAAGGAAAATTTTGTTGGTGATTTTAAGGGTTTCCTGAGCCTATTATAGCCTAATATTGCTCCCTGAACAGTCCTGAGTGGATCGAAAGCCTATTTGGAAGAATTTGTTTTGGGTCCATTTGGACCAAAAACCATGGGCTAACCATCAGGCTTTTTTCTCATTTTTGGCTGATTTTGAAGGAAAATTTTGTTGGTGATTTTAAGGGTTTCCTGAGCCTATTATAGCCTATTATTGCTCCCTGAACAGTCCTGAGTGGATTGAAAGCCTATTTGGAAGAATTTGTTTTGGGTCCATTTTGACCAAAAACCATGGGCTAACCATCAGGCTTTTTTCCCATTTTTGGCTGATTTTGAAGGAAAATTTTGTTGGTGATTTTAAGGTTTCCTGAGCCTATTATAGCCTATTATTGCTCCCTGAACAGTCCTGAGTGGATTGAAAGCTTATTTGGAAGAGTTTGTCTTGGGTCCATTTTGACCAAAAACCATGGGCTAACCATCAGGCTCTTTTCCCATTTTTGGCTGATTTTGAAGGACAATGTTTTTGGTACTTTTATGGGTTTTCTGAGCCTATTATAGCCTATTATTATTCCCTGAACAGTCCTGAGTGGATTGAAAGCCTATTTGGAAGAATTTGTTTTGGGTCCATTCTGACCAAAAACCATGGGCTAAGGCTCATTTCCCATTTTTGGCTGATTTTGAAGGACAATGTTTTTGGTAATTTTGTGGGTTTCCTGAGCCTATTATAGCCTAATATTGCTCCCTGAACAGTCCTGAGTGGATCGAAAGCCTATTTGGAAGAATTTGTTTTGGGTCCATTTGGACCAAAAACCATGGGCTAACCATCAGGCTTTTTTCTCATTTTTGGCTGATTTTGAAGGACAATGTTTTTGGTACTTTTATGGGCTTTCTGAGCCTATTATAGCCTATTATTGCTCCCTGAACAGTCCTGAGCAGATTGAAAGCCTATTTGGAAGAGTTTGTCTTGGGTCCATTTTGACCAAAAACCATGGGCTAAGGCTCTTTTCCCATTTTCTGCTGATTTTGAAGGACAATGTTTTTTGGTAATTTTGTGGGTTTCCTGAGCCTATTATAGCCTAATATTGCTCCCTGAACAGTCCTGAGTGGATCGAAAGCCTATTTGGAAGAATTTGTTTTGGGTCCATTTGGACCAAAAACCATGGGCTAACCATCAGGCTTTTTTCTCATTTTTGGCTGATTTTGAAGGAAAATTTTGTTGGTGATTTTAAGGGTTTCCTGAGCCTATTATAGCCTATTATTGCTCCCTGAACAGTCCTGAGTGGATTGAAAGCCTATTTGGAAGAATTTGTTTTGGGTCCATTTTGACCAAAAACCATGGGCTAACCATCATCAGGCTTTTTTCCTATTTTTGGCTGATTTTGAAGTAAAATTTTGTTGGTGATTTTAAGGGTTTCCTGAGCCTATTATAGCCTATTATTGCTCCCTGAACAGTCCTGAGTGGATTGGAAGCATATTTGGAAGAATTTATTTTGGGTCCATTTGGACCAAAAACCATGGGCTAACCATCAGTCTTTTTTCCCATTTTTAAGTGATTTTGAAGGAAAATTTTTTTGGTGATTTTATGGGTTTTCTGAGCCTATTATAGCCTAATATTGCTCCCTGAACAGTCCTGAGTGGATCGGAAGCATATTTGGAAGAATTTAATTTGGGTCCATTTTGACCAAAAACCATGGGCTAACCATCAGGCTTTTTTCCCATTTTTGGCTGATTTTGAAGGAAAATTTTGTTGGTGATTTTAAGGGTTTCCTGAGCCTATTATAGCCTAATATTGCTCCCTGAACAGTCCTGAGTGGATCGAAAGCCTATTTGGAAGAATTTGTTTTGGGTCCATTTGGACCAAAAACCATGGGCTAACCATCAGGCTTTTTTCTCATTTTTGGCTGATTTTGAAGGAAAATTTTGTTGGTGATTTTAAGGGTTTCCTGAGCCTATTATAGCCTATTATTGCTCCCTGAACAGTCCTGAGTGGATTGAAAGCCTATTTGGAAGAATTTGTTTTGGGTCCATTTTGACCAAAAACCATGGGCTAACCATCAGGCTTTTTTCCCATTTTTGGCTGATTTTGAAGGAAAATTTTGTTGGTGATTTTAAGGGTTTCCTGAGCCTATTATAGCCTATTATTGCTCCCTGAACAGTCCTGAGTGGATTGAAAGCTTATTTGGAAGAGTTTGTCTTGGGTCCATTTTGACCAAAAACCATGGGCTAACCATCAGGCTCTTTTCCCATTTTTGGCTGATTTTGAAGGACAATGTTTTTGGTACTTTTATGGGCTTTCTGAGCCTATTATAGCCTTATATTGCTCCCTGAATAGTCCTGAGTGGATGAAAGCCTATTTGGAAGAATTTATTTTGGGTCCATTTTGACCAAAAACCATGGGCTAACCATCAGGCTTTTTTCCCATTTTTAAGTGATTTTGAAGGAAAATTTTGTTGGTGATTTTATGGGTTTTCTGAGCCTATTATAGCCTATTATTATTCCCTGAACAGTCCTGAGTGGATTGAAAGCCTATTTGGAAGAATTTGTCTTGGGTCCATTCTGACCAAAAACCATGGGCTAAGGCTCATTTCCCATTTTTGGCTGATTTTGAAGGACAATGTTTTTGGTAATTTTGTGGGTTTCCTGAGCCTATTATAGCCTAATATTGCTCCCTGAACAGTCCTGAGTGGATCGAAAGCCTATTTGGAAGAATTTGTTTTGGGTCCATTTGGACCAAAAACCATGGGCTAACCATCAGGCTTTTTTCTCATTTTTGGCTGATTTTGAAGGACAATGTTTTTGGTACTTTTATGGGCTTTCTGAGCCTATTATAGCCTATTATTGCTCCCTGAACAGTCCTGAGCAGATTGAAAGCCTATTTGGAAGAGTTTGTCTTGGGTCCATTTTGACCAAAAACCATGGGCTAAGGCTCTTTTCCCATTTTCTGCTGATTTTGAAGGACAATGTTTTTTGGTAATTTTGTGGGTTTCCTGAGCCTATTATAGCCTAATATTGCTCCCTGAACAGTCCTGCGTGGATTGGAAGCATATTTGGAAGAATTTATTTTGGGTCCATTTGGACCAAAAACCATGGGCTAACCATCAGGCTTTTTTCTCATTTTTGGCTGATTTTGAAGGAAAATTTTGTTGGTGATTTTAAGGGTTTCCTGAGCCTATTATAGCCTATTATTGCTCCCTGAACAGTCCTGAGTGGATTGAAAGCCTATTTGGAAGAATTTGTTTTGGGTCCATTTTGACCAAAAACCATGGGCTAACCATCAGGCTTTTTTCCCATTTTTGGCTGATTTTGAAGGAAAATTTTGTTGGTGATTTTAAGGGTTTCCTGAGCCTATTATAGCCTATTATTGCTCCCTGAACAGTCCTGAGTGGATTGAAAGCTTATTTGGAAGAGTTTGTCTTGGGTCCATTTTGACCAAAAACCATGGGCTAACCATCAGGCTCTTTTCCCATTTTTGGCTGATTTTGAAGGACAATGTTTTTGGTACTTTTATGGGCTTTCTGAGCCTATTATAGCCTTATATTGCTCCCTGAATAGTCCTGAGTGGATGAAAGCCTATTTGGAAGAATTTGTTTTGGGTCCATTTTGACCAAAAACCATGGGCTAACCATCAGGCTTTTTTCCCATTTTTAAGTGATTTTGAAGGAAAATTTTGTTGGTGATTTTATGGGTTTTCTGAGCCTATTATAGCCTATTATTATTCCCTGAACAGTCCTGAGTGGATTGAAAGCCTATTTGGAAGAATTTGTCTTTGGTCCATTCTGACCAAAAACCATGGGCTAAGGCTCATTTCCCATTTTTGGCTGATTTTGAAGGACAATGTTTTTGGTAATTTTGTGGGTTTCCTGAGCCTATTATAGCCTAATATTGCTCCCTGAACAGTCCTGAGTGGATCGAAAGCCTATTTGGAAGAATTTGTTTTGGGTCCATTTGGACCAAAAACCATGGGCTAACCATCAGGCTTTTTTCTCATTTTTGGCTGATTTTGAAGGACAATGTTTTTGGTACTTTTATGGGCTTTCTGAGCCTATTATAGCCTATTATTGCTCCCTGAACAGTCCTGAGTGGATTGAAAGCCTATTTGGAAGAATTTGTTTTGGGTCCATTTTGACCAAAAACCATGGGCTAACCATCAGGCTTTTTTCCCATTTTTGGCTGATTTTGAAGGAAAATTTTGTTGGTGATTTTAAGGGTTTCCTGAGCCTATTATAGCCTAATATTGCTCCCTGAACAGTCCTGCGTGGATTGGAAGCATATTTGGAAGAATTTATTTTGGGTCCATTTGGACCAAAAACCATGGGCTAACCATCAGGCTTTTTTCCCATTTTTGGCTGATTTTGAAGGAAAATTTTGTTGGTGATTTTAAGGGTTTCCTGAGCCTATTATAGCCTAATATTGCTCCCTGAACAGTCCTGAGTGGATCGAAAGCCTATTTGGAAGAATTTGTTTTGGGTCCATTTGGACCAAAAACCATGGGCTAACCATCAGGCTTTTTTCCTATTTTTGGCTGATTTTGAAGTAAAATTTTGTTGGTGATTTTAAGGGTTTCCTGAGCCTATTATAGCCTATTATTGCTCCCTGAACAGTCCTGAGTGGATTGGAAGCATATTTGGAAGAATTTATTTTGGGTCCATTTGGACCAAAAACCATGGGCTAACCATCAGTCTTTTTTCCCATTTTTAAGTGATTTTGAAGGAAAATTTTTTTGGTGATTTTATGGGTTTTCTGAGCCTATTATAGCCTAATATTGCTCCCTGAACAGTCCTGAGTGGATCGGAAGCATATTTGGAAGAATTTAATTTGGGTCCATTTTGACCAAAAACCATGGGCTAACCATCAGGCTTTTTTCCCATTTTTGGCTGATTTTGAAGGAAAATTTTGTTGGTGATTTTAAGGGTTTCCTGAGCCTATTATAGCCTAATATTGCTCCCTGAACAGTCCTGAGTGGATCGAAAGCCTATTTGGAAGAATTTGTTTTGGGTCCATTTGGACCAAAAACCATGGGCTAACCATCAGGCTTTTTTCTCATTTTTGGCTGATTTTGAAGGAAAATTTTGTTGGTGATTTTAAGGGTTTCCTGAGCCTATTATAGCCTAATATTGCTCCCTGAACAGTCCTGAGTGGATCGAAAGCCTATTTGGAAGAATTTGTTTTGGGTCCATTTGGACCAAAAACCATGGGCTAACCATCAGGCTTTTTTCCTATTTTTGGCTGATTTTGAAGTAAAATTTTGTTGGTGATTTTAAGGGTTTCCTGAGCCTATTATAGCCTATTATTGCTCCCTGAACAGTCCTGAGTGGATTGGAAGCATATTTGGAAGAATTTATTTTGGGTCCATTTGGACCAAAAACCATGGGCTAACCATCAGTCTTTTTTCCCATTTTTAAGTGATTTTGAAGGAAAATTTTTTTGGTGATTTTATGGGTTTTCTGAGCCTATTATAGCCTAATATTGCTCCCTGAACAGTCCTGAGTGGATCGGAAGCATATTTGGAAGAATTTAATTTGGGTCCATTTTGACCAAAAACCATGGGCTAACCATCAGGCTTTTTTCCCATTTTTGGCTGATTTTGAAGGAAAATTTTGTTGGTGATTTTAAGGGTTTCCTGAGCCTATTATAGCCTAATATTGCTCCCTGAACAGTCCTGAGTGGATCGAAAGCCTATTTGGAAGAATTTGTTTTGGGTCCATTTGGACCAAAAACCATGGGCTAACCATCAGGCTTTTTTCTCATTTTTGGCTGATTTTGAAGGAAAATTTTGTTGGTGATTTTAAGGGTTTCCTGAGCCTATTATAGCCTATTATTGCTCCCTGAACAGTCCTGAGTGGATTGAAAGCCTATTTGGAAGAATTTGTTTTGGGTCCATTTTGACCAAAAACCATGGGCTAACCATCAGGCTTTTTTCCCATTTTTGGCTGATTTTGAAGGAAAATTTTGTTGGTGATTTTAAGGGTTTCCTGAGCCTATTATAGCCTATTATTGCTCCCTGAACAGTCCTGAGTGGATTGAAAGCTTATTTGGAAGAGTTTGTCTTGGGTCCATTTTGACCAAAAACCATGGGCTAACCATCAGGCTCTTTTCCCATTTTTGGCTGATTTTGAAGGACAATGTTTTTGGTACTTTTATGGGCTTTCTGAGCCTATTATAGCCTTATATTGCTCCCTGAATAGTCCTGAGTGGATGAAAGCCTATTTGGAAGAATTTGTTTTGGGTCCATTTTGACCAAAAACCATGGGCTAACCATCAGGCTTTTTTCCCATTTTTAAGTGATTTTGAAGGAAAATTTTGTTGGTGATTTTATGGGTTTTCTGAGCCTATTATAGCCTATTATTATTCCCTGAACAGTCCTGAGTGGATTGAAAGCCTATTTGGAAGAATTTGTCTTGGGTCCATTCTGACCAAAAACCATGGGCTAAGGCTCATTTCCCATTTTTGGCTGATTTTGAAGGACAATGTTTTTGGTAATTTTGTGGGTTTCCCGAGCCTATTATAGCCTAATATTGCTCCCTGAATAGTCCTGAGTGGATCGAAAGCCTATTTGGAAGAATTTGTTTTGGGTCCATTTGGACCAAAAACCATGGGCTAACCATCAGGCTTTTTTCTCATTTTTGGCTGATTTTGAAGGACAATGTTTTTGGTACTTTTATGGGCTTTCTGAGCCTATTATAGCCTATTATTGCTCCCTGAACAGTCCTGAGCAGATTGAAAGCCTATTTGGAAGAGTTTGTCTTGGGTCCATTTTGACCAAAAACCATGGGCTAAGGCTCTTTTCCCATTTTCTGCTGATTTTGAAGGACAATGTTTTTTGGTAATTTTGTGGGTTTCCTGAGCCTATTATAGCCTAATATTGCTCCCTGAACAGTCCTGAGTGGATCGAAAGCCTATTTGGAAGAATTTGTTTTGGGTCCATTTGGATCAAAAACCATGGGCTAACCATCAGGCTTTTTTCTCATTTTTGGCTGATTTTGAAGGAAAATTTTGTTGGTAATTTTATGGGTTTTCTGAGCCTATTATAGCCTAATATTGCTCCCTGAACAGTCCTGAGTGGATTGGAAGCATATTTGGAAGAATTTAATTTGGGTCCATTTTGACCAAAAACCATGGACTAACCATCAGGCTTTTTTCCCATTTTTGGCTGATTTTGAAGGAAAATTTTGTTGGTGATTTTAAGGGTTTCCTGAGCCTATTATAGCCTAATATTGCTCCCTGAACAGTCCTGAGTGGATCGAAAGCCTATTTGGAAGAATTTGTTTTGGGTCCATTTGGACCAAAAACCATGGGCTAACCATCAGGCTTTTTTCTCATTTTTGGCTGATTTTGAAGGAAAATTTTGTTGGTGATTTTAAGGGTTTCCTGAGCCTATTATAGCCTATTATTGCTCCCTGAACAGTCCTGAGTGGATTGAAAGCCTATTTGGAAGAATTTGTTTTGGGTCCATTTTGACCAAAAACCATGGGCTAACCATCAGGCTTTTTTCCCATTTTTGGCTGATTTTGAAGGAAAATTTTGTTGGTGATTTTAAGGGTTTCCTGAGCCTATTATAGCCTATTATTGCTCCCTGAACAGTCCTGAGTGGATTGAAAGCTTATTTGGAAGAGTTTGTCTTGGGTCCATTTTGACCAAAAACCATGGGCTAACCATCAGGCTCTTTTCCCATTTTTGGCTGATTTTGAAGGACAATGTTTTTGGTACTTTTTTGGGCTTTCTGAGCCTATTATAGCCTTATATTGCTCCCTGAATAGTCCTGAGTGGATGAAAGCCTATTTGGAAGAATTTGTTTTGGGTCCATTTTGACCAAAAACCATGGGCTAACCATCAGGCTTTTTTCCCATTTTTAAGTGATTTTGAAGGAAAATTTTGTTGGTGATTTTATGGGTTTTCTGAGCCTATTATAGCCTGTTATTATTCCCTGAACAGTCCTGAGTGGATTGAAAGCCTATTTGGAAGAATTTGTCTTGGGTCCATTCTGACCAAAAACCATGGGCTAAGGCTCTTTTCCCATTTTTGGCTGATTTTGAAGGACAATGTTTTTTGGTAATTTTGTGGGTTTCCTGAGCCTATTATAGCCTAATATTGCTCCCTGAACAGTCCTGAGTGGATCGAAAGCCTATTTGGAAGAATTTGTTTTGGGTCCATTTGGATCAAAAACCATGGGCTAACCATCAGGCTTTTTTCTCATTTTTGGCTGATTTTGAAGGAAAATTTTGTTGGTAATTTTATGGGTTTTCTGAGCCTATTATAGCCTAATATTGCTCCCTGAACAGTCCTGAGTGGATTGGAAGCATATTTGGAAGAATTTATTTTGGGTCCATTTTGACCAAAAACCATAAGCTAACCATCAGGCTTTTTTCCCATTTTTGGCTGATTTTGAAGGAAAATTTTGTTGGTGATTTTAAGGGTTTCCTGAGCCTATTATAGCCTATTATTGCTCCCTGAACAGTCCTGAATGGATTGAAAGCCTATTTGGAAGAGTTTGTCTTGGGTCCATTTTGACCAAAAACCATGGGCTAAGGCTCTTTTCCCGTTTTTGGCTGATTTTGAAAGACAATGTTTTTGGTACTTTTATGGGATTTCTGAGCCTATTATAGCCTATTATTGCTCCCTGAACAGTCCTGAGCGGATGAAAGCCTATTTGGAAGAATTTGTTTTGGGTCCATTTGGACTAAAAACCATGGGCTAACCATCAGGCTTTTTTCCTATTTTTAAGTTAACATCTGGTGGCAAGTGCAGGACCAACACGAAGAAAGGCACACAGGTTGGCGTGAAATGGGGGTCGCATCATGAAAATATACTTCCAAATCATATTGTTCTGATAACCAACAACAATATACACAGTCTTTGTTAGGTATTGTCTCGTTTGGGCTATACTAACTATAGCAGAGACATGAAAGATAATTAGGAGCTCGCTTTTGATATACACAACTCTACAAAATACATCAATCACGTGTTCCATCATTAACAGCAATTAACACTAAATACAACTTATGAATACTTTAGGTTGAAAGGGATTCATTCCTATTTATTTAGATGACCTGTCACCATTAAAATGGTGACCAACCAAAGGATACGACCCAAACCTATCTAGAGATAAAGGGTGGGAGGGAAGGGAAAGAGAATTTCTATATCTCTTAGTGTACTCCAACGATAGTGCACGAGAAAGGAGGAGCAGGGAGATCTTACGCTGAGTCTTGTGATCGGTGTAAATCTTCGAGAGGGCGAGGGCTGTGAGTATTGTGCTTATATCTAGAGGGGACTGGGGATAGGGATGGAGTAATGCTAGGAATGTGTGCAAGGGAACAGATCAAAGATCACTTGCCTTGACGTTAAAGCTCATTTACTACGTAAATGGTACATTAACATCTGGTGGCAAGTGCAGGACCAACACGAAGAAAGGCACACAGGTTGGCGTGAAATGGGGGTCGCATCATGAAAATATACTTCCAAATCATATTGTTCTGATAACCAACAACAATATACACAGTCTTTGTTAGGTATTGTCTCGTTTGGGCTATACTAACTATAGCAGAGACATGAAAGATAATTAGGAGCTCGCTTTTGATATACACAACTCTACAAAATACATCAATCACGTGTTCCATCATTAACAGCAATTAACACTAAATACAACTTATGAATACTTTAGGTTGAAAGGGATTCATTCCTATTTATTTAGATGACCTGTCACCATTAAAATGGTGACCAACCGCCAAAGTAACGCCAAAATAACTGATGCGCCCCATCCCACCCACCTGGACAGGAATGGGTACCAATGGAAGGGGGAAATAGAAAGGGGGAGGACATAGCTGAGGCTGACATGGAATCAAATTTAACCTAGGCCAAAAGTCACCTATTGGAATTAAAACAAATACTTTATGTTTGCATGTCATTCGATCTTTACTTCAAAACCTCTTTTCTCTTAAACCATATACTTTAAACCATACTTTTCATAATGTTTTCATTCGATCCTTCACTTCTAAATCTCAATTTCTCTTAAACCATATACTTTAGACAATACTTTTCATAACGTTTTCATTCGATCCTTCACTTTTAAACCTCATTTCTCTTAAACCATATACTTTAAACAATACTTTTCATAGCGTTTTCATTCGATACTTCACTTCTTAACATCATTGCTCTTAAACCATCTACTTTAAACAATACTTTTCATTTTCGTTTTAATTCGATACTTCACTTCTTAACATCATTTCTCTTAAACCATATACTTTAAACAATACTTTTCATTTTCGTTTTCATTCGATACTTCATTTCTTAACATCATTTCTCTTCAACCATACTTTTCATTTTCGTTTTCATTCGATACTTCACTTCTTAACATCATTTCTCTTCAACCATACTTTTCATTTTCGTTTTCATTCGATACTTCACTTCTTACACATTTCATTTTCGTTTTCATTCGATACTTCACTTCTTACACATTTCATTTTCGTTTTCATTCGATACTTCACTTCTTACACATTTCATTTTCGTTTTCATTCGATACTTCACTTCTTACACATTTCATTTTCGTTTGCATTCGATACTTCACTTCTTACACATTTCATTTTCGTTTTCATTCGATACTTCACTTCTTAACATCATTTCTCTTCAACCATACATTTCATTTCCGTTTTTATTTGATACTTCACTTCTTACACATTTCATTTTCGTTTTTATTTGATACTTCACTTCTTACACATTTCATTTTCGTTTTCATTCGATACTTCACTTCTTACACATTTCATTTTCGTTTGCATTCGATACTTCACTTCTTACACATTTCATTTTCGTTTTCATTCGATACTTCACTTCTTACACATTTCATTTTCGTTTTCATTCGATACTTCACTTCTTACACATTTCATTTTCGTTTTCATTCAATACTTCACTTCTTAACATCATTTCTCTTAAACCATATACTTTAAACAATACTTTTCATTTTCGTTTTCATTCGATACTTCACTTTTTACCATCATTTCTCTTCAACCATATACTTTAAACAATACTTTTCATTTTCGTTTTCATTCGATACTTCACTTCTTAACATCATTTCTCTTAAACCATATACTTTAAACCATACTTTTAATTTTCGTTTTCATTCGATCCCTCACTTCTAAACCTCATTTCTCTTAAACCATATACTTTAAACAATATTTTACATATTCATTCGATCCTTCACTTCTAAACCTCATTTCTCTTAAACTTCTCAATTGCATTGAACGAGAACTGGTTAAGTTCTTTGGTATTCAATATTGCCTCGTTTGAGTTATATTTGCTAAATACAACAGAGGCGAGATATTTGCATACGATCAATCATTTGAACAAATACTTTTGCTTTGTTTTCACCCAAACATACACTTCTTTCTTTCTTAACAAGCTACTTTAATAATACTCCTTATTGTGCGACTTTGCTACTGAACTAGCTACTTTCTATGTTGCCAGAAGACAACTTTCTTTAAGAGGCCAGAAGCTGCATTCTGTGTTTCAACTGCCGGGTGGATGCCATTCGTATTTACTTGGTTGACGATGTAACTCGCGAGGGACATACAATAGAATACAGAAAGACAATATATCAGAGTAAAGTACAACCATGGGACAAATAATAATGTAATTTTTTTTTTTTGTACTAAACGTAAGAGCCTGGGTAAGCGGATATCTTTGGAGAGAAATAGACAATATTGAATATAACATGAAAGTGGAAGAGGTTTTCTTGTGACGCCAGACATACCGCTTAGATTCTCTGAATACGGCTGGGAAGGAGCTTTACTTTGCATTGGGGCCATTTGATGAGTATAGAGGGCTTTCATTTTGGTATATGGGTGAAACCAAGGCATTGAGACATGAATTAAATCCTAAGAAAATTTTTAAATTTGAGGTGTTGGATGAAAAGAACATTGTAATGCAAATACCATTAAATACCAACAAGAGTATTAGAAAGAGGATGCTGTGGGAAAAAGGGGTGGTTCTTGCTTGCTTGAGAGAAGTGATTTAGATAGTTGTTTGCTAAGCTCACATGGACTATTTTTATGGTGGACATAGATAAACCTTTGCATGATGGAATTGCGAATAAAACCTGTATGTTTGGTTTGCTAGTAATGCTAAGTTTTAAAGCCATTTTTAGCTATTTTGATAAATTTTGTATAACACTCCTGTAGCTGTATGCAGTGTAGCAAGCTATTGGTATTATTATGATTATGGTTATGATCATGTACTTACACTGCTGCCAATGCTCTGAATACAGCCTTGTGAAGACATCCTTCAGTACGTAGAGCAATCTGATGATTATTGCGGTTTTGATGGTTGATGGGACCAAGGCAATTCATCATGAAATAAAATAAAGAAAAAAGTTTGATATTTTGTCTAACTTTAAACAAATGCATTCTGAGGGGTACAGGGCTCAAAATCCCTCTGGTTCATGCCATTGTCCTCGACCACATCATTGTAAATTCACAATTGGTTCCTTCCTGGTAGTATGGGAGGTAGCTGCTGCATACTTAAGATCATGAATTATAAGATTGATGTTCAAGTAAATTGATTTGGTTCGATTAACTAAGGAAAACCCAGATGGGCTTAAATCTTACTTACACTGTAGCTGTCTGTGCCAAATGTGCCAGACAAGGAGAGAGATCTCAGCAGAAAATTTTGTTGTTGTTGTTGTTGTGAAGTAAGTCTGGTGATGGGGACAGCGTCAGTTCATCTTTACATAAAACTGATGAGCATGAAACCATTATCAGCGAGGAAAGTTCCAATAGTCCTTTCATTACAATGACCATTGATTATGAAGCAGAAAAATGTTCAGGCATTCATCTCATACATATACAGCTCTTGTGTTTCACAGCAACTGCTTTTCGTTAACTTTTCCTTGGTTATTGCAGCAAATGTTGATACAGTGTTCGTGTTTGTTTGCCATCTTGACTTTCAAATTGCCTTTCATCATGTTTATCATGTTAGACAATTCTTGATTCTCAGGTTTCATGCAGCGATGGAATTGACAAAGGGGTGCCAGCCAAGCTGTAAGGGGTGCCCGCATACCACAGAACTGAGTTGCGTGACGATGCTTCGAAATTCAAACTCCGCGTTGGTGACTTGCTGAAGTTTTTGTTCCAAATCCTGGACGTAACCAAGGACGTTACTAGGTTCTTGGACAGATACATACGGAGGCCAGGACTCGATTTGCTGATAAGAACTCCAATATCATGCATCAATAGTCCAGTGAATTGTCCTGTCCACTGTGGGCATTCTGTCAGATCGCGTGCGTACAGAAATAAGCCCATATCATGTTACCAAACTTTCATGCGTGTTCATCTTGCTTCTTGCAAGACATTTGTAGGCAGTCAAACTCAAAAAACAAGACTAGTTTATAAGTAATTGTAGTCACCTGAGGCATCCCTCCTACTTCGACGAGAATTCACCGAATTCGAGATATAAGTAAAGAGAATTTCTATATCTCTTAGTGTACTCCAACGATAGTGCACGAGAAAGGAGGAGCAGGGAGATCTTACGCTGAGTCTTGTGATCGGTGTAAATCTTCGAGAGGGCGAGGGCTGTGAGTATTGTGCTTATATCTAGAGGGGACTGGGGATAGGGATGGAGTAATGCTAGGAATGTGTGCAAGGGAACAGATCAAAGATCACTTGCCTTGACGTTAAAGCTCATTTACTACGTAAATGGTACATGATTTTGAAGGAAAATTTTGTTGGTGATTTTATGGGTTTTCTGAGCCTATTATAGCCTAATATTGCTCCCTGAACAGTCCTGAGTGGATTGGAAGCATATTTCTAAGAGTTAATTTTTGGTCCAATTTGACCAAAAACCATGGGCTAACCATCAGGCTTTTTTCCCATTTTTAAGTGATTTTGAAGGAAAATTTTGTTGGTGATTTTATGGGTTTTCTGAGCCTATTAAAGCCTAATATTGATCCCTGAACAGTCCTGAGTGGATTGGAAGCATATTTGGAAGAATTTATTTTGGGTCCATTTTGACCAAAAACCATGGGCTAACCATCAGGCTTTTTTCCTATTTTTGGCTGATTTTGAAGTAAAATTTTGTTGGTGATTTTAAGGGTTTCCTGAGCCTATTATAGCCTATTATTGCTCCCTGAACAGTCCTGAGTGGATTGGAAGCATATTTGGAAGAATTTATTTTGGGTCCATTTTGACCAAAAACCATGGGCTAACCATCAGGCTTTTTTCCCATTTTTGGCTGATTTTGAAGGAAAATTTTGTTGGTGATTTTAAGGGTTTCCTGAGCCTATTATAGCCTATTATTGCTCCCTGAACAGTCCTGAGTGGATTGAAAGCCTATTTGGAAGAATTTGTTTTGGGTCCATTTGGACCAAAAACCATGGGCTAACCATCAGGCTTTTTCCCCATTTTTGGCTGATTTTGAAGGAAAATTTTGTTGGTAATTTTATGGGTTTTCTGAGCCTATTATAGCCTAATATTGCTCCCTGAACAGTCCTGAGTGGATTGGAAGCATATTTGGAAGAATTTATTTTGGGTCCATTTTGACCAAAAACCATGGGCTAACCATCAGGCTTTTTTCCTATTTTAGGCTGATTTTGAAGTAAAATTTTGTTGGTGATTTTAAGGGTTTCCTGAGCCTATTATAGCCTAATATTGCTCCCTGAACAGTCCTGAGTGGATCGAAAGCCTATTTGGAAGAATTTGTTTTGGGTCCATTAGGACCAAAAACCATGGGCTAACCATCAGGCTTTTTTCTCATTTTTGGCTGATTTTGAAGGAAAATTTTGTTGGTAATTTTATGGGTTTTCTGAGCCTACTATAGCCTATTATTGCTCCCTGAACAGTCCTGAGTGGATTGAAAGCCTATTTGGAAGAGTTTGTCTTGGGTCCATTTTGACCAAAAACCATGGGCTAAGGCTCTTTTCCCATTTCTGGCTGATTTTGAAGGACAATGTTTTTGGTACTTTTATGGGTTTCCTGAGCCTATTATAGCCTAATATTGCTCCCTGAACAGTCCTGAGCGGATTGGAAGCATATTTGGAAGAGTTTGTCTTGGGTCCATTTTGACCAAAAACCATGGGCTAACCATCAGGCTCTTTTCCCATTTTTGGCTGATTTTGAAGGACAATGTTTTTGGTACTTTTATGGGCTTTCTGAGCCTATTATAGCCTAATATTGCTCCCTGAACAATCCTGAGCGGATTGGAAGCATATTTGGAAGAGTTTGTCTTGGGTCCATTTTGACCAAAAACCATGGGCTAACCATCAGGCTCTTTTCCCATTTTTGGCTGATTTTGAAGGACAATGTTTTTGGTACTTTTATGGGCTTTCTGATTCTATTATAGCCTATTATTGCTCCCTGAACAGTCCTGAGTGGATTGGAAGCATATTTGGAAGAATTTATTTTGGGTCCATTTTGACCAAAAACCATGGGCTAACCATCAGGCTTTTTTCCCATTTTTGGCTGATTTTGAAGGAAAATTTTGTTGGTGATTTCAAGGGTTTCCTGAGCCTATTATAGCCTATTATTGCTCCCTGAACAGTCCTGAGTGGATTGAAAGCCTATTTGGAATAATTTGTTTTGGGTCCATTTGGACCAAAAACCATGGGCTAACCATCAGGCTTTTTCCCCATTTTTGGCTGATTTTGAAGGAAAATTTTGTTGGTGATTTTAAGGGTTTCCTGAGCCTATTATAGCCTATTATTGCTCCCTGAACAGTCCTGAGTGGATTGAAAGCCTATTTGGAAGAATTTGTTTTGGGTCCATTTGGACCAAAAACCATGGGCTAACCATCAGGTTTTTTCCCCATTTTTGGCTGATTTTGAAGGAAAATTTTGTTGGTGATTTTAAGGGTTTCCTGAGCCTATTATAGCCTAATATTGCTCCCTGAACAGTCCTTAGTGGATTGAAAGCCTATTTGGAAGAATTTGTTTTGGGTCCATTTGGACCAAAAACCATGGGCTAACCATCAGTCTTTTTTCCCATTTTTAAGTGATTTTGAAGGAAAATTTTTTTAGTGATTTTATGGGTTTTCTGAGCCTATTATAGCCTAATATTGCTCCCTGAACAGTCCTGAGTGGATTGGAAGCATATTTGGAAGAATTTAATTTGGGTCCATTTTGACCAAAAACCATGGGCTAACCATCAGGCTTTTTTCCCATTTTTGGCTGATTTTGAAGGAAAATTTTGTTGGTGATTTTAAGGGTTTCCTGAGCCTAGTATAGCCTAATATTGCTCCCTGAACAGTCCTGAGTGGATCGAAAGCCTATTTGGACGAATTTGTTTTGGGTCCATTTGGACCAAAAACCATGGGCTAACCATCAGGCTTTTTTCTCATTTTTGGCTGATTTTGAAGGAAAATTTTGTTGGTAATTTTATGGGTTTTCTGAGCCTATTATAGCCTAATATTGCTCCCTGAACAGTCCTGAGTGGATTGGAAGCATATTTGGAAGAATTTATTTTGGGTCCATTTTGACCAAAAACCATGGGCTAACCATCAGGCTTTTTTCCTATTTTTGGCTGATTTTGAAGGACAATGTTTTTGGTACTTTTATGGGCTTTCTGAGCCTATTATAGCCTAATATTGCTCCCTGAACAGTCCTGAGTGGATCGAAAGCCTATTTGGAAGAATTTGTTTTGGGTCCATTAGGACCAAAAACCATGGGCTAACCATCAGGCTTTTTTCTCATTTTTGGCTGATTTTGAAGGAAAATTTTGTTGGTAATTTTATGGGTTTTCTGAGCCTACCATAGCCTATTATTGCTCCCTGAACAGTCCTGAGTGGATTGAAAGCCTATTTGGAAGAGTTTGTCTTGGGTCCATTTTGACCAAAAACCATGGGCTAAGGCTCTTTTCCCATTTCTGGCTGATTTTGAAGGACAATGTTTTTGGTACTTTTATGGGTTTCCTGAGCCTATTATAGCCTAATATTGCTCCTTGAACAGTTCTGAGCGGATTGGAAGCATATTTGGAAGAGTTTGTCTTGGGTCCATTTTGACCAAAAACCATGGGCTAACCATCAGGCTCTTTTCCCATTTTTGGCTGATTTTGAAGGACAATGTTTTTGGTACTTTTATGGGCTTTCTGAGCCTATTATAGCCTAATATTGCTCCCTGAACAGTCCTGAGCGGATTGGAAGCATATTTGGAAGAGTTTGTCTTGGGTCCATTTTGACCAAAAACCATGGGCTAACCATCAGGCTCTTTTCCCATTTTTGGCTGATTTTGAAGGACAATGTTTTTGGTACTTTTATGGGCTTTCTGATTCTATTATAGCCTATTATTGCTCCCTGAACAGTCCTGAGTGGATTGGAAGCATATTTGGAAGAATTTATTTTGGGTCCATTTTGACCAAAAACCATGGGCTAACCATCAGGCTTTTTTCCCATTTTTGGCTGATTTTGAAGGAAAATTTTGTTGGTGATTTCAAGGGTTTCCTGAGCCTATTATAGCCTATTATTGCTCCCTGAACAGTCCTGAGTGGATTGAAAGCCTATTTGGAAGAATTTGTTTTGGGTCCATTTGGACCAAAAACCATGGGCTAACCATCAGGCTTTTTCCCCATTTTTGGCTGATTTTGAAGGAAAATTTTGTTGGTGATTTTAAGGGTTTCCTGAGCCTATTATAGCCTATTATTGCTCCCTGAACAGTCCTGCGTGGATTGAAAGCCTATTTGGAAGAATTTGTTTTGGGTCCATTTGGACCAAAAACCATGGGCTAACCATCAGTCTTTTTTCCCATTTTTAAGTGATTTTGAAGGAAAATTTTTTTGGTGATTTTATGGGTTTTCTGAGCCTATTATAGCCTAATATTGCTCCCTGAACAGTCCTGAGTGGATTGGAAGCATATTTGGAAGAATTTAATTTGGGTCCATTTTGACCAAAAACCATGGGCTAACCATCAGGCTTTTTTCCCATTTTTGGCTGATTTTGAAGGAAAATTTTGTTGGTGATTTTAAGGGTTTCCTGAGCCTATTATAGCCTAATATTGCTCCCTGAACAGTCCTGAGTGGATCGAAAGCCTATTTGGACGAATTTGTTTTGGGTCCATTTGGACCAAAAACCATGGGCTAACCATCAGGCTTTTTTCTCATTTTTGGCTGATTTTGAAGGAAAATTTTGTTGGTGATTTTAAGGGTTTCCTGAGCCTATTATAGCCTATTATTGCTCCCTGAAGAGTCCTGAGTGGATTGAAAGCCTATTTGGAAGAATTTGTTTTGGGTCCATTTTGACCAAAAACCATGGGCTAACCATCAGGCTTTTTTCCCATTTTTGTCTGATTTTGAAGGAAAATTTTGTTGGTGATTTTAAGGGTTTCCTGAGCCTATTATAGCCTATTATTGCTCCCTGAACAGTCCTGAGTAGATTGAAAGCTTATTTGGAAGAGTTTGTCTTGGGTCCATTTTGACCAAAAACCATGGGCTAACCATCAGGCTCTTTTCCCATTTTTGGCTGATTTTGAAGGACAATGTTTTTGGTACTTTTATGGGCTTTCTGAGCCTATTATAGCCTTATATTGCTCCCTGAATAGTCCTGAGTGGATGAAAGCCTATTTGGAAGAATTTGTTTTGGGTCCATTTTGACCAAAAACCATGGGCTAACCATCAGGCTTTTTTCCCATTTTTGGCTTATTTTGAAGGACATTGTTTTTGGTACTTTTATGGGCTTTCTGAGCCTATTATAGCCTATTATTGCTCCCTGAACAGTCCTGAGTGGATTGAAAGCCTATTTGGAAGAATTTGGCATGCACCTCGAAAAATGTTGAATATAGAAGCAGCTACTTTTTCGGACAAAAATTCTATACTGGAATAAAGAATACTGTATTTTGACATAAAGAAGAGGCACTTTTCAGATATAAAAGGGGCAGACATAAGATTTAGCAGAAAATTGGGGGGGGGGGGTCTGGACCCCTGGCTTCTACGCCACTGTTCATAAATGCAAAGCCCTTGCCTACAAACAAGTTTTCAACACATTTTGAAAGGTGATGGGTTGGTTAAAAATTACTTAGGAAACAAGAAACAGCCATGCTTGAATGAAGGCCAAGTGTTCTTACAAAAAAAATGTGTAAACTGAAAATCGGTACTGATCGAAGAAATTAATCAGTGCATGACAGTCTATACCAAACTTGTTAGGATCGAGGCTGATCTTTAACGGCCTTCAGCTTCTAGGATTGAAATATAAATAAACATTACAGCGTAAGAGATTATTTGTCAATCTGTACATCTAATATAAGATGGGCTCGAATATAGTAATGGAAATCGCAAAGGTTAAAAGCTTGTTTGTGCCAAGTTAAAAACAAATCTGGCAGGTTGAACGGAGAAGCCACTAGAATTAAAGGAAAGCTTGATAGAAATATACTCCTGAAATGGACAATGGTAAGGAAAAGCAAGATAGGGATATACCCGTTGAACATATAGTTGCCATTGCCAACCCTTCCGCATCCTGCTGGCACATTCAGAATTCAGGGTTGGAGATCCAGCTCAGTTAAAATTTGGGAAATTCCCGCTCTCCCAGAAATCGAGCAACTCCAGAATTTTCCCCATTATTTTACATTTGACGACAAATCTTGACCATCTTTCCCATGATGAAGTGAAATTAGAAATGAAATAAATTATGAGATAAGATGAATTTCATAATTAAATCTTAAGGCTTCAAGTTTTACACAAGAAAAGGTTTGAAAAGTACCACTGATTATTTACAAGGCTTAGGGAAAAACCCAGGGGGGGGACACTCTGTACATTGACATCCGGGGGGGGGGGTCAGTCCGATATTTCTGGGTAAGAGTTTTGCCAAGAATGATATTTCTGGGTGACAGAATTGCCCGATATCATATTTTTGGGAGCCAAAAAAATAGTCAAGGCTATTCAGATATTTTTGGGTACTTCAAAATAGTCTAACAATATTTTTAGGTCATAATCTGTATATACTTTTACCTTTTCCAAAACCTTGAGTAGAATTTTTGATATTTTTGGGTCTTCGAGAAAGTCAATTCTGATATTTTTGGGTTCCTTAAAAAATCTCTCGGACTGACCCCCCGTATGTCAATGTACCGAGTACATCCTCTGGGGGGGGGGGGGGAAATATCTGTAACTTTACTTTATTCTTTTTTCTTGAATTGAGTTTTATAAGAAATTCAATAAGACCAGCCAGGGGTTCATGAGATTGTTGATAAATTTTGATTAAGAACATTTCTGCCTGAAAATAGAGGAATATCTAAGAAAAGCCAGCCTCAATTTTACCGGTACTTATAAAAAGTGTAGCGTTTTTGAAATGCTTAGCCATTTGAGAGTCAGGTTTTTCTTAAAACGAGATTTATCTAAAAGCAGTTTTTTCAAGGGGCACAAAACAGGGTGCCAGCCCCCAAAAGCCGTTTGAAAAACAAAGAATTGGGGCAAGTAAGTACCAGTTTCTTACTGTATACACGTTTTTTATAAGAAACCTAGCTTGTGTCCTAGTAGTACTAAAAGTTTCTTCTTTTCTAACCAGTTTCTAGTACTGAAAGTTTCTTAAAAGTTTCTTTTTGTTAGATACGCACCAGTGGTGTAGAGCTAGAATAATAACTAGGGGGGCTCATTTTGAGTTGTGGTAGATGGGCCTCATGCAATGACGTAAGTCATTGCCTTAAACAGCTGGGGGTCTGGGGGCGCTGCAAGCCACCCAGCAGGTCCAGGGCAGAGCCCTGGTTGGGGCCCAGGGGGCAGCGCCCCCGGGAGCTCTTGAGATTTGCTCACTTCTAAGGCCTTAGAATGGCTTAAAATACTGCAAAGTCTCTTTGCGTTCAGTACGATAGAAAAACAGAGAAAACATAAGAAATAGATATACGTCCCCTAGATGTGAATGTATGAACAGAAAATGAGAGTTCTACACCCCCCAGCTCTACACCACTGATACGCACTTAACATCAAATTTTGCACTTTCCCTCGCATACTTCTTGAATTAAAATTTTTGATACGACAATAAGACAACACAACATTGTGTGTACTTTATCAAATTATCTAAAACAGCAACAAAACCCATTTCCCATTACTCATCCTGAATTTTCCTCTTTTCTCATTGTTGACATATTACTTTCCGGCTCAGAAAGTCCTCTTGTTTTTTTTCCAGAGTTTCTTAAAGACATTGATGTAGTTCTAAAAGTTTCTTAAATATTCGGGGCTCTAGTACAGGGTTTCTTATAAACCGGTTTCTTATAAAAAAAACGTGTAAAAGCTCTACAAGACCCGAAGGGGGCTTATCTAATTTTAAAGGTTTAAGAGCTTTTTCAAGTGGGTTTCGGAGAAGAAATTCTTCAATCTCAAGCATGGAAAGCTACAAATTCACAATAATACGATGAAATACAACCATAACCTTTCTGTAACTCGTCACAACTTATTCCGTTGTGTTTCTCTTGAATGAAGAGAAGGGGCTTTTAATAGGACTTTTACGGTAGTAGGCCACAACATTAAATATTTTTTGCTTTCAACAATTTTTTCCGAGGAAAAAAGATATCCATCGTTGAAAAAAACTAAGACAGTAAACGACTGGAAGGTTGCGTACAGAAGAAAAATTCTAGCAGGTTTCTAGGTTTGTTTACAACCCTGTGGGCAGCTGGTTTGTTTACGACATTGAAAGTCCCGCCAGTTTCACATTGCTTTGTTCCGAGAGGGATCAACATGCAAATTCTCCCAACCGACGATTAATTTGATTGACAGATCTATGGTAACAACGCGTCGCGTCATAGGTATTCTGGCGCGCAACGATTTCGTATTTTTGAAATAAATATTTAGTGTAAAAAGATTTTATGGCTCTTTTGCCGAGTTTATTCTGCAGATTTTATTGACATTTCGGAGATTAAACTATCGTTTACTAGTGGCGGACGCTGATCGAAGGTTCCAAATATTATATCGAGCAGATTGTGGTTTAAGATCGGTGGAGAAACATCAGAGGATTGGTAATTGATTCTTCTTGGCCTCCCTCCATGTTCAAAGATTTCACGAAGCTGTTTGTTCTTAATTGACCAGATCTTGGGAAAGGAAGTCAATCAACTTAGATAATTATACGCTGAATATTGATTAGATACAGAAGCACGAAAACATCAACAAAACAGGCAAGTATTCGGTTGATATCAGGCAAATGTCCGGTAAGAATTTATGGGAAGGCGCTTTTAAAAGCTTGATCACCCAACACGATCATCCATGTCATGTTTGCTGGACGTTCGATCACGTTCCATTCCATGCGACTGTATAGTTATTTTCTAATACCGATCACAATCGCTCCCTCTGTGAAACTAAGAGAGTATTAAATAATACTTTTCTCAATGAGATTAAGCTGATATATGTGTTATTTCAGCAATGTTCACGTGTTGGAATATTATATCCACCTTGAGCACCGACCAACACGGCTTTGCCGCGCTTTCGTTCTTATTATGATCGTATGAAAGGGCGGCAAAGAAAATAACTGCACACGGCTATTCTCACGGGCACTTCACGATCCCCTTCAACAGGTCAGTCCATCAGTCAGAATAACTTGAAACCATTAAGTGTGAGTCAACTGTTTATGCCAGATGATCGCTCCTTTGCCGTTTCTCCTAGTTCCGTAGTCGATGTTTGTCTGAGAATAGGCGCCATTTTAGTTTTGTGCAGGCTTCCGCTTTGAAAAGGGAAAATGGAAATCGAAGTGAAATCGGAAATGGCTTTTGATCGGGACAAGTTCTGTTTGGGTTTTTTTAGGGCATTCTGCATAGCCATGAGATTATCTAAATCTCTTGCAAAGAAAAGGAAGGAATATTTCACAATTATGTCTTGTGACTTTTGAAAATCTTAAGGTCATGCTGTGAACAGCGCATCAACAGCAGAACCCATGATTTCGCATTTCTTCCTTCCTCTCAAGAGCTCTGTGAAACTTAGGCCTATCCATTTCATTTAACATGTCTTACAAGTTTCTACAATAATTCATTCAAATCTTGACTGAATTTATTCTTCCAGATTTCAAAACAATTAGGCCAATGATTATGTAATAAATGGAAAAATTTAATTTTTTTTATAGAAACCAACCATTTTTGAGGCAGGCTCAGATGTTCTTATATTCAAATTTTTCTAATTCAAAAGGCTATTGTTTTCTCTACCTATAGTTTTCTATAATGAATAACATTAATGATTTTTTAAGTCTTCGAGCTCATAGGAAGAGAAAATAGTTCCACAGCTCTAAAACAATACACTCTTTTTTTATAAGAACCAGTAAATTTGATTTGAGGCTGGCTGTTCTTAAATTGGATTTTCAGGCTTGAATGTTTTTAGATTGTTTTTACTTTCACAATGCTTTGTAAGCCTGTTTTGCTGTCATTTGTGTTGAATTGTTGAATATTTTTTACTTTCCTGTCTTGTCTAAAACATTAGGATGCCACCAATTTGTATGTTTTGTTTATTTCTTAGTCTCATGGTTTTTTGTCATTAATATATCTTGATCTAAAAATGGTGAGCTTAAGCGTGTTCTTAGGTTGTTCCTAACTTTTAGCATAATTCAAGGCTCGTGTTCCTATAAAATTGTTCTTAACAAAGAGTGTATAGAAATTTCCTAACTAATATTTTACCAGTATTGAAGTATCTTAGATTTTTGGCTGAGCAAGAGTCTGAGTTATTATAATGAGTTTCTTGGAATTAGAAACACAGTGGATGGAAACACAGTGGGCCCCAATGACAAAGCACTTTAAAGAGATGAGAACATTTTAAAGGCAAGAGGCCATTAGAAAAACTAAAGATCTTTGAATTTTTATGTTGGGACCCTTATATATTATGACTACGAGCTATTTACCTTTCAACAAACCTAGATCTCTAAAGCATACCCTTATGGAATGTAATAAGCCAAATCTAATTTTAAACGGAATAAGTTTTACCTTAAGAATTGGAAGAAAATAAGAGGCAAGAAACAACTTGAATACAGCACGCTTAGGCCTTTTGGACCTATGTCCTCTCAAAGTGTGACTTTTGATTTTATCAATGCAAACTGTCTCAAAGATTTAAATATAAATTAACAGTTTTCAGTGTTATGCATAAATCTTTGAGTTTCCATTTATAAAATCAGAAGTCACACTCTGAGGAGGACATTTTTATATCAATTTTTAGGGAAACAACTTTGGGTAATTTTAGACCTCTTAAAGGGGGCTGAATCAGACCTAATTCCAACAAATTGGCTCTTGGATTAGGGTCAGAGTTGCGATTGTATGGTTCATGAGTCTTTTCATTTTACCTCTTTTGTATTTCCAATAGATGCACTTTACATGTTTTACAATTCAACAAAATGTTAAAAAATGATTTTGTACTGTAAAAAATACATTTTCTAAGAAAATTCCAGAAAAAAGGGATTAATTCTAGATTTGTTGGTTTTTGAAATAAAGGCTTGAATGGATCCCATGAGATGACTAATATTTTGCCCTAATATATAATAACTTTTCAACTTAGAGTATTAGGTCATTGATTTTGTTTATTTTTGACTTTATTCTAATCTTATTGTAAATTATTCTGAGAGGGCACTGGATAAGGCTAGATCAATCATATAAATTATAAGATAGTAGAGCTGTCTCGAATCGAGACAAAAGAATACCTGTCACTCTTAAGATGATACATGCATAATTAAAATTACCTTGCAATCTTGAGCATCTGTTACATATGTTGGTTGTCATCGGAAAATGTTAGTGATTGTTGCAACGTTATCCAATGGGCTCCCTCGTGACTTTGAAAAACACCTGCAAAAATGAAATATGAAACATGTATCGGAATTTGAAATAGCCAGGAAAACCAGAAAGAAATGGCAGAGTTTTTATCTGAAAAAAGGGAAAGAGGAATGTATTGACAAAATGTCTGTACATATTGTGATACTAAATAGATTCAGATCAGCCAAAACGTAGAGAGAGACGTAATGAATTTCTATATTGTTTCTTTAGAGAAAAACGTAAAATTTAAGCATATTAAGGCCTTTTGAGCTACAACTATCACCTGCTTGTCTTTTTAGTATTATCTATTAGTTTATTTTTGTACACATTGTGTGAAGAGTTCACTTTCTATAGGTTGTTATCCACAGTTGAATGCTGAAAGTTGACACCGACTTCCCTCCCCCTTTCAACATCTCTGGCAACGCACCTTCCTAAAACTTAAACTAAAAGTCTAGAGTGTGGGACAAAAACCTCAAGATATTATATCCAATCAATCACTAATAAAACTTGTATGACTAGCTTGCATTCTTGTATTCTGCTAACTTGTATTCTGCTAACTTGTATTCTTCCTGTCACTGTGGCCCCTCTTGCCTAATTTGATGTTAGAGGCATGATATTTAGCTCAAAAGAATTCCATGTAACTATTTAGCACTGAAAGAATCAACCTTGAACTATAAAAATGGAGTCTGGTGTAGTGTTTGTGATAATAGGAAATCCAAAGCTGTAAGGCATAGTCCAATCGAGTTTTGTCTATGATTATGGATGGAAATATATTTTAGATTACCCTCTTCCATCAAGAAAGATTTTGCCTGAAACTCAATGTAAAACATAAAAACAAGACAAGAACCCCCAAGATATCTGTTCATGGGTTTGAATATATTTTTTGTATATTCATTACTTTATTTTGATCTAGAAAAGCCACAACTCAGCTCGTTTTTGTAATATCATTACAATATTATGAATATTATTACCCTAGCACTCATTTCAAATCGTTTCAGAACCAAGAATAATAATAAACTTTATTTAGTAAACATCTGGTTTTGACTATTATCTATTGAAGACAGTTTCTCAAAATTTGAAGCTTTGTTCTTGAATATTGATAGTTTTGTTATATTATATTGTTATGTTATATATATTGTTATGTTTTATTTATGTTATGATAACAGTAACTTTTCAAATTACTTTCATAGAATGAATCAATTATATTCTCCCCACCTTCAAAAGGGGGTGTTCTCTCCTCGATTAGCCTAGCTACTGAGAGAGCTCCTCCTTAAGAAATTCCCCTGCATACAGTAATTCTGCTTTTCTCTGTGTAATATTTATGCCACCATGTAAGTGTAACTAATTTAATTGTAAGTATTGTACTGTACTATGTTGATTGTATGTTAGCTTATTTATTGTATGCTGTGGAATTTTAAAATATATGAAACTGAACTGAACTGATAACATTGCTTACTTGCTAAGGAAGAGATACCATCCAAACCCACCATTTAAGCAATTTCATTTAATTCATGAGTAAATATCCTGAAAAAAAAGAAAACAAGTTTCTTTATAAATAATTTCTTTCACCATATGAAGACAGATAGATACTTAGAATAAGGGGGAAATTAGTCTTTGATAGCAAGTATATTTCAATAATAAGTTTGACTATGGTATCTTGTTTGATTTCTTCTATCTAACAGCCCTTTGCTTTTTTTCTATACCATTACTGGGGAAAAGCTAGGCCTGATACATTCACTGTGGCCTGTTACTTTCATGTGGCTAATCAGCATCATTTTTATTTTTCTATTATTATATTAAATATTGACAAAATCTTCATCATTTCAGGACAAGGACTGTGATGTGAATTTCAAGAGACAAACAGCATGAAATCTTCAGGGACCTGACTTCAAATGACCAAAGGAACTTTCTCAGTTATGGCTGGTAGTGGGCAATCATTGCCAGACTCAGCATCTTCTGACTCGGCTTATGATTATTATGTTGGAAAAATTCCTACGACCTTCAGAGAGCCTGGGACAGCCCCACTGAGGAAGCTTAGTATAGACTTGATCAAAACTTACAAACACATAAATGAGGTTTGTATGGTTAAATAATTAGTTGAGATAATTTGAGAGAAGGAAAACGACCCGAGTGGGACTCCAACCCACGACCTCTAGATTCATACTCTAGAGCGCTACCACTGCGCGACCGGGGCTTTGAGAAACCCACCCAGGCCATTTCATCCACACAAATAATTAGTTGTGATTTAATGAGCATCACAGTAACCAAAAAGCATGATAATGTACCTACCATCTTAAAATATATGGTAACAGTTTGCAGCAGTTATATTTTAATGTAGTTGAATGCTTTTCTTCATATTTTTAATTACCTATTAAATGTAGGTGCTGTTTGAATTAATTGCTAAAAAAATTCTTACTTGCAATCACTCATTTGTAAATTTTTAGATAAGAATAAGCATTGGCAGATGAAATTACAAGATGAAATAAGCAATTCATCCAAAACCTTTGCTAAAATTGAAATGAGTTAAAAGTTAGCGATAAATTCACAATCTCTATTGCAGTATCAGCTCATATTAATCCACAGTATAATCACTGTACCCATTCAAGCCTAGTGGTAGATTCTTGACGAAAATGTGAAACTGAATGCGTCTTTACAAAACTGTTATGAAAATGATGCTTTGTCTGTCGTGAATCATGAACAGTTTTACAAATTTGATGATTTACCACTGTGGTTATTTATCAAATCATATTCGAGTTACACTACAAAAATCTATGAGATCGAGAATTTTGAGTGAAATCAGTGAAGTTATTGCACTGTATTTTCAATGTCTCACTGTTGCTGCATTCTCTATGTGAGAAGAAATAAATGTATTTGTTTTCCCAACAGGTTTACTATTCCCAAAAGAAGCGGCGTGCTGAGAAGGAGAGGAATGAAGAAGGAAGAACCAAAAAAGAAAGGAGGCTCTACAACGATGGGTTTGATGATGAAAACTACGATTACATTATTCGAAGTGGGGAAAGGTTCCTGGATAGATACGAGATTGATACCCTAATAGGGAAAGGTTCTTTTGGTCAGGTGTGTATTGATGGCATTTCCTCTTTTCATAGTAAAACCCAACATGGTGGTATCATCAGAGGGCTTCTATTGAGTTTCTACAATCTATTTTTAGGGCAGCTATGAATCCCACCCCTGGTTCAAATACCACCTACCCTAATACCACCTATACCCACCTAACAGTACTTATCTAAACCTATTCTACAGACCTTTTTCAGGGAAAAGTTGTACCAGAGTGGCGAATCACTCTTGTCATTTGGCTTCTATTGGTTACTTTACTTATGTGATGGCAAATGTGAAGCTTGACCACTCTGGTCCAAACAAAAGGTCTGACCCTAACACTACCTATATAAACCTACTCTGATACTATTCTACAAACCTAACCTAATACCACACCTACTACAAACCAACCCTTATATCACCAAGAATATCAAGAATAAAATTGTAACAGGGTTTGATTTTGCTCTGGTCATTTATTTTTCATTTATTCTGGTCATATATTTACAAGCTCTAGTGGTTCCTTTAACAGTGTGCTGGGGAGAGCTTAGAGTGATTGCTCTGGTCCGAGGAAAAAGCCTGACACTATCACCAAACCTACCCAAATACCATTTATACCAAAAAACCCAACTACCACACCTATACAAACATACCCTAATACCACTTATACCAACAAACCCGAGTACCACACCTATACAACCATACCCTAATACCACTTATACATCCTACCCAAATACTTCTTCTTAAGAAACCTGCCCCAATACTTTCCCTATACAAACCTACCCCAATACTTAACCAATAGGAACCTAACCCTAAACCACATCTATACAAACCTACCCTAATACTTCACCTACACAAACCTGTCCTAATACTACTTATATAAACCTACCCTAAGACCACTTATACAAACCTACCCTAAGACCACTAATATAAACCTAACCTAAGACCACTTATATAAACCTACCCTAAGACCACTTATATAAACCTACCCTTATACCACTTATATAAACCTACCCTTAAACCACTTATACAAACCTACCTTTAAACCACTTATACAAACATACCCTAATACCACTTATATAAACCTACCCTAAGACCACTTATACAAACCTACCCTAATACCACTTATACAAACCTACCCTAATACCACTTATACAAACCTACCCTTAAACCACATATACAAACCTACCCAAATGCTACCTTTACAAACTTACTCTAAAGACACCATCAATACAAACTAACCCTAAGCTGATAAACACGAAGAGGAGCACATGTTTGGATTTTTAAATTTTTGGCATGACTCATTCAGGTATCAAACAATTACACCCAGAAATAGAAAGAACTCAAGGTAAACCTTTTCTGCTCTATTGGGACAATATCTCTATTGGGACATTTATGAAATAGAAATCAAGGTTTTAGCTTTGTCAAGGAAGAAGACCAAACTTTATTGCCATTTTAATTTCAGCTAACTCAAAGGCTACTAATGTCATTTTCAACGAAATCCTTTCTTTGCCCTAAAATTTGTCCGAAAATGTCTGATTAGCTCTCAAATCTAAAATTGAAGTGGATACCAAGCTTAATACTTTATACATAGACAAAATAACTCAGTTTCAAATGAGTGCTCTCAAAGTGTTCATTGTGAATAATTTCAAAGGAATTCTCTTTCATCGAGGAGTGCATGCCGAAGGACTGCATTTGCAAGATTTTACCCCTTATTTTTTTGTCATAGTGATTCAAAAGCTTTAAGAAACCTAAATGACTATAATAATAACTTACTTTTTTTTGTATTTCCTTTCGAACCATCATGAAGTGTTGAGCAAATCTGTAAGAATAATTGTAAATTCCTAAATTTGATGGCTATTTAGGGAACAAAGAGTAATTTGTTCTTAGTGTGGACATCATATATTTGTTACACTTCATAATTTGAAATTATTTATTCTAAGGGACTAGTAGGTGACAGCTGCACATGATCTGTCCACCTGATATCAACGAAGAAGGCAATTCATTACTCACCTGGCCAAAATCATGGTTAGGACTGGTTAATAATATCCCACTTCCCAAAATTTGTCTACGCATTGTGCCTTCATAAATCAAACATTGTCATTCAGTTACATATTGCTGAAAGCTCAAGTCAAACAAAATGACCTGAGTAGGACTGGAATTCTCAACCTCCAAATTGATACTCTAGGGTGATCCTACTGCTCAATCAGTAGCCTAGAGCATCCCTAGCCACATTGTTCACAAAAAGTATGCCACCATTGATATGTAGACAAATCCTGTAGAGTTGTTCGACAACTACACAAGACATGCATAAGGCTTAAGTATTTGGTAAATTTCTACAGCCAAGATCAAACCATTTGATTTGCAAATTTCAAAATCTGTCTGCATGAAACAGTGTCGAAAGAAGATTTATTTTTCTATGAGACTCATTTAATCTTAGGCTGCTTCAATGGAGTACTTGTTATCATTGGTCTCTGTGTGCATTTTCCAATAATTCCACCCTTTTCTGATTGGCCAAGAATGTCATTCTGATTCAAAACTCTGTCAAGCCTTGGGAAAAGCTTTTGTGTACCATTTTCTATCATTTCTACTTTTCTTGCTGTAAGAGGCTCTGTGCCAACAAAAGACTTCCCTTTTTCCCAAATGTTAAGTCAAAATCTTGATAGGAGGGGAGGATTTACCATAGGATCTCATGTTTGTCAAAAATCTTGGATTCACGCAAATTTGTACCCTAGCACAAGGTGATCAGGGAAATATTTGAACATTTGAAGAAGCTAGGGATATTGAGAAGTTATCAGCATAAAAAGATCATGATATTTCTCATTTCATAATGTATCTTATAAATTTAATCACTATGAAAATCAAAACAAAATATTTAATTGAAAATGCAGAATAACTTGCCTGATTGAAACTTTTTCAGTTTTGTTTTTTTATTTAAGCTTTGTCCGTTATCAGCCTAGAAAGATGAAAAATTAGATTAAAAATTAGAAATAGGCGAAAAGCATAATTGAGATTTCAGGAAAACTAAAGGTGAGATGAATCCAAAGAACAAATGCTTACTGTACTAGCATCTGCAAGAGAAAAAGTCCTATGTACTGGTGTTTCTGCTTATCATAATATTTGTCGTGGGTGCATATGTGTAAAACTTCAGTCCTGTACCTCTTTGTATACGAGATATCTCAAAGGCGGAATAATCTTTTTCAATTAAAGAGGGCCTATGGTTTGGAACTTTTAACCGGGCTATGAAAAAAACATTACAAACATTTAGGACCTCATTCTGCTATGTGTGATGATTTGGTGCTTGCCTCATTATTTTCAATAAAACTCACTTGCTACAAGTTTGGTTTTTAGTCTATTCATTCTGACTTCCTGCAAAATGAGGTTCTTTCAATGTTACTTTTTGGACCTAAATCTATTCATATTGTCCCTCCTTTCTCCATTGGTATCATCAACTTCAATGGGAATCTAACAAAGCTAAAGCTTCCAGATGTATTTCATTCTTTTTATACATCCTTAATTCTAAAGATTTGAATAAAGGCAGTTATTAAGACCTGACAGCACTTTGTCTTGAATTAATATTCCTTTCCATGTCAGGACCTGTCTTTGGTATTGCTGGAATGATTTTGGTGAATTGACACTTGTAATTGTAGTACTCATGTCTTGAGTAGAGACAGTGAAATATCATGGTCTATATAATCATTAGAAACAATGTGATTAGTTCACTACAGGAATTGAAATACCTAAACGTGCTTGCCTGACTTATACATCATTCCTCAGTTGGCCTTGCTGCTCTATTTCTTGCATTTACAGCAATCTTGCAGGGATTTTGATAAATTGTCTTCACAGAATTAACTTCAGAAATCTTTGAAATAAACTGATTTAGACCGTTACAAATTCTTTGTAAATATTTTGATAATAGTTGTTACCCTTCAAAGACTGTTAGAAACTAGAGCGCCAGCCATAGCGGAGCACCATCCCACCAGATAATATAAATCTCTTTGTCAGAGAGGTAAACAGGGAACAATTTTTCAATCTTTTCAAATCATTCATCAATGTTTGCAAATTGTGCAAAAATTCCCAAAATTGATGCAGCATCCTTTGTTGTCGCAAAATCATTTCAAAATCCTTCCAAGTTATTCCTTGATTGCTGCAAATCATCCAGTAATTTGTGAAATAATCGCAGAATCATTTCAAGTTGTGGCAAAATTGTTTTAAATCATGGCAAGTTGTTTGAATTCTTTGTGGATACTCCCTTCAGCACTTCCCACACTCCTGCACACAATTGAGAGGCACAATTGAGAGGCAATACAACAATGCCAATCACAAAGCAAATATTTCTCAACACCACATTTAATTTGCTCTTTGTATATTCGTACTGGTCATTGTCCATATTTACTTTGTAGTCTTGAATATTCCTAAAGCAGGTATTTGATCCTTGTCTTCAGCTCTTGCAAATACTTTGTCATTCCTTAAATTCAATTAACCACTTCCAATCCGAAAACAGTCCCTTCACTCTACGTTAGGCTTTGTGGTTTTCTGCTACTTGCCATCCTTTTGTTCTCCTTATTTTGGTGATTATTTTGGACCAAGGTTGATTCTCATCTTTCTGTCATAGTCATATTGTTATCTTCCCTAATCCCACTCAAACTACACTGTGGGTGCACTGGCATGCAGCCCTTAACGGGCATACTGAGAACCAGCTATTTTAGTGCTAGAGATTATGGACAGCCTGGGTTCTGAACCACCTTGCAACAAACCAAAATATTAAGGGTCTGTCTAGTTAGCAGTAACTTTCCATTCAAATATGTATGTACATAAACACATGATTTATGTTCTGACAATTTTCCCTGCTAGCAAGAGTTGACCCGTCCATGGATTTATCCTCAGACATATGGATGATTTTTGTTGTGGAGCAGAGTTTCATGACCGGATGCCCTTCCTGACGCCAACCCTTTCAGTCGCCTCTTAAGACACGCAGGGATATGGTGGTTGAAATTTTGACCCCAAACCACAGGGTTATGAATGTAGTGCAAATGGTGTTGATAAACAAACTACAATAAGACTGATAAGTACCAGGGCGGGATCCAGTATCCTTAGATAGAGGGGCGTAATTTGCATATGCAAAGATATTTCCATAGAAAAGCATATCTAATATACCTTATTGTAATATGAACTTGCCCCCCCCCTGGATCCAGGTCCAAGTACTAAACACAATACCTTTTAAAAATGAATCCTTCTTTGCTAATAGTTTTGGATTATGATGAAATGGCCCAAATGTTTAGCTTGGTGTTTTTTTGTAAACGTTAGTTGTTATAAAAGTTTATTGGTAAACCTTTTGGGCAAGAAAAATACTGAAATGTGAAACAGTAAAATGTTTGCTATAAGTCAAACTACTTCGAAGTGGTGTAATCTCATTAGTTTCTTGGGAATCCTTTTTAGAGTTGTTTATAATATTACGACTGCAGTTTGGCTTGGAAACGCCTTTTCATTTCTAAGCTTTTCTTGTCATTACCTTGTTTAGAATTGCCTTCTTGTCTCTATTTCTAATTCCCAATTCTATTAAACTGCAAATCCAAAGCAACAAATCACAATCCTTATAATGATAAAGCAACAAAATCTCACCCTTAACTCCACCACGACACACGCCTCTATTCCATTAAGCAATGAGCATCAGGCTAATCCAGTCACTGCCAGCCTGGTATTTCGTACTTTTCTTTCATGAATGCAGGTGCAAACTAAAATGAGTAGAATCATTGATAAATGCTCGGCTTTGACCCAAATATTTTGACAGTTTCCGACAATGTGTATGATAGAAGAACCCATTTTTTTCAAATCTCAGGTCAAATATAAATTATGCAGAAGATGAATATTTCACAGACCAATTGACAGACAAAACTCAGGTCTAAGGGATAATTTCATGCTAAGGAAAATGTTTGAAAGCTGAATAACACATGTCTGAAAAGAAAGCCTTGAAGGCTTATTTTAACAGCAATCCTGTCTAGACTTATTCAGTGTGTGATTAAGGTTTTCGAATTAATCAAAATGAGCATCATCAGCTCCAAATAAAGAAATTTAGGATTCTCCATTTTTTCAATATCAGCACAGAAATCAAATGCCTTAATTTCAAAAGATTATTGTGGCTCTAGTGAGTGTGAAAGTTTCTATTTGAATTTTTCTGGCCAGCCTTGTTCCAAGAAGGAACACAGGAACACAGAAGCATGCAGTTCATCACTAGATATATAGTAATATAATGACGTATGTTTGATAGCACCTATTTGTACTGTACAAATTTTTACTTTTAAAATAGCTTTCGACTTGACAACTCCTAGATTTAAAGTTTGACGTATATCGGTAGAAAACTTTGTACCATTTAGAATCTCTTGCCATGAACTTCTAGGTGCATGGTAACTCATCCTGCACCTCAAATAGAAGAGGAGTGAATTGAGAGAAAGAAGGGCAATCAGCCGCCCAAAAACATAGGCCTGTGATTGATAAAAGAATAAAGACCAGTAGTAGACATTAGCAAAAAGCAACAAACAATATTCCAAGTTGATTTCACTATTTATAGAGGTTTTTGTTCACATACACGAATATGGAAAGTATAAAGTATGACACTTTTGGCTAAAATCTAGGTGTTCAAGAGCCAACCTCTATTGTTCTATCCTATTGTTCTATTATCAATTTTGGGTGTGCAAGTGCCATGCTTCCATACCGGCACATATGAACATCATCAAATTGTAGACAATGGTTTAGGTTTTTTTGGTTTGTTAAAGGCTCCACTGATTTTATAATATATTTTTTCTTTAGGTCGTGAAGGCCTACGATTATCAGGAGAAGGAAGAAGTTGCAATAAAAATTATAAAAAACAAAAAACCATTTCTAAATCAAGCACAAATAGAAGTACAACTATTGGAAATGATGAACAGCCATGACCCTGAGTCAAAATTTTATATTGGTGAGTACGACTAAACACTTTTATTCTTATAGAGTTTTTCACAAGTCTAATAAAACAACATTGTCTACCAACAAACCCATGGACCAGTCAACCCATGTTAGCAGTAGAAATGGCTGAAATATCAATGCTGTTTGTGCGTTGTATGTTGTAAAGGTTTCGTATCCTCTCTCTAATGAATACTGCAGCATTCAATGGTGACTACTGATTCTTGATGATTTTCAATTTCTAAAACTGACATTGAAACAAAATGTTTACTCACTGTACTTGAGACATCTTTTCCTCTCTTTTCTGGCAATCATCTAAAATTTAGAAATGGTCAATTATGCAACTTTAATTATTTGAAAGCCATTTTTAGTCAACATTTTTTATCATTTCTTACTGTCCTTACACTGTTGATATTGTGCAGAGACGTAGGAACCGGGGGGGCACTGGGGGCACGTGTCCCCCCAAGATTTTGCAAAAAAAGAAAAAGTGCCCTTTTTACCATAGGTATTTTGCCCAATTTTCGCAAATTTAAGGTATTTGAAAGTGCCCTTCTAGCAGCAAAAGTGCCCTTGTGTCGTGCCCCCCCAAGTTTGAAATGCTTCCTACGTCCCTGATATTGTGGCTATAGGTAACATTGAGTTTGAAAAATACCTTGCATCAAATTTAAACAGGAACTGTTTGAAAACAAGAGGCTATTCAGTATTGAATATGAGTATGCAGTGTACTGAGATTTAATGCTAAGAAACCCTCACATCCCAAAACCATTGTACACATGTCAGAGAGAAACATTCTTCAAGATTAAATAGTGTCATTCCTTTGATACCTTGATATACTGAACAACCTCTAAATCGGTGAATGCTAACTGCCTTAAACTAAACAACTTCTGGGATGCTGGAAGCTAACCTACCATATACTGCACAACCTCCAGCATACTGATGATATCCCTCCAGAGTACTCAACAGTCTTTGAAATACTGACGCCATCCCTTAGAATATGGATTGCTATTCTTTCATAGACTATATGCCTCTAGCATGCTGATTACATCCTTTTGGAATACTGAATATTATCCCTTCATAAATACACTGAACACCCTTCTTGCATACTGCACAACATTTTCAGGCATAGGAAATGAGACAGGTTCATCAGACAAGTTTACCTCCTGGTAACTTAGCACAAGGTACCAAGTTTTCAACAAGGTCTTTAAAATATCCAGTGAATCACTTGGCTGGTATGTTGGTTTTGTATTTTGATATTGTGGCTTGACATTAAATATTGAACAAACCTTCACCACTCATCAAAATTTCCTACAGACTCTTCTTGATACATCCCATTGAACTGTGATCTAACCTTATCCACATGGGATACAATTTCAACCAAACCAAACTCCTAGGCTGATCCCAATTCACAAAAATCTCCAGCAAAATACTCCAGTTGAAATTGTGTGTTGAATGCACCCTGGGTTGACAAGGGCTACTGCTCATAAAGCCCGAATCAAAAGAGGAATTCATATTCGATAAGTTGATTAAATCTTAAGCCAAAAAGGATCAAATTCATCTCAATTCTGAATTATTAAAAATATGAATAAGATAAAGAAACTCACAGGATTTCCATTTCCACCATTCTTGAAGCCAATTCTCAAACATGATATATTTGCTCAGTTCTTCAAATAAAATTAGAATTGATTTTAGGATTCATAAAATAATTCAAACAGAATCCCGTTCACTTTCATTCACAGGATGATGGTCAGAGTAAACTAGCTTTTTGTTTCAACATCACAGTCTAAAGAATTGTGTGTGTTGTCTGAACCAGGGGGTACTGACTAGTTTTGTACTGGGTGTTTATCACAATTGTGAAGGAATAGTTCTGAAGGTATATAGTTGTATAGGAATAGCAAGTCCTTACAGTGAATACTTAGATAGTATGGAAATCTTTAGAAATATAAATGGACTTTCCCACCATGTTATCAACTGTGTTCAATGCATAAATAACACTCTATTGGAAGATTGACTTGACCAATATTCTCTTGAGCAAAGTTTTATTATATTGAATGTTTCTTAAAGTGATGAGACACTTTCCACTCGGGAGCGAGGGTTCAACCTTCAAGCATTGAAGTTCAAATAGAGGGTTTGCCTATTGGGCAGCTGTTTTTTAACAGAAAACCCCTGTTTTGTAAATGAATTTAACGTGGCTTACAAAACTTTGGGAAATACATATCAGACGACAGCACAACAGAAAACAGAATCGCAAGGGTAGATGGCTTAAAATGATATAAAACAATCATTCAGCCTTATGATTTTATTCTCTGTTTTGGTCAAGGTATGTTTTGCTAAAATATCTTTGGCCGTTTAACCTAAAATCATCACTGTCTCACAAGCAAGAAAAGGGCATGCCAGTGTTGATTTTTGGTTTCTGTTCCAAACAACTTTGCTAAAAGGAGGTTCAACCCATTTAGAATAACCAGAGCAACTTTTTTAACAAAATCAAATGTATTTTATTCACAATGGAAAGCCTGTTTACAGTTTTAAGAAAGGCCTGTTTGAAATCCAATATTTGCTTTCTGCCTCGGGAATTTTTGATGTGAAAGGATCAAACTTTGCTCTTTCTGATGATGATGAATAAATTGGAATTTACAATGTTTTGCAAGCCAAATCCTCAGTCTTTACCAAGGGTGGCCCTTTTGCATTGTTGCAACTCTGTTGTCTACGCAAACTTTAATTCTGTTATGCTGAGATGGAAATCATTTCTTTGTTGTATCTCCCAGTTTTCGGCTAACTTACATAAAATATCATTTCACATTCTCTCAGTGTTGTTTGTATATTTTTGTTATTATGCTTCAAATTCTAGAAATACTGATTGCCTTTTCTATGATTTATAGAAGACATTTAGATTCAAATTATTGTGTATTATCTAGCTGAATATACACATTTTATAGTAGAAACCACATTTTAAGAAATCCACTTTTAAAGTTAGGAAAATAAGAATAGCAATAGGTTCGTATTTGCTAAATATTGGAATGGTATGAAATTTAAGAAACTCTTCGCTAGTATGGCAACACTTTTTTTAACACAATACTGTAAGCAATGCTCTGAATAAATCAAGGCCATAGAAAAGTGCTTGTGATCTAGATAATGATGTTTCAGGGGCAATTTCAAATGGTTCAGTAATATGAGAAGGCAGTAGACAAACAGAATGCAATTGGAGTTCTCTAATAAAGGCTTGAGGCAACCAAACACATGAAATAGGTATTAAAAGGTATACTCTCTGTACAATTTTATCGTAATTTATGCCTGTAATTACGTGGTCAGTAGTGCAAAAGTAACTGCACATGTAAAATTCTAAGAGCAGAAGTCTACACATAAGTAAAATTGAATAATATGCCTAGGGCAGGTTCATGTACTAAAACTCGGTAAAGAGCTGATGCAGACATTGCTAGATCAGATTGTAAACTTGCTCAAACACCAAGGAGGTATTTTAAAAGTGAGTTGCACAGCAAGCAAACTTATTTGCAACCAATCAGATAAAACCTATGCTAATTAGTTTCAGTAATCCTAAACTAATGTGTAGCAACTGTAATAAAACATAAACCACATATTACAACTTATGTTCAGACACTACACTATACTGCACCAGAGTAGCAAGCGAGAATTGCCTCTCGGATTTTCTCTTGCCTTCCTTGTTATTCAAATTTTAGGCCTACGTAGTAGTTTGAGAACAAGCCCGAAAAAGCCTGAATTCTGCTAGTTTTTAAAGCCAGAAAGTCGTTGTTAGATGTGAATTTGGGATTTTTGTTGAATGCTTACCTAGATGAATTTCTTGTGCTTGATTTAGCGATGCTGCCATCGGTTTTGTATTTGGAGAACCTGCACGCCGTTGCGGATGTTGCCTACAAACATCATGGATTGTGAATGAAGAATAAGTTGCTGTGCATCCACTCTGATTTCCCCTACAGTGCATCTGGAAATCCCCTACTTTACATTTTGAATAACTTCCAACTGTAAATGGTATTAGCCCCAAACCACAAAACTCGAGCCAGTTAAAATTTGCTGATTAGCTCTTAATCTTTTTCTTTCTATTCACACTCCGCCCATTTTGCGTCTTTATTCATCCATTTCAAAATTTTAGATAAATTTCTTTAAAGTTGGCAATGCAAAGGTAGCTGTTAATGTATCTGCTAATTTCAACAAATTACAATCTTTTTTTTATAAGAACCAGTTGATTTGATTTGAAGCTTGTTGTTCTTAAATATTCCTCTATTTTCAGCCTGAAATGTTCTTAAGTTGTTCTTACTTTATAATGATTTGGAAGCCTGTTTTCACTATCAGTTGTGTTAATTGGTTCAAATGTGGACTCTCTTAACCATCTTATGTATCTGTGTGCTGTCTATTTGCTTGTTTTGTAATTATTTGCCAGTCTCGTGGCTATTTCGTATGATTCTTATATTGACCTTGAAATTGTCAGCCTCAGTTTTTTCTTAAATTGTTCTTAAGATTGGGCAAAACTCGTGTTCTGATAAAATTTTTCTTATACAAAAAAAGAGTTGACCTAAAACATAAAGTTAAATAATATCGTTAATAACTTTAACACAACATAAGGAATAATGTAATTATCATTCAAGGGTATCAGCTATAGTATTAGAGTAAGAAATAGTCAAGTTGGCTATGCACCAGTTGTGGTTACACGGCCAAGGTTGGGCACGAATTCTGTACAAATCCTGCATTTGCAAGAAACCACAAGGGCTTAGCCAGTTAAAAATTGCTAATAAGCTCTTTATTCGCTGTTCTTCCAACCCACTATCCGACTATTTCAAAATTTATACCTACTCTAGCGATCAATTGACTTTATTTCTGAGCACTTGGTTTTAATTCAGCCTTCATATTATAATTTTGGAATTGATTTTTCACAAACTTGTCGTCCCTTGTCCCCCTTGAAGTGTGTTAAAATACGCTTTAAGGCAGGGGATTAAAGTTGGTGAGGTAAACACATTTGGTATTTATGTCAATAACTTTGAAATAAAAGCTTTTACCCAATTAGCCAGAAATACCGGAATGTAGCGAAACGAACACATGGATTACTTAAGCTTTTCGTCTGACACTCAACAGAGTAATACGTCAGAAAGAGAACGAAACAGAAACCTAACTGATTTATATACCCAGACGTGGATCGAAATAGGCCGATAGAAAAGAGGTGAATACCACCAAAAGACAGTTCTTTTTCCCAATTATTTGTATTTTATTTGATAAAGACAGAACAAAATGTGTGGAAGTCGATTAGTTGAAAAGTGGTGCCTCTAAATCCTTCTAAAACAACATTTAGTTGCCCAGTTTGCAATTTTTGAAAAGAACCCCTTCGAATACGCACCCCATTTCAAGCTTTTGAAGAACCCCTAGTTTCGAAATATTAACCTATCGTAGGGAAATCCCCTGTAGGTGGCGGCGTAGCTTGTGAATGAGTGCGAGTTTCCCATGGCGTATTGTGATGCAAAATCAAAGCTGTGTGTACAAAACCCAACTTTCTGTTTGGATTATTCAATTTTAGGCCATTATAAACGCATCTGTTTTTGAACCAACAAAACAAACAAACACATAGCTTATTTCGCAATTTCAATAATTGTGAAACCGCGAAAACAAGATAATTACCTTTTTCTTTAAATAGAAGAAATATCACCACCTCTAAATTTGATCATGTACAGCCAAAAGAAAACAGCCAAAAAGGGCGTCGGCTCACTCCTAGGATAGGATTCCCAGGACATTTCCCTGTAGTTATTCATGGGTAGTATGAAATAACTTCTTTGCGAAAATGTCGTCAATTTAAAAAGAAAATGAAATAAAATATACTTTAAAACTGGTTGTGAAAATTATTAGCATATTGAGGCTTTACCATCCAAGCATTGATATTGGCGTCGAACTATTTTGCATCAAATAAATAGCGCTGGAAATGCTATATCTCCTTAGTAAATAAACGCTGAATCAATATACTTTTTTTATAAAAAGAGTTTCTTATGATATAGCCACCAGCAGTATTCGTCAATACTTCATTGATGTTAATTTTCGTTATTTTTCTTCAACAGTGCGACTAAAAAAGCAATTCATGTGGAGAAATCACCTGTGTCTAGTATTCGAACTTCTATCTTACAATTTATACGACTTGCTCAGAAACACGAACTTTCGCGGAGTCTCGCTAAACCTGACTAGAAAATTCGCCCAGCAGTTGTGCACGGCGCTGTGTTTTCTGTCAGCTCCCGAGCTTCAAATTATCCACTGCGACTTGAAACCAGAAAATGTCCTGCTCTGCAACCCCAAGCGAAGTGCGATTAAAATCGTCGATTTTGGTAGTTCATGTCAACTGGGTCACACGGTGAGTCAATTATTCAATTCCTTTTATTTTCGTTATTGGCTTTTTGTAGATTCATCCTACATTGTCTCAATACTACTGTTCGATACTCGATTTTACTAAAGATGGCTGCAAAGCATGTGGGTAAATAGAACAATGGTCACTGTTGATTGGTAGACTGTCTGTGCAGAGCGTGCATCTGTAAACCACCTGCTATAGTGTTGGAGATTCTGGAGGACGTGGGTTCGAAACCACCGTTCAGGGGTTGTCTGTTTGCAGTCGTTTTCAAATATGAAAGTTTACAGCACAAATTGGAAGTATTAAACAAACTAGGACCTCATTTTCTACCATACGTATTTATGCATTGCATGGCGCATGTTACCCTACCCCTTCATGAAAAAGGCCCCTTCTTGTATTTCGTAGGCTAGCAAACATAAACTCAATCAACATACTAGGGCCTCATTTACTTATGCAGTTATGTAGTGCATGTTACCGTACTCTGTCTTCTAGAAATGAGGCTTCTTGTGGCCTTTCGTATGCTAGTTAACCATTACCTCATTCACTCTCTCGTATACCACTTTATGTAGTGACGTAGTACATGTTACCTTACCCTACCCTTCTAGAAATGAGGTTTCTTGTGGCCTTTCGTAGGCTAACACGATAAACCTGAACTCAGTCACTCTCTCATATCCTACCACATATAGTGATGTAGAGCATTTTATCATACCCCTTCATAAAATAAGTCCTCTTGTGGTCTTTCTTAGGCTAACACGATAAACCTGAACTCATTCACCCTCTCATATCCTACCATAGATAGTGATGTAGAGCATTTTATCGTACCCCTTCATAAAATAAGTCCTCTTATGGTCCTCTTAGGCTAACACGATAATCCTGAACTCATTCACTCTCTCATATCCTACCATATATAGTGATGTAGAGCATTTTATCGTACCCCTTCATAAAATAAGTCCACTTTTGGTATTTCGAAGGCTAGCACGTTAGACATAAACTCACCCAGACATCCCAAAAAAGATCTTCCAACGCATTATTTTCCTTACGAAGTAACTGGTTGCAACTATTCGCAGTTATAAAGAGAATGAGAAAAATCTACCCACCTTTTGCGCTCGCCTCGAAAAGAAAGACTCTTGTAGTATTGTGTTTTTTTATGGCTGACGGCCTCTGTAAACTGGTTGTTGACATGAATTTGCCCTGGCAAGCACTCTCTTGCGGTGAGCCGTACAAGTTAGGTTTTTGAAGAGCCGCAGTTTTTGAAAATTTGCGAATTGGCTCGCAGCCATAACTGTTCCTTTAACCTGTTTCTCTTTACCGCTTCTTTTGGTTCCTTAAGTGTGTTCAGTCGCTTCTTCGGTTCTCAAAGGGCATGGATGATTAGCAGTGGTGTTGTCTCGTGGTTTAAGGAACTTGATTTCGTATCCTTGAAGGGCAACCTTCGTGGGTCTGCTGATGGTCAGAATCGTCAACTTTCTGCAAGCCATCTCAGCCTACTTCGCTGTCCATCCTTCTGAGTCTAGTGAAAGAGTTTTCAGGATATTCGTTCCAAGATATTGATACTGTAGGCACAAGCTGTAAGTCCATATTATTCATACTCTTAACCCACAAGTTAGAAAATGAATATGGTTGCTTGCTTGTTTTCACCCTGCTTGTATATCTTCTCTGCCAAATACTGGCTGAATAAGACTAACGCCAACTGGATGCCAACAATTTCCAATACTTTATTTCTTGAAGTATGAATCTGTAACTGTTTACAAATCCAAGACTTCATGTTTTCCTTACGTTAAAGTCACCTTAATTTGCAACACTCAAACCTTCTTTTTTTTCCATATCGAGAAATCTTTAAATCTCGTGTCTGTCATCCCTCTGCACTTTCTGGGCTATTGTGTTTTACAAAGTTGTGTTTCGTTGACTTCATTGCAATGTGATTCGTGTTCTATTCCTGCCAACTTACGTTCTTTTTTAAGAATACACGGTATGACGTCATTAGCTCGTCTCTAAAACCATAAATGTGCAGGTGCAGTGTCTAGCATGAAAGGAAATGACGAGAGGAAAATATATCAGCCCAAGTTAATTGAATTTCATAAAAAAGTGAGCACGCACTGGATTTGTTTACGGCAAGCTTGGACCTGTTTCGTTGTGAATTGAAATTGTTTTCGCGATAAAATTGATTTCTTTTCAAGCATTTCCTTCCTCTATTGTGGCCTAATTTGTGTACAAATGACGTAAACTTTTGACTCATTACATGATCTGCAGTTTTAGCTATGAAAAACTGTCTGTTAACGACTCGTGGGTTCCCTTATTGAAATTTGGGACTGAATTGAAAGTACATGGGTGACCCTTTTTTCAAAGGGTCCTGGGATCGAAGCCTCCTTCAGACTTGTCACAAAGATTGAGGAGAGAATTTGCCAGCAAAAAGGTAAGAGGAATCACGAGATGTGGTCACATCGAGAGGAAGGACCAGGGTCGCACTGCTCAATTAGTTTACCTATCCAGTGGGCTCTTTGTGCTTTGCGCATAAACCAATACCTCAGGAAGATAGTAAGTGTATTTGCCTATCAACTAACAATAACAATTAACAAGGCCTGCAGTTTGTGGCTATCTTCCTTTGAGACACTACCTTACTTTTCCCTATCCCCCTTCCTCAGTTGTAGGCCGTTGGGTAGAGCTTGGCAAAACTTAGCCAAGTAACGGGAACGGACTACATATAAGGGACACTATAAAAGGGGTTCTCTTATTCCAAGACTATTTGATGTGAATAAGGAATATTTGCATCAGTGGATACACTCTTTTTTCAAAAAGCAGCAAGTTAATAAGCAATGAGTTCTTGATTGAGAGAAGTTTTTCTGCAAAAAAGCATTTCATCAATGCCAATCTTTTACTGGGACTGCTAGACCAGCCTCTTCACCAGGACCGTGCAAATACGGGTTTTAGGGGTAGGGGATGGTAGCTTGCCTGTCATTTTCAGCAGAATGTTTATCAACATTCAGTACCGTGGAGAGGGTAGGTTAACCAGGGTAGTTAGCAAAGGGCCTGTGGCTCCGAGGGACGGTAAAATCTTTGTCATCTATGTTTATCCATTATAAACTCAGGGGAATTCAGGTCTATTTAATTCGCCCTTGCCCAGGGCGGTCTGTCGACGGCCCTGTCATTATCGAGGGTCTGGGCCTTGCTTCAGTTACTTTTTAAATCTCGGTTAAATGTATCTAAAAACCCAGGGAGAACTTTGACTCTCCATTTCACTTCGATTGTTGCGCTTCGTTGCGTGCAAATATTTTTGCAAAGAATTGTGGGTATCGGTATTCATGAGTCGAATCAAAGTGCTTTGGTTTCAAATCATATTCATGTGTACCTGCAGATAGCCCGTCTTGGAAGCTGACACGCCGATGTTTGCTCGAGAAAGCACGGAGGCTCTTTTATCGCCATAAACAAGTCTTGGACTATCAAGCTAACTCATACTCGAACCCTCAGGATGAAGATAACTGCTCATTAGGACGACTTGCCATTCAAGTTTGGTTTCATCTCAGGTTCGCGCAGCTACAACGTCAACGTAACGTGTAGCAACGAGAAGCGAAAGCACGACAACTTTTTTACGAGTTAAATTTAATTCTACTTTGATAAATTTCGGGTTTGTTATATATATATAAAACAGTTTGATAATGCTTTTTTATCTTCTGACATTTTGACTCAAATTATTGATTTTTTTGTCGAGTTATACCCTGAAATCTCATAATCTGGAATAAGTTGTCAATTTTCTCTTTCAAATATCAACATTCATTTTCTCCCAACCTGAATACTGATAGGTTTAGCGGGTGTCCAGGCTTTGTCGTTGCGCGTGGGCGGTTGATCGCTTTCTTTCATTTTGTTGGAAAATCCGCTTCAAAATATCTGGAACTTTGCCCCGAGCTGTCTTGAAGTCACAATAGCGAGATAAATATATTAGCTTTCCCGGAATGAAGAAACTTTACAATTTTTCGAAGGTTCTGGCTAGATATCCATAGAAAATCAATAGCTAGTCGATTTTTCAGAATCAATTATTGATGACTTCGTCTGATTTTGATGCAAATGAGGCACGAATCGCCCACCCAGTTCTAATAATAGACTATTATGTAATCTATGCACGTGGCTGGCATGTGGTTTCATGCTCAAAGCTCCTCCACAGCGTCTGTTATCCCTTCACTGCACCGAGTTTCGAAACGGAGGGGGGAGGCAACTTGATGTTAATAATAATGAAAAATAATGTTAATTTATTAATGCTGATGTTTTTTTATGAACAACTCAAAAACTCTACTTTGTTGTTGGTTTCTTATAAAACAGATTTATGAACAACCGAGAACGCTTTTTCGGCCTAAAAATTGTAATGACGTTCTCGACTATTGGTAGATTCCTCAGGCTTCAAAGCGAGGCAATGGATGAAGAATAAGCAAATTTCTATCCCATTTGCCGATGTTTGAGTTCTGTTTCACTGACATTGTTTGTGGAAATATTAATAGAAAGACTCTTCGTCTAAATACCCCAGTTCTACTGTATAAAGTAACGCCTTGAACCAACGTCAGCCTCGACATGATGGGTACATAAGTCCCTTTTAATTTCAGAATTTGGAGACGAGACTTTTAATTAGGTGCATTGAAAAATATTGTTTACAAAATCCAACACTTTTGTTTCTGCCACGTGATATCTTGGTGTTCCTGTTTTTAGATGCTTAATTTTTAGCCACCATTAATTCGAATTGATTTTAAGAATGAAGCAACATCACTTGGTTAAATTCCTTTCGTTTCAAAGTAAATCATTTCAAGCGTAAAGGAATTCATCAAAATGATGTTACTTCGTTCTTAAATCACTCAGAATATGTAATTGTTAAAAATTCAGCATAAACCGGAACAACTGGATCACGTGTCAGAATTAAGATGGCTGGATTTCGTTATCACCTTGAAATTAGATCTTCTTCAGAGCTACATATGATTAGAAAAATTCATCAGATTTTTCAGTGTTGCACTCTTTTCTTTCTATAAGAACCAGTAGATTTGGTTTGAAGCTGGCAATTCTTAATCATTCCTCTATTTTCAGGTTGAAATGTCCTTAAATTTGTCTTACTTTTATAATGATTTAGGTACCTGTTTTAGTCAGTTGGGTTGATTATTTCAAATATTGACTCTCTTGACCATCTGATGCATCTTGTGAGCTGTCAATCCTTTGTTTTGTAATTATTTGTCCATTCCATGGTTATTTCTTAAAATTCGCATATTGAGCTAAAAATGGTCAGCTTCGGTCGTTCTCAGCTTGTTCTTGAATTTTGCCAAAATTTCAGGCTCGTGTCCTTATGAATAGCAAAAAAGGCTTCCCAATCATTGTAAAAGTAAGAACAATTTAAGAACATTTCAGCTTGAAAATAGAGGAATATTTAAGAACAGCCAGCTTCAAATCAATTTTACTGGTTCTTTAAAAAAAAAAAAGAGTGTATTACAAAAATTCATCAGATCTTCTATTTCCAGTGTTAATATTTGCCCTTCTCTTTCAGCTCTATCAATACATCCAAAGTCGGTTTTATCGGTCTCCGGAAGTGCTGCTCGGTCTGCCGTACGACATGGCCATAGACATCTGGTCACTCGGTTGTATCCTGGTCGAAATGCATACTGGCGAACCTTTGTTTAGCGGGTCTAATGAGGTATTTATACTCATTGTTATTTTTGAAAATCAACCATACATCAAACTAAACAGTTTCTGAGATAAAGAAAGTACAAACAGCTTACTTTTTAAACCATGGTGGAGAGGATAGAATTAAAAAGGCTTGTTACATAAATTATTCTCGATGAGGCCACAAAGGAATTTGTAAACTTCATAATAAAAATAGGAATCACAAAGGTATTACTCGTTTTTCCTTTAACATGCTATGAATAAATCAGTATACAAGATCTTCAAGATTCGACCCTAACCATGATCAATTTACTAAATGTTCCTTGTCTCGGATCTTGAAGGTCTTGTGTATATTGATTGTTTTTAGTGCTTGGACGGAATGACGAGTGATACCTTATTATTCCTGCACCAAGGGTTGACTAGAAACGAGACCAGTGAGTACACAGCAAGTAAACAACAAAGATTATCGATACATGAACTGACTAAATCCAGTAATGATGTACACGAGTAAGCAAGTAAAACGTAACACAACGGAGCACACAAAAGTCCAGCAATGGGCCTAACTGAAAAACATCCCGTTCACCCAGGAGGCCTGGGCACAAGTTCTTCATAATGTCAATAATGGCGCTGTCTTTATTATCAAAGTGGAATTTAGGCTCTTCGTTATCATTTTGATAACCGTTCTCTCAAAGGACTAAATCGCAACGAAGTTCTTTCGTTTACGGTTCAATCATAGCTACTGAGGGTCATATAGGGGTTCCTGGAAACAGGGGAACATGCCCAAAATTAAAAAGGGAACAAGGGAACATGAGACAAATTAAACAGGGAACAAGGGAAGATGGATAGCAAGAAGGGATCAAGGAACACAAAATATCAAAATTTCTTCTAAAAACAATGAGGGAATATTTGCAATCTCTCTAAGGGAACAGGGGAACATGACCCCCTCCCCTTGTATGGCCCTCGCTACTATGTAGGAATAATAGAGAGAAGGAAGAAGAAAAATAGAAAGGGGGGTTGAAATAGTAGGGGAGTAGCTTTGTAATACGGTATCTGATTGGTTCTTTGGATCTGAAGTTTCAATTTCAATTTTCAATTCAATATGAAGAAAATAAAATTACTTCGTCATATAAAAAAGACCTTGCAAAAAAGTTACAAAGTATACAATAAAACACTTTTATTTCTTTAGATCACAGGGAATATTTGAAAACACAGTGCTGCCAAGTAAACAAAATAACCTTGGGAAATTTTTAGATGATCAAATAGGAGAGGGTTAGATTAAGCTGCCCCTGTATGGCCCTAAGTAGATAACAACAACTAGAGGCTTGCACTGATACTTTTGGCCTAAAAGGAGTTATAACTTACTCAAATTCGATACTTAATGATGTATATGATGATGATTTTATTTTATCCTAAATTTCTATCAAAGCGATTTCGCTGGTTAATGAATGAAAATGAAAATGTTTATTAATATGACCCGAGAAGGACTCGAACCCACGACTGTACGCCAATCCGCCTATTCACTGAGCATCGTGGCATTCTGATGCAAATTAAGCTAATATCTTCGTATTCAGTGTCATACAAATTATTTTTTCTCAAATGTTTCAGGTTCTTTAGCTACTATTACCTACGACTCTAAAGTTTGGAATAATTTAATTTCAGGTTGACCAAGTAAATCGAATCGTTGAAGTTCTTGGAATACCTCCTACTTACATATTAGAAAAAGCTCCCAAGGCGAGGCGTTATTTCGAAAAGCTACCCGATGGCACGTACACTATTCGCAGATACAAAGACAATAGAAAGGTGAGGCTGCTTTTGAATAGCACTCTATTTGATACTGGTATGTCAGACGGTCTAGGAAAGTCAAAATTTGCTCAAAACCTTGCAACGATCAACGCAACTGACAGCAAAAACTAGCTCCCAAAACACAAAATTAAGATTAAGAACAATCTAAGGAGATTTCAGCCCTGAAACAAGAGGAATATCTAAGAGCAGCCAGCTATAAGGATTTTACGAAATAGCAATAATACTGAGAAATAATAACAAAAAAAGATTGGCAGCACATAGATAAGTCAGACAACTAAAGAGAGTTAAAACTTGCAACAATTAACACAACTGATAGCAAATACAGGCTTCCAATCATTTTAAAAATAAGAGCAATTTAAGAACATTTTTACTTAAAACAAGAAAACATTTATCAACTTCAAAACAATTTTACTGGTTCTTTAAGGAGAAAGAGTGGATTTGTCTTCCCATAAAAATAATAGGTTAGCTTTCTTGAATGCAATAAGAGGAATCAGATGACTTTGTGATTTGATTGATATTTGTCAAGTTTAAATAACTAGATTGATTTCACTAATTTGCTAGTAGCTAGAACAGAACGACAGTTCGCAGTGACAAAGGAAACAACGAAAATTAGCACAATTTTCAGGACCAAATTACAATAAAAGCAATTTACATTGTTAGATTCAATCTGTCTATATGAGTAGGATGGAAAAAAGTGTTATTCATGATTTTTTTTTAATAAATCAAAGGAGATATGAATTTTCCATTTTAGAGACGGATGAAAAATTAAACTTACCGTATAAGAAAACTCAAATAAGTGAATAGCAAAAATACCTGCTTGCCAACAAATATGCTGCGGTTTTTATGAAGTCCAGTTTTATGAACTTGGTTTGTAGTTCTCTTCCAGACCTCAGTTGCAATCAAAAATCAGTTCATCCCCTGTCTGAATAGCTGTATTGTTTTGGTCGAACTCAAGCGTAAACTAGCTTCTATCCTTAAGCTGGGCTGAGCTTGTTAGGTGTTTATCAAAGAACTCGAAATTGTTCAACAAAATTGTTTTAGTCTCTTGTGTTAGTAATCAAGGCTACTTGATGGCTTATACTTTTCCAGTCTGAGATTTTATCTATGGTGGACAGAAGCAGCTGTCTGTTAGAAATGCAAATATATCTTAAAATATAATCCCGGTCCTGATGCTCAGTTGGTCTCGAGCAAGGACACGTCACGTGAGTGGTCGTGGGTTCGAGCCCTGCACGGGTCATTTTTATTCTCACAAATTATCTCGATAGATTTTCCAAATCCTGCTTCTTCTCGAATATTGTCATTGCTTTCATGGTCTTTCAAGTCCCTTGCCAGTTGTACATGTTATCAAAATAGATAGGGTAAACAGGAAAAATCTTCGGATTTAGATTAATCTTTATTTGCCTTTTTTCTTTGTGCTGCTTTTCAGATATCATGCCAGTAGGGCCTAAAATGTGCCTAAAGCCAAAGTACTGCTTACACTACCATGTCAGACCAAGGTCAACGTGAGGAGTAAGACTAGGCCCAATCTTTGTCTTATTTAGCCCTCATTAAGTCTTCTGTGTTTTAGCGGAGATTAGACCACCTAAATTGGGAAAAAACCTCTGCATAAACCTTTGAATGAGTTTGCACAGATAGCCCAAAAAGCAGCTTATTTTTTCGTTGGAAGTTAGCTACCACACAAATGCAGTTGAACGTCTGATAGCGGTCACTTTTGTATTCAAGATTGAATGGCTGTTGATAAGGGATGGTCGCTTTTAGGATGCTCATCTACTGTACAGGATTACATTCTGGAGTTTAGCTACTGGCTGCTATAAGGAGGTTGCCGTTACTAAAGGCTTTACTGCAAACAAAAATCTAAATTCCGTTGCATATCAAATATAGATTTTTTAAGGAGACAAAAACATGCAACCACAGAAATTCTGAAACCAAAAAAGACTTCCTAAAGTGTTATTTAATCAACTCCTTTTCTTCAACATTTATTCTCACGTTTCATAATCAATTTAATCAATGGAAAAGTCCTCCATGAATGGTCTTTGTGCTATGTGAAGGATTTGTCTTGACTGCTGGGAAACTATCTTTATCTGCTGTAATCCACATTGATCGATGCTTAATGCTAATGCGAGTTTATTCTTCAGATTAACATAACAGTTCGTTGATTTATAAGCCTCTGTTGAAGATTCATCCTAATATTCTATTTTTAATTCGTAATGATGTCAAGATAATGTTAATAGTAATGGAAAAAGAGATGGAAAGATGATTATTGTTTAAGATACTAATAGTGAGGATTATGAATGATATAAGCTGACACGGTGTAATGTCTGATGATCTTGCAGCAGAATGTATGACTAATTAATGTACGAAAAAGTACCACGAACAATTTCCCTATTTATTCTTAGTGACCTGAATTTTCATCTGGCTTAGATTTGGGCCTGGAGCTATCTAGGTATCTGACGTAGCTACTCCTCTGATGAGTGTCAGAGGCATACTTCAGTACTTATTATGTTCAGTACTTATCCTGAAGTTCTGCACCAATGTAAACTAATTTAGTATCCCCAGACCTGTGCTCAATACCTGTTTAATAGGTTTTCACAATCATCTGTAGACAGATAGATAGATTAGATAGAAGTATTTTGTTTGATGAATTTTTTGTTTTTCTAGCAATATTCACCCCCTGGTTCAAGGAGGCTTCACGACATCTTGGGCTGCGAGACCGGCGGACCTCAAGGCAGGCGGAAAAACGAGTCCGGGCATACGTTACACGATTATTTAAAATTCAAAGACCTTGTATTGCGAATGTTGGACTACGACTCGAAAAATCGAATTACGCCGTACCAGGCTTTACAGCATTCTTTTTTCAAACGGACTACTGATGAAAGCACGAATACGACCCGGACATCTACGAACTCTCCCGGAACGAGTCAAATTCCTTCATCTAGCCGGACGTCTGCCTCGTCGTCGTCCATACCTTCAAATACCGTGATATCTCGACCGTCCTCAGATCCGACTACCGGAGCTGTCCGGAACTCTGCTACTATGGACTGCGATAGCCCGCGACAGCGAAAATCGGTTACGAAAAATACGACCCGGACTTCTGGATCTGAGAACACGACGCCGAAGAGCAGTATGTCGGTTTCTGATGATTACCAGAAGAACGCATCTGCTGAGAACGGACTGGACCAGGTTGCGACTTCATCAAGCCGGAAAGATCCGGGTTATAATAGCAAAAGTAACGCCTTTCCGGATTTAGACTCAAATTTTTCTGGATACAGCTCATTGACTAATCCGATTGGTTACTCATCCAGCGGATTCAGTAACTTTACCGGTTCTTGCGCGAACGCCGTGAATTCCTACTCCGGATACATCGAACAATCAACGATATCATCGTTCTTAAATGCACAACAAATCGACCCAAATTTCTCGAAACTGACTGAAATCGCTCAACGTGGTATAATGAACGCGGACAGGTCCGATGAGTCACGTGTCATTAGTGTGTGTGTACCTGATGAGCCGCGAATTGGTCATTAAACCGAATTGGATGCTGATTGGTTAATTTTGTCATCGTTTGACGATGTAAAAGAGTGTTCCGGGACAAGGCTACCACTGTGCAAAGATACGCCGGTCCAGAAAAGATACGCCAGTCCAGCGTGCATGTTGGTCCTAACAATTCGACAAATAACAAGTGCAGAGAGGAATATTTTTGGCCGTTGCTTGATTTACCCATATCAGGTTGTGTAGGAACGGAAATTATTTGCACTCACTCAAAGCAATCAGGGCAGGGATCATTCCATGAACGTTTCGTTAAGTCTTTTGAGAGCTCAATACCTTCTTGAACATGATTTTCAGAGTTCTGTTCCTACAAATTTATGCACTAAAGGCAATTATTTTAAGAATAACGAACATATTACATTTGTTCAGTTTTATTATCTACTTGATTTGGGTAGCCCCCAGTAATATACCACACACTTTTTGGAAGAATCAAAAAGAACCCTCAGCTCTGCAGCTTGTTCTTTTTAGATGCTAAAGCTTCAGCCTTCAAAATTTTAAATCAAGAGCACTCAAATCACAACAGTTTGCAAAATTTCTAAGACTTTAGGCCAGGCTCTTCTATTGCAATGATGAATAGACTCAGAAGACTTAGGCCCTTAAATTCTGGGCGACATGCCTGAAGCGGTAAAGATCACACAATACAGTAAATAAGACTTACTCTGCCATATTGATAAGGTATCCACCTGGGTTGAAGTTTACTTTTGCTTTTAATCTGATAATCTGATAATCAGTGCTTCTTGCTCCACTCCTTATACCGCCATCGTTGTTTAAGGTAATGATGTGCAGTATAGTTCAAAATAAGGTCTCACGCAAAGCATTATGGTATGGTTTGGTTTCCATCACCCCAATTTACATTAGGCCGTAGCTTCGAAATCTTGGGTCTATTTCCACAAATCATGACCATAATGAAAGATTTACGCATATGGGGTTAGTTTTAGAGGGTGAATTTACCTTGGAATTAGCCTAAATTGCCTTTTGATTGCATAATTTTGACTGGGTGAAACATGCCGGAGGCGATTCGTTCTATTGCATAATTAATAACATGTACAATATGTTACGTTATGTACAATACTAGCAGAAAGTCAGCAACTAAGGATTGGTGTCTTTTGATAGATAACAAATAACGTCTGACCAAGGCTGTACGAAGAACTCTTAGAAGCGTTTCGCAATACCGTTCAAACAGTTGCTAAGAAAACAGATCATTTTCAATAACACCTTAATACAAATATCCATCTATTTTCTTAAAGGTTCTTACTTGCTGGCTGATACTACACTGTTAGGTCTGAACATTATTCGAAGTACGATAATCCGTTGTTCGAGTATCTTTGTTTAGTTGAAACAAACCACGAAGAATAGTAAACGACTACAATTCTTAAAGTCACTTTCAGGGTTGAGCGATCCACTTACTGCAACTAACCAGAAAAGGTTTATAATACTTGCAGGGTGTGGTTCAGTTGGAAAGTCAATTACAAATAAAAAAATCATTTTTACTGTACTACAAAACGTCTTGAAAAGTCATCAGAATCTAGACAATCATTATTATTTTCTAGAAATATTAGATTATAAATCCTGGAGGCATTTTTGATATTTTAACCTAGAAAGTGACTTAAAGAATCAATTTGGTTTTTTAACAATCTTAGACTGAATTTTTAGGTAATTTTAAGTCTCTTCTATTCAGTTCATTTAAAATATTTTCTCAGAAAACCTTAGTAAAATATTACGTTAAATGTCGCAACACTCTCGACAGAAATAAATTTGAAACAACGATTCTTGAACGCAATTTCAACCAATGTTGACCGAGTGTGTATTTGGTTGTCACTCACATATACCCCCTACTCGGAAGATACCCTCTGTCTATACCTATTGACAGGGCGAGAGAGGGGGGCAGGTATTTTTCAATCAAGTCGAAGGGTCCCACCCACACATGGCCCTGGTGTTGACCTCAGAGAAGTTGGATAATTGAATCTGTCGAGTTCAGTTGTAGCCTTCAAAATGTTGAGGTTAAGATATGGTGTGGTCCAGACTATTTTCAAAAGCTTTTAAGCAAACTCTGCAAAAAGCTGGGACTAATCCACCATTGGATTTGAGAATCTAAGACCCTTTCTCTGGTAATGCAACCTCTTTTCGGTTTTCAGATGCCCAAATCTAAATCTAGTTATGAATACTGGTACGTGAACTACTGATGAATGGATGAATGAAACAACATCCTAAAGCAGTGCCCTAGTACGAAGTAGGCCGCGGTTTCTGATAAGGCTTGAGCTGAACACATTTTTCCCACGATTTATGGAGTGATAATTGCTTTGTCCTGAAAAAATTTCTTTTAAATTTCTTAGGAAAAGGGAGAATATTTTAGAGAATATTAGCAGAATGTTCTATAGTAAATTTGTTTGTAAATGGTTTGTATTTAAAAAAATTAAACTGTTTGAATGATCTTTCAATGGTGCAATATGTAGTGTGCTCATCTCGATTGGTTTCCTTTCTCAGTTCTTCTTGTACCGTTTGCAAGGCAGGTAAACAGTTCAACCGCTGTGGAGGAGTGCTTTCCCAGAGCTGGGATTTCTGTTTAACACTGATGCTCATTACTGTTTTCAATAAGCAACAGGTTCATTAGCAACATGCCCTAAATTGAGGGGCCATTTTTCGGCAAAAGGCATTTAATGGGGGCAATAGACCCTTTCCACAATTACGTCATCTCTTTAAAAATTCATCATGAAACAACCTTAGCCTCGTCATGATGCGTAGCCAAATCCTAAACCGTGCATTGCTTTCAAACTCATAAAACAATTCCCTTTGTTGCTAGGAGCAATGCGGGCTTTGGGAATTAGCTTCACTAATTAGTGAGGCTAAGGTTGTTTCAAGATGAATTTCTAGAGAGATGACGTAATTGTGAAAGGGGTCTGTTGCTCTCTTGGATTGCTTGGGAGGGGATTGCAGCTTTCCAGTTATTCCCAACAAAATGTTCAGCAACATCGTGGATTTGGACCTAGAGGCCAGTTGCTTATTGAAAAAAGTGTTTATGTTTTGAATTTAAAAACGAGGCAGTAACTTTCCGAGATAATTGGTCTCTTCTCTCCCAACGGCAACGATCTACAAAACATCATAGCCTCGTTTTTAGATCTGAAACATTATAATGATTTGATTGGAATGTTTAACAAAAGAAACCCTGATAGTGATAGCAAATGAAAGAAGCTTCATCTCAGTGTGGTACTGTGATCGTTGTCTGACAGCCCTTGCGAAATACTTTGCAAGTTGAAGAGAAGAGAAGAACTGATAAATAACACAACTTTGTACAAACAATACGTTAACATGGAATTCAACATCTTCTAATTATGATATATAAAGTGAAAAGAGCCTACAAAGTCACCATAGTGAGAATAACAATCATTAATCTGATTCAAAACATATAAAAAGTATAACGTTCAGATCCTATCGGCTGTATTTGCGTCTAAGCAGAGGTAGAAAAGGGCGTCGCAGGTTTGAAGAACCGGGGCAGATACAATCAGACATGTTTAAGAACCACTCTGGTCCCAATGCTGCCTTTTATAGACAAAAATAATTTGGGTATGCACCAAGTCTTTATTTCGGCTTTCCCTAAAGACAGTTCTCAACTCAAATGTAAAGCGCAATGTACATTGTGAAGAAAAGTGTTAAGAGATTAAACTCTGCATCAATACAAGCCTTTTTCGTGGTTGCCCACTCACCAATAAGTACATCCAAATTAGTACATCTCCTGTTTGAGTCAGCAACCGCGAGACAGACTTGTAGAGATGCAGAGATTGGTCTTTTGACTCTTTTCTTCACAATCTGTAATTTAGGTATGATATGTCTTCAATGTTGCTAGCTCCAGCTTTGAAAAACAAGCGAACCCAAAGAGTATGAAAATTTTATGTTTCCTTTGAAGCCTTAGTGGCCCCTTCAGAGAACAACAAAGCCCTGAAATGTCAATGATCAACATAATCACTGAAAATGTCCTATCTACAAGACTCTCTGCCACTCAACTAAAGTCCTTTCCACTATACCAAAATGAACGGTGCAGAAATGCTGAAGTTTAAGTTGAAGAAGCTGACTGTCTAAGAACGTAACGTAAACAGTGATTGACTCAAGTTTGAGAGTTGTCTGCACCAGTGCCTCATACAAAACCAAGCAATTACTTAGGAACAGAGGTTAACAGTAAAAATATGCTACAAAAATACAAAATAATATTCAAATCATATAGTCTGTTCAGAGAGGTCATGAGTGATTCTATTTTTTCTAGCATTCAGAAAACCTAAATCTACAAACTGCATCTCATTGGTCTTATCATAAAGGGGGGAAATGAATCAGCTTAAAAAGGGATATCCAAATTACAGGTTTATGCTGGATGTTTAACTTCTATCTACATTTAAGGTGAACCAAAAAAAAGGGTGAAGCAAAAAGTTGATCAAATGCAAATGCAGTTTGCAATAAAAAATTCAGCTGCTAAGGCTACCATCTTAGATCGATGCAAATTTGCCCCCTGGAAATCCCATAATGCATTGCTGTTGGTTAGAACTCGCAAGGGAATCTGGGGTAGCCAGAAGATAAATTTTCCTCAATTCAAGACGTCTGACTGAACTGGAAAAAGGTCCATCGCACCTTATCAGCATGGTAATATAAACCGTTCTTTTATCCCTTAGAATACGTTAGAGAACAATATCTTGAGCATAAAAACCTGGCATTGAATAGGTCTTTATAATGCGGTTTCTATCCAAACATAAATACAAGACAGGGAAAAGTTTACGATTTTGAATTTCAGGTATTTAGTAACAAATAACATCATTCCTAGAGTATTTTCATCACTTCAATACGTGATTTCATGGCAGTATTAGACGCACAAAAATCACACCCACGTGACCTCTAAGAACCGACTATACTCGACTATTTCCAATACAATTTCAAAAGCACAAGCATATTTTTCAGACTTAAAAATTCGTAACGAATCCATTGTCAAAAGAGAGAAGTCCGTTGAAATTTCGCCGAGCACCCTGTGGCGTGTCTCTAAAAGTCCTTACGAGTTAAGGTGGTTCGTTAAATATTTATTTCGATTTCATACACACTTGACATCGGCTTACCCTTCGCCTCATGTCCCTGCCTTTGAGTGTTTCTTGTGCGGGGGTGTTGAACTGGTTCTGTTGCTCGATGGTGGCTAGCCAGAAGCTGACAGTTGGTGCGTAGTATCCGCATGTTCCACGACCATGGCACTCGACGTATGGGTTGGCCCGGAAGTCTTCGAGGCAAGACCCGGGTGACGCAAGCATTTGACCGTCTCCTTGGGCACCGGCACTGTTATACTGAAATCACGAGAGCATTCATTAATTACAAATATTCTATCATTTCTAGAGAATTGTCATTAATTCATTTGCTATATTGAAGACTTCTCTTCATACAAATTGCTACAACAGCTGCATTGATAGAGATCATTCTGTAATAGAGGATTCCGCAAAAGAAGTTCGGGTGCCGAGTTCAGCCCAACTTTCTGGAGTGGATTCGTGTTCCAACGAGCCGCGCATGCGTGGGGAGCAGAAAAATCGTCAATTCCACTTCTTCCATACAGCCCCGGTAACATTTCATTAATAGATGATTCAGCAAAAGACGGTCAACAATATTCTTTATACAAACACAACACCCTGGTACAACAGCAATTTTTAAACTGTTTTTAAGGCAATTATTATTCATATTTTGTAAAGAATTAATTTGGTAGAACCTGTATTTTTTCGCTGAAGGGATTTTCGTGTATAAATAATAATAAGAATGATGATGATGATGATGATGGTGATGATGATGATGATGATAACGATGATGATGATGATGACGATGATGATGATGACGATTATGATGACGATGATGATGATGACGATGATGATGACGATGATGATGATGATGATGAATTCCAACTCGTTTCATGAAATCGTTGCCAAAATAAATGTGATTCTAAACTGTAATTAGGAACGGAGCTACAGTAAAAACCCAAAACTAAGAGCCTAGAAATCAAGAACCTCTTTGCCTAACATTCTAACATTTTGAGCGTATTTTAAGGGCAAAAATTACAAATTTTAGCTCTAAAGTTAGTGAATTTTCACCTTCAATGAAAATGGTATTCAAGGATTGGCCAAAAACCTACAACAACCATTAAAACCAATATTACTGCTGTCAACTACAATTTATGTAAGAGCCTGTTTCGGCTAACTCCTAGAAATGTAGGTTCTCAGTTGTAGGTTTTTATTGTATGTCCTTTTCTGTGTATGAACCAAATTCGATGAAGGGAAGCTCGTACTTACCATGAGGAAACTGTATCCCTTCCAAAGGCTGATCCATCCATTTGGACACGAAGGATAGGAAAGCGTCTGACTGTGGACTGCGAGAACGTGGGCTGGGGCTTCACATACGGCACATCTACGAAAAATGCAGGATTTCTTCATCATGAATGTTTTTATCATCAAACTTATTCAATCTCATTTGTAGAACACTAATTAGTACAAATATATAAAAACTAATACTCTATACGACCCAAGGGAAGGAATGTTTATCTAGTTTGGGCTATAGGTTAAACAATTAAGATTACAAACTAAACTAAATGAATGAATAATATAATATTAAGATAATAAAACCTGTCCACGTCCAAATAACTAGCCTAGATAAAGTTCTCTATCAATTCATTGCTGACAGTTTTGTATGTTTAGCTATTGATTCTAAATAAGAAGAAAATAGGCTATTCAATCATTAACAAAATAACAGCGTCTATACCTGCTAATGTAATTCTCAACAGTTGATCCAGAAACAGGCATCATGGGTACAGCGGCGGTGGTACTCAACCAGAAACTGTAGTCACTTCGCGAGGCAACCGTACACTGATTCTGAATATTACAGAACAAGAAAGGCATGGTGCTGAACCTTCGAAGACACGATCCCGGCTTGCCAAGATCCTGGCCTTGAGCTCGTCCGTTGCCTTGAACGTAGAGTAAACTGTAGCCGTCCCATATTTTGGTCATGCCAAGTGGGCAATCGGGGACCTTGAAGTAAATACAGAGTATGAAAATTATAATATGAAAGAACTGGCAATGTAAGCCAGATTTAGGAGCGATTTGTCCTCCTGAACCTCAATATAAATAGGGGCATTCCCACAGGGGCAGGTTATGAGGAACTCACCTGTCATTATTGTTAATTGAATTCTACCCTTTATTGTTCGTATGTTGTCTACTGGTGCACTAGTGACTGATTGGAGAATGGACAATTCTCATTGATAACAATGGTATTTAGGCCGACTTGGCCCTTGTCCTGATTTACAAATATGGAGAGTTAATCAAACACAACGATTACAATAGCTACCTACATTAAATTAACATAATACGATAATGATATACAGGGAGACAAATGAACAACTATTCAGAAAAAAATGTAACAAATGAGTGATTCAATTAGTGAAGTTTTATGATAATTTCTAACCCCATCAAGTGGTATTCATTATTTCTAATTCCTTTTCTCTTTTTCGATAGAATTCTCACGAAAATTGCCAAAATAGTCAATGACAGGTACAATTCTGTCCAGAGAAAAATGAGAAAAATGAATAATGTGATAGCATACCTGCATGGTTTGACTGTGTCGAGTAAGATAAAAGCCAAACGCTGCCGAACCACTAGGCCCTTGCCTTCCGGCTTCTCCTTTGCTTCCTTCTCGGCCTTCTCCTCCTGTTAATCCTCGTGGACCGGGATTACCTTTTGGTCCAAGCTCACCTTGAAAAAACATCAGAAAAGCATCAGAATGAAATACAATACAGATAATCACGTCTAGAGCTCACTGATCTTAAATCAATCCAGTATTTGTTGCTCAAAAGGATTTATTGGCAGCCATATTGGAAGGATCTATTAGTTGCTTTCAATTACCACTGTGGCGTGTTATTTGCTTAGTAATTGGTAATTGCTGAAACCTTACAAACAACAGCAAGAGGCTGGAAAATCGATCTTTACGGAAGAATAATCTGATGGGCAAAATTTCATGCTCTGCTTAAAAAAGGACCAAAAGCGTAAGCATGAATCTTGAGAGGACGCATGGGACTCAGGCCACAACAATATAGAAATGTGTATTCATCTGAAGTGGTAACATGATAAACTTGGTAAAAACTTCGGCAAGGCCTTTCAAGACACCATCATCAGATTGCCCCTTATCAAACTGAAAAAATGTCACAACACAAATATAATTCGAATACTAAAGCTACTAGAAACAAGGGTTTAATGAAAGTAAAATTCACGCGTTCATTACGTCAGCTTAACATTGCATGCCTTTCTTTAGAAAGTTCCTTATCGTTTGTGGTGAGAAATTGCAGGAAGTTGAAGACGTGAAGACCAATATTAAATAATACAGTTGTTTATTAGCTCTATACCTGCTACTGCATTCAAATACTTGTCTCAGGAAAATGCACCACTCACCTCTGATTCCGTTGAAGCCCATGTCTCCTGTTTCACCTTGTCTGCCTGCCGGTCCAGAGGGTCCTTGGAACCCTCGAGGTCCTGCTGGGCCTTGTTCTCCCTTTCTCCCTTGCAAGCCCTGGATTCCTCTATCTCCTTTTGGTCCAGGGGGTCCTGCGGGAGTAAAATAATAACTCCAATCAATCCTTCTGATACTTGAATTAAAAGCAACTGAATTCCATCATCATCATCATCATCATCATCATCATCATCATCATCATCATCATCATCATCATCATCATCATCATCATCATCATCATCATCTCATTTATAGTATGCTAACTAATATCAACTAGAAATAGCCAAATTACGCCTAATTAAGGCCTCATCATACTCTATTTACAATTCTAGATAAATTTTGTTTGCAATATAATATGCAGATATCAAAAACCAGGATAAGAAAAACACGAACAAGTGTATCCTGTCAGAAAACCAACTTGCGGGAGATATGCCTTGCAGAGCCTGCAATTGCATTTGTCACCTTTCCAGTATCTAATTCGTTTTTTGAAGATTGTTAGGTTGGTGAAATATTTTATTTCTAGGGGCAACCCCTGCCACATTATGATTCTAAGATAGGCAGTAGTCTCAATTCTAAACGCTGTGGTGCGAACTTTTGGAAGTTGAGCATCATTGCCATGCCAAAGACTGTGGCAGATATTTCGTTCCTAATAAAAACCTCCATGAAAGGATGATTTCCATCGAATTTGGTTCCAAAAGATCTGACATTAGTAACTGCAGGTTTCTCACATGAGATTGTACCAAGAGGCAGTGGAAATCATTTTACTAATCATTGTATACTAATCGCAATGCCCTTTCTCAACTCTGCTCAGATCCTTTATATTGCTTAAACAGAGTGCAGAAAAATTTTAAACCTTCCTCCAGGGAAATTTCCAATAGCCAATGTTTTTCCTCACTTAGGTTAGGTTATATACTAGGACAGCTAAGTTGTAATTTGCATGCAGAGATAGATAATCATTATTTTTATCAAATAATCCTAAAATCGTAAAAGATACTTCAATGCAGCTAGAATTTAGAATTTTACAATGCTATACAACGACACTCTCCTACAACTTGATTTGAGTATGTTGCAATCCTTTCTCAATATTTCGTTTTTTCTCAACCTTTCTCCGGTCAATGACTGTAGGACCGTGATGTTTTCCCGACTCCGTGCCTAAAATTTTCCTGAAAAAAGCAGGCTGGCTACCTACCCCTACCCCAAAAAAACCGTCTATTTGAACGTCCCTGCTAAAGGAAGCTATTAAAGCAATGCTAGAAAGTCGTTGCCTTCATTAAATGCATTAATGCTAAAACATACCCTCCATTTGGATCCACTATCTTAAGGATAATGATGTTCCAAGCAATAGTTGACAAGAGTGGACATCATTATGCAAGGGGTTTATGAATAGCATCATAAGATAAAAAATGCAGGGAAGAATTATCAAGTAAATCTCACCGGATGCAGAAGCGGGTGATCCCTTTGCACCTTTTGGTCCCTCGCGTCCAGGCTCTCCCTTTTGTCCATCATTTCCTTTTGGGCCAGCTCTTCCTGATGGACCGGAACGTCCATATGGACCACGTGGTCCTAAATAAGAAGATAATTCAAGTATTTTCAATAATTCGACAGAGCAATCCCAAAATAACAACGATAGGGGCTACAGATCTCGTCTGCACAAGAGGCATAAAACTGCAACAGCTCAATTTATGAAACAAAATATCTTCGCTTAGGGCAAGCCAAAAATTGTTTTTGAAAAAGCAATATGCTATTTTTGATAACATATAAATATACAAACACATGATAAAATACAATGTTCTATTTGATAACATGTATGGTGATATTCAAAAAAATTTCTAACAAAACCTTTTAAGTTATAGACACAACATCGAACACAGAAAGGAAGAAAAATCAAATGTTAAGAGAAATGGCTGGCCATTTCAGTGCAGCTCAACAATGTTTGACAAACACTAATACATTTGTGAAACAAACGCTTTTCACTTATGGCAACCTAAATATTATCATTGTTGTTCAGAATCGTGTTTGATAAAATCTGTTTGTTAACGATGTTAGAAAAAATTTTCTGACATATATTTTAGGAATCATGACCACACCATTGATTACGGAAAGAAAGAAAAGTAAAATTCACGAGCAATGGCTGATAATCCGGTAAGAGCTTGATTGATTGATTGATTGATTGATTGATTGATTGGCACATAAGCTTACTGTCTTAGCAATGTATGGGTTTATGTGCTAAGCACAAAGGGTCCAATGAATAGGTAGACTAATCAAGTCTGTGCGACCCTGGTCCTTCCTCTGGACGTTACCACACCTCTTGATTCGTTTCACCTTTTTGCCTGGAATTACAGAGAGCTGGCTAATAATCTCCTCACACTTTGTGACAAGTCTGAAGGTGGTTTCGAACCCGGGAACCTTTGCACAAGGGTCAAGTGATCTAACCACTCGGCAATCCCCGCCGTTGGAGCTGAAAACTGTCACAAAATATCTCCTTACCTGTAGGGCCTTGTTCACCTTTCTCTCCACGTGGCCCCTGCCGACCAGGGTCACCTTTAATGCCAGAGGCAGAGTCTCCCTTCTCTCCTTGGGGTCCGATTCTACCAACTGGTCCAACGTCTCCCTTCTCTCCCTGTTGTCCAATAGTACCAGCACCGCTTGAGTCGCATGGTGGACCAATATCACCTGCAGGAGAACAATAGATGTCGTACTTTTCTCATTGTCACAAATTCACCACTTGTACCAACCTACCAAGCTTTGGCATCAAAATATCTTGATCACGTCAGGACGAATACTGATTAATTGAAACGAAAATACGGTCGCAAAATAAAGTGGTTTGAAACAATTTTGAAGTTATTCGTAACGATTTTGCAAAGGTTTTAGATGCATTTTGGGAACAATGGAGACGCCTCGTGGTATTTTTCTGATTGGCACAAATCAACCACTAATACCAACCAAATAGTTAATCATTAAAAATCTTGATCACGTCAGGAGAAATACTGATTGCTCGGATGGCAGGAGAAATTACAGATGAATCACAAATCATCAACGGAAATTGAATATTATTTATACACGTCATTCACAACGATTTTGCAAACAATGGAGACGCTTCATGGCGATATTTCACGGTTGTGAAACGATTTGCAACCATCACGAAACCATTCATAAAGATAAATCAACGATTTTACACGATTACGAAGCGATAGCCATTGGGAGAGATATAGCAACTATTTCATGTTCATGTACTGAAATCGCCATCATAGATATTCTATCTGACATCGGGACGTTAGACTGAAATTGTTGAGATGAATTTAAAAATACTCTTGACATTTATTCAATCATTTATTCAAACATTCTTGCATATTCCCTGAGCTGTAGTTGCATAATTTTATTTTTGTTTGATTATCAAATAATGACGGGGTTGGAAATCAAAAGAAAAACGAACCTCTAGGTCCACTATCTCCCTTTGATCCTTTATTACCAGCACTACCAGGTGGTCCGAATACACCACTAGGACCTCGGCTACCTTTCCTGCCAACTGGGCCAGGTGGACCATCTGCTCCTATCTGTCCCGGAGGCCCAGGGGGGCCAACTGGACCTTCAGGACCATCTTGGCCAGCAGGACCAGTTCTTCCATCGCGGCCACGATCACCAGGAGCTCCTCTGGGTCCGGAAGCACCTTCTTCACCTGCAAGACAATATCAATACACCTCATGGTCTGGTGAATCAGGGTTGGAACATTCTAAACCTGTAACTATGTTTCAATACTTTGGAAAAAAGAGAGTAAATCGTACCAAAGCTAGAGTAAAAAATGCGAGGATTGCCTGTTCTAACATGAATTGATGTCAGTCTGAGTGGAAATTACTACGAAGGCTTTATGCAATAACGTTCAGGCCTCATATTCTTATTTTTGCATAGGTAACACAGTTCCAATTCTTTAAACTAGTTATAGTTCAGAAACGGGTGCAGAAAGGGGTAAGGATGCACCAAGGGCTTCAAAAGGATGCAGCAAGAATTCCCTAGCATTCCATACAGGTCTAGCAAGAATACACCAAGGATTTATCAAAGATTTACTAAGGATTCACCAAGGATTCAACAAAGATTTACGAAGGATTCGTCGGGTGCAGCAAGGTTTCATGCAAACTGATGTTAATACTACAAGATAAAAAAATCAAATGATTGGAAAAGGCCTTTCAGATGAATCGACGAACCTTTGCGTCCACTTAAACCATCTCTTCCTCGATCTCCCTTTTCTCCCCTGACTCCAGCTTCACCAGTCTGCCCTGCATCACCCTTCTGGGGCTTCTGAGCTTTGATTTGGTTGAGGTCCGAAGCGGACAAAATATAGTCCTTGCCAGGTTCTCCCTTCTGGCCAGCTGGTCCTTGCTTGCCTAAAGAAAAAATAGTAATAATCAAAAATAAGAATAAAAACTTCAACAATCACAGCAAAGTTTTTATCATCATAATACCACGGCCAAAAAATCAAATCGAGGCCAACTTTTTATGATCAAATATATCCAAAGGTCGTGAATTATTTTAATTTCTAAGTCTAACGAATCATCACATTTAAAAAGTTATTGCTCTTTTGGATTAATGGTGTTGCATGCAGAATTATTTTACTTGGTAGAATTATATTAGTTTATCAAACTTAATCTCATAGAAACGAGAACCCTGAATTATTGAAAACGATTCCGAATTATTTAGCAGACTGTAAAAATATTGAAATTCTTGAAGGAGCTCGCATAACAAATACAACGAGGGCACACTAAGTGACGCCTCTGAGGGGACCATTATGGAAATAAGGTCCTTTTGACTTTTTCAATGTTATCCCTGCCACTGGAGTTAGGGGTTCTGTTTTTATATCATATTTTCGTACAAATGCTTTAAATATCAATCAATCAAAGCATATGGAATATATTCAACCATTTTCATTTGATATTTCTAACATTGTAAATAGTTTTTGTGGCAACATATACATACATGCAAGTATACATACAGAAAGCTCCAAATTCATGTAATGTGTTTTCATAATACCAAATATTAATCATTTATTGCGATTTCTAACTTCATTGAATAGCACATCACTTTTATTGACTTGCATAAATCTACCTACACAAATTACGCTATGCTTTCTGGGGTTACCACTTGTAACACGTGTAATGTCACTTTGTCACAGTTGAATTGGAACAGGAAAGTGCGAAATACCCACCTTGGTCTCCTTTTGGGCCAAATCGGGCAGGTCCAGTTTCTCCTTTCTTGCCAAATGGACCAGGTTCACCAGTGTCTCCTCTTTCTCCTCTGTCCCCACGAGGGCCAACGAAACCAGGCTCTCCTTTAGGTCCGGCATCACCATCGAAGCCTAAACAGAAAAGTGACCAACGCGATTGATTATCTCAATTTTTAATTCTTCATAATACATACATTGAATCCCGAAGGGGAATCGATTTTATAAAATACCGGGTCTCCATTTGATATTTCTGGGTAGAGAAATTCGTTGAACATGATATTTTTGGGTCAAGATGTTTTACAAAGTTAAATTACAGTATGATTACGGTAATTTATTGTATAATAATCATTCAAATCTTTAGTGCTGATACGTTTGGGTCATGAAAAAGCTGCCCTGATATATTTAGGATGCTATTCGCTTTCTTGGATAGAGATCCCCATATATAAAATCACCCTCCTAATCCCTGAGCAAAGAATGAAGATTTATAAGATTAAACTTTACATCTCAAAAAGCCTATATCGTGATTTTCTACTGTCCATTATAGTTTCTATATTTCTTGGAATACTAAATTCAAAAAGTTCACAAAAGTTTCTCAATTCCACATCTCAGTAATGAAGACCTTTAAGTAATAGAATAAACAGATGCAACAAGATATTCACCTCTGGGTCCTAGAGGTCCTCTTGGTCCATCAGAACCCTTTCTTCCATCAGAGCCCTTTTCTCCCTTCGCTCCATCTGTTCCTGCCCTTCCAAATGGTCCAGTAGGCCCTTGTCTACCTTTGCTACCCTTTAGGCCAGGGTCACCAGCTGGTCCAGTAGCACCTCGAATTCCCCTCTCTCCTTTCTTCCCGTCCAAACCAGGCTCTCCTTTAGTGCATGGTGGTCCTCTTTGACCAGGCTCTCCTAAAATTGAAAATAAAAGAAATATTGACCGACTATGTTGAAATAACAAAATCCACCAACAAGAACCTATAGATTCAAGAACCTAGAAACCAATTTTGCAGGAAGGACAGCCAAAACGTAAATTATTGTTTGGATTGAAAAATCTTTCAAATCAGATTTATCATAAAATAGCGACGGTTCATAAGCCAGGGTTCATAAGCTAAGATTCACGAGCTACGATATATCAGTCTTGACGAAAAACGAAACACCGATCAGAAATCGTTCTTTCAACCCAATGCGTCACTATATACTCATAAGGAACGGGTATCTAATGTAACATAAATTTCCGATGTCGAAATTGATTTTCGATCTACCAAAAATGTAACAAAGTTACAGGGGCCCATTAGAAAAGCAACACCACGCTCAAATCTATGGTAGCTTTGATATCTGTCTGCACCCATGTCTACGTCCATTCAGAGATATTGTCAGTTTAATAACTTTCATGAAGGCCAGGAACTTGGAAGAAAATCACTGCATTGATGATGAACTAAACCCTAATACAGATAGAATAGTCAACTCACCCTTTGTTCCTTCTGGTCCATCAGCTCCCGGCAAACCACGATTTCCCTTAGGTCCAACGATGTCACTAGTAGATCCTTGACGTCCACGTAAGCCAGGGTCTCCTTTTGTTCCTTTCTGGCCTTTACCACCTGTCCCAGCAGGACCACGCTCTCCTTTTGGACCAGTGACACCTTAACAAAATAAAAACAAATTGAAAACAAATCTATTCATTCTTGATTTTTTTATGAAAAGCGGTAGGATAAGATGATTTTATAGTTACTCAAACCACCCGTGTTCACAAGGTGAGGTCAAGGGATTCTAAATCCCAATATTTTGAAAGGATTAAGTATCTACCCAATACCTTAACCATTTCTAAAACAATACTTTCCTGTTTATACAAAATTAAGTTCATCAGATAATTACATTTTAAACAATGGGTTTGCACAGTTTCTTCATTTCAATTCAAGCAGTGCATTAATAAGATACTATGATAATCACGTAGATCATTATAAAGTATGAATTCAATAAATAAATAATGAATAAATGAAGCAGATAGAGCATATACAATTATTTCTGCAATAAGTTTCAAACTTACCAATATCTCCTCTTGGTCCAGTTTTACCAGGCGGTCCGTCTGCACCGGGGTCACCAGCGGTACCTCGATTTCCTGGGGTGCCCTGATCTCCTTTGGCTCCTTTGAAGCCAGGCGTTCCATCGGACCCTTTTGGTCCAGATGGCCCAACTGGTCCCCTGGGCCCAGTGATTTCTCTACCAGGATTACCAATTTCACCCTGTTGTCCCCTAAATCCATCTCGTCCATTTCTACCAAGGTCTCCTTTTGCCCCCTTTTCACCTGGAAATGAAAGCCTGGATTAGTAGGCATAGCAGTAATTGATGCAAATGTATTTTTCCTATTTATCGAAACCAGGTTCATAATTCAAATAGATGATGATAATGATATCAAACATCCTATTCTCACAAGGATTTCCTGCCCTGTTCACTAGCATCATCCACTTGGTGAAATATTGCAGCAAATTTCAAACTTAGTAGAACTTTTCGTACAAATAAAACATACTGAAAAGGTTCCACTTTGTGTCAATACTCGGCAATAGGTGTACATTATCTTCCTAGAAATAAACCCCTATTCAAATCAAATCAGTTCTTTAAATTTCCATTTTAAAAAGGTTCATCCCCATATGATTTATTACCTAAATTCCCAAAGCATGAATTTCTTTAAGCCAAAAAATGAAATAGATTTGGGAGTTAGAAGGCAACACAAGTTTTTAGATCCAGAGACCCTTCGTGTAGTTGTTTAAACATCGGATTTAATTGCGAACGGATGGGACCATCTACTATAATTTGGTGAATATCCCACTATAACCTACATTATTCTGCTATCAGCAACTTTTTAAACTAACTTGTGAGCTTAAACATACCTTTGAGTCCAGTCTTTCCTTGAGGTCCTCTATCCCCAGTGCCAGGTTCACCCTTCTTTCCTTTCTCTCCTATAGTTCCTCTTGGTCCAGTTTGTCCCTTTTCGGCTAGAAATAAGAATTTAATGAAGCTAAACTGCTTAATTTATTGATTAGCTATGAATCCAGTATTACAAGCTCCAATTTTCAGCATGCGCTTTATTTGATGAAATATCGAGTCAAACGATGTATTTACACATATGATCCTTCTAATGAATTGTCTACAATAACTCAGTGAAAAAGTGTATTGCTTGCCAATTTGAATGAAGTTCTTTTTCAGGGAATTCGACATCAAATCTTTGAGTCTGAGTTTGCTAAATTACGAGCCTCCCAACTTATCAATCAATTCTTTTGGGAACATGAAAAATTTAAGAATGGTTCAACGCTAAATGTATTGTTGAGATATTCTTGAATCACTAAGGAGTAGGTAGGTTGTCAACTTGGCCTATTTACCCCTAGCCTGTTTTTTTCAATGATTTGTCATGAAAAGCAGATGAGATTCGTTCCAGCAAGGAGGATCGAAGTCATGACATTTTTGCTTATAGTGGGGGACAGGCAGACGTGCTGTACCTGTTTACCACGAAAAGTTCAACTTAAACCTACTGAACAAGATTTTCTTCATGAGATTTTCATGTAAGATACACAAGATTCTTAGGGAGGGATAAATCCCTCTGACCTCAATGGATTCGCCTCTTTCACAAAGGGAAATGTCGACTTTCAATAAGAATACCTCTATCTCCCTTTTCTCCAGTAGCTCCGTCTTGTCCATCTCTTCCATTGCGACCATCGAGACCTCTCTCGCCCCTGTCACCTTTTTCTCCAGCAGTTCCAGGGGGTCCAAGTGGACCACGTTCTCCCAAAGCTCCAGCAGGCCCAGTTCTTCCCTTATCTCCTTTGAATCCCCGAGGTCCATCTCTACCACGTGGGCTGGGTTCACCTGAACAAATTCAAATTATTCTTCGACAATTTTTCAATATTGTTTAGTTACTTGTAGAGTTTTTCTGGAGGAATATTTAAGAACAGCAAGCTTCAAAATAATTCTACTGGTTCTTATAATAAAGAGCGTAATTTAAGTTAATGTATTTCACATACCTTTTTGTCCCTGGGCACCAGGTGGTCCTTCTTGTCCATCATTACCTCGGAAGCCTCTGCCATCTCTGCCACTATCTCCTTTGCTTCCTGCGAAACCCTTTTCACCCTTTTTGCCCTCACTTCCGGGTTCCCCCTTCTGTCCTGCGGGACCGGGGTTTCCTTTGGCTCCCTTGAGCATTTCGGTCAACGCACTGCTTCCGATATTCCACGAGCTTCCTGGTGAAGTAATCATAAAACTCTCAATTAATTTTCAAATATAAGAGACACACTCATTTCTCTTTAAGATATCAGAAACTGGACGTAAGAAATCGTAGTGCTAGATTTTCAAAACTCAAGAAACTTCATTGAGATATTTCAATAGAATCAAAAAAGCTAAGAAACTTTTTGTGCTGCCTTCAATTCAAAGGATTTCAAATTCTCAGAGCGCTTTATTGGCAAAAAACTGTAACGTGTCTTATCTCATCTGCTACGTTAACTGGAATAATTCGCACGTGGTGTGAGTTTTTCATATTGACTTGAATATAACACAAAACAGAGTTGTTGGGTTCAAGAAACTTGCCAAGAAACTTTCCATACCATAGTTGGGTTGAGATCAAGGAAACTCTGTACTGTAGGCCGATTAATACAATTAAATGCAAGATTTAACAAGTAGAACCAAGAGTTTGCAAATACGTAAATCACAAACCTTTTTCTCCAACGAATCCACGAACACCTTTGGCTCCTCTTTCTCCTTTTCGTCCAGGATCACCTTTTTCTCCCTCAGTGCCTGGAATCGAACGTCCCCTTAAACCTTTTTCTCCTTTGCTGCCAGCCAGTCCATTTTCTCCGCCTGGACCTCGGTCACCTTTAGGGCCTCGAGTTCCCTAGAAAAAACAGCAACCTTGATTGACTAAATTGAATATTACTTCGTTTCAAACAAATATTCCAGAATTAGGGAGCTACGACCGGAGATAGGTGGAGAGGGCGAGACAAAAGAGTTATTCAAGTGAGCAGCGATACAATTTCAGAGATATTGAAAATCAAGCCTTTATTTAAGTCCCTTTCTCAGTACCGGCAGCATGAAAAAGCACGATGCTGCCTTTAATTGTACAACCATCACATGCTTTGTTGATATTCAAACTTGTTCGCAGACTAGTTTGCTATCACAAATAAGATAGAAATAAACAGAAATAACGATTTTCGCTAAAATTTGCGTGTACAGGCTTGTGATATGGTTAGTAAGGTAGTACGGTTGAGAAGAAAACTCACGGCTTGTCCATTTGTGCCAGGATCTCCTCTTGCACCAGGTGGTCCAGGTGGCCCAGCTGGTCCTTGGAAACCAAGTGCGCCAGGTGGTCCATTTGGTCCACTGGGGCCTCTTTGGCCAGGTTCTCCTTTGATGCTCAAACTCTCTCCCTTTTCTCCTCTGCTTCCTTTATCTCCAACTCGTCCTCTAAAACCAGGTTCGCCCTGAAATTGAAAAACAAAAATAAAAATAATCTATAAGATTCCTGTTGATGTTGTGGCTGTTACTGTAGTTTACTATTACTTACTGTACTTTCTAAATTACAATGTAATCGACAGAAAAGCCAGCAAACCCAGTAAATACTTTGCCAACTCTTATTCCTGGGGTCCCTTAGTGTAAGAAGTATTGATTTAACTGATTTAATGACCTGTCATGATGACAGCCAGTCAGATCGCCTCACAACTAAATAAACGGCTCTTAAAAGAGGTTCCAATACGTACCTTGGGTCCTTGTGTACCAACTTTTCCCTGAGGTCCAGGTTTTCCATCTTTCCCTTGAGCTCCGTTTGGTCCTGGTGGTCCTGGAGTTCCTGGGTCACCGGATAAGCCGTCGAACCCTTTGTTACCCTTTTCTCCTTTTTGGGCCTCTTTGCAAGCAGGGCATGGATCTCCCTTGAATCCACGGGGTCCTCGGATTCCAGTGGGGCCTCGGGCTCCCTTTGATCCTGGAGGGCCTTGGATTCCTGGCTCTCCTTGGGGTCCAATTTCACCATCCTGAGAGACGATGTCACCAGCAGGTCCTGAAATACAACAATAATAATGATAATAATTAAGTCTCCAGACTCGTTGATTACCCTGACAGGGGGTTATTTAACCTGGAACCACACAACCATTTATGCTCACAGGAAGAAACATGAAACAAATTTTTTTATATAAAATTTCCAACGGGAAACTTTCATGAAAAGGAAAGGAATTTGAAATTTTTACCCATTCCCCAAAAAGAAACAGAATCTTGAAGAAAGGTAATTCTCATTCACATGGATCAAAAATCCTTCGTCAGATCTTTCATCAAATCGTTCATCATCTTTCTCAGATGAATTTGCTCTCTTTGGAATCTTTGTCATTTAAAGTGGTGAACAACCATTTGTAATTTTCCAAAATAATTCTGCTAAAAAGTTATCACTGCACAGTTATTATCTGTCAGTGCCCAAAATTGGTTGTCTGGGCATGTTAAAATAAAACCCTGTCATGAAGTTTAAAGAATTCAGAGTTTCGCTAGGTCCAATTATTAGAAGCTATACATACCACGCTTTCCAGGAAATCCAGGAGAACCTTTCTCTCCAGGAGGTCCAGCTGGACCAGGCTCACCATCAACCCCATCGGATCCTTCTCTACCTATTCCCTGAGCTCCTTTTGATCCTTTTTCACCGGGGGCTCCTTGTCTTCCAGCTTTTCCTTCTGGTCCCTTCATACCAGGAACACCTAGAACAAGATCGAGATTAAATGGTCTGCCTTCTTCCATGTATCAGCTACTTTGAAAAACTACGTGTTTGCTTATCTAACTCTAGAGGAAAAGTTTTACCTATTGTGATAAAGTGATCAAAGCTGGACCTGGTGGGATTGAGTGATTCAAGTTGGACCTAGTGGGATTAAGTGATTCAAGAACGATTCTAAGACAAAAATAGAAAAGTTTGTAAAGAAAAGCATTTATGGTTGTTTTTACTCACCATTTCTGCCTCTAGCTCCGGGTGGTCCAGCAGGTCCAACATCTCCCTTTTCGCCGGTGGGGCCAGCAAGACCATCACTACCAGCTGGACCAGGATCACCAATTAGACCGGTGTTACCTTTGATACCATTGTCTCCTTTTGAGCCCCTCTCTCCACGAGGACCAACGGGACCCTCTGAACCTTTAAGTGATAGACCCTTGAAGAAGAGGTAAATACATCGACATGGTGCCATGGCAAATGGTTGGATTCAATATAATCACATAAGAAGGGATGTAACTTCGCTAGTGCTTGAAACCAGTATCAATGCTAGTTTTAACATTATCCTGGTTGCAAGCCTATGTTTTCAAGAGCTCTTTTGGAAATTGTCCATTCTGAAATATTTCATGCATAACATATTTCAGTATATCACTTTTCACTCCATATCACGCACATTTTTAGGTCATGACAAAGATTAGGTTTTTAGACATGGCATGTCAAAGAGTAGATAGCCCAAATCAAAAAATGAGTACGAAACCAAGGGACGTATTTATAACTGAATTATTGAGGGAGTCAAGAAAAATTTGCCTAAATTTTAAAATTTGGTTAAGTTGTTAAATCATTGAAAATCCACATTAAAAGCTGGATTATTGAAAATAATATAATTTTCCTGATTGTCTCAAGATCATGTGTTGAGGATTGAGACTTCAGAATAAAAATCGAAGAAAGATTTCAACAATTTAAGGTCTTACCGGTTCACCTTTGGGACCTACAGGGCCTCTTGGTCCTGTTCGACCATCGTTACCCTAAAAAAATAGATGGTAATAAAGCTAAATTGACGCTGATAACATTAAAAATGAAACCAAATACTAATTTCAAAAGATTTGGAAGTCCTTTCGGGGTTACCAAGTTAAGTAATATAGCTAAAAATTAAGGTAAACTATATTTTAGCAACGGTTGAAAGAATGTAAAGACAAAGCAGGCAATAATGTTACTATATAAACTAGATAAGAAAGGAGACTGGCTCTCTCTCTCTATAGAGAGTCTATTTCCTTTCTTGATACTTATCTATATCGCCCTAGACTTCTGTGCATCGATTACTATGATGCAGGTATATGATTGACAAAGCAATGGTGTAGAAATAAGTATATAAACAATCTACTATATTTTACGCCAACAGCATATTGGAGAGCCAGCTTCAACCAAAATCGTGTTTTATCCTCCTGTTTTGGGAGGCTCAATTTTGTTGATCTGTGCTGAGCAGTATTGCTTCAACGGCAAGGGCATCTATGAAACCATGACCTTAAAGCACAAGAAAACTGAAGCTTTTCAGAATCCAAAATCTTAATGACAATGGATAGAGTAGCATGCTTTTAGAAGATATACCTAAGAATATTGCAGAAATATTTTCTAGTAAGGAAGCAGAAACAATATATGACTTTGACAATATCATTAAAGATTGCATATGCTCCTGTCAAAAGTATTTCGCATTGAACAGATATAGCAAATGTCGAAACTGAGCCCGATTCAACCGAGTCGAGACTTGGTAATAAATAAAAGCGTGATTATATTTTTGTCGGAGTATATAAAGAGTTCGATAAAACCATCGATCTTACGTCTCTTCCTGCTCGGCCTTCGATCCCAGCAATACCTCGTTGACCAGTACTTCCCTATGAATAAAATAAAATGAAATCAATCACAATTATAATACAATACAATTGAGCCGATCTCCTAAAGGGGACATGTCACAAATTGTACAAATATTCTCAAGTTTTTCACACCTCAAGCTGCTCAGAAATTTGTATGTAGTTATCCCAAGCAGTTACATTAAAGTAACCTTCTATTCTATAGTTTTTTCTGAATACCTCTGGATAGACTGCAACGAATTCAGAATGCTGTTGCACTTGTGATTATATGCTTGTTTGTAAATGTGATCGTATCACAGATATTACAACAGCATTGCAGTTGTTGCCTGTGAAGTATCGAGTAAAGTTCCTTTGCAAGAGTTTCGTGAATGAAATAGGTAAAATCTGGACAAATACAAAGGGTTGATAACTAAGGACAAATACAAAGGGTTGATGACTAAGTAAAAATCTCGTGTAAATCTTGAGCACCCCTCCAAAAAACCCTGTTGTCTTAATAAAATACCTCTACAATCCCCAGAGATTCATTAACTCTTGAAAAATTATCTTACACTTGAAGAAAGGTATCACATCCCTCGGCAGAAGCAAGGGGAAATAAATAGACAAGGTAAGAAAGGGAAGCAACAACTAAGTACCTGAACATCTATTTTTTTGTTTGAGAAAACAATTAAGATCGTGAATTACAAGTTACTCTTATGTAAAGTGTTTAAACAAGACACTCACTTTAATTCCTTTCTCTCCTCGTTCGCCATTTTGACCAGAAGGCCCCTAGAAAAAAAAACGTAGCAAAATAATATTCATGACAGAGAGCACAGCTTTATTAGGTTATACATGGATACAACCAACTTTTGAAAGCATTAAGGAACCATTTGTCATCAGCGACAAATCAGAAACTTCATGCAATTTTAGTAAGTCTGTCTATTTTTAATCCTGATTCTAATATGAATCCAAGAAACATCAAAACTGAACAAATCTTGAGGCAAAGTAAAATATAATTGTTTTTCTAGTCACCAAAATAGAAATGTTAGTTCGTTCATTTCACTAAAACTATTCAACACCCTCCATATGAACACCAGGAGCCTCTTGGGTTTTTCTTTGATTTCATGTATCAAGCAATTTTGAGAGGGAATTCGTCGATGGTGGTCAAGGCACTGGTTTTCTAATACTAGAAGGGTAACCTTCTTGGGCTCGAGTCTACGTATGTTTGCAACCAGCATCAAAAGCCATCATTCAACTCAAATGTAAATTCCTCCGATGTGTGTGACTGAATAACGTACTCAGGATATTCTTTTTAAATAATAGATTATGGGGGGGACAAGCTGTAGGTCCATGTCAGCTGTTAAGCTGCCATAGTCCAAACCTACGTTAACATACTTATCTGGTTCCTTGCTGGAAATAAAGTACCAAAAATGATTTGCATTCAAGGATAACACAACAACAGAAACAAAGAGACATCAGCTAATGGTCACATGGAAAAAGCTCAAGATAGAGCTATCGAAACCAGGAGCCAAACTGACGCAGTTTGACAAATGAGATCGACAATTCACGGGTGTTCGTTCCCAGCAAGCTGCATCTACACATTTTCGATTGATATTTAAAATCAAAAGGAAGAGTAACAAAGTTAGACGTCAACTCACATCGTCTCCAGTGTCGCCTTTACCTCCTTTCTTACCCTTCTGACCAGCGTCTCCTTTGATTCCCTGCAAAAAAATTAAGGTTGAAAATTTGTCGAACAATAACGTCGATTTTCTTATGCTTATAAAGAGTTTCCAAAGTAAAATAAAAACATCACAAAAAAAGAGAAGGGCTATAAATAAATTTCATTCATCGCTGCTTAAAATAATCTTCAAAAACTCGAAATATAAAACTTGGTGCAATGTTGATAACAGTCGAATAAAAAAAACCCACTGACTGGGCCTGTTTACAGGAGTTAAATAGCATCATAACACAAGAAAGGTGGTGTTGATGATCCCCTTGTGTTTATAATAAAATTCCTTTCCATTTGTAACAAACTATTCCCTATAACTACGTGACCATCAATGTTAGAGAAAAGAGTGTGTAAAGTCTCTAATGTCAGAAAAATGTATTTTGTTTTTTAACGTATGAAATTAACTTACGGTTGGTCCACCTTGTCCTGCTTCGCCCTTCATTCCAGCATCTCCTTTTTCTCCCTAAAAAATCATCAAATCATCAACACAACCAATCAAGACCCATTCAAATCTCAAGCTAACATATTTCAAAAACTATAACCAACAAGTCAAGCATCGTCTGATTCAACCCAGAGTGATTCATCCAACAAAAACGAAAAAGCAAAACGGCCTAAAGTAAAGTAGAAATAATCTAAAGCAAAGCAAAGTAAAGTAAAGCAAAGTTAGTAAAGCGTGAAATAGGCATATGATATCAACCGAATCTTACCGGTTTTCCTGGTAATCCTTTGGGACCCTGAAAAAGTTGGAAAAACATTAAATATTCTGATTAAAATAATCAACTGGAAACTAGTCAATTAAATCGAATGCTTGTACAATCTTGTTTAAAATGAACTATTCTACAACTAAATCGAAAGTTGGCTTACCCTGAGAATTGTGATATTTGTCTTGTTAGCAGGTCCACTAATGTCATAGATGCAATCACGCCCTGGCAGTCCAGGAGGTCCTTTTTCACCCTAGAAAGAAAGAATCAATATTTCTCACCAGCGAAGAGGAGACTTTTCGAAGCGTTCATACAGTCTAAAAACTTAAAGAGTAAGCAAGTTTAAGTTCAGTGAGCTAGCCTGCGAAATGTTTTATTTTCAGCTGGTGCATAGAACCCCAAGACTTACTTCACGAGTTTCAGTTTTTCACATTGAATTGAATTGCTGTGATAGCTTCAAACCTAATATTATTCGAGTATAATACTATGAGTGAGTAATTACAACTTAGTATAATATGAGTTGTGAGTATAATTGTACGAGTGATGATGTGAAAATCAGATAAAAACGTTGATGAACGGATACAAGGAATTACGTAGTAAGTCTACAGAACCCTTAGTTTCACGTCCCTCCTAAATGACTATAGGGTGAAGTGAGATGTCTTGTCAATACTTGGCTGGTCACCCATCAAGATGCTGATCTCACATGACAAATTTTATCTTCAGCTGCACGTTACAAACTGCTTTAACTCCTGGCCCAATTACCCCATATGCAAAGTAAATACAAAATAAAACATACGGAAATATGACCAAATGAAGAATTTTGACTTACCTGAGAACCTGGTTCCCCTTGCAGCGTGAAGTTTGTGATACACTAAAAAAGAAGATTTTAGAATTTGAAATAAGTTCTGCATAAATTAATGGAGGTATGATAATAACGTGGCAAAATAATAATTCACATAGCAAATGACATAATTTAAAAAATCGACATACCGCATCTCCTTTTGGTCCACGAGGCCCAGGAGTACCCTGTTAATAAACAAAAATGAAACTTAAATATTCGACCTGAAGATAATACACACAAGCGTAAAATATCAATTTAAAGACCCACTGTCAACCAACAAAGCAGCCCCTGTATTTTATGGAGCCTTCCTTGTTTAATAACATCGCGCCTACGCAGTTACATGTTTTTCTGTGTCAGAAATTAAACATTGCGCAGCTACGTAGCTTTCAGCAACGCAACAACGAGATACGAGTTTAGGCCCAGTAGTGTTTGGAATATGCATGCTGCAAAAACGAGGACGTCCACCGGCTCCATCACACCAGATGAGATTAAAAGAGCCAGTTTACAACCAGTGGCAAAGTCTTAAAACTATTTCCAAGAATAAATCGAGTTTTTGTTAAATCGCGATCACAAAATTTTTTCTTCTGTCGCAGCTCGCTTAAAAAAGAAAATGGCGACCGAATTTTTTAACATTCAAAGAAGGCCACTGTTTGTAAACACTAAATTGACAACACTGGCTTTGTTGGTTGACAGTGAGTCTTTAAGGAGCTTTTTAGCACACAATGAATTGAGCTCCTACATTGAGCATCATTTTCTCTCGGTCAACATCATCATGAACTATAAAGCGAATCATCATCATGGACTATAAAGCGAATCTTCATCATCATGGACTATAAAGCGTACACGGTACGCCCAAGTTTACAAGTTGTTATGTTGCAACTGTTTAGCTCCAAAGCTTGTTCATCGCACCTCCTGACCCCCCTATCTACACCACTTCTCATTAGAGGCCATAAAAAGCTAAATGAAATTTCCAAGGACTTGAAATGCTCTAAAAACAGTAAAAGATGCAGGGCCAGTTCAATGGAGGGGTGTAGGGGAATGTGACAGCCCCTCAAGAATGGAGTTTGGCGATTACTCATTTAAGTCGGATATTTAGTCGGTAAAATCACGTCAGAAAAATACATATTTCTCAATCCTCACTATTAAACCAAAACATTTGCTCGTTACATTAAAGCTACACCCCCCTGATAAGATGCCATGTTGTATTTCTTAATAAATTCCCCATTGAATCAACTTACAGAAAATCCTTTGTCGCCGGCTGGCCCATCAGCACCATCGAATCCTCTCAATCCACGATTTCCCTAAAAATAGTTATCAAAATAATGTACAACCGTATATTCAATTGGAACAAACTTCATATTCAATTCAAGCTGGAACTGATGTTCCAAACGATGTAAAGATAAAAGATTAGCCTTTAAAGCTTTAAGAGGTACGGGGTACAAGGCACAAAAAAGAATTGCATCATTTAAAGAGGGTTTGTATAAAAAAAGTTAAAAGATTGAAAATTAAAACTTATAAACGCACTTGTTCTCCTTGGATTCCTCTTTCTCCTTTTGATCCCTGTAGAAACAATATTTCTCATGACTAAATCTTCAAAACAAGCTTAAAAATCAAGTACCAGTGAAAAAAATTTTTTTGATAAGAAACTTTACTCCTTATTACTCCCTTTCAATCTTATCTTTGCTTTTACGCCAGAAAAAAAGACATATCTCTATGACCGAAAATGGAAGACGAATCCCTCCCCAAATCATTCTAACTAGATAGACATCCTAGGTAGCATCTCTCAAAAGACCTACCTTATCAGAGGGCCAAGAGGTAAATTGGAAACTGGGATTTTTCCTTGCATTACCTGAGAAAATAGGATTGGACTCCTTGGAGCTAGGATTTGGGAACGAAAAGGTCAATTTGGATTAGGATTGAATATTCGTAATTGCTCTATTTTCCACATTGGGATTGGGATTTTTGACTATTTCAGTGGTTGGAGGCGGGATCAGTATCCCCCACTTCAGGACCTTTTTACAAGGGTAACATGATGAGCCATCTAAAGTAACATCCCTATCAAAATTTCCTCAAAAAGTTTTCAAATAAGTTCAAGCAACATTCTAGACAGGACATTTCTTTCAATACTGTTCATATAATGTCTCAAGGTAAGAAGGGTCTTTTAGTCTCCATCAAACTTGTTGTAAACCCTTGAGAAAATGTCAGGACCTTCCCAACATATATTCAATCAATACAAAATTCTCTTACCTTTGCTCCTTCTTGAGTAGCTCCACTCTCTCCAGGCTCTCCCTATAAAAGTCAATCGAAGAATCTTGATACAAATAATAATGACAAATATCTAATATCATGGCTGCATTATTCTAAACGTACAAGTACTAGTTTCAGCGTATTTCCAAATCTGGCTATGTTGGGGCCCACTTTCTATAAGTATATTGTGAGTGCGGAAATTAGAACGTAAATAAGTCCCCGAAATGTACAAACTTTCAAAATGGATAATCTGAAAGGGGCAACAAGACCTCCAACTTCAGTGATTGGTTTGCAATCAAATGTTTAATTCGATTCAATTAGAAATGGGATTCAATTGAATATTATATATAACAAACCTGGGCACCTCTTGGACCAGCAAGACCCTATGAGATAAACAATCAAAAATTACTTGATTAGCAGAAGAAAGCCAAATTCATAATTTCCTATGTATTCAATAACCGTACTTCAATGATTCTAAACAGCATCTCTTTTTTAATTCATTGCCGCATTTCCTTTTATTACAGCAAGAACGACCAAAATTTTACCATCAAACGCTTACAGACAGCATATATTTTTTGATAAACACCTCTAATACTAATTTCTATATATTTCTTATATACAGTTATTAGTATCTTTGGAACTAATAAGCATAGCAGTACGTCTAATAAGTCAGCAGTATGTTCTAAATTCACAGCTCTGTTATTAATATAAAAATCGTAGAAAAATCTTACAGTTCAAAAGGTCTGTTTTCAAGGGTAAAAAATCTAATATGGCCTTCTTAGCACCGTGCGGTACAGTTTCAAGTACAGCTTATACAAAAGGAAGCTGGTGGTCTAAATTTATTCCTTGCAACTCTGTGTTTCTTAATGATTTGATTTATTCTTTAAATAGCCTAATGGCAAAGGCCTATCATTGGGGCTTTTTACAACGCACGTACAGGCTTGTAAAAGCATGTACATTTTGAAAGCAGTCTGAGCCAGTGTTAAAATCAATGCCTCCCAAAAAAAAGCGTTTTCATCTGCGTCATCGCCTTCCTACTTGGACGGGGACGCGGCTTTCGCTGACGGTGATGTATAAATCAGAGTCGATATATCAACGTAGTCAGACAAAAAGCTTTGAAATAAGGATTTTCAAAGATCTGGCAAACAGCCTTGATATAGCTTTGTGTGTATTCAAAAATATGTATAGTATTTATTCCAAAAATATGTGGAGCCAAGCCAAAACTCGCCCAACCCAAGGATGAAAACAAGGCCTTGTCCAATCCTCGCTGCTGTTTACAGAACCACAAGGGATATTAATAATGTCTTGTTCAGCCCATAACCGTGGGCGATTTTAAAAACTTCCGTCAATAACGCGATCATAACAAGAACAAGGACGGCTGTTCGGAAAAGCGTTTCAAAAGATTATTTAAGTGAAATCTAAATTTGGAAATTTTGACTTGCAGGCATACAAAAAGCTATTGATAAGGCCCAGAAGGAGAATTTTGGTTGCTGATGTTGTATTTCTATCAGGCTGTTGATATCAGGCATTCGTCTAATTTAGGCCTAAATCTATTCAGGCAATATAGGACTAATGCTACAGATGCAGCTTATTTAGGCCTAAATCTATTCAGATACTTTAGGCCCAATTCTACGTAAGTAGCTTATTTAGGCCTAAATCTATTCAGATAATTTAGGCCTAATTCTACGTATGCAGCTAATTCAGGCATAACCCTACGTATGCAGATAATTTAAGCCTTCTTCTATTCAGCTAATTTAGGCCTTCTTTGCTAGTTGCATCCATTAGATTTAAAGTTTTCTTTGGAAATGTGGAGCCTCAACTGTGATATTACCTAAAAAGTTAAACACTTTCCCCTGGATGATATCACTTGCTTTCTGGGCTTGAACGTAGTCTTTAAGAGGGGTTTTTATTGCTTAAAATCAGGAAGACTCCGGAAAATCTATTTTGGGCAAATATTTCGGTTTCTAGCGAAAATCGTCTTGTTTATTTCGTAAAATAATTTTGTTCTGTTTTGTTATCAAAACAATTTAGGGCTTATGCTAGAAAGTTGTTTGCAGAAAGGGTCATCTCAGCCAGTTAACTTAACCAATAAAGGAAAAATAGTATCATTAAGTATATTCCTAAAAGACAAAGATGTGCTTCTCAGCCTGGTAAATATAAATAATCTTATTAAGTCTTTTCTAGGAAAGAAAGTGAGCGAGTCATAGGGCACCCATTTTCAATATTTTTGAAGCTAGTATTAGAAAGATAGCTTGAAATAGGATTTTGACTGTATAGAAAGACTTATAGATATATTCTGCATAGTTATATACGAATGATATTTTTTTCAAACGGCTTAACCAACGCATGAAATTTTGGATAAAACCTAAGAGTTTCTTATACGCAGTGATTTCCCTTATAGGCAGAGCCACTCGAGTTGGACCTGTAAGTAGCTGGTATACCAATATAGAGGCTCAGCTGGTAAAGAGATAGCTCCAAGACCTAAGACTGAATGATCTGCAAATCCAGTTACCAAACAAAACTAAAAAGTAATCTCCGAAACCCACATGAAACTTTTAAAGTCAATAGGATCTAAAATAGGATCTAAAATATCCATCACTTTCAACACTCTTTTTCATCAAAACATTCTTTAAATAATCTTTTTTCCACAAAATCTTCTTAAGTCCACCGGTCCAAAGCTTTCGAAACAATTCTACCTATTTCGCTATTCCTGATGTCCTTGTGTCCCTGTGTCCTTATACGCCGTTTTGAACAAAAATTAATGCTTTTTCATAAATCACTATTTAGTAGCACTAAGATGGAAACAAAATGAGACGAGATATAAGTTTACCTGTGGTCCAGGTCTACCAGGGTTTCCATTATTTCCTCGAGGACCTACATCTCCCTAGAAACAAACATGGCACATTAAAGGCATGTGAATTTAATCCTTCAGCCATTTCCAATACATTTCAGAGTAGCTACAGTGTGAAAAACGACTCTGATCACTGGAAATTAATTTTGCTGTTATGGGCAGGCTTTTACAAAAACAAGTTTTCTATATAACATGGAATCATGGATTATTGACTGTTGAAGTAGGGTAGGAACCACATTTCTCATCTCCTGATAATGGGAGACGTATCTCTCTCGAGATCATGTCCCACTAAATATAATTTCTTGTTATTATGAATGGTGCCTATGGGCCTAAAACAGCGTAACAAATAGTCTTGAAAAGTTCGAATTCATTTACTTAATTGATTCTTTACAATGTATTTTCATAAAATTTCGATTTTTGCCTCTTTCTCATGTAGACCATAAGACATAAGACTGGAAATATCTTGCCACTGACAACCAAGATCTGATATCAAATCATTTTTTCTTGGCTAAGTTGCTGGTTAAGAGTTAGGTAAGTTCTTGGGCATCAAATGATTATCAAATCTTTTAAACCTATCTTAGAACGTAAGGTTATTATTCAATGTATGAATAAAATCGAATTCAATCTGAAAACATACCTTTGTTCCGTTGCATCCTGGGATTCCAGCCTCACCTTCGCGTCCTTCTTGTCCTGGGAGTCCCTAAGATCAAAGAAAATTATCAACAATATGGCCTTCGGACGTTCAAAAGAAAATGGCACCTTTTTAGTGTTTATTTTGTTTATTAATGTTAATAGTTAATACTGGTATGGTTTGATATTAAATTTCGAATACAGGAAGCTCTGAAAGAAAGAATAACCAGAGAAGTGTTATAGCATATAATACAAAGACGTCATGAAAAATCTAGCCAATAATGTAGCATAGACCCTTGCAATCCATGTGATATATTACATCATAGAAATTTCTGAAATTCTTTTCATTGAGAGCTTTTGGAAAGGTCAGGGTTAATATTCCTGATTTCCAAATTATTTCTCTTGGGGCATGTCAGGCATTGAACTTTGTATTTTGAAGCGTGGGATTCCGGGCAGTTTGTTATGATTTGCCTGGGGCCGGACGGACGCTGAAAGATTTGATTTCCCCTGGAGGAAGAATCACAGTAGCACATGGGCAGTGGACAAGCAGGGTCACAGTTGAAATAAAAAAAGCAAAGAAAGAAAAATAAACTTAAATCTAACAACAACATAACTAACAAGTAGAATAAATAAAGTTGACAACTCTAGGATAAAGAACAGAGTAGATTATGCACGAACTTCGAACAAAAATAAAAGCGGACAATAGAATAACCGAGAGGTGCAATGTTGCAATCTTTATAGAAATCGAGGGGTGTAAAGAGAAAAGTCGCTGAAAATCCTTTTAACTTTCAAAAATCAACTATTATCAGAAAGCCACTAACCCTCAATATCTTAACCTTTGAAAACAGTTTCCATTTCTGAAAATTCACCCCACCCCAGTATCAATCTTAATCTTATTTCAAAGTTGATTTATTTTGAATTTGACATTAAAGAAGGACTTGTATGTGAAATATGCGTTGTGTTTCTTGACTTATGAGGCCAAACAGGACATGAGGCCAATCGATGTTTCATACAGAAAAAGGCTGAGCATCGCTTATTCTATTTTCTCAATCACTGATTCAACTAACAAATAAGGGGCTTTCCGAATATATGGCTGATTGTTAACGCAACAGTAAGCTATGGTGTTTCTTTAAACTACTATTTTCTTCTTACTCTAATAATTTTCAAGAAGCACCACTTAGATAAATTTACAGACAAGCGAGTTTTAAAGTTCCAAAGGCTTATTCGATGACACCGTTACTACGAAAACAATAATCGTGTGCAAACAATAAACCAAGTCTTCATGAATGAAAACAATAAACCAAGTCTTCATGAATGAAATACCAGAGCAAAGAAGCGAATGGTTTGGAAGCCCTTCTTAATCTTAGCATATGACAAGCCAAGATCTATCGAAACAAAATCTACCAAGACGAAATCTATGGCAAAGGACAATACGGTAAAAATATTCGGCCTAAAGTAGAACGAAAAAAATGAGTTTCTTGTTTACTTACTGGAATTCCAGAAGTTCCAGGTAAACCAGGTCTACCAACTGGCCCCTAGAATGAAAGAAAAATTAAATCAATTATTTATTACTCCAATAGACCTAGAATAATTCAATTGAAGATCCTTGTTGAAATTTGCAATTGATAGCTGCTGCTAATTTGGATGAAAAAATCTCTTTATCAACAACTTCTCCATTTATAACATTTTCTGACAGTCATCCTTCAATTATGAAAACTAGACTGTACGTTTTAGAAATTTCATTGACAATGCAGCATTTAGGTGTATAAATGAAAACCAGTCCTACTTTGCTGCAAATATTTTACAGAGATCGAATAACATTAGAATTCCATTGGGATCTTTACCAATCACCTTTTTGATAGATAAAATTCCCAATATTTATCTCAAGAATTAGATGTTATCTGTAGCGTAAGTATCGTGACACCAAAAACTCAGGTTTCTTGATTACATACACTACATTGTTGTTTTAAACAACCATTTCACAAATATCATATTAGGTATATCATCAGTGTGTGGTATGCAGGTGTTCAATTTCTATTGTTTGTTTTCACGAATGAGGTTGCCTCTGTTTGTCTTTGACGTTGCTTTTCTGGGACAAGATGTATGCTGTTAGAGACATCCCCTATTAGAGATGTCAGCTACTAGAAATATCCGCTATGGGAAATATCCGCTATCAGAGATTTCCACTACAAAGATGTCTACATTAGATAAGTCCAGCACTAGATATATCTGCCATTAGAAATGTGGCCATTAAATATGTCCCCTACATTTCTGCTATTAGAGACTAGAAGTTATTTGAAGAAGCCAATTGATGGAAATACTGCATACGTATGAAATCTCACAATAGCAAAGAGAGTAATTCAGAAATAAACCATGCAAGCTTTCTAAACGTTTCAATATAATCTTCATCAGTAAACTTAAGTTTAAAATATAGTTTACTGATGAAGATTATATCCAAACGTTTAGAAAGCATGGTTTATTTTTGAATTACTCTCTTAGAATTTTATAAACTTAGGTTATTGGGATCTCGTATTTTCATAATAGCAAGGCACAGAAATGTTTACCCTGATGCCTTTGGCTCCTGGGGGTCCATCATATCCTCTGTCTCCCTGTAGATGAGAAAAGAACAAACATTAAAATTAGATAAGAGTCCATTTTACAGGGTTTTGATATCAGACAGATTGGTAGTAAAGACCCTTCCTTTAAGAATACACTTTTTCTCATATCTATAAGAACCCAGATCCAGTAGTTAAGGTTAGGTAATATTCACAACTAAAGTATCTACAGTTCATTTCAACACAACGTACTCATTTCTTATAAAACAGTCTTCAATGACATATACATATAATAAGATGTGCATATTTGTCCTTTCAGGGGTGTATCTAGAAGTGAAAATAAGGTCCAGTAGGTTAATTCGGGAAAGTTGGATTATTGGGAGCTGTTTGCTGATGGTGGGCAGTCTGTTTTTGGGGGTGCCATATAATGATACTTTAAAGTGAATGAGTTTTCAAAGAAGCGCAAGACAGTGAGAACATTAAAATCAACTAAATTTAGTTCTGATTTCAAGTGACGTATTTGCTAAAAGAAGCTCACCTTTAGTCCACGAGGTCCAACTGGTCCTTCTGGGCCTGTAAAACCCTGCAATAAGAAATGAATGATTAATAACCTTATTTCGACTTATTTTTCATTTCAAAGGTTGGTAGATGAATCTATAAAGTGATAAGAAGAATAACGACAAAACAGCAAAAATGTTGACACAGTGTAGCGTCAATGCTAAAAAGATAAGATCAGCCAGGCTAAAATGTTCGAGGGGCAAATATTGCTAAGAACTACAGAAACCGCAGGTATTCTGAGATAAAACAATTGGGTTTCAAAATTGTCCACCCCTTGGCTTTGTGCCTGAATAAGACCCTCAAATGTTGAAAGAATGCTTGAAAATCTCAGTCCAAAATTTTCTTCCCTGTTACTTAAATATTCTAGAAATATATTTGAATAAAATTACTTAGAAATCAAGGCAAGGGAATCTGACGCTGAATAGGGGTAAAATAATTCAAACAGTTCAAATACTTACAGGTAATCCAGGAGGTCCTTGCAAGCCTCTAAATCCAGCAGAGCCCTAAAATATGATAAATGAGTAAGATCTCCTGCTGAAAGGGGTGACAGGGTAGTTACTAGAGTTTGATTTTCTGGGAAATGCGATAAATATGTGTCTAGCATGTAAATTACGAAGGACAAGAATTTTACACTGACAATCAAAATTAAAGATGAGAAATATCAATGTACTGTATGTGGGATGAATTATGTAATCAATATAGTTTTCATCTATAAAATCCTAGGACACACCCTGAGGAGGACATAAGTATAAAAGGCCTAGGTGTGTGTGGTGTATGTTGCATTTCTTTGCCTCTTTTTCTACCAATTTATCCGAGATAAAATGAATGAAAATTTATTTTCATAACTACGACTAAATAATACATAGATAAGCCTATTTCTTATAGAAAAATACCAAGCAAAAGAGCTTAGCCCCCCATAATAAAAGACTTTCAAACACCCAGCCTTGGCATAAGCAAATTAATTACTTCAGCTAAGATGAAGTTCAAATATTTAAATTAGTTTAAAACGTCAGACAAAATATATGTGCATAAAAGCTTTAAATATTAAATTTGTTTACGATTAACAATCTTCAAAAAGCACCGACACGAAATAAGCCAACTGAACTAAAAATAATAGACTTCTAAAGCCCAATTCAATGAAGGTCTCTCCACAGAGAAAATTGTGGTCGGAATATTGGCTCGAGTTGAATTAAAAAGTCCTCACCCTGTCTCCTTTCTTGCCAACGCAAACATTACTACAAACACTGCATGTCGAAGAACACTGAAAGAAAAAAATTAACATTTTTATGAAATATTCAAACAAACATTCTAGTATTTGAAAACATTTCCATCGGCATTCTTCCTTCATTTTTGCATTGCTCTTTACAATGTTGCTTTCAATCTTGCGAACAATGTAACTAGTCCTATATGAAAGTTGAGGAGTTGAACGTTTGGGTGTGGAGTGTTTGTGGCGTTTCAGTGCTTTGATGATAATGTAGGAGTACGAGATAGAGTTCGTGCTTGACGTTTTAGATTTAATCCTGATATCTAAATATGTAGTAAGATTGGTTTAGATATTACAAACCCATTCGTGAATAAAAGAAACTCAAATTTTTCAATTCTCAGATTTTACAAACTTATCAACTACAACCAAACTCAAAATGCGACCAAAACACGTTTTAACGCAAGAATTTACGTTGGTTAACTTTTCTTGGATTATCACAAATAATTTTTGTTTTGGAGAAAACTCTAACCCATATTTTAGACCAGTGTTTCTAATAAACGTTCTTTCTTAAAAAAAAAACGTGGTCAAAAATGTACTGAATATGCAGAAACTAAAGAGGCTGGCTAGATGCAAAAATAGGAAGACAAGCAAATTACGACATCTTAAACATGTATAATAAGCAAAGGCGACTAAGGCCTTCCAGACAGGCATCATCATCTGTCCGAAAGGCTTTCATAGCGTGTTTATCATCATATATGTTTAATATTTAGTAACGTCTTGCTTTCTCTCTTAATGCAACCAGCCTCTTTAGTATCTAATAAAGGTGTACAGAGATTTAGACCGTGTGAAAAACAATATTCAAGCAATTCAATTTTTCTTTCATGATTTTCTAATAAACTTACAGGGAACCAAAAATATGAGTTACGACGTAAAAAGATAAGGATTATGACACACCTCGATCGTTAAAGGACATTAAAATACTCAATAGCAATCGAGAAATTGTTAAAATCCTGTAAAGAGAGGAATAATCCAATGATCGCTTTGATTCAGAAGCGATAAGATGGGAAAAACTAGATAAACTATCCTGGATTCATCTCTTATTTATACTTAAGAAGAAAGGAGACTCAACAACATCTGAAGGATCAATGAACAATTACAGTTTTCTGAACTGACGTCACTGGACCGAGGCTACACTCATTTTTTTATAAAAATCCATGCTAAATCTTCGTATCAGAGTTTCTTAGCTTTCAACCCAATCACGGTAAGAAAAGTTTCTTGGCAAGTCGTTACCATGAAAACCTAGTTTTTCGTCATATTCCCTTGTTTCTTTATCTCCTGTCACTGCCAAACGTGAATCCGACAAAGGAAGCAAAAATAAATGTAAATTTTATTGTAAACAGCTAAAATGTCATTAAATGTAACTAAACTGAACTAAGAATAAACCCAGACACGCTAGAAGCTAGTGTTCTCTTAAAATACGTTAAGAAAAATATGAAAGTTTTTGGTTCACACAAAATGTCCTACCAAAGTTTCTAAGGTTTTGAAAATCTGCTCCTACGGTTTGTTGTAAAAAAAATATGAGTGCATCTCTTTCCTCAGTCGTCCAAATTTCAGACCCCAAATATCTACATGACCACTCCCGTTATAAAATATTAAAGCCCACGGGTTCTCTTAAAATACAAATTAGTAGGACATTTCTTAACTAACCACTCTAATTGACCCATTAGTGATACACTTCCACCCAATCACTAATGCTCTTTTGTCTTAATTTCGCTGGTCTTTTCGTTGTATAATTGTTAAAAACTGGTGACTCAGTATGAATCGGTTTTGTTCTACGGTCTGTCATAAACATCTTACAGTTCTTGATGATTGATATCTTTTTTGTTTGGGGCCGTCCAAATGGATGGCTAGCTATTTATGCGATTTTGTTTTTAATTAGCGACTACATATTCTTTTCTATTATCAATGAAAATCAATTCCTTATTTAATGTCCGTATTTGCTTGATTTGATCTTGAAACTTAACAAATAAGCAATTTCCAATGAGTGACCAATGCGGATGACCCCAAAGTAGACGACGCCCCTTTTCAATGCCCCACCACTGCAAGATCTTTTATCAAAAGACACACTAGCCTAATACATGATTCTTGTACAATTAGCAAGTTTAATGCTTCTCCTCCCAAGGTCTCCTAAATCTGAAAAATATGGCCCAGTGATGTTTAAATGGAATGCTAAAGTTAAGTTTCAAGAGTCCCTAGTAAATAGCAGCGTATTTGTTTAAAATCCATCATCTTAGAGATGTAGTATAATTCATAGAATAGGCCACTAGCTATGGAGGATAGAGTATTCATTGTAGCCAGCGTCAAAGACACTCCTAAGAAAAACTGTATTACACTTCTGAAAGCGGTTTATACTGTGAACCAGGCTAGCTCATTGCAGCATAACTAGGCGAAAGAAGAAAACTGATATTTAACGTTATATGACTGTGATCAAAGTTTGTTTAATGGGCATACACTGTGAGAAACACGATTACGAAGCTTAATTGGGAAATAATCAGTAATCTTGACAATCTCGTAACATTAATAAAGCTTTCTTTAAGAGCAAGACAAAGTTAAAACTCTTAACGCTACAAGCTAACAGGTTTAATGACTTAGCAATGCTTTTTCTTTATGCAATTAGGTTTGGGTCCGTAAAGTTAAAAAAACATTTCGCTAAAAAGCAATGGATAGCTCCGTTGCAACATGGAGAGGGGGACGAATTAGGGAGATGGGCACAAGAAATTAGATGTAAAATTTAGGGGATTGGTTGGGGCAATGGCTATAAATTCTCTAGCATTGGTTCCCTAAGAAAAATGATATGATTGACGTAGCTAGAAAACGTGATTTCTTCCCATTTGGTCCATTGGTATTTAAACTTTCCAAAAACGGAGAGAATAGACGTGATTCTTAAAATAAACAGGAATGTTTTGATTTCTAAATATTGATACAATTCTAAAATCAGAGGCTTTGAAAATAAAGAAAAGCATAAAAAATCCTCCTGCTTTGTATCTAATAAATAGAATCAAGATAAAGATGTTTATATCACAGTACTATGGTTGACTTGCGAGGGTCACAATTTGCCCTGACCTTGCTTATCGGTCAGTTTCTTATCAAAGAAGTTAAAAGAAGCGGAGACGGTAATTTCACTCAAATCGAAAATGAGATGATTTCACAATCTAGACTTTCTATAAGGAAGGCTCGCAATATTATCCCGTATCAATTTGGCTCTATCGCGAGGCCTAATTTTTTAACTTGCTTAATTTCATATCTAGTTATAACCTATCAGCAGGAACTATGACCTCTGTGATTATCTTCCTCAGCCCTGCTATTGGCTGATGCGATTTGGGATTTTTCAGTACAAAGCCAACTATATATCTTTTCTTTGACTTCGAAGCGAATTCATTTGAATCTCACGGATGGATATATACAGGGGGGACCCCCTTTCAATTATCCACAAATGAATGTTGAAAGAGGTTCCTCCCCCTTTCTGAGTTTCCAGCCCCCTGATTTGCCACACCATGGCCTGACCATGTCATAAAGGAGTCCTACGTAAATGAAACCATTCAACGCATGGGCAGAACTGTGGCTTGGCGAACATCATAGGGGGCCACCATTCTTCGAGAGAGAATCACTAGGCACTATGCATAGAGCAATTGATTTTAAGAATTATTGGGTGAAGCTTTGCTGGTACAAAACGTTTTGTCTGACACTAGTAATCCATGTCAAACATGAGGAGGAGAATGAAAATTAACTGTTTGCAATACCAAGAGGTGGTTGGAAAAAGAGCCAATCGGATACATTTATAGACGCTGCTTATGAATCTTGTTAAGTGAAGAGGAATTTGATGATGGATGTAGAGCTCTTATAAACACCTTACATTAATCTATTAGACGTGACGCACAAGAAGATCAAAATCCTTTTGAAATCAAGATTTGAAAACTGCCATTTGTTGAATTAGAAATAAGGGATCAAACGTCATTCGAGATAACAGGTAATCGCTTTTTGGAAATCTTAATTCGTTCATGCTTTTTAAACAAATCCTATTACATAGAAAATGGATCTATACAAAACTCAGAAATCCTTGGAATAATTGTATTCAAGGGAGTCTTTAAGAAGTTTGGAAACAGTGAAATGCCTTTAATCCAACCAGAGCTTTCCTAAGGATGATGGATGCATGAAATATTACTTTTTTCAACAAAGGGGGAGGAATTAGGGGGTTATTCTAAAGATTGATTTCATTTCTAATTCAAGTTTCTGTTAGAAAATTGTTTTCTAAGATGCTTTAGCCTGGACGCAGGGTGAAAGAGGAAGGGGTAGTCTATGTAGTCTAGCAAATGACCCCCTGCCCCCTGCTTTCTAAAGGGCCTGACCTAATCCATAGAGAGGCTAGGGTGTAGGAGGGTAAAAGGGGGTAGGAGGTTAAAAATCAGTGATTCGGTTACAAATTCGGATTCCTAGACTCCATAACAGGCCAATGAGGAAAGGGTAGTTGTTCGTTGGTAGTGCTTAAGAAGTTAGAATTATCATAAGAAACAGACTGTCAAATGGCTAAAACTGGAGCACTCGAAATGCATTAGCTAAGAAAGTTGTTGGAGAAATCTAAGAAACTCTTATTTAAGAAACTTTCAGTAGGCTACCCAAAACGAAAAGATTAATACTCCAAATACCTAAGAGATTTCTTTAATTCTTACAAAAATTGTATTACATTGAAATTCTGTCAAATCTCATGGAACAGTCTAGTCGCTTTTATGATAGAGAATGGAAACAAACCCTGACCAATCTTTATACCCAAGGGGTGTGTGGAAATGGGCCAATCAGAGACAGAGAATGTTATATGATTGAATTTCAAATCCATGTGCCCCTAGGGCTTTGAGGCACTCAATGTGAGAGGTTTTGAAATTCTGTGGGGATCTTGCATCGAATTACAAATGCCAGGCAAAGGTGTATTCTGGGATTTCATTCTTTCGTTTTATTTGAGGAGCAAAACACAGGCTTTTCAAAACTTATATCCGCAAGAATGACTTCTGACCTTTGGAAATTTGAAGCATTCAAAACATCAACTTGATTATTCTCAAACGAACTGTTGATTATCGTCTCAAAAATTTTAGTTCTTTTTTTCCTAAACAGTTTTAACTGAAAAGAACTTCCCAAAGGAAATTTTAGTCAAAAGATAATTCAATCAAAATTCTTTCCTAGAGCAGCATAGAAAATAGCATTTGTGGTAGATTACAAGTCAATAAAAAGTTAGGAAACTACAATGTCGGTTGCGGAGGAATGTTTTAGCCATGGAGTGCTTTCTTCACCGCATACTTCTATCTATCAAGATAACATTTTCGTTAGCTCAGCTCTGCCCATTAAATTGATTGAACTGAAGTCACTGAACTTTTGAAATAAATTAAGAAAATCACCAAAACAGTAGAAAGCTGGTTTCAAATGTTTCATAAGATAACAAATGATGTAACGCTCCGCTTTTCCGCCGAGTTCTGCGGCAACGTCCAACCGCGACAACGCTCGAAACAACGGACGGGGGTAAAACCCAAAGAATATTCAAAAAATGTACTCACCTGGGGAAAGACCAAGGAAATGTTACACACCAACACTAAAAGCGCCAACAGCGCTTTCACAGCACTGCCCCTAGAATATAATAGATAGAGTTATAGTTAAATGTACAAAGTCATACAAACAAAGTCTTGTTGAACAAAATTTCTTCAACAGTCTAGCAGAACAAAAAAATTGAAGAGCACTTACCTCATCGGGACGAAGGCAAAGGCAAAATGTAAACGTCTAGCGAAGAAGAGAAATCAGTGAATTTCTCTTCGTCTCTTATTTAGTCTGTCTATCTCCTTCAAAATGCCATCAATTAATAAGGTGCTTTATCTAAGTACTAGAGCCTCGCAAGGTTTAGTTTTTTGCGAAAGTAGAGAGTATCTCAGTGTACAATGCCGAAAGACAAAGCTGTGTAGTTGTGAGCCGTTCCCAGCATTGGAAAGAAAAACACCCAGCATCCGCCTCTGGATCGTGATGATTGACAGCGGGCCAAGTGGAGCTCCCTCAGCAGCCAATCAGATGACTGGCTATTGTCCACTGTCCCTTCTATCGGAAGTAAAATGAATGCTGAAGAATTTCGAAAGGATGTGTTCCAATTGCCAGATTCCTCGGTTTTTACTTTTGAATGTTGCTACTACTTTATTATTGGCTATTGTCATATTCGATGGATTTCTAAATCTGAAATTCAATCGATTGTTTGTTTGAAATTTGTAGATGACTAAGTTTTTAGGAAGCCACAGATGCCCGTATTTTCCTGGGAGTGGACGTGTGGACTGTGGAACAGGAAAGACGACGAATTTGAAAGCATTTATTCATATTTCTCTCAATGTACAATGTACGTATTTCTCCATATGAATAAAGTAAAAGGGCGTCTGCTCTGGTTAGAAAATAGAGGAAAAGACAATTCAGAGCTTATTCATTGCACTTGTATTTTTCATAAGAAAAATGCTCAGCTGTCGTACCAGAGTTTTTTAAATCTTGCAGGCGAAGGCACCTTTCATTTCGATATATATTTTGTCTTTTTTAACTCGATAACAGAAGACCTAAAGAAACTCCTTAACCCTTTTATTGATCAAGGAGAGACAAGATAAACTGAGTAGGTACTGACTAGAAAACGTATTTTTACTTTCAAAAAACGTGTAGTTACTTCAACCCTCAGACCACACCCTGTATTGAGGAACATTCAATCATGAAATTGAATCAAAACTACTTATTGGCATTATTTCCAGAGAGGGTCAGTTCACTTCTCAAAATCATCAAATATCTAGAGCTCCTGTTTGGAGTATTCATATATTTCGAACCCCTAGATTTACCCTCTCTCCCCTTTACTCTTGCTAAGACAGTGAAACAGTTCCTGGCTTCCCAAGTCTTTTTTCTTATATGATATCCTCCACCAATTCGTATAAATTTAAGATTTGCATACAAGCAAATTAAGATGAATTTCTATATATCCCAAGATAGGGAAGGACATGTGTTACTTAATTAATGAAATAACTTTGTGTTGTGTGGTCCTCCCCTTTCTAAGAAATTCACTGCACCCCTTGTTCTCGTTTCTTATATTTTCCTTTTGCAACCATACTTTTCTCCATCAGTAGGCGTATAGAGTTAGAGAATGATTATTCCTTGCACTTGAAAACCTTATTTCTCCCCAGTGTGCCTTTAACTCCTAGAAATGTTCACAATTTTTCCCTCGTCTTACGTCAATCTAAACACTGACTCCATCCTATTTCAAAGTATTGTCATAAAATCCTTACGAATAGAGAGGTCTAAGGTTAATGAATAAACAAGTAGCGTAAGCTATTATGTTCTCCAAATGATCAAGCTTTGAAAAAGTTTCATGCTTGGAAAGTAACGAGTCCCTATGGTCCTCACAAAGCTCCCGTGGTCCCTTTTCCGCAGCTCCATTTCGTCAGACCGGAAACGTCGATCCATTTCCGCTGAAGAGAATTTCTGCATTCCCAAAACAAGGGCAGAACCTCTCGAGACGCCAACTGTGTAACAATAGTGTACTGTGCCTTGTTTCTCGCTTGAAGGGAAGGCCAACCTAGCAAGCTGCCAAGGACAGAAGCAACTTGATGACCAAAAGTTCATGGGAGACTAAAAGTTGATTCGAGTATTTGGTTATGCTAGAATAAAAGTACAAATTCCTGACTGTGTGGCGAGAAAGTTTTTACTTTGCGCCGCTCATCAGAGATGGGTGCCGTAAGAAGCATGAGAGTAGCAACTATCTTCACTGCTCTTTCCCTCTTTCTTCTGAAGACAGTTCATTCACAAGGTATGAAACTTTCTGTTTATTTATTATTTTATCTAACCTTTATAACAGTTATATGTCTTGAGCTTTGTGCCTGAATGAAAACATTGTCTAATTTTGGATCGCGGTGTGTACAATTTTTGCGGGTCTTTCCCTCGTTTCGCAGAATTGGCTGCTCTTTTCATTTTTGTATTTTTTCGTTGATAAAACCCTGTTAAGCAAGAAAAAAACTTATTTTCCACATTATCTTGCTAATTGCTTGCATAATCTAAAGAAAAAGTCGTGAAATTCTGGGCATTTTAGCTTCTCCATGCGAAATTTATCATTTGGAACAATTCCGTGATAAACCTGCAGCATCCCCCCGTCCTTGGTCCAACCTCAAGTGCCGCGGTCGATTTTGTCGTGACAGCCCAATCGAGGGGCATGATCTGAAGAAAGTACGGGCGAAAGAAATTCAATAATTCTTTCATAGCTCTCCTGCTGGGTCAAGCGAGGGTAGTGGCTGTGAAGAAAACATTTCCATGTTAATTTGTTAGTCAACTATAGCTTTATTTGTTTATCTATGACAACTTCGCTCTTAGTTGTGGAAAGAAAAATGGTGCATTACTCAATAAATTTTCAACTTTGGGCGTTTCTGAAAATTTCCGCTTGTATTGTACAGCAATTGTTTGCCGAGCCCGAGGGCAAAGCTCTACCCAGAAATCAATGACACCGAATGACACTACATAACTACTTAGATCTATATGAACAATTTTAATCATGATGCAACCATTGATATTAAAGTATATTAGCTGTTAAGTACTATCAAAAATGACCCAGGACCAAGAGTTTGCTAGCCAATTTCGACATCTAAAGAAAAAAATTATTTCATGCCCTAGTATACACATGTTTTTTATAAGAAGCTTAAGAAATCTGCCCATTAATAGATGTTTTGTAAAGATTTTGAATTTGGAGCACTGAAAGTTTTTTCTGATATTTACCAAAGTTTTTTCTCAGTCTGTGCTCCCCGACTTTGGAACAAACTGCCTGATAGTATCAAAACTTCTCCTAGCTTGGATATTTTTAAGAAAAAATTGAAAACGTATTTTTTCAATATAGCTTTTAACTGAACTAAACTTCTTAAGACGCATTCTAAACAAGTAGAGGACTTTTAATTAATTGTGATTTTAAACCAGGTACTTTTACTTAAGTTATTGTAAAGCGCCATAGATAGATAATGTATTATTTGTATGCGCGCTATAAAAATGTAAATTTTACTATTATTATTATTACTTTCCGACTCAGAAAATCCTCTTATTTTTTTCGGAGGTTCTTAAAGATATTGATGTAGTTTTAATAGTTTCTTAAATCTTTGGGGCTCTAGTACTAGGTTTCTTATAAACCGATTTCTTATGAAAAAAACGAATCACAACTGAACACGATCAACACACGAAAGCTAAATAAAACAAAGATTATAACAGTTCTAGCAGGTCTTGTATTTACCAAACATATAGAAGTTTTGAAGGAAATGTTTTTTTCAGTACTGGAGTTTGTTAAATTTTTTGGTCATTTGAGAGTCTTGGTTTCATGTAACAAATTTCTTATAAAAAAATAAGTATGCCTGTAATGCATGTACCTTGCACAGTTTTGTAAATTTTTAGGAAAGGGAGTAAAGTTATATTTACAGAGATGAATTGTAAAGAAATACGACCTTCTTGTCAAAACTCAGTAACAAGCTAAGAACAAGGTTTAGCCTTGAATGAGTCATTTTAGTAATGATTTATTAATTTCTTCATCGTTATTAAATCTCTTTTAAGTCCCTTCTTCACAAGTCTGGCGGGGGATTAATGGAAAGGACCTGTCTTCTTTTAAAAAACTCTTGATTTTGCTACATTAACTCTAGGAAAAACATTTTGAATTAATCATTTTTTATAAGAAACGCTGTAATTGGCTGTCTTAGCAAAGTAGTTTTGATATCAAACGTAACTTTAGAATCTATTTTATCAGATAAAAGTTTTATGAAATCATTTACACTCAATTTGGACTATGTAGTTGCTTCATCCCCCTAAATCAAATCAGTTTTTCTGGAATCCAATTTTTTCTAAAGAACACAATCTAGATTAAAAGCAACTTTTCCAACGAAGTTAAGATTCATTAAAATTGTCTGTGTAAAGAGAATGTAATAATTGGGATTTTTGGTCAAGTATTTGACATCATGCAGTAACTACCATTTTCTACAATTTTCTTATAAAAAATGCGTTTGGACACCACAATTTTTCAGTAAACTGTACCTTTCATTTCAAATGAATAAGATATTTGCTCAACTTATAGGATGATTTTGCGTCATCTCTTTACAATGTTTTTAAACAAGGATAGGGTTTGTCGATTCATCGAATCGTATTTACCTTTACACCCATTACCGCACGATCATATTCCGATCTACAATTAAACGCGGGCGTTCTGTCTATTTTCGCTTCATCTTTATTTCAAACATATTACGACAGACAAATTTGTTTTCCTTTTGGAAAATTGCCAGTGTGACTGAAAGCATACGATGGTTTTATTATATAGACAATGTAGCTGTGTAGCCGTAGGCGGTAGGCCTAAATAGTAGTTGCTACTTTCTTTCAATAAGCATTAGGTCAATAAGGAATAAGGCCTGGATTAAAGTGTTTTTTTGGCACAAAGCATTGATGATAGCAATGACTCTATGGGATTGCTTTACCGGCTTTCTCTTGCCAGGAACATTCAAATAAACAGGTATTAAGGGTAGGAGAGGCTGCTAGCTTGTCGTTTAGCAATTTAGTATCTTCAAGGGAATGGACCAAAGGGGAGTTGCTTGTGGGACAAAGAATTAGTCTCAAGGCTTGGCTCGGCTCTAGAAGTTCCTTAAGTTTTGCATAACTGCAGGAAGATAAAATTTTGGAACCGATGGGCCTAAATTTACGACAGCAAAAGCGCTGAACGAGGCTTAATGATATTTACGGAAAGCACCTTTGTTTACATTTTCTTGATTTACTTGGTATGGTCTCGTTAGCTTTATTTTCAGCGCGGAAATCACAAATACTTTTGAAAAATTGCACAGCCTCTTTTTGCGTTTTTGTTGTCGTAGATTTAGGCCCATAGTTTCCATACTTTAACCCCTTCTACAGTATATTGTACATTGAAAAAAAAACAAATTACAGAAGTATTTTTAGGTAGAAATTGCAAATGCGAAGGCGTCCTCCCACTGGGCGGCTCCGCGGCTTTCTCTCGCACCTTCGCAGTGCCATCAAAGATGCTCCAATTTTCTGTTAACTATCTAAAGGACATAAAATCTGTTCAAATCGACCTTTGCTATCTTTTAAAACAAAAACAGGATATACCTTCACTGGGATTATCTTAGCACTTGAAACGACAGGGGAGTGTTCATATTTTGTTATCAGCTCAATGGTTAGGCCAATCTTCTATCTCAGTACTTAATGCACAGTACTGTTTATGCAACAGTGAAGAACAAATAACAAAACATCCCGAAAATGCTATAGCGGTTGACCCTACTGTGCAGGAGAAAATTCTTCTGGTTTTTAAAAAACATTTGAAGTCGTGATAAGTGATTTCATTTTTGATGGTTTGATAACGTTTAGGCCACACGTCTTTTATCCACTGTAGTTTGTATCGTTACTTTCTTTAGTATTAGCTAAGAAAAAAGAGAGAAATGTGAATTTAACTAGAATTCTTTCTCGTAGAGCTTAAGCATTTGATTTCTTGATTTAAACACTTTGTAACTACGCTCTCTAATCAGCGTAGAATACCATTTAGAAAGGGATGCGACTCTGTTTATAAAGGTTACTTCACTGTTAACGGTGAAAAATAAACGAATATAGTATTTTTCAAAGAAAAAAGGGTTCTTTATCAATCATTTGAGATTAGGGTAGGTTTTAAACCCCCAGGACCCTCAAGTTTGACCTCAAATAAATTGTAGCACCTCTGGGCAATTTGCCCCCCCCCCTTCAAACCTCCATTACTTCAATAAAGATGTATTTGCTCAAACAGCCCTCGGTTACTCGATGGTTTAACTAGATACTGGAGGATCTACATTTAACCTCATAGAAACAACATCCACAAAGAGACTTTTAACCATAGTTAGGTCTATCCTAAACTCTCTTAGTTTTATCATCAGGAGGTAATATTTAGTTGTCTCTTCTCTTTCGGAATACAGCATGCTTCAAAGGCCTATCGGTTTAAGAACATTTCAAATATGCTTTTCTAATTCTTTATGCCATAGAACAAGGTTGGGGTTTAGTATGCAAATTCAAAGCATTCAATATCCAATTTTTGCATGATGCTTTAGCCATGGATTAATAAAGATCTCAGTTTTGTGTCATTTTGAGAACTCGGACGACATGTCCTTCTCTTGAATAAGCTTTTCTTGTGTTTAAAGAGCTTCTTAATAGTAAAGTAACTGCTTATGGGCCACCCTGTAGACGCGTTTGTTTCGGAAAAAACCTTCGAAATATCCAAATGCTCTTTTCTATTCGTCCTTTCATCGATATAAAGCAAGGCTCGGACTTTGGTGTGTCTCAAGAAGTTGAGCATCATTTTCTTAATTTCTTGGTCGGTATCACTGATGTCGACCTTTTCAGCTCACAGGTTGAAATATGAAGCAGCACAACGCTAACATCGGATTTGTGGTCACCACTTAGCGATCTGGTGATTTTTTACCCCTTTGTCGCGCGGTACCTTGCCTTGTTGCCGCGGTACAATCGTCAACCATCAAAATTTATTGCTGTTATCTCTCAATCCCCCCTTTCGAAGCAACCAGAGCAACCTTAACAGCTGCAACAACAATCTTATTTTCACTCTTATTTTGGTTGAAAAAAGATGTAAAACCGAAGTCTTGATTGTAAGGCTATCAGGAATTCAATAGACGATACTGTAAAACATGTTTGATCTCATTTCGCGCAATGCATGATGGAAATATACTTCTTAGCGACGCATAGCTATACCAAATTGCCATGGACTAAATGTTTTGTTGCTGCTTCGAAGCTGCAGTCGTTTTTGTAACTACGTGTCGCTAAGCGGTACTTTCCTATCATGCATTGCTTGAAAGGACATCCAACATCTTTTATAGAATAACTGCTATCATCGTTCCCGCTTGATGGTATTTCGGTCTTAGGAAAACTTTATACAGAACTTGTACGACGATGTATCGTACGACCGTTTCTCTAGCCTCAAGTTGCACCGCTGAAAAGCTAATGTAATATTGACATCCTTGGGTGTATCTGTTGTAAACCCTTTTTATATATAAGTCTAATCCATTTATCTGAAGATTCTGTTATTTTACATCATGCTCTGAAAAGGTTGAAAGAGAAGCGCGGGAGACGAATTAAGCCCCTATGAATTGCGGATTTCCTTTGCTATCTAGGCTTTGTTTGTATTTTTTCAAAGATTTTCATTGATTTATTTCTTTTTGATCTATTGATAGCAAATCAGATCCGAGGTCCTTTCATCCCAACAACCAATTTGTAACCACGAAAGGAAGATAGTAAAAGGACGGATTGCTATGAAGAGAAGTTTTGCATGGAAAAATTACTTCGAGTTTAACCCTCCTTTCCTTCTGGTTAATTAGATTTACTCGATTGTATAGAAATGTTTGGCTTTGCGAAACCTTAAGAAATTCTCTGGGGAGCTTCCTAAGAAATCTAGGAAACTTCCTAAGCAATCTTAATGACCCTTATGGATAACCATGAAAGAAATCTGCTTTGCTGCTGTGCAAAATTAGCCCAAGTCCAAAAATAAATCTGATGAATGAATATGAATGAATATAACTCGATATTTAAGAAGGTAGGCCTACAGAATTGCATGGATCATAATAAAGTTCCCTAAAACCCACGAGAGAAAGAAAGAGACCACGAAAAGAGTGGATCTGGTATTGAGTTTTTCTCATCAATACGAATCTTGCATTTTGTTCCAGTAAGAATTGCAAATATTATGAAAGATTTCTTTATTCACAATGTTTTTGTAGATATGAAAACATTTTGGAAATTAAAATCTTGATAAGAATCCAAATCTCGATAGGATATCAAATCTATAATAATAGAGATAGGATTCAATTTCATATCTTAATCGTCTAAATCCTGGTCACGGCACCAACTCGTGATGTAGTAGATAATCCATATGCACAAATAAGATGAAATAAAAAACTGAGTAATGTGAATAATACACAACAACTTCCTAATGTTTTGCAATTAAGGGATAATTTCTTAATGAGGGATTGCTATAGAAAGAACGTATGAATTTCTAGACATTCTCCACAAGTCCTTGTTTTCATATGTCTTCTGATATGCTGAAGTCACTCTGGCAATGGATAAACCGGAGTGGGCACAGGGAGACAAGGACTGGTGCAGCAAGTTTGATAAATTTCCTCAATCTGATGCTGGACGTCGTAAGACTGGAGGCACAAAAGGCCAAGGCCTAAAGCGTTGTGATTTATCATGGGTTTATCACATCACATATTCGTTGAATTCATTTCCTTGAGACGCCAGCGGCTATCAGTTTAATCAACACAGCCTCAACTGATACCGTTCCTATCTTTCACGATACGTTCTCTTTCTTTCGTCGTCGATTGTTTTAGTTTGCCCTTCTGCTATCACAAAGACGTTTTGAATTTCGACGCCGGTTTATTAAATTCTCAAGCATTCCCACATTTATCAGTTTAACAATTATATCTCGAAGTATTCATGCTGTATTCAATTCGATTCAAAAACGGTTGTTTTAAAATATCTTTTAATTTTCTCGTACATTTCTCATATGTGCATTTCACAGCCAAGCGGTTAGTAGGAGATGTCAACCACGCAGTAACATTTAGAGCGTGTTATTTTCTACTACTGTTTCTTATTTCAACCATCGAAGACTTGTTTTAATTTTTCTTGCAAATCGTAATTTGTGATTTCGGCCATTTTTCTGAACCATTTTGAATTTCTTTTCAAAAGCCACTTGCCATGGTATAGTGACAGCCTCGTTCCGATACAAAACTGGGTGGCATCAGCGTTAGATTGTGCTAAAAAGTACTGCTCGCTTACTGCAGAGGTTTAGAAACTTCCTTTCATAAAGAAAAATAAAAAGGTCAGAAAAAGTACCCAATAATATCCAAGATAACTTATTTCATTCTATCAACGATCAAACCCACTCTGGTCTTGTCTTTTAAGTCCTAAAAGAGTTTCGGTTTTCTTGGAATAAAATCTGGTGTTCTTTGGCAGATCACCCTAGCATCATTGAACAAATGGCAAGGTAGATGTGATTGATGTCAATGGTTTTTACCTTCTAACAAGCTGTAAATCATGGTTCTTCACCCTGACATGAAGATATGAATACATCTCATCCAGCACGATATGCTGCTGAGATTTAGTCAGCCATGTTTCATTTCAACCTCACTAGATAATACAGCACCATTTAACATTTCATCAAGTAAATCAAAGAGACATGATATTTTTCAATAAGAAACGTTTTTGTCTGACCGCTATTTGGTATCGTTCCAAAGTGAGAATTTGACACATGCTCATGATATTTTGGTTTGGTTTTTCGGTTTGGTCAACCATCGAAAACATTTCCTGGCCCAAGGCAGCTTTCTTAAGCCAGGTGTAGATAGGTTTCCTTGTTTTCCTCTTTTCTGAAAGAATTGTCTGCTTGAGGTCTGCCAGACGGATTTTTCTTATCTCAGACCTTACCTTGGTCTTATCATCGGTTTATTAAGGGTGTAGTTTTCTAAACCTCTCATTCCCTTTACCCCTCCCTTACTTTCCTGGATATGCAAGATACGGATTAAGATAAGACCGGAAGAAATTAATTACAAGACCAATTTAGATTTAGTTGATAAGCCTAAATCCTGGAACAGGCTACATCTTGTTCATTCTTCTTGATGTATGGAGCGCAGCCCATATATGGAGATACTGAAACCTTGGTACAACATCCCTAAACTATTTTAAAGGAAAGAGATTTACCCTTTACAAAAGCGTCCAATAGAATGGTTTATAAATGCATTCAGGCTCATCATAGGGCGTCATATTGACAAAAGGGGTGCTAAATCATAGTAACTCAAATGTCCATTGTGCAATGGTGGTTTTCTGATCCTAATTTGAGCATCGTTCTTCGCATAGAATTTGAGAATGTGGCATGGATGTGTTGCTGGATTATCTCATTCTAGGCCTGTTCTTGAATTCAACTTTAGAGAAGAGATTTTAGGTGTCAATAGTAAGCCATCAAACATTATCGACCCTGTTAGATAGAAATTATGAAATCAGCCAAAAATCACTAAAACGAACCAAAAAACCAAGGCTTGAAATCTTAGATAGCTGTCAATCACTGATCTCAAAATAAAGACTGGATTGAGCATGATGTTGTTCCTGCATTGAGATGTTGAAGCCTATTGCTTTGGCTTGCCAATATGGCTGCCAAAGAAATTATTTTGCCTGTATTTTTTGCTAACAATAGCTGCACGATTCATCAGGCTCGTTCTATGCATTCATAACATTCCAACAATCATCATAGAGAAAACAAACGCCTGGTTGAATCTCCATGTATTGAATTGGGCATACCAATATGGCCGCCAATGACTTCATTTCAGAACGACAGATGCTCGATCCAGTCTTTATTTTGAGATCAGTGCTGTCAATTATGGCTGGTTTGGCCACTTTTGGCTGATTTTAGGGGATTTGGCTAATTTTGGCTGGTTTTGTTTCAGTTCCAACGATTACCCGCCTTGCTTTTGTAAAGCCTTAATAAATGTTGGTTATTAATCTATATTAAATAAAGCCTTCAGTCCAAGTTTCATAACTTTTTGTACATTTGTCTTACTTCCCATGATTGCCTTCTTTTGAGGCTTTTTATGAAGCAAAATGTAGCCTGTGTGCAGACAAGACCACTTTCAGAAGTGTATGTCCTGCACTTTTCATAGGGTCAGTGCCTGTGCGCAGGCTATAATCCATGATGCACTCTTTTTTTATGAGGACAATTTTATAAGAACATGAGCCTCAAATTCTGCCAAATACTAAGAACAAGCTAAGAACAAACCGAGGCTTGCTAGTTTTGCTCAATATATGAATAATTGGAAAAAACCAAAAAACTGAGAAAAAAGATAGACAAGCAGATTGGCAGCCTACTCGTGTGCCAGATGGCCCAGAAAAGCAGCAATTTGCAACAATCAACACATTCAATAGCAAAAGCAGGCTTTAAAAGCATTAACTAAGTAAGAATGATTTAAGAACATTTAAGGCTAAAAATTTTATTTAAGAAGTATTTGAAAAGTATTTAAGAAGCCAGCTTCAAATCAAATTTACTGGTTCTTATTAAAAAAGAGTGTAAATGTTGGTTGCTAATCTTCAAAAGTCAAAATCTTCTAACTAATTTTCTTGACTTTGGAGAATGCAGCTCTACTATACGGTTTCCTATAAAATATATCTTACAAACATTATTGTTGTTTTGCTAGACTGTGCGATAACTTGTGGGACGGACTACGCTCCAGTATGTGGTTCAGATGGAACAACGTACGCCAACCAGTGTGTGATGAGGGTGGAGTCGTGTGTCCAGAAGAAAGTCATCACCGTAGCAAGCACTGGTGAATGCCCAGAAGGTATGCCAGCCTCAAGTTTCCTTTTAGGAAAACAAACATAACTGGAAAATATCCTGCCTGGGGATCTTGGTTTAGGACATATTTCGATTCAGGCTCACCTTATTCTAGGGACTGGGCACAAGTGCGGGGCAGCTCAGTAGAGATCTTGAATACAGCGCAACTTCACTCCTGCGCAGTTCCGTGAACTCACTCTTTTTTATAAGAACCAGTAAATGTACTTTTCTACCAGTTTCCTGATACTTTCCTGCATCTTTCCTGGCCAATCTGACACCCCAGTGTGTTACCACTTTGTATTTATTTCCAAATATCATGGTTATTTCCAATAATTCTTAGATTGAACAAAAATAAGCAACTTCAGGTTGTGCTTAGCTCATTGAACATTTGACAGAGTTCGAGGATGGTGTTCTTATCAAACGTTTGTCATAAAAAGGAGTATATTAAGTATTATGGCTCCAATCCAAAAAGTCTTGAGCAAGACTACGGCGATCCAAAATCAAATCTTAGCTTCAGCGTCCGTCGGAAATGTTTTTAATCTTCCATTCTATTAGAAAAACGGGTATCTAATGAAAAAGATTATAGCTCTTGAAATTTATTTTCTGGGATGTTCGCCCTCTTGACTCTCTATGAATCGTCCGCTGATTTATCTTGAACAGGGAGAGCCCTGTATACAATTTATTTGCACATTTTCAAGTTCACTATATTGATATTCTCGTCATATTTGATTTTAATTGCAAAATGTGACACAAAATGCGAAACTACTTACAAACCTGTATGTGGTTCAGAGGGCAATACGTATGCAAATAAGTGTGTGATGAAATCCGAAGCATGCGTTCACGACAAACAGAGCACAGTTGCTAGTCAGGGAGCGTGTAGAGGTGAATATGAATGATTTCGGTACATTTGAGAAAGCAGCCTTTCTCATGGGACCGCGCAGAAGAACGTCTGAGAGTGAGAGTAAATGAGTTAGGGTAGCGTGGAAGCTTATGAAAGGCCACCAGAACGGGTACGGTAACATGCACTGACTCACTACAAATGGTTTTATGAGAGGGAGTGTACTTACGTTATGTTGATTCCGTTTGTGTTTAGCCTGCTAGCCTATATGGAAGACCAAAAGGCATTTTATTTCCTTAAGGCGTAAGGTAACATGCATCACTGCATAAGTAAATGAGGTCATAGTATGTTGATTGAGTTTATGTTTAACGTGCTAGCCTATATGAAAGACCACAAGAGGTCTTATTTCTAGAAGGGGCTGATTAGCATGCACTACACCACGACTGCATAAAGTGAATTAGGGCCTATTATTTTTAATGTTCCCATTAGTGCAACAGAAATTCATATTTGCATACAAAATGAACAACTGCACATCTGACAACCCAAAATTATTCCAAACAGTGGTTTCAAACCCCAAGCCATTCAGAATATCTGGAACTGAAGCAGATAGGGGCGTAGGAGCCAGGGGGCACCCCAAGATTTTGCAAAACACAATTCCCTGTCTTCCTTAATGGAAAAAAGTACCCTTGAATCGTCGTGCCCCACCTCCAGGTTTGAGATGCTTCCTACATCCTTGGAACCAGCTTGTTTACAGATGCACCCCACTGCACCTACCGCATATTCTTTTTTCGATAGTGATAGGACAGCCGAGACAAGATAGAGCATGGCTGCATTAGAGATACAAACTCAGATAAAATTTTCCTGGAAATGATAGCCTTGATTAGTAACTGAAAGATCTTATTTCTTTTGAAATGATTATGAACATTCAGTTTTTCCTGCTATTAGACTACAGTGCAATCATTGAGCTGTTCGAAGATTTTTGACAAAGTCAGAAACATGTCTTTGTGGGAAGTGCTTCATCTTCTATTTCAATCCATAGTGGTCAAGTTTTAGTATTACAGTTCTATTCTTAAATTTTCACACTTGAAGAAAAGGCAGTTCAAATGTTTTTTGTGTGCCATAAGTCTAATATGATTCATGTGCTTTTTACAGCATGATATTTCACCATTTCTATCTTACCAAATGAATTTGAATCCATTTATAATGTTTGAATTGGCATGCCTAATGGAATTTTCCATGATAAATTACGCGGAAACTCGAGTATATCGTACATTTGTAAAATGTATGGTCTACCACAGCAAGCAATAATATTTCACCATTTCTATCTTAGCAAATATATTTTTAATTCGTATGTTTGAATTAGCATGCCTAATGGAATTTTCCATGATGAATTACGCGGAAACTCGAGTATATCGTACATTTGTAAAATGTATGGTCTACCACAGCAAGCAATAATATTTCACCATTTTTATCTTAGCAAATATATTTTTAATTCGTATGTTTGAATTAGCATGCGTAATGGAATTTTCCATGATGAATTACGCGGAAACTCGAGTATATCATACATTTGCTATCTGTGTGGGCCACCACAGCTGTTAGACTATGGTTTCAGCTGTTATTTCGCCCGAGACGAATTCAAAGTCCTTTTACATGAAAAGCAAACACTTCAATTTGTTTAAAGTCACCCAAAGCTTTGATATTCGCGAAACTGGCCCACTACAAAAGATGGCACTTTCCTGACCTTTAAGTCTTCGTTTGCTTTATGGGTAAAATGTTTTCTTTGAGTCAAGATATGTTTTGGAAGCACATTTGTTAAGTAAAGATCCATGTTTCTGTGTAGACAGAAAGAGTTCGTTTTCGCCATGGAACTCTTAAAGTAATCTTATTGGTCAGCTTACTGTATCGTGGGTGTTGATTGGTTTTCCTACACTATACCAATCATTCACCTCTTTTCTGATTGGCCTATTTCGGTATATAAATCAGTTATGTTTCTATTTCGTTCTCTTTCTGACGTATTGATCTGTTAAGTGTCAGACGTAAGGCTTTAGTAATCTTAGTTTTCGCTTCGCTATGCCCCCCTGTCTTTAATCAAAACTTGGGCTTCACATGCTGTGTTGACCGAAATTGTCCATGCAACGTATAATGTTGGCAAACTGGTCTCGGTTTATGTTTTTCAAGTTGATTCCGAAGTCTTGTCATGACTGCCTTTCTGAATCAAACAGTAACTTCAGAAGAACTGTCTAAAATCTGTCCTTATTAGATAACCATTTTCCAATTTACATATTCTAAAATTTTGAATTAATGCAATTCTGCCTGAGCTTTCTTTAATGCATTGCGTTGCTTCAGAACTCACAAAGGATCTTGGGATGATATCTCCGAGATTTCCATGCGCTACTTGGAAATTATCCAATATGAAAGGATTAATTAAAAAAATAGTCATCACTCAAATCAATCTTAATCGAATATATTTGTGAGAATAGAAAATGACCCAAGTAGTATCGAACCCGCTACCACTGATTTCAATTAATGCTATTGATTTTCGAAATCCCACTTCCTCTGCAATACCTTTTATTATGAATTCTATGCCTAACAATAAATGAATTGAAGGGTGGGTGTGAAGAATTGATCAGATTTGTTTCGACAGAGAGGAAGATGCTGAAGATGATGTGTGGTTTTACATTGGGGGACAGGATAAGTAGCTGAGAGGTTGCGAGGAGGGTGGATGTAGAGTCGATAAAAGAGTGGTTAAAGAAACAGCATTTGAGATGGTTTGGGCATGTGTTGAAAAGAGGTGAGGATACAGAAGTGGGAAGAGTATTAACAATAGAAGTGGCAGAGAGGGACGTGAGGTAAAGGAAGACCAGCAAGGTGAAAGAAAGATGTGGTTGAGAATGATATGAGGGTGATTGGAGAAAGGAATGGCAAGTGATAGGGAAAGTAGGAGGAGACGGATCAATGGACCAGTCACCCCTCTCCCTCGGTGGGAAAATGGCCGAAATAAGAATCTTGTTCGTGTGTGTATGCCTAACATTAACTGAATTAATTCTTTTCTAGCTGCGCCATGCGGAAAAGCAATCGATCTTGTTTTCGCACACGATGCCTCTGGAAGTCTGAAGCCTGCTGGATTCCAGAAGATCAAGGACTTCACCAACCAACTCATTGACAGCTTCGACGTCAGCATACAAAAAACCCACGTTGGTGTTGTCGTGTTCAGCCACATAGCCAAAGTCGCTGTGCGTTTGGATGAGACATTCGACAAGGAAGAGTTGAAGCGAAAAGTGCAGCAAATTCAATATTATGGCTACACTACGGCCATCAATGCTGCTTTACAGACTGCCGATACGGATATGTTCTCCTTGAAAGGCGGTCTACGTCAGAATGTCCCATTGGTGCTGATCGTCCTAACTGATGGGCGCTGTACTGATTGCAAAGATGTGAAGCCTGCCATTCCTGCTGCCAAACTCAAAGCCAAAGGCGTCAGCATATTTGCCATCGCCGTCGGGAAGAAGGTCAATGTTCCAGAGCTGTTGTCCATGGTGTCTGAGCCACCACAAGAACATTTGCTCCAGGTTGAGTCTGTTGATAAACTATCCACCCTGATTAAGAAGCTCTCTGTGAAAGGCTGTGCAGGTAAAGATTTTTGGAATTCTGTTTTCGACTAACACTTTATAGGCCTCTTTCGAAAGTCAGCGGTAAAGGCAAATTTACAAGAAGCGAATTATTCGTGTGAAGCGAATTCTTCGGATGTCGTCTATTGTTTGAAAAATCAATGAATTGCATTGATTTCAACTTTTTTTGCTTGATCCGGAAATTTGCCTTTACAGAGTCTAACTCTTTATCCCGTTTTATGGATGATTTATTTACAATTTGACAGAGACGAGGTGATATATGCACCATTTCATTTGTCGTAGTATTTGAATTTGGAAGAGTACCATCGATAAACCGGTGCATGCCACTTCTCAAAAGTTTGTTGCTCTCTAGATCTCACAAACAAACCAAGTGGTTGTACTAAACTGCAGAATCACCCTAATTTTATTGATATTTTCATTCTGCTAACATGCAAACCTCTGTATACGAGATGATAATTATTTGGTCATTACAGTGATAGATATATAGTCTCCCATCATGAAAAGCAGTCGTACTAGGGTCATGTCAGGACAGAAAATGAGGATAGAAAACCAGTCTAACAACAACTAAAAAACGCTTATTTGCAGGGAAACCTGAGATAAGGTCTTTAGCCAACAGAAGATATACAAGTTTTATTTGGTTGTTGGAAAAATAATGTTTTGACTGACCAAATACTAATCTACTTAATTCTTGATTGTGACCAAGCTGATGATGTGATACTGAAGATTTAAACAGAGATGGCTTTTACAAACAGTCTTTTGATGAATATGTTTCTCTTTTACAGCCAAAAAAGGAAAATGCCCTGCACCCCCAGAGGACGTCACATGCCCAGAAGGCACAGGGAATAGTTGCTTCGGAGATGCAATGTGCGGTGGACCGCAAAAATGCTGTTTCGACGGATGCTCAAGCAAATGCGTCTACCCTCTTCTAAGTATGTGTTTTGAAACTTATTTGATACTGATTTAAACTCTTTCTTACTTAGGTTATTCGGTTTTTCTTTTAAAGTCATTGATCTTGGTATGGCTGAATCTAATCAGAACCCTTAAAATACCTTTGCAGGTTTGTTAGCAGTAGCTTTGCAATTATAACTGCATTTTTATTCCAAGGAATGTTCCTTGCACTTCCACTTGTATGACGTAATAAAGATAGTTAGAGCAACGAATAATATTTGATTATATCAATTCTTCCATCATTTCAATTTTCAAGACAAGAAATCAGAAGGATCCTACCTAGGCCTTCTAACCAGAGGAAGAACATTTGGAATGATCTGTCTATAGACAAGAACTGTGAAAGTGCTTCTTAGATAGAGCACAAAAACTTCTACCAATTTAATCTTTTGCATATTTTGCGTAATAGAATAGACGTTTTACAATTTTTGTTATTTGTGGATGAAACTTGTGATGTCAGGCCAAAACACGAAAGTTTCCCCCCTTTTTCATGCGTATCAAAGAACATCAAAAACTGCATAGTTGAAGTTTATTTATTGCTGCATAGTTTTGGCTTTCAAGAATATTTCTGGAAAAATTTCATATTAGTTCTCAAAACAGTTAAAACAGCCAACAGTATTTGATTTTATTGTATAATTTTGAATATCAAGATAATCATGAAAAGGATTTGATGTATCATCAGCTTATTTCACATCTCATTATTTTGATTCTAGATTGCTTAACACCAATGGAAATCGCCTTTGCCCTGGACTCATCTAGCAGCATCCGAGATTCGGAATACACCCGTATGAAAGCAATTGCGAAACGAGTCGTCGACTCTTTCTCAGTGGCACAAAACAACACCCGGTTCTCCGCATTGTTGTACAGTACTAATGCAGAAGTGCAGTTCAACCTGGTCCGGTACGATAGTGCAGCCGGTATCAAAACAGCAATCGACAACCTACCGCACATGAAGTCCGGCACACGCATCGACAAGGCATTGCGATTAGCAAAGGAGAAGATATTCAGTCTGAGCGGTTACGTCAGACAGCGTCGTCCTATGGTGCTGGTTGTTGTGACAGACGGCAGTACAAACCGAGGATCTGAAGATCTCGTCATAGCATCCAAACCTCTGAAGGATTTCGGTGTTAATGTTATTGCTGTGGGTGTAGGCCCTGAAGTGAACAGATACGAGTTGTTGAAATTCGCATCCAAACCGACTGCAGAAAATATCTTCACGTCGAAGAACTTCGATGATCTCATACCGAAAATGTTTGATTTGACCTCGAAAATCTGTAGAGGTATGTAAATGCAGTTTTCTGTACTGAATTGGAAAAATATACAATACCAGAAGAGATTAAACTGAAGCTTTTCTTTATCTTATCCATTGCAAACAAAACTTAGCGATATATCTTTAAACTTAAAGCAAAACTTAGCGATATATCTCAGGAAAACAATAATGCCAACTATTCAAAGCTTCTTATTCAAAGTTCGATCTTTTTAAGAATTTATATTCTGATACAACTGGTTTTTGTTTTTCAAGTCATGTTTGTCAAATTATCTTTAAGACCTGGATGGAGACTTATCGAAGTGTGGCATGGACTGAATAAACTTAGACGCCTACTTACTTTGGCACTAATCCATTAGAACATCGAATGCAGTCTTATGACCCTATGTTCTACCCAAAAGGGAGTAGTGATCGATAAAAAGATAGGAAGAAGGAATTGAAAGGTAAAGAAAGGAAGAATCAAGAATTTTAGTTCGATGAGCTTCTCACCTTTCTATCTTGTCTTTGATGACTGGGGTGGAGATGTTCTTGTTTCCACAGACTACACTGTAGCTGAAACTGAAAAAGAAAATGAGAATTTTCTATATACGAATGCTTTAATGAATATGGTATTTGATACATTCCTTTTATTTACAGAAAAACCTGGCACTTGTCCAGTAATGAAAGAGAGACAAGACTGTATCACGAAAGTGGACGAATGTAAGAACGATTTCGAATGTTATGGCACATCAAAATGCTGTTCAGACGGATGCAGAAAGATCTGCAGAGATCAATCCGGGGGTAAGTGTTGTTGATCAGTTGACATTTGTATATGGTATCTTTTTGATGATGCAGAACTGCTGGAAATTCAGGAACTTCGGGGAAAATATGGGTTTACTACTGGCCCAAGAATTTCTTTGTGTATTTGATGATGAATTGCTCGCGTAAATTGGAGATAGCTAAAATCCTGATCAAGTGAGGGAATCATCTCTCCGAATTCCAATATTCTCAGGAGCTATATTCTTTGAAAAGTCTTGATTTATCTCTGGCATGTCAACCGTTTTCTAAAGACTTCAGATTTATACTTTGCCTAAAAGAATGTGCCCTAAAACTATGCAGTTTAGTTAATCACGAAGAAGAATCAACCAAAACTGTCCATTTCAGCGTTACTATTACCGAGTATTCGAATAAGTTTTCTTTCTTAATTCCTTTACTAATTTGTAATCGTCTTTTTTTCTAGTTTGCCGACGTAAGGTGGACTTGACATTTGTCATTGACCACTCAGACAGTGTCGGAGCTCAAAACTTCGAGAAAGTCAAGAATTTCGTTTCTCGCACGATCGATAACTTCAAGATAGGCCCTTCTGATACTCACGTCTCTGTGATCTGCTTTGGAACCACTGCTAACGTTGAATGGACGTTTACGGACTACCCCGGTCAAAATACCAAAGCTGCCAAGGACTCCCTGCAAGCTCTCAGGTTTTCCGGGGGTGCCTCGCGATTAGATTTGTCATTTGATCTGGCCAATGAGAGAATATACAACACGGCATACGGAATGCGGGATGATGTTTTCAAGGTAGAATTTGTTGTTGTTGTTGTTGCTGTTACTGCCATTCGGCTTGCTCTTGTTTGACTTGATAAAATTGTTACTGTGATTGACTGTCCTTTTCATTTTTTCGAAATAGTGGCGTAATCGTGCATCTGATGCTCTATGACTGAAGCCATTAGTAGCCATATTGAAGGTCCCTTATAATGCATATACAGCTTTTCAATGTTGAGCATGAAACAAATTTCAGGACAAAGTAATCTAAGTTTAGGGTAAAGATTCTTAAGGAAGAAGTGTTTCTTATATGTGGGTTTATCACATATTATTGTCTTTTAGCTTATGGTTATCATTACCGATGGTGGCTTCGGAAAATTGAGTGCAATGAGGGACAGCGTGAAATCTTTGAAAGCTAAAGGCGTCAACTTCGTTGCTCTTGGCGTTGGTCCGATTCAAGAACTGCCAGCACTGGAGACAATAACTCAGTATGATGAAGGAAACAGCCGAGTTCTTCTCGTCAAAAGATTTGATTTCTTGAAGCAGTACGCACAGGACATTGCTGATGTGGCTTGCTATGCGCGTAAGTAATTGGTTTTATGCAACGAGGGAGATCTCGAGAGTGAGGATTGCCCAGTGGTTAGATCACTCGACCCTTGATCAAGACCAGGATTCGAAAGCACTTCTGTGAGTCCAGGCAAAAAGGCAAAAGGAATCGCGAGGTATGGTCACATCTAAAGGAAAGACCAGGGTCGTACTGCTCGATTAGTCTACCTATTCAGTGGATCCTTTGTGATTTGTATGAATCAATACCTCACGAAGATAGTTAGCCTATTTGCCTATCAACTATCAATGCACTACTTCAATTAGTTTACCTATTCAGTGGGCCCTTTGTGCTTTGCACATAAACCAATACTTATCGAAGATAGTAAGCATATTCGCCTATCAACTCAACTTTCCATATGATCAAGGGATGAAACAGACGATGGTTTATATTGGGAAATGAGATCTCAGCTTTTATCCATGTAAACAGGTCATTAAGTATTACTTCTGATAAGCGAAAATTTTTTCTCCATCATATTTTTAGTAATGACCAAGTTGAAAATCTCTGTGTGATAAACAGAACTTCATTGTTTATCAAACCTTAATGGTTTTGATGGTATTGATGGGGGCCTAAGAGGTTGATAACGTGGTTTGAAAATTTTCAAAATTTTGTAGTAAAAGCTTTGCAAGGTAAGGCTTGTCAGCTCTACACTAACTAAAAGGGATGCTCTTTCGAAATTTCAATCTAAGTTATTTATTCTTGATATTATTTTTTAGCGGGAACTACTGTGCCTACGGATGAATTGAGGAGAAACCGAACCGAAGAAAAGGTGAATTATTCAAATTGTCACTAAATTTTAAAAATCTTATCTTGATGGCCATGATTATGCGTAATTAATGTATTAAGAATGTCGTCGTTGATAATGATATAATACACTAATAATATATTAATTACTATGATTATCATATTACGACTTAATGATTATCATATCATATAATCGTGCATAATTCTGGAAAAGCAATGAGAGAATTGAAGTCCTGATATTGCCTGCTATATACTTTCTTTCATGTTTTCTCTCCTTAGATTGCTTTGTTGCTTTATTGATTAGATGTATAAGGTCCCCAAATTTTTGTACGAAATGTTATACTGTAATGAAGATATTTGATATTGAAATGTTTATTATGCCTTTTCGAATTTTCGAATTCGCACTACAAAATATATTGTACCATCTTAGTAAATATATCACAATTTTTCTTTTTAGAAATGCGGGCCTCCTAAATGTATAAAGGGACCCAAAGGAAACAGGGTAAGAATCAATTTTATTGTTAAGAGACTTTGTACTGAAAGCTTAAAATCATACTTTTGATATCGTACCAAGAAATTTTGATGGTTTTTCTACTCTCCTTGTGCCGTTGTTTGCTAGAGCAATCAGTGTATTGCAACAACAAGAATACTAAAACGAAGAAAGAAGGAGAAGTAGTGACTAGGAATATCATCACCAAAACCTAATTGAATGGATTTTTATATTGTTTTCTTTCAATTTAGGGACGTCAGGGACCACCTGGACCCCAAGGACAGGATGGACCAGAAGTAAGTAAAAATTTAGTAAACTTCATGCAACTTGGTGTTATCCTATTTTCATGTTTCGTCCATTCTAATATCGCTGTTTAATATCATTCAATTGACCATGATATTTTGTATTGTAGGGCAAACGTGGTCCAACAGGCCCTATAGGCCCAAAAGCTGGAAGAGGGGACCCTGGGCTTCAGGGATCCAGAGGACCCAGAGGTGACGAGGTAAGGAACCTACATTATAATCAACCACTCAGTATTATGGAAAAAATCATTGCATTTTGTACCATTACTTATTTACCTACTATAACTGGTATTATGTTATGCGACTGTACAACCATAATATCTCTTGCAAATTTCTAACATGTTAACCCTTCATGACATTTTTGTTCCAATGCATGAAAATTGTAATAGAAATGAATTTTCCCAATACCACTTAGATCTAAGGTGATTAGGGTTTGAGAAGTGCAGTTGAAATTTGTTGTGATTTATCAAATATGAGTTTTATTGATGCATTTTTATTTTTCAGGGTATGCAAGGCCTACCTGGTCATCCAGGAATCAATGGAGTACCTGTAAGTATAGTTTGGTTTTTACTGTCCTTTTATTGCAATTTGCTTCGCTGCTCTTTAAGAAGATCTAAACTCCATTCAGTATTCTATTTGACATCCTCTTCTGTATTCATTCTTTTCTAAAATAACTTCTATTTGATACTGTGCTTTTACTGCAATTGTCTGTGCTGTTTCATCAAAAGATGTACACCCAATCCCATACAGTCTTCTTTTTGGCACCTTTTTTGTGCTTATTCTTTTCCAAATCAACCTGATTGGTCTATCACTAAAAACATGAAGGACCTAATTTGCAGGATTAGATATCTTCGTCTTGCCCATCTTGACGCTAATTGTTATTTCCTTCAAAATGCAGTAAGAATTGTTCAAGTTTGTGAAAGATCGCAATATCTCAGCGTAGAAAACAACTGGCTGGCCAGGGCTATTTACTCCAAATAAACACGGCATAATTGGAAAAATTACTTGAGACTGTTAAGATGTCTATGCGACTTTCACTGAATTTTGATTTTACTATTTCAATCATAGGGAGTGCCTGGAGTCGAGGGAAGACCTGGAACTCCTGGAGATTGTGGTTTGAAAGGCAATATGGTAAGCTGGAATTTCTGATAACTTGTCACTAATACCTCTTGCTAAAAAATTGTGTCATAATTTGTATTACTGGCAATGCCCATGTGTTTTGAGGAAGAATTTGTTAATCCTTTTTGTGTACTCAAATATTGCTGTATTTCAACAGGGAGACAAAGGTGTCGATGGCTTTGGTGGTCTAGATGGATCAGCAGGGGCTAGAGGAGATGCTGGACCGAAAGGTTACAAGGTATGCTTAACTTATTCTTGCTTGAACGACTCATTGTTGTTCATTACGGTCTAGCCTGCTGGGGGCTTTTAGTTGCTTAGAGGTTATTAAATTGTTACTAATGTAACCTCGATGAAATGCTGTCTAATCCTTTCACATGGCCATGAATTCTATTTCTTGTCATGTTAGAATGAGAGCTAAAGAAACTTCGAACTACTGTTGTTCCGTTGATATTCACATGGAAAATGACAGATGATCTGAGACAAATTATATTACTTGTATCTTTTAAGCAAGATTGAATAGACAGTTTCATTCAGTCTTATAATATTTCAGTATACTAGATATAAAGTTTTCAGATTAAATGCTATTCATTTAATCGTTAAATCCTAAATACGATATGGTACTATTTAGAAATAGTTGATCATACGTCATAGACCCTTCGATTTTATCGAACCCCTCCCATTAACAGTGGAAATTTTTATGGTTGATAGAATCATAAAATATAGCTTTCTCTGCTATCTAAGCTTGTATTAGACCAAACGTCTTTCATCCTGTCATCATGTTTTTGTTTATGTTAGTGGTTGCCAATAAGCTGATAGTATTTATGATAATTAAGCTAGAATATTTCATGGACTTCATGTAAAGTATTAAAAAAATCAAAATTAAATTTTCATTGTATTTATTTCCAGGGACAACCAGCTGAGAATATTGAAAATACCATTCCTCGCCAAAAAGGCATCAAGGTTTGTCAGCTTTGTTTCTCGTTAGCATTGATCGAATAGTAAAATTTTTATATTATATTATTTTGAATTTCGCTACCTATCAAGGCTAATCTGTGGACTTACACTCTGTGGACAGTAAGCCCCGCATATAAGAAATAAACATTAAAGAAACTTCAGCCTACCACCGTGAACAGTATTTCCACTATATATTGTTTTTGCTTTGATCGAACTCTAGTGATTTTCAAACAGTAGCCTCTTTAATTCATGAAAGTTTTAAGGCATGGCCTTTGCTCTCTTAGGTAATAATACACATTTGATCATAGAATGAGCCCTTCAGTATAGGAAACAAGACGGCCAGATTCGATAATTAGAGTTTATCTGCTGGAATTTACTGTATCATATTACTAATTTGTTAGACTTTTCCTATTCTCAACTAGCCGATAAGACTGTAGCGTCTAGTATTTCTATCAATAAAATCTCCATCAAACTTACCACATGGTTTAATTATTATTTGGCCTAAGACGGAGGTCATTATTTCAAATTGGCTACCTTTAATTTTAGGGTGATGATGGAGGTCAAGGCTTTGATGGACCACGAGTATGTTGTTATTTTCTTCTGTATTATAAATCTTTGTATTTCTTGCCTTGTCAATAATTGCGAGTTCCACACATTAGAGATGAAGCTTTGATTGCCTCTTGTGTATCTGTTTTTTGGTGACATTGCTGTATCGGTTGGTTCGGGTATGTGCTTTCAGATAGGAATTTTTCACTTAGGCCCCGTTTACAATACAGACAATTACCCGGGTAGATATTTATCCATAAAAATTACGCGGATAGGCTCTCTGTTTACACTTAAGATTTATCCGTATAAATTTCATTCCGTTTACCTTCAGCGTTTAAAAACAATATAGCCTTCTTGTAAATCTGTTATCCAAATTTACCACAACACAAAACAAAAGAGCCTCATTATGAATATGTATGAACTTTTATCCGGATTTAAGCGTTTACACAAGATAGAATTTATTCGGATAAAAATTTATCCGCTTTTCTATCAGGATAAATGTTTTTACGGCAAAGTGGATGAATTCTAACACGGATGAATTTTGTAATGTAAACGGAGAGCCTATCCGTATCGATGTTTTTACGGATAATTCATTTATCCAGATAAAATTCTGCAGTGTAAACGGGGCTTAAGTGACTGGATTTTGATGTAGCCGCTTTTCCGGGTTCTGAGTTATTCAGTAATTGATTATCAATGTCAACATGTTGTTATCAGTAGAACTGTCCATGTAATATCTCAATTGAATTATACCAGAGCAGGCTACTGCATTCGACATATGCCCCCGCTGGGTCTCCTGTAGTAGAGGCATACTCTCGTATGATTCAATTACCCGCATTAGGCCACGCCTTATGAATTCCTGTTCTATTCCTTCAGTTAAAGCTAAAATTTTCTATAATTTCTTTTCCTGATTAATTTCTAGGGACCTCCGGGTGACGATGGCTCTGCTGGAAGGAAGGTAATAGCTAATTTCATATATATCTGATATTTGAACTGTTACTACAGTCTATGACGGTACAGAACTTGAGTATACCGAAAAAAATCGGAAACATAGCAAAACATGATAACTACTCATAAAGGTTTTGCGCCTGACACTCGTCAGAGTAGTGCTTCAGAAAGAGAACAAAAACGAAACCTAACGAATTGTTGTACCCAGATGTTGATCGAAATGTAAATAGTAGTTTTTCTGCTATGTTTCCGATTTTTCTCGCTATCTGATATGACAAATAAATGAAATGATTGTTCGATGCAGATTTCCGTAATTTTTTGTGCCGCGAGGGGTAACAATATTTTTTGCAAATCTTCACCCTCGTCAGCATTTCATGATAACTCAATCTCTGTTGTCTGAAAAATCTGTGCCTAATCTTTTTTAACTACCAATCTTCTGCATTGAAACTTGTTAGAAAACCAATTCTTTTGGCGCCCAGAAGCCTTGATATCTTTAGCTTCTCATTGCGAAATATCCAACCAATCCCTTTGTTTTCCTCTCCCTTCCCATCTGTAAATACTAGCTTCGTAGTTCATTTTATTATGACCTCCTTATCTAATGAACATTTTGGAAATTCCTCTCTTCTCTGGATCTATTCCCCCTTTATTCCCCCTTTATTCCCCCTTCAATTGATCTCAAAAGCGCATTGACCGTAATTTATTTCATTCAAACTACTAGGAGTGCCTACAAACATTTTGATTAACTAGATCAAACTTTAAAACAAAAAAACTATAATCTGAAATAACAGAGAAGTAAAAAAACAAATAATGAGAGCTTAAAAAATTGTCCATATCAAAACCTTCCTCAGTCAGCTAGATAATGCTTAGTAAATATATGTATAGCAGCAGACTTATCAAGGCTACTTCTAACACTGTGTTGAACATGTCAGGCGTTACTATTCATGGCAAGCCTTTAATATCAATTCATGGCCATTCTATTTATTCCGTCTTCTGAAATAACGTGACTCCTTCCACGATGTTTACTAATGTTAACTAATTATGTGTTTGAGAATTGTGGGACATCTATCTCGTGCGATCTTCTTGATAACCGACAATAATGTTAGTAATTGAAAAGTCTATTGTGAACTTAAAACGTTTTCAGTCGAGTGCGATAGCTTTAAATTAATGGGAAGATAACATGCAACACACAGATTGAGTCGTCACGAAATGCAACATTTTGGGTATGAACAAATGCAATTTTCTGTTCCATGTTTTTTGCTATAAATCCCTAAATTCAATCCAAATGAGTCCAGAACGAAGCAGGAGTATTTCTATAAATGTCTCTATTTTTGATTCCATTGCTTTTGAAACAAATAGATTTACATAGATGTTTCTGAATCCTTCTTTAAACACTTGAGATAAGTAACGATTATTAACTTTAAGCATAAAAACTGGAATAGGATTTGCAATAGTTCATATCCTTGAGGATAGTATTTTGTCCTAGCCTGCGATTGCTGGGGTCACTTGAAGTATCACGCAAACCGCGATTTCGCATGTCTTTAAACCATAGGTCAACTCGAGGTTTGGGGTTCAAGATAAGGCCCTTTATTAGGCATACCTTTTGACTCTCGTTATTTGCAAAATGTCTTATTAGATGAATGTTACACAAAACAGTATTCAAATTGAAAATAACATCAGGAATTAGAAAATTAGAATAATGGGGGATGTAGTTTGTGGACTTCGCCGTATTCTTTTATCATAAGAGTATTGATGATACAAGCTTTATTTATCTATTTCGAATTTTTAATCCAATCTTTCTCCAAAGAATTGCTCAAACTTGTTCGAGTGCAAGCTAAACAGGAGTCTGGGATCTAGTTGATATGACGTAGATTTAGGCAAGCTCCAAAGACCACTTCTTCACTCTGCTTGAGCCAGGTATAATTATAGAAGTTCAAAACTTTCAAGTTAAGGAAAATTCAAAAAGTTCGAAGGTTTGTGGGTGATCCTGAATTTAAGCCATATACGCACCCCAAGCCTCCTCCCTAGATACAAAATAAACCAACAATTCTTGATTGGCACCGAATTTCGAAAACCGAGTCACAATAAGATTAATGCGTGTAATGATTACCGTTTTTTCTGTCTAGATATTGATTCATGATAGTCTTGAATAAGGAAACTCAATTTTTGTTGTGCTAAACTTTTGGGATTTTTTGTCACACGACATAACATCACAACAACTTACCAACAACGCCTAAGAATGACTGGTGACATCGCAATTTTTTTTCGAACCATGCAACACTTATCAGAGTTTGATATAGCATTTAATTTCTTTACGAAAAGTCAAGCTTTTAACGTCGCATTGCATTATATTCAATGTATAAATATTCAAAAAATATCTGAATTCGTAACTGGATTTTTTTTTTTACAGGGAAGGCGTGGTGAAAAAGGAGATCAGGTAAGTTGATGTTTTTGAATGAATCTGAGATTATTTTTAGCAACTCTCATGACTCTTTTTTTTCTGACTTTTTGTTTGACTGATATCCCCATATTAAAACTCTGGTGTTTAATTCTTAGGGTGCTGTTGGAGCCAAAGGTGAAAAGGGAGAACTTGTAAGTACAGCATTAAGAAACTTAACTAATGTAATGTGTGTCTGGATATCAATTGACGGTGCTTGAAAAATGCTGATTGTATAAGAAAAGTAGCCAGGGCCCTGGGCACGAGATTAAGTTTAGGCATATTGCAATTTTGCAAGCCCACTTGTGTGAATATATTCCCATGTGTTAAACCTGTCTTATGAATTCACATATGCTGATAGGGAAAACATTAAAGCATATTTTATCGAAAAAGATGGTTTAGAAACTTAATTGTTGTACGTCTTTGTTTCACAGTTGATGTTGAGCAGTGCTTGAACGTGCACAACGAATGTATTATCCTCTCTCTTTACTGTTGAAATTTTACATGTAAATATTGCCAAGATAAATATGATGCTGAATATTATAAAATCTTTTCTAAATAACGAATATTTCTGGCTGGGGAACGAAAAGAAGCGTTTTGGTCTATTCGCTCGACCATGACCCTGTTGGCTAAAACAATTGCAAAACAAAAGACTGTGCACTCTCAATTTTGAAAAATTTGCACAAAAAGATACAACAATAGGTTTCTACACCATCTTTTTCGATACACTTTGATAAAAGGTGTCCCCAAATATCAATTATTGTATTTTTCAAAACATTTATGAACTAGTTAAAGAAATGAATTTTTAAAGTAGAAATACTGAAAGGGCCTAATTTTGACTTAGGCCACGGATTAAAGGTGACATTTTTTATTCACTGCTGGGGCAAGCCCAGGGGCCTACAGGGCAAATTGGCCCACAAGTCAGTACCTTAAAAAGTCTACTATCTAATGAACACCAATATGGTTTATGATGAGTATTTGTCTTTTGTCACCAGGGAACCGTGGTAAAGAAACAGAAAGGACAGAAAGGTCGACCGGTAAGTATCATGTTAATTTGGTCTAATTGATTGGCAAACCGAGTGTGTTGGGAAAAGTTGACATAGTTGCTTATACTCTCTTGCAAACGAAAATCGAAAGAATCGGAAAGAATGTCACTTTGTTGTAAAGATAGTAAACTGGGAAACAAAGTTTATTTGAATAATATATCTAGCTTCTTCTACTTTCAGCTAGACATGAGACTTTATTCCAAGTTTGACTGATAGCAAAAACAATATCAACAAGGCTATCTTCTGCCTGCATTTTTCTGGGTTTGAGTGATATGATCGATAGATATTGCAGGACATGATGTGAAATGATAGGACGTGATATGATATTAACCTTAGACCGTTTTTATGGTGCTGAATAAACGTACAGTTCTACAATTCACGTAATGTTTTGGTTGTAGGGTCCAGTTGGAAATCCTGGTCGAAAGGGAGTCTTGAAGGATACCGGTGGAAATTTCAATATTGATGTGAGTTTCTTCATCCTTTGAATTTAATTTCAAATGTTCAAATTTAGGGTCTATTATTTTTTCTATTGATCAATACACTGACCATGCCCTGACCAAGTTTTGCTACCTGTGCCAATCGTCTGTTTTTTTATAACCATAATTTGTCCACTTTGCGAGTGCACAAGTACACAACTACAGTTGAAGAAGAACATTTCTCCTTATAGATTGCAGACTCTTATGTATAATTATTCTGTGTTCTCGTATATCGAGCATTATTGTCAGGAAAGGCATGCTCATATAGAGTCGTATCAAATTTCTTGATTCTATTTCATTCTTTTCCTTCACTCAAATATATTTGCTGATTAAAAAATTTGATCTTTTTTCATCTCAGGGACCAGATGGACCAGATGGAGCCAAGGTGCGAAATTATGTTTTTATCTTTTCAATTGCTTTTTAGAATGCTTTTGGTTTCTTGTATTGGTTTCTCTCCTAATTTATTTGAAGTTAATTCCAAACTTGTCAACAAAGACATTTGAAGAAAGATCTTGGTAGAGAAACATCTGCTCTCTTTTCGTGCAGATCGGTATTTGTCACTAGAAGTACCGGTTTTTACAGATATATAAAATATATCTATCAAAGATACAGAAAATAATAAGCCCTTAACACGACCTTTCAGTCTTCAAAAATGAATATTAAGCATGTTTTAAATCAGAAAATTCTGAATGAAAATTGAGTCTACTCGAAAGTTGAGCAGGAATAAACTACAATCCTGAATCGCACAATATTGTTGTTTTTGAAACTCTACTCATGTGACCAAAAGGACGGTAAAATTCCTTCAAAACTATGGACTGAAAGTTGGCCAACTAACCTATTTATTACCAGATAATCTCAGCTTTCATGTTAGAATGAAACATATTTATTTATTGCATTTTAGGGCATGCGAGGAGACAAGGGTCAACCTGGCGAGCCAGCCAATGTGCTTGGTGAAAAGGTAGACATTCTTAAAAGCCTCATCTCAAGACAGTTGTTGCATTACTGAAATGTGTTTAATGTGATTAAGATTCATCCCAGAAATTCCTCAAAGGGATTGGAAGAAATTAATAGGCCTATAAACACATCAACACAAATAAATACTGTTGAAATAGAGGAAACACAATGTAGAAAATGCTGCATGAAATTATCTAAGGTGGTATTGAATAGGAAGTATCACTGCATGTATTGTTTTACGCTATTCACTTGAACACCCTGAACAGCTGGCCTACAATTCAATTCAATCCCATTACTGATTTTTAACCGGTTCTTTTCTGCTAAAGTGCAGTGGTCTCCGGATGCTTGTCCATTCAATTTCATGTATAGGATGATATCATTCATATACAAAATAGTCCCATTTGCAACGTAATATACGAAATAATCCCATAGTTTGAAATAGTCCCATATTCTACGCGATGTACAAAGTTCTCCTTTTTTCTGAATAGTTCCATATGCAACGCAATATACGAATTAGTCCCATATTTCGAAAAAGTCCCATATGCCACGCAATGTACGAAATAGTCCCTTACTTCGAGATAGCCTCGTGTGCAACGCAATATAGGAAATAGCCTCATATGCAACGTAATAAACGAAATAGTCCCATATGGAACGACGATATACGAGATAGTCCCATTTTTCGAAATAGTCCCATATGCCACGCTATATACAAAATAGTCCCTTATACAACGCAATTAAGTGAGTGCCTATCAAACATGGAACTTTTTCTTGCATACAGACTTCAAACAACGTGATGATCTTCTTTCTAGTCATTGATCATCTTTCATTATCACTAATTGACTTCATTTTTACAGGGTTTACCTGGACAACCAGGGCTCGTTGGAGACAGAGGAGAAAAGGGAAACAGAGGATTTGAGGTAATGTGCAATCTTTCGTTTGTCTGTTGTTGTTATATCAATATGGAATAGAAAATGCTGTTATATCAATATTGGAATAGAAACCTTTTAGATTTAAAGCGGTGGTGTAGCCTAGTGGTTAAGGCAATGGATTTCTAATCTTTGAAGGGCAACATACGTGGGTTTGAATCTACGAACGGTTCGAATCAAGAACTACATACCGTCAGCCAACTCAGCTGTCCATCCTTGGAGGTCGGTAAATTAGTAGGATATTAGGGATATTTGTTTAAGAATATTAATTCTGCAAGCCCAAGCTGCAGGTCCACATCAGCTGTAAGCCGATGTACTCCAAACCTAAGTTAACAAATAAAGGTGCTTGCTTGCTTGCGTAACATATTAAAAGTAATTTCGACGTTTGCCTCTTGAGCTGGACTTGGCATACCGATTGTCATTCAACATTTTTTGCTCATTTCAGGGAAGCAAAGGGTTACCTGGATTTCCTGGCCTTGTTGGAGAAGTGGTAAGTTATCCAGAGCACTAAATTCAGACAGGATGGTAGGACTGTAGGCCTATCAAAAAGGGATTGATTTGAGGTGTGGTGATGACCACTTTGCAGGGTTTTTTTCTAAATTAACAAGAGGCTCAAAAAGCAAAACCTACCAGAGTGGGAGTGGTTATGTGACCACGCCCATGTTTTCATTTATGCAAATATGAAACCAGTGGTCGCACAAACCATCAATGTTGAACAAATTACAAACGTTTTACACTGATGCAAATAGCTAAGTTAATCTAAATAGAACAGAACACGAGTAATAACAGAACAAGAGTAGAAACAGAAGAAAGCTACTCGACTTATAACTCATATAAGTTAAGTTAGGTGAATATAAACTAAAAAGTATTGGCCCCCCTGTGCCCCCCTACAAAATCACCACTGCCAATTTGTGCAATTAAATCAAGTGTGAGAAGATGATTTGCCAGCTCGCAGTATTTGCAGGCAAAACATTAATGGAATATCGAGGTTTGATCACAGTGAGAGTATAGGACAAGGGTAGCTTTGCTAGACTACCCTACTTATTATTCGTTTGCGCTTTGTGCATAAACCAATACATTACAAAGATAACAATAGTTAATTCGGTCAGTCTTTTTTACTGCTTTGAATGACCAATCACATTGATAGCTGAGTATGAAGAAATTCTATTAGGATGGTCACGTTTATTGGTCGTTATAGTTGCAAAATCCAGGGTGAAGAATTCGCTGTTGAGCATCGAAAGACTTGTAGTGTAGCCAGACGTATTTCACATATGCACATTATTTTGCCAATATGGATATATGAGCTTGCTTACTTCATTGGCTAACATCTTTATTTGTTTATAGGGAGATACTGGTCCACAAGGTCCACGTGGCAGAGATGGACCAGCTGGCAATACTGTAAGTTTGAATTATATCTCATCTGCAACTGAAGTCATCCTTGTTATTTTAGCTCAACATCTGGGGAATGTCTAGATTAGCCATTAAACAACTCACTCCGTCGTGCTTGGGAAAGGAAGTTAAACGTTTGATTTGTTGCCAAAAGTCAGAGCTCGAGCCATGCTTTTTGTTGTATTAGCCCAGAATTTAATTGCAAGGAAAAGCTCATTATTACAGTAGCAGATGGGGGGAATGAGAACCGAAACTCGATTTAAATTTGAATACATCTATACTATCTCAAATCATTATTATGCTTCATAAATCAAGGCTGTATGTGTCATCCAAACCAATTTTCTTGAATTAGGACCATCAACCTTATCGTTTATTAAATTTTTTAACAGGGAGCTGATGGTCCAAGAGGAGCTGTTGGCCTGACTGGTGAAATTGGCGATCCAGCTACTGTAAGTTAACAGAACAAATGTATACAATAGGACAGCCACAGTTGTTTAAAGATTGGTTAAGGACGGCTTGGTTGCTTATCTTTCCACTTTATATTGTAGCTTCACTTGTTTCTGGCAGGGATGGCCGGATGGTTAGACCACTCGACCCTTGTTCAAAGAGTCCTGGGTTCGAAATAACATTCAAACCTGTCACAAAGAGTGAAGAGAGAATTTCCCAGCAAGAGAGAGCACGAGGTGTGGTCTCATTTGGAGGGAAGACCAGGGTCGCACTGCTCGATTATTTTACCTATTCAGTATGCTCCTCGTGCTTTGTACATAAACAAATACCTTACGAAGATAATAAGTGTATTTACCTATCAGACACAAATATGCTTTTGAAGGTAACATCTAAAAGAATAGCGAAAGTTGAGTTGAGGCCACCACTGAATAAAACTATCAGTCGTTTTCAAGTAGAGAACGTTCGGCTTACTTTCCAGTAAAAAAGGGCCTCAAATTGCTTGATATGGAAACTGGAAGTGTGCATGAATTATCTGAAGTAGATGGGGTAGTTAGGTATCCTGGTCGTTGTTTTCCTCAATCTTTACGTTCAATTGTTCTTCTCGTATTTCAGGTAGCCCCATCGGGTGACACTGGCAAACGAGGTCAAAATGGATTCAAAGGTCTTCAAGGCTCACAGGGACCCGAGGGAGACAAAGGAATTCGAGGTCCGAAAGGCAAGATGGGAATGATAATTCCTGGAAAGGTTGGTGAAACTGGTGATGCAGGAAGTGCTGGACCAAGAGGAGACCCTGGCCTTTCAGGTTTGTTTACGTCTGTGTGTGAATTACTTCAGTTTTTTGTGACTTATCATTTTATTTCTTACATGTTTCTTATTTCATAGTATAGGACATTATTTTATTTCTTACATGTTTCTTATTATTTCATTGGACATTATTTTATTTCTTACATGTTTCTTATTATTTCATTGGACATTATTTTATTTCTTACATGTTTCTTATTTCAAAGGACATTATTTTATTTCTTACATGTTTCTTTCATAGAACATCATTTTATTTCTTACATGTTTCTTTCATAGGCCATTATTTTATTTCTTACATTTTTCTTTCATAGAACATTATTTTGATGCATGGATTCGTTCGTATCTAACTATAGGAAATTATTTCCAGCTTAACAGTTTGGAAACCTGAGTGGTATTTTCTCATTTGAAATGAGATATTTTTGTTGGTAAAAGAAATATGAAAATCCTAACTGTTTTCTGTATGCATCAACTTTGAATGATTACCTAGCAACGTAACTTCTTCTCTCTTACTTGAAATAATTAATTTGAGAAGAAGTCCTCACATCCTGCGGGTGATTCCTTCACAGGATAATTCCTTCAAAGGGTGGTTCCTTCAAAGGGTGATTCCTTCACATGATAATTTCTTCAAAGGGAGATTCCTTCGCATGGTGATTCCTTTCGTGTCTTTGAAGGTTTTTCAAGCTTATCTTGTCAAATGCCTATTCCCTTTATTCCAGGTGTAACCGGAATGGAAGGAAACGAAGGTCCGGCTGGTGCTGCTGGAGAGCCCGGTTCCCCAGGAGAGCGTGGTGCCAATGCCATAAGAAAAGACGGACTGGACGGAATGATGGGCCCACCTGGAATCAAAGGTGCAAAGGGGCCCATGGGAGATCCTGGTATACCTGGACCGAAAGGTATGATGTAGTTTTGTTTGCGGTGTTAATAAGAAACACTAATTGCCAGCTCAGGCTGTCTAAAGAAAGTTCCGAAACTCTAGATCTAGATTGATAAGGAAAAGTAGAAAATATGAAGCTTTAGATGGGAGCCTATGATTTCAATTTCTAAAATTTTAGTGACAGTTTAGTTGTTTATTGGTAGTAAAGTATGATAAAGGTTAACGTAACTCAGAACAAGTGTGATGAACTTCTATTTATCAATATCTAGTCCATATCAGCACTAAAAGTTGGATACACTATATTTTCTCAGATGTTTCATACTTAATTGCATTATAACCAGTGTAATAATGTCTGTTTATGTCACTCTAATTTCCATTACTGATATGGCACTGATTTTTGGTGCTGAAAAATATTATTGTAATAATTTAATTCAACCAGTTAAACCAGTTTTTGGTTGACTAAATAGTCTTACATTTCTGTTAATGATTCTTTTGAAAGGTGTGCGAAGAGTAGTCGACAATCTTTGCCGAGAAGGAACTTGCCCTAAAGGAATGCCCGGTGATACTGGACCGCCCGGTAACACTGGTAACCAAGGAGACCAAGGTTTTGAAGGTGGCCGTGGACCCAAAGGTAAGTCGTACCCAGATTGACGAAAGCTCACTTTTGTGACGTATGTTATCACTTTCTTCGTTCAGCTCCGACTCACGTGGATGATGGAGGATTGGGTGAATACATTTGGTCAGGTGCTAGTTATCTCGTGTATTAAAGAATTTGCTATGTTTTTAGTTAGTTTGCACAGAGTATGAAATACCAACTATTTACCTACTTCAAAATTAATCTAACTAACTACAAAAGCGTATCTTGATATAAAATTTGAAATCTGATATAAATCTTCACCCCAGGTTTTCAACACAAATGTCTGAACTGCCCCCCTGGAGAGCAAGGTGTTGGTGGTGACTTCGGGACGCCTGGAACACCGGGTGGTGAAGGCCCCCCAGGTCCAGCAGGTCAACAGGGAGAAGATGGGGAAGATGGCGTCCAAGGACGTGATGGTGCTAGAGGACTGAATGGATTACCGGTATGGTTTTGTTCTCTTTTAGAAATTACGAGATATCTTACCTAAAGATCGAAAACCTCGCAACTAATGCTTAGCCATCAGAAATAGTTATTGTTTACATCTATCGTCCGTTGATTTGTTCGTGTTTCCTCAAAATGAGATCGTCCAAGGACCTCTTGAGAATAGCGAATTTTCAGATAGAGAAAGATAAACTTCGATTTTAGAATATCTTTCGATTTTTGACTTTTCGCACCAAAACTCTTGCATGTTTTGTTCATTCAGTAAGAACTGTTTTTATTGGCCATTTACCATGCCGTATCAAAGGAAAACATAATGCAGAAATTACTTAAGTGACACCTCTGTTCATTCTTCCGCTGCTATTACAGGGTGCAATTGGACCTGCTGGTCCAGAGGGGCCGCGTGGAGAAAAGGGAAGCGTTGCTGACCAGCCCGTTGCCATACCTGGAGATGAAGGTGCTAGAGGACCAAAAGGACAACCGGGACCTCGTGGAGGCAGAGGCCCTCTAGGTCCAGGTGGCTTGCAAGGAAGAAAGGGACTAAAGGGTACTCCTGGTGTATCAGCTGCCAGGGTAAGAGGCTATTGTATGCTTCGGTTATAAATTGATGTAATTTCAAAATGTGACTACATCTTAGAAGAATTGTAGAATAAAAATCTACTCAAATATTCATACCCATCGATTTTATATTCCTTGATGCAATACAGTAGGAAGTGAAATCAGTTAGAAATACAATGATGTATGTCCAGCAGTGAAAATGAAGCCCAATGTATCTCTCCTTTGCATTAAGTATAAAGATTGGATTGAGGATAATTGGCTCTTGTTCCATGGTTAGAATGTATCCACCCCCTATCGGTAAAGTTATATTGGTGATGAAAGAAGAGTATCCGAGTTGCCTCCGACTGAAGTTGAACAACCTTCCTATAATAATTTTGAAGATGGAAAAGAGCAAAATGTACCAATACTCTGTTGCACTGGTTTGTGATTCTTATGCTGTCTAATAAAATTCTAATAGGAATACATTTTTGCCATTCTAATCATAGTTTTTCTGAATTCCGAGCAATTCATGCCATTATCAAAAAATCACTCTAAATTGATATTTTGTTATCAAATGCTTACTCGTCTCTGTATGCTGATTCTGTGGGTTTTTTCATAGGGTGAGCGTGGTATCCCTGGAGATAGAGGAAGGCATGGTGATAATGGTGAAGATGGATTTCCTGGCGATCCTGGTGAGACGGTTTTCGGAGACAAAGGAGCTAAAGGAGACCAAGGAGATGCTGGCTCTAGAGGAGACGTTGGACCATCTGGTGAAGACGGACCAAAAGGACCCCCAGGAACTGGACCACCAATTGGTGAGAATTTTAACCTAATTTAGAATACAAACGTGTCAAAATATATAGCGTTTGTACTGTGATAGATGATAGCTGATTAATTAGATCACTCGACCCTGGTTAATGGACTCGGTTCCATCTTTGGACCCATCACATAACTGGTATAGTCTATCTGACAAGTGCATAAGCACGAAACTCAGAGTAACAGAAGGACATGTCTGTTTTTTAATGCGTTCATTATGCTTTATAATTGCATTATACTCAAGTATATCAAGCACAATCGCCAGGATAGGCACTCTCTTCTCGAGTTAGGGTACCTTTGATTGACGACTTATCCAATGTTATTTCAGGTGCTCAGATCAGAAAAGGTTCCCAAGGAATCCGTGGTGAGATGGGTGAGGACGGAGACCCAGGCACTTCTGAACAGGGACAACGTGGTGCCACCGGAGATCAAGGACAGAAGGGAGAACCAGGATTAGATAATGTTGGTGATCCAGGTCGTCGTGGTCCAGCTGGTAAGAAGTTTTAGAATTAGTTTACCAATAATTTTTTTTGAATGGATGAGAATTAAGTTTCATTGTATTTCCCTCTTGATGATACCTGAAGGGAAGATTCGCTAATGAAAAAAACTTTCACAGTAAGATACACTCTGACAATCAGATATTGCTAGAATTACTGGAAAATTACGAATTCACACTTGGCATCTGGAAACATAACAACGACTCAAGTTTTTCGTCGGACACTCTTCCGCGTAGTAAGGGAGAAAAAGAGCCAAAATTAAACTAAATTGAATTATTTGTAACACTCCAAATTTGGCGAAAATTTGCTTCTCAGAGAAGAGGGGATGATCGCTGACAGACAGGTTCAACCAATTGTCACAGGCTGTTTAGTGAGGTGAACGACAGATAGTCCTACTTGAAAGGGAACTCATTCTCTCTAATCAACACGGGATCAATGGTTTTGATGTTTTCGATTCTTCTCGCTATACTGAATCTCTGCACAGTCAAAAGACATTTTACTTCTGTTTTCTTTCAGGTCCCCTTGGTCGTAAGGGAGAACCCGGTGAGAGTGTTGAAGGAAATCGTGGACCGGTTGGAGCAATTGGAGACATTGGAGACAGTGGGGCAAAAGGCGCACCTGGTCCTGCTGGTCCCAAGGGTAGAGCAGGTACGTGCCTTAGAATGTACCATAAATTAAGTTTTATAATCTTTCCTTTTAAGATATTTATATAATACCTTGTTAGGCCTGTTAATCGTAAATGCTGGGTGGATTTTTTCAAACATCTTTACTAATTTGGAGACATTTTCGGTTTTTTTCTCTCTGAATTCGTTAGAATGATATAATTGTCTTTCAGAATGTGGCTCTCTCCAAGCTCCAACTGACGTTGCCTTTTTACTCGACGCCTCAGCCTCATTAAGACAAGAAAATTTTGAAAAGGAGAAGTACTTCGTGAAAAAAATAATCGCAGATATCTTCCCAGTGTCTCCAGATGGCAACAGAATCGGCATTATCCAATACAGCACGGGTGCGAAAGTGGAGGTGCATTTCGATGACTACTTCGCAAATCGGTCGCTCATTGCCGCCATTGATGACATTCCATACTCCAAGGGACAGTCACGTATTGATCTTGGATTGAAGCTTGCTCGTGATGATCTCTTCAAGTTTAGTAAGGGAGCCAGAAGAGGTGTTCGTAAGGTAAGTGCTGTTTATTAGGCTAGGCTGCACTATAGTAGACAAAGATATGTTACACGGCAGAAATTAAATTTAATTGACTTGCAACCTAGCAACAGCAACAGTGATATGGAGGATATATGAATAGGCCTAAGATATGAAATTTGCTGATGAAAAAGCACTGATGACGTAATTTGGTTTTCCAGTCGTTCCGTTTTATATTAAATCAGTACAGACCTGGTGGAGGCATATGTCCATTGCAGTAGCCTGCTCTGGTATAATCTAACTACCCGTGTTAGACCCTGCCTTATGAATTAATGTAAATATTACATGGCTCTGAAGAAGGATTTGATCCGAAACACGAATTAATGCCCCATTGTGGATAAGCCTGGAGTTGTGAATACACCAAGGTTACTGTGCTAAATTATTGTCCTGGTTTAGGACAATGGTTAGCCCGCTCGCTTGTGTTCGCAAAAAACCTGGTTCGAGACCCGGTGGGGGCATATGTCAATTGCATTGGTATCTCCATTGGAGTACCACAGGGATCCGTACTTGGACCACTATTGTTCAACATTTTTATAAATGATATTTTTCTCATGGACCCAGAGTCTGAAATGTGCAACTTTGCAGATGACACCACCCTATACTCATGTAGCGAGTCTCTAGACGATGCCACGATTAGGCTACAAAATGACCTCCAGAAATCACTTACCTGGTTTACAGAAAACGGAATGTGTGCGAACCCTAGTAAATTTCAAATGATGTTTCTGGGTAACAAGCGTGCCAACAAATTATGCCTAAATATCAACGGACAATTTATTTCACAAAACGAAGAAGTAAAACTCCTGGGTGTAAAAATTGACAGCAAATTGACTTTTGAAACACATGTCAAAGAAATATGTGCTAAGGTAAACCAGAAAGTAAGTGCTTTTCGGAGAGTTAGACCATACCTGGGAATACAAAAGTCACAAGTCCTCTTTAACTCTGTTGTAATATCGAATTTTACTTACTGCCCCCTAATTTGGTTATTTTGCAGCAAAGCTGCAAATCATAAGATAAATAAATCACACAGAAGGGCCCTAAGAGTGTTATACGATGATTATGAATCTACATTCGAACAACTTTTAGAGAAAGGCGGAGCAAAAACGATACACCAAAAGAATTTACAAGCCCTTATGACAGAAATTTACAAAACATCGAATAATTTAAATCCTGCATACATGGCAGAATTCTTTATAAAAAAGGATGTACCGTACAATTTACGTAAAAAAGATCTGTGTAAGCTCCCACCCGCAAAGTCTCTAATGTTTGGAACAAGCTCACTTTCTTTTAAAGGAAGTCTGCTATGGAACAGTCTCAGGGATAATGTAAAAGGGGTCAATACAATCCAAAAATTTAAGAAAGAAATACGCCACTGGGATGGCAAAAATTGCACGTGCCATATATGCGCATAGGCCAAGAGGATGGTTTTTAATTTATCCAGTATTAACTTTTTTTTTTTGTGTAATTAAGTTTTAAATTTTAGGATTCCAGTTGGTTTAAATTAGTATCAGTATTTCTAGAAATTACTATTACTATGTATTTACCAACTTTAAATATATATGAAATGAAATGAAATGAAATGAAAAAAAATTGCAGTAGCCTGCTCTGGTATAATTATCGTATGACGAATATTCAATATCCTGAATTCGCGAACTATTTTTTAGAAATTTGGTTCACATATTTATAATTATTTGAGATAACGCAATGTCATCTATTACAATAATTATATGCCATAAAAGTATAATACATTACAGTACAGTACAATATAATTACAGTACAATGTATAATTAGCAGAAGCTTTTTGGTAAGAACCATCTTCAATGCCAGTAAAATCTTGAATATATTGATATCATCTCCCTCTCAGGTTCTCATTCTCATTACGGACGGATATCAAAGTCGTGCTGTGGACATGATCCCCCCGATTTCCATCGCTCAAGATCTGAAAGACCAGGGAATCTCCATCTTTGTCATTGGAGCTGGAGTTGAGATTGATTGGAATCTCCTCAAACAGGTCGCATCGAATGAGAGATTTGTGCTGGAAGCTGAGAACTTCGATCTTTTGCAGAGCAGGGTTGGGGACGTTCAATCTGCTCTTAGAATCGGTTGTTTGACGGCTAAAGGTAATTTTTATAACACCTTGCTGATATATACCCAAGTTTGAAAACCCTGTGTAAAGTGGTTGGTTATAGAGCAGTGAATTGAAAGACTACATTCTGTTAGTCTTTAACCCGTTTATTTTCTTTTCAACTCTCTGTTGTCAGTGAGCCTTTTTTCCACCGATTACGTCAGTTATCAAGGGTTACCCACTTTGGAAATATTAATTTCAACATTATGATCATCATTAAGTCTTTGAAAGGCCTCATCATAAACTTAAACATGTTGAACATTTTCTTCATCTTGATTTGTGCTGTATTTGAGGGGTAGTGAACAGAAATTGCTGGAAAGAAAGCACATGCCTACTCAAATAAACTCAAACATTTCCTTCAATGTAAATGAAGTATTTCTTCTTAGAGCACATGATACATAATGGTAGGCTAGGTTAGGATAGGTTAGGATAGATTTAAAAATGGAATGAATCCATTGGATATTAATAAACTTACGAGTACATCGCAAAAAAACAAGGAATGAAGGTAAACTCCAAAATATTGTCCATAATGTCCTACTCCGTTCCTCAAAACTTTACTCAACCAAAATACAAGAAACAATATATTCAAAACCTACTTGTGCGGACTGATCTCATGTGCGATATGGATTTCTCGATACTTATGAATTTTAATGAGTAAAGAATTTTAGAAATTAGACAAAAACAAAACAAATGGTGTAAATTGGGTTTTTTTTGTCTGATTTTGGATTCAAAACCGTCTTATTTGCCTCTCATTCATATAGGTCCAAAAGGAGAACAAGGTTTACCTGGTAATGATGGCAAGCCTGGAAACGATGGTAAAGCTGGACGTAAAGGAATGCCAGGAACCTCATTTGGTGGTAGCCCAGGACCTCGTGGTGCAAAGGGAGCCAAGGGAAGCCCGGGTGTCGGAATACCGGGCAGTCCAGGCTCCTTGGGATTGATGGGCTTCCCTGGTGTGAAAGGTAATTTGATTCTCTCTGTTCTTTCGTGTCTGGATATTAAAATATTTATCCTTACAAATATTGATCTTTCTTCGTGTATGAATATTTATCCAGATAGAAAAGTGGATTAGTTTCTATCCGGATAAATTTTATCTTGTGTAAATACTTTGATTCGTATAAATTCTTATACAGATTCATGTTGAGGCTGTTTTGTGTTGTGGAACATTTTTATTCGGATTTAAAAGGGGGCTACACTGTTTTTAAACGCTAAGGCTAAACGGAAAGAAATTAATACGGATAAATTTATTTGTGTAAACGAGAGCCTGTCCCTGTAAATTTTCTAGGAGAGATATGCATCTGGGTAAATGTCTGTATTGTAAACGGGACTTAAATATCAATCTTTATTTGCATATAAGACATTGGAGAAATATTTGGCCAGTAGCAATACAGAGCTATACTTTTCAGAAAGAACTCAAATGTCAAATATATTATTTCATCCGATGAATCATTGACAAAGTCGGCGCAGCACGATAAAATGTATTACACAGAACTAACCGTGTGTTTCGTCGCAATGATATTGCAATTCAATTTCACTTTGTAAGTTTAGAAGACATGTGCAATCACTCCCACGACTTGGTAGACAGGTAAGTTTTCAAACAGGGTTTTTATTGATAGCTGATTTGAATTAGTTGTCCAAATGAGTTATTGTGTTTTTATCAAGTTCCTGACTGGTGGGCTAATCAGCCTATTAAGCCCCTGGGCTTGCCCCAGTATTGGAAGAAAAAATGCCACTTTTGCTCTATTGGCTTTGATCAAAATGGGGACCTTTCAGTATTTGTACCTGTAAAATTAATTGTTTTAGTTAGTTCATAAATACTATAAAAAGAAAAATGAGTGAAATCTTGGGGCCCCTTATTATGTTTTCTCAACGAGTGAAAAAGACTTAAAAAATCCTATGTTGATACATGCGATTTCTTTATTTTCTAAAATGTTGATGCTGAATATTTTAGATTTTTCTTTTTAGATAAAATTAATTTTGTTGGTTTCTTTTGTTTATAGGATCAAGAGGCGACGATGGAAAACTAGGATCTGATGGTCCGAAGGGTTTTAAAGGACGTCCTGGCCCACCGGCAACTGGACCTGCACCAACTGGCCCCAAAGGTTTCCCTGGTCTAGCAGGTCCCAAAGGAGAGTCCGGAGAGAAACGTAAGTGTGTGCCTCTTTTTAACATACCGCGTCAGAACATTGATATTGGCTGTGTCATATTTTGAATGGATGGTGTGCTAAAGAGATTTATCTTTTGTAGCAGGAAGTGTTTTTGTTGAAAAAGGCACTGACAGTTACCCTATTTTCACATTGTATTTCACATGAAGATTTAGGCTACCGTTTCAAAATGTTCCCCTCAAAAATTTAATATTACTACAAAAATTTTGATTCTTGCATTTTTTAATTTAACTTCTAATCACTTGTACGTCGGGCGAAACAACAATTTTCATTATTATGCTTATATCAACTCTGGGGGATTGTGTTCCTGAACTTTTTTTAAACGCTTACTTACTGAGAGATGTATCAACTATCAGCGATTGTATTTATCAACTTATCTAATCTGCAAGCCTAACCTGTATTTGTCATGATTTTTAGTCTGCCGTGAAGTACTCAAAACAGATTTGGCCTTCTTCCTGGATTCTTCAGCAAGTGTCGGCATCGAAAACTTCAAGAGAACCAAGAAGTTTGTTGAAGCCATTGTGAAATACTTCGACGTCAGTCCGGCTAACACCCATGTCAGTGTGGCAACTTACGAAGAAGAGACGAAGATAGAGTTTGACTTCCTCAGATACACCACTCCTGCCACGCTGTTCCAGGCTATTGACAATATTGGTTATCGCAGAGGCAGGGCCACCTATATCGACTCTGCGTTGATTACTGCCGACCAAGAGGTTTTCACTGCCATCAACAAGGCCAGGCCAGATTCTTTCAAGGTAGATTTTTTCGATCTGATTTGAAATGATTACCTCCCAAGTATGGGTACTTCATATATTTTCTAACTTGTGGTGTTTTATGCGACTAAAACAAATATTTTTGCTGATTTAATAAGAAATTTGGAAGCTTAACATTCTGTATCTGTAGGATGTGCCTACTTTACTGCACCTTTGCTAAACCCTGACTGTTCCTTCGTTTTACCTTAACTTATCTATTTTGTATTTTGGAAAATATGATGAATTCCTCCCCTATGCAAAATTAATTCAAAACACAGCAATAAGAATATTAACATTATTATCAGCAAAAACAATGGTAAACCTATAAATTCTGTAAGCCCAGTGATCCAAACCTTCTGAAAGATGAGCAGAGTAACAATTGGGGACAATTATGCAGGAAAACAAAGCTAGCAGCTTACATTTTTTAGAGACACTGGACTCCAAATAAACGAAAAAGCCATAGAATGCTATTTAGGATTTTTATGTATGGGAATACCATACCTCATTATCTGAAACTAGATTTTGTGATATAAACTAAGTAGGTAAACTGTCCTAATTTCGATGCAACGTTATAATGCTAACGTATCTTTTCCAGGCCGTGATATTGATAACCGATGGTCAACAATCAACTCACTCTCCTGGTGAAAAAATCGAGGACCTAGCAGTCCTAGCTCAAAGGCTACGCGAGAAGGGAGTTCGTGTTTACGTGATCGGCATTGGTGCTGAGGTTGATCAAGTACAGTTACGCTCGATGGTGGACGAGCCTCATCATCTGTTTTTGAAGAAGGATTTCAAAGAATTGAATCAAAGGATTGAGCAAGAACTTCTTGAGCTGAATGACCTCGGCTGTAGAGGTGAGAGTTTTTGCTCTTTTTATGATTTCTTGGGACTATCGCCCCCCCCCCCTTTCAAATATAATATCTATCATTCCGCCGTCTAGTTGCTCTCTTGTTTATCATGGTGACATGGCTGCTATATTTCCCAACCAATTCAATTCGAATCATTGAATTTTATAGTTGGAATTCTATAAGTCAAGCTATTGATGTAAAATAAGTTTTTTACACGGCCCAAGAGAAGATAGTGCTTATCTAGCTAGGAACTTTAATAAACGTTTAAACAATCCCGATCAAAAATAAAAAACTAATATGATTTTGTAAGTCAACAGAGACATAGAAAACAGTAATATTTAATTAGAGGTAAGAAAGAGGTTTTTTGCTATTAATTACATTCTGGCTAAGTTAACTGTCTTTGATTTTTATTCCATTAAAACTAACACTTTCCATGTGTAGAGATTTACTATTGATTGTTTAAAGACACGTTAGAGGAAGACTATTTCCCTGACGTGCATCATCACCATCATCATCATTGATTTATTCATGGAAGGCTCCGAATAACGGCTACTGTATCGATGTTATGCAACGTGTGCCGTTTGCAAAATCTTTACTATTTTGAATCCTCAAAAATGATCTTTGAACCTGTTACTTCCAAAGGTGAAAAGGGACGCGAAGGTATTCTTGGTCCTAAAGGATCCAGAGGAAGTCAAGGAAACGCAGGCCCGATAGGCAAGAAGGGAAGCAGGGGAGATCCAGGTCTCAAGGGAGGCCCTGGTGTTGCTGGCCCACCAAGCAGAAGATTTGATCCTGGTATGAAAGGAAACAAAGGAGAGAGAGGTGTTGGAGGACTCCCTGGTCTGCCAGGTAATTTTCATTGACAATTTATTGTATTTTTCATTGCTGTTTGTAAGTGATGGAAGAGCAACTGAGCTATTCAAGTACTAATTGTTGAGACACCTGAAGAATTTGTAACCAGTTATCCAGTTTTGTCATCAAAAATTAACAGTTCCAACCAGAGTATGGAAATTACTAATGTTGCAGGGTAAAAGGTAGCAAATTCTGGGGAGTTTTTTTGAAGTGGTAACGTAAAGTTTCCCCTTGCCTTATTGAATTATTGCTGTTTTTTTCACATTATCGTCAGAGATAAGAATTAGAGCCATTCTCCATCCCTTATTAACGAGTTTCCTGACTTCATTTAAATGCGATGTTTGAAGTATCTTGTATTTATAAAATGAAAGAATTGAAATTCTGCCATGAACAAAATTTAAAAAAAGGTATTTTTCATATGTATGCAGACGTTATTGATAATACAGTACATCCTCGATTATCCGAACCTCGATTATCCGAACCTCGATTATCCGAACGCCAAAAGTTTTCATTAAAAAATTTTTTTTGCAAACCAGTTCTTGAGAAACCATCGAAATATCCGTTGTCTGCTCAAACTGTTGGCAAATATAAAAGTCATATCCAACGGAAGCACAAAAATAACACATTTATCCTTTGTTATTGTTGTTATTATTACAAATCGTTGTTGAAATTTACAAAAAAACTGTTGCCTTAGTTTTGTTGTTGGTCTTTCCGTTTGCCAAGCTTTTCAATTTGCATTCAGTTTGGGCATCCTGTGACGTTTCAGGACGATGATAATAATCTTTATAGCAAGTTTAGTTGGTAAAATGTTCTTCCTCGATTATCCGAATTTTTGCGTATCCGAACGGCCCAACAAAAATTTGAGTTCAACCTGTTCGGATAATCGAGGATGTACTGTACCGCCTTTGTGCTGCCCATTGACCCATAAAACATCAACAGACTTTTGTCATAATTCATTGAAATATTTATTTTTCGACAGGCTGTGTTCCCACCGATAACAGCGCCGATAAGCCACTGGACCTCGCCTTTTTGATGGACGCATCGGGCTCTCTTTACTACGATAACTACGACAAGGAGAAAGAGTTTGTAAAGCGAGTCATCTCACTTCAAAACGTGGCCAAAGGGTACACCCATATCAGCGTGATGTCTTACAGCGAAAACGCAACGCTTCATGTGAAATTCAACGACCACTACGACACTCGGTCTATCAACGACGCGGTTGATAAGATCCCGTATGAAGCACTAAATACCCGGATCGATCGGGCACTTTTGCTTGGGAAGAAGGAAGCGTTTTCAACCTCAAATGGAGCTAGGCCGTACGCCAAAAGGGTAAGCTAAATAGTCACTTATTGTCCTTAATAAGAAGCATATATAATCAAAAATATTAGACCGCAATTTCTCGTTTCCCTCGGTTTCTTCCTCCTTCCCCCATCTGAACTCTTCCTCTATCTCATAGTATTATGGAAATTTCCTGTTCGTTGCACCACTCCCTCAAAGTTATTTTCGTATCTTTTATTAACTTACAATTATCAACTTAGTTTTACCTCAATGTCTCGTTTCCTTCGCTCAGGGGAAAGTACAGTTTCTCCCTTCTTCTTCAATTTAGATTCCCCCTCTCCCTCATGATATTTTAGGAAATTCCCGTTCGTTGCACCACCCTCTTGGAGTTGTCATTGTATCTAATTCATTATTTCATCTCCTGAATAGGTTGCAATACTTCTGACAGATGGACAGCAGTCGGTGGTTCCAGGCTCCATGGATGTTGCCAAAGCCTCAAAACTACTCCGTGATGAAGATGTCGAGATATTCGCAGTTGGAATCGGACCTGAAATCGATTTGATGCAACTTGATGAAATGGTTTCTAAACCCTCGCTGGTGTTCTTTGCTAGAGATTTCGATCGCCTGATTCAGGAGATTTCAAGAGAAGTCACTATTGCACTTCGTTGCACTGGTAAGAAAATCCTAATTTCTCATATTTTGATTACTGGATGTTGATAATCTTACGAATCCACAGATTTAGGAATGAGCCTGGCTTTTTTTGGTTACTTATGCTAATTGTTCTTTGTTTAAAAGAATGGCTGTAAAAATTTACTCCCAAAAAAGTAGGGTAACGTGAAAATGATTTGTTTAAAGCATAATTGAAACTATTCTTTGAAAGTCATTCTCTAAAAACCACTATTATTCTGCATTACCCTTCTTTTTGGATTTTCTGGGAATATGCTTTTTAAATCCATACTTCTGAAAGAAGGCAGATAAAATTCCGATAACCCCCCTGAACTCCAGTCAACCAATTGAGTAAACTAATGTTACCGTCAATTTTACTCTTGTCGTATTACGTTAGTATACAACTCTCTAATCGATTACTGTCTCACTTATAGGTGGTCCCCCTGGTCCTGCTGGAGAGGTTGGTCTGCGAGGAAATCCTGGCCCCCGTGGAAAGAAAGGAGGTGTAGGAGAGAGGGGCTACAAGACGGTTGGTGCCACTGGTCGTGCTGGGCTGGATGGTGATGATGGACCACTTGGACCAAAAGGACCCAGAGGAGAAAAGGGACTGTCAGGAGACTTGGGTAAGTAAATAAAACTTATATTCATATTTTTGTATTTTTATGGTTTTAGAAGTTATTGTCTTGAAGCAGATGTTTGACCGAGATGAGCCAATGGTTAATCTTGATAACTTGATGAAACCTAAAGCAGAGTATTGTTTTTGAGTTTGTATTTGTATTTTTTTACAATGGTATAAGTTGATTTGTGATAGGGCTCTCGTGAAAAATGAAATGTCTCTTTCATGAAAAATTGAATGAGTAATTCTTTTAATGACATTCAGCAACTGCATTTTGACCCTTTCATGCATGAATAATTTTTCTGGCCATGAAAAAATCTAGAAGCGTAAATTCTAGTTAAAGACATAGATATAAGCATATATCCATCAAAAAAATTTTATACCAAGGGAACAAGGGAAATGTATACCTGGGACCGCATGGTCCCAACATCTAGAGTCACTACTTTTCAAACATGGGACAATATGGTCCCAAAATCAATTTAATATTATTTGACAAGAAATAAAACAGTTTGTATCACTGCAATAATCATTGAAAACACAATCACTTGAATGTTGGCGATAAATTCGGATGGCCTCTTAAGGGAAGTTTTTTCAACATCTAAGATCGTTTTGGTTTATGGAACAGGTGATGCAGGGCGGGAAGGATTTGAAGGCACTGCAGGAGCCAAGGGTCTTAGAGGAGACGATGGAGGACAGGGTGAAGATGGAGATACAGGCTCGCAAGGAATCAGGGGACCAAAGGGTAAGGAAAATTTTTGCATTTCTTTGCTGGGTTTTAAGCTAATTGAAAATCTATTTCCATCATGTCACATTTCTTTTGTAAAGCATTTAAGTTCTTTGGAATTTAAAGTAATTAGGTTTTCACAAGGATAAAATATAACAACTATTTCAATATAATTCAATATTATTTCTCTAATTGGTTTACAATTGTTGGTTTTGAGGGCCCTATTTCATGAAAACTACAGCTTCAGCTTTGAACTGTCATTTTCTAAATGTATATTATTTCCAGAATTTCTCAAACAAATTGATAATGTCTTTATTTTCAGGATTTGGAACATAACAACTATTTCAATATTGTACAATATTATTATGTCTTATTATTTCTCAATCATTTCAATATTGGTATATATTTATAATTTCTTCAATTGGATAACATTAGTTGGTATTGATTACTTTATGTTATGCAAAACTGCACTTCAACTGTAAATAAAATTAATTGTTTTTTCAAATTTTGCAAACAGATCAAAGAATTGATTATTTCTTTATTTTTCAGGATTCCGAGGAGTGAAAGGTCAGGCTGGAGAACTCCCTAATAATGTCAGTCCAGGCCCAGGTCCAAAAGGAGAAAAGGGATCGAAGGGATTCCCTGGAGCTAGAGGATTCCCCGGATTTCCGGGAGACCCTGATTCAATGCCTGACAGCATACTTAGATCGTCACGCAAAGGAGAGAAAGGTGAATTATCTAAAGAGCTTTTTTTCTCAATCATCCGTCTTTCAGTTGATCTATAAAATGGAAAATATTTTTACTTGAATATCGGCTGTGAAACTTTGTTACTGTTGTTATTTTTCTTGGCTTGACTGTCTTTTATATCGATAACTAAACTTGACATAAAAAAGATTGCAGCGTGTCACTTCCAATAGTATTTCCCATAATAGTATTATTATAGTATTATTGATATGAAGGGGACTTTTAGAGAGAAGTCTCCTAAAGTGTTGACTACTGTATGACATTTGGCACTAATTAGATTGCTTGGGTCATAATACACATTTTATCATATATCTTTCTTCTTATGAAACTGGACAGCCAAATCTGATAATTTGAGTTGTTATCTGTGTAGCTCACTGTATATACAGAGTGTAAGGGGGGTGCAAATCAAAGCTCAGACGGCAAAAACCTCACAACCATAACAACAACAACAACAGCAGCAGCAAGTTGTAATAAATCGGTTTCTCTTTAGCTTAGTACCCTGAATAAGGCTGGGTCTTTTTTCAACAGCGGCATGCTAATATGTTCTGCCACATTACATATAGTGGTATGATGTCCTTGTGTGTTTATATTGCAGCCATTACTGTTACTGAAATCTTGAATTTCAAAGATTATTCTTCCTACTAGAAGAGCGAATGATTCTAAGTTTAACTCGTGGTATTCTAAAATCCATATTGGTAGGTTTGTAAAACTGTATGTAAAATCTTTGTAAACTTTAAATTATTGTCAATTTTCAGGAAGCAACGGTCGTCCTGGACCCTCTGGACCCAAAGGAAATGACGGAACATTCCTTTTCCCACCCAGCGGAAACCTTGGAAGCAAAGGAGTTCGTGGAGACAAAGGAAGTCAAGGCTCCCAAGGACCAAAAGGCTTCCAAGGAGACGATGGTTTCGATGGCCAACCAGGAAAGAAAGGTATTTCAGATCATCTTTATCATACTCTGTTTGTTATAGATATCGACTGATATTCTATCTACAGTAGTAAAATATACTGCTGCTTTGTTGCTTTTAATATATAAATGTAGACACAATTTCGGGCATGATAGTCACCACTTTTCATGATAAGCCTTTGAATTTTAGTAGGGCAACGTTTCTGGAGAGATTTGTGTCCCATCATCAGGTTGAATGTGTAGATCAATATGTAGCTCTTATTTTGTTACTCTCGAACGAATGGTTGGGACCATGTTCACCTTTTCTTACTAATAACTATGTTTCTAGGGACGACATGTTCTCGTCGTAAAATAATTTCAATAATCAAATAATAGTTCTCAATTAATTGCAAATCAGTTAATTTTTTAAGCATTTATTACTGATTGGGCATTTGAAAAAGGGCACTTATATGTATAAAAAAGATACCAATAGAAAGAAGAGCAATTTATTCAAAAAAATATTCAAAGATAATGAAAAAATCTAATTTCACGGGATGAAAAGGGCATTTAGGTGGTGGGGTAATTTGAGAGGCCAGTGGGGATTTTCCCCAACACTTTATATGTTGAAAAATGCCTCGTTGCAAGGAATTGCTGTAAGTTTTCTATTTACTCCCCTTTTGATTAAGCCCCCTTGACATTTTAATGATGCAAATGATGCAAAACAATTTCAATACGGGGAGGTTTGGAAATTTACAGTTGCAGGTCGATTAGTTATTAGGCGTTTAATGGAAGCATGATTGCATTTCACTCCAATTTCCAGGTAATCGTGGTCTTCCTGGATTCGCTGGAGACCCAGGATTTGAAGGTAAGATTGGAAGCAGAGGACCACAAGGTCGCAGAGGTGAAGTTGGACGCCCTGGATCCTCGAACAAAGGAGAACCAGGTGGACCAGGGACCCAAGGACCAGCTGGTACAAGAGGAGACCAAGGACCGCCCGGTTTTCCTGGATTCATGGGGCTTAATGGTATGAAAGGTGACCGTGGAACGAAAGGACCTAAAGGTACGTTATTTTTTATCATAATACAGTGGATACGGACACCAATGAAATCAGTTAATATGAACAACAATGCCCCAGAAAAAAATTGCTGTAATAATTATGTTGCCGCACTGACGGGGCCTTTTTGAAAATATTTTATATGTTTTGGGCCGAAAACAGGTTGTAGTGACGAGGTGGTCTTATTAAGGAGTTGGGTGTAAGTTAGAGTTTCACTGTATAAGCTCTTTTATTGGACGGGTGTAGGTCTTGCATGTTTGCGAATGAATATTTGATGTAATCCCGATGTAGGACAATACAGCTGTAAATGATTTGAATAGCAGCTATTTTTTGTTATTGGGATGTTTCATGACTTGTATGTATCTCTGTTCAGAATGATATCTAAGCTTCCTCATTTGAACTTGAAAAATCTTGAATAATACCTGAATGATATCAAGGATTTACAGACTTTCGGACTAATTCATTTATCAAATCAATACTTTCTCTTCAGGATTCCGTGCTAGTCCACAAGATGGCCTAAAAGGACTTAAAGGTGAACGTGGATCAGCTGGACCCACTGGACGCAGAGGACCCAAAGGGGTGAAGGGTGAGACACTGGCAGGTGAAAAGGGGTCAATAGGCGAAGATGGTCCGGTTGGAAGCAAAGGAGAGATTGGCCCTGCTGGACCAAGCGGACCGAAAGGTTTAGAAGGCTTCTTGGGGATTGATGGTATGCACTGATTACTCATTATTTAACTTTTCACTCTTATTTGAATCTCACTCTTCTTAGGATCTCACTTTTCTTAGGATTGATAATCCTTAAGATGAAACTCGTGCAAAATAAAGAAACGAATCCACTCACCCCTCAAGAGCTTTATTAAGATTGGACGGAGCTTGAATCTTAACTCCATTATTTTGAAAGACTCTTGGGGTGGGAGACTGCACTGATTCTCTGATTGAAGTTGATAATTGTTGGGATGAAACTAAATGCAGGATAAAGGAAATAATCGATATTGATATTTGACCATTAGAAGAAATGAATGGTTAGGGAGCCTTGTTAATCTTATTTATCTAGTCCAGATTTTAAAATTATTTGAGCTGGTCTTCATCGTGCACAAAACTTGTTCAGATTCATTAGAAATTGCAGTATGAATATACTGGAATTTGGTATATTGGATTTTTTAATGAAATATCATTAAGTAACTAGTTTCCAACTGAAAAATATCTAACAAGCAGTGAAAAAGAATTATTTGGGTTAAATTGCCCGACGATGAGAATTTTGACTAATCTCAAAATACTGATATAACTAAGTATTTTATATTTCAATAGATAAAATCCAATACTCAAATTTGATTGATTTATATTGCGATATCTAATTAATCTAATCAAGTTTTGTGCACGAGAATGACTTTTCAATATCATTTAAAGATCTAAACTAGGATGTATTGCGTTCGGCACAGCCTAAATCAGGAGTAAACAACAAGAGAAATATAGAAAAATGACGTTTCGAGCAACCAAACATTTGTGAACGAAACTTATGAATAAGAAAAGATTTGCGCACTGTGACAGTTGCAATAAATGATCGAACATACAACAAGGATTCGTCATCAGTTAACAAGTCCTTTGACTTGTATCTTTACTTAGCTAAAGGATTCTTGGGGCTGACATTGAAATTTGATCCTTCCAACATGGCTGCTAATTACTTCATTTTTTCCCTAATAGACGCTCTACCCATTCTTTTTTGAGTTCATTGCTATCTTCACAACCTATCAATAACCATTAATTTAATTCTAGGAATCAGAGGACAAGACGGAGAAGACGGTAATCCGGGTGCAGAAGGCCCACGGGGGGTGAAAGGAGACGTGGGAGAGATAATTTTCAACGGGGTAAAGAAGGGTGAAATGGGTGATGTTGGTGTGTCTGGTAGCAAGGGTAACAGAGGAGATGTCGGGCCTAGAGGACCATTGGGTAAATATTCATTTTTACAATCTTTTGCCATTTAAATTATCTTTTTTTCATGATAGCATTTTTCTAATATAACTTAAGTAGTAAGGCTAGGTTTTAGATAGTATATAGCCAGGGGGGTATGTATTTTTTCTTCATCACATATTCGTATTTTGCTCACTATACTTCTTGAGAACTCTTTTTAGTGTCTGGAGCCACATTCAGCCTTTTAATTTGCAATCTTTCCCCTTGTTACAATCTTGCTGTTGAATTTCAACCTGGTTTAGTCTAGCGCCACATGCCAATTTTCCGAGTTGCTGGAAAACCAGTGTTTCTCAAACCAGGAAGGAACAATTGGCTCTATTGGTGATACACGTTTTTTATCAGAGCAACCTTTATAAAAACACCAGGCTCAAATTTGAGTCGGATATTGTTGCTTTTTCCAAAATTATTTGAGATAAATACAAGTCAATTTTACTAGCGTAAAGCAATTGCCCAGAAAGCGTTTCCAAAATATTTTAAAGAAACATAGGGCGTGATTAATTGTTTGAATTTCACCTCGGAAATTAGAAACAGCACAAAGTTCTTATCAAAAACCAAAATCATTATTAAAAACTTGTATACTAAAAAAGCACTTTTCTTGTAGGACCTGCTGGTCTGCGAGGTAACAGCGGGAAGAAGGGAGAACGAGGAAAGGATGGACTGCCCGGTCTACCCGGTATCCGTGGTGAGAATGGAGAACCAGGTCCAGTGGGATACCTTGGGTTCCCAGGTCCTAAAGGTCAACCGGGTGAAGAGGGGATACCTGGCCCGCAGAGCGTTGCGGATGGATTTTACATCGTGCGTCACAGTCAAACTGACCGAATCCCGTCCTGTCCGAACGGATACAAGAAACTGTGGGACGGGTACTCGTGGGTGTATTCGGTTGGAAATGGTATGGGACATGGTCAAGATCTGGCTGATGCTGGCTCTTGCGCAAGGTATGTGCACCATTCGTTTTGTATTGTAGGAAGAATCAACATGTGCTATGTTCTATTTCAGCTGCCTTGATTAGAAGAATAAAAGAAATATTATTTTTTGAATTATTTATATCTAAACTGGAAGTTTTTGACTTGTATAGATATATAGATAGGTGGAGTTGTACTGAACGCAAGAACGCCTAGTAACAACAGAGAATAAGCAATGAGATGATGCAAGTTGAAAGACTCGTATTGTAGGTAATGGTACCCCCGTCTGTTCCACTGCCCTGCCCCAGTCCCCTTCTCTGCGCACTGCCACGTTTTCGCCATTCTGTGGTAGTACTCGTTGGAATCTCAACTCGTATTTTCGATAGAGCCTAACCAACAGTATTTGTGATTCCTTAGCTAGAAACCCAGTACCTTAGTAGTGCTATACAGCACAGAAGGCCGAGAAGAAGTCGAATTCATCTAGTTGGTGTGATAAATTGTATTTGATCCCAACTGCGAAATTTTGACTCGTAAAAACAATGAATAAGTGCACTATGAAATAATAAGAGCTACAAGTAATGTTTTTCCATTAAAATAAACGAAAGGCGTCAATCTGTGTGATAAGTAAGTTTACGTTTGACCTGCGAAATGCGAGAGACCTAATTTCAAGGGCACGAGACCCGCAGTACTTCTCCTCCGGAAAAACTGATTACCTTGTCAAAGGCCAGGTTTAGACGTATCGTTCCACTTAATTGTTAAATTTAAATTCATTGACTTTGTTTTCGCAGATCATTCAGTACGATGCCATTCTTATTCTGCGAAGGCAAACTGGGCAAATGTTCCTACTCAGCCCGTAACGACATCATGTACTGGCTCAGTGCTCGCAACTCGATGCTGATGCAGCCTGTGTCCGCCTCTGCCGCTTCTCCCTTCATCAGCAGATGTGTTGTCTGCGAGACTCCCGCGGTGCATCTCGCGGTTCACAGTCAGGATACCATCGAGCCTAATTGTCCTCTGGGATGGAGCAGCCTTTGGTCTGGTTACAGTTTCTTAATGGTGAGCATGCGTTTTTATGTATCAAAATTTTCTATTAGAACTTCTCCTTTGAGATGTCAAGAAAATGGAAGGTTTTGCTAAAGTTAGTGGGTCTCATTTTGCACAATGTATTGTAGGAATATACTCGGGCCGGTTCCAGAAAATTGTATGATAAGGTTGAAAGCTAAAGCTATCATGTACCGAGCAAAGTTTTTAAGGATTTGACAGTGAGGATTTGATATGAATTTCCGTAACGTGATTTTACCGACTAGATATCGAACTTTACCGAGTAAATCGCCAAACTCAATTCATTGGGGGTTCCTGAATATGCCTAAGAGGTATTGCTACCAGAATTTAAATGGCCTAAATCTTTCACATATCTGGTCAAGCTGCAGTCCTAACTTTCGTTGCTACGTGTTTCTTGGAAACGTATCACATATCGCGTGAGATGAAATCCGCCATTTTTTTCGGAATCGTTTTGTAGAAACGGTAGTACTACTTCCCTCGAAACTTCTAACATTTACTGAAAAGATAGATTTATAAGCTTTAGACAACAAAGGGCAGATATACTAACATTGACTGGAGAGATCGATAAGTAATAAACAATACAGGGCAGATTTACAGATCTTTTTTTTAATGAAAAATCAGCTAGTTGTTTAGACGATTCCTTTGTTCTGTTATTGTTTACCATTTACACTGAGCTACGACGGTATTTTCTACATATCGATTCAGCTGATATCTTGTTGGACCAATACTATGACAAGGTTTATTTCGAATCATCTATATGAAAAACCCTCATATTATTTCACCAGATGACCGGAAGTGGCAGTACTAGTGCAGGAGAATCACTGACATCATCCGGGTCCTGCTTAGAAGACTTCCGGCCTAATCCATTCATTGAATGCCTGGGTGCACGTGGTATGTGCCACTTCTTCTCAGACAAATTCAGTTTCTGGCTGACGACAGTGGATCAGCAGACTCAGTTCCAGACCCAACAGTCGCAGACCCTTCATCAAAACAAGGGCGACGACCTGAAGTCGAAGATTAGTAGGTGTCGTGTCTGTACCAAACAGGCTAACATTAATGAGTTAGGGGGACCTGCTAGAAATTCTAGCGTTCCTTTGAATGTTATTTCTAGGCTTTAAAAGACTCTGATGAATTAAGGGACCGTCCCAGTTGATAGCTACATATCGCTGCTTGCAATCGTTTATTTGGGAAAATTTGAGGACTATAAACGAGGAATTGCTTTTTATTGAAGAATGAAACAAGCAATGCTGCAAATGACTTCAAGGATTTTTAGTGATTAAGGAAAACAATCAATTAAAAATTTAGCAACCACTCGGACAGCCCCTCGGTATTTGATGATTTTTGAGTGGTAACACGGCGAAGAAGTTGCCATGTTTTACTTGAAGAAGATCGACGTTTGCCATTTTGAAGGCTATGCTTCTGTAATAGGAGACTGCTTTTCATATTAAACGTGAAAGCTTTTATCAAGTGGCAACTTTGCTTTTTTATTTGATTTCAAATAGAATTTGAAACTGTCATAATGAGGAGCAATCATTTAAGCCTTTTATGTAATACATTTGTATTAGAAAACTTCACAACAAGAATATGTTATGTTGAACAGTAGTCTGGCTTGGCTCTTAACGCATGGTATTTACGGCTGCTTATGACATCTCGAGGGTGTGTTTGGCTCTCGTAATGAGTGTTCGTGCAACTGGCATGTAGAGAATCACAGATTTGCGCTTGATAGAATTGAGAATACCACGCTTTGTTTATTTTAGTTGTTGTTCTTGCGAAATCAGTACCTTATAAAATCAGTCCAGTAGGTTCCTATATTTCTACGTTTTTGTTTGAAGGGTCTTTCATGTTGCTCTTCACCCCTAAAAGCCTTGTAAAGTTGAGTTTCATGAAACTTCTTGAACGTTGGATGGTAAAAATCTTTAATATCATAAATATTTGTATTTCTTCAAATCGCATAAGTATTATTCAAAACTTAAAGTAAACCTCTTTCAACCAAGTAAGCTTTAATGTGTAAATTGAAACCTACTGAAGTGCAAATTACAGGGTTAAAATGTATTTTCGAGTTCTCATTCTGCCATGCTACAATAAGCTTTCCATCTTTAAAAGAAACCCTCACGCCGTTTAAAAACTGTTTGTAACACCACCTTACAGGGATCTCTTTATAACCCTAATTGAATTCATGTTTTCTTCAACCTTGCTTGTAATTATTAGGCAACCATGAACTTTTTTTAGACTGGTAGAAACACATAACTCTTCTCGTGTTTTACTTTGATATATGCTTCATATACGTATCAATGTGTTTGTATTAAAATTTTGTAAACATTTTGTAACAATAATTTTCGTTCTACTTTTTATGACGAACAAAAAAGGTTTTTCAATAGATGTAATACTTAAACACATGTTTTTTATTAAGATAAATTGATTGTTGTTACAATGACGTTTTCTCGATTTCTCAACGTTTGTTTTCTGAATATCAGCATCAAGAGAATAATTATCATTTTTCACGTTGCTTTGCAGACATTATGCTGTTCATCTCGACATTTATTTTTGATTTAATGTCGCAGGCAACGTATAGAGAATCGTTTTCCAGTGTTATCAAGAAATTTGAGAATTACTTTTGTGTGGAAACGTTGGGGTACTCTCTGAGTCTGAATGACTTGAATTGCCGGGCGGAACGCAAGTGGTAATCATACAAAGAGGCGTTCTTACTGCTGTTACTGTTCTGTGGCTACTCGAAGTATCTAATAGCAAATATGCATTGTAGGACAGGCTTGTTTGGTTAGGCAGATTAAATTATATCAACCGGTAAAGGATGCGAAAATGAGATTCTGTAAAAATGATATTTCAGGGATTAGAGTTCGGTTATGGTTTGGGGGTTAAGGTTAGGGTTGGAGTTGAGTTTAGGGGTTATAGTTTCAAAATTCCTTTGGATATCAAGAAATACCGGTTCATAATTTTTACAGAAATTTGTATCCACCTCCCTCTACCTGCTGATATCATTCACTAACTGCTTGTTTTATTTAGTACTTGTACACAAAAAACAAACAAACTGAAATCAAATAACAACAACTAAACTCTTCAGGATTTAATGAAAACGAGGCCCTTTGGAATGTGGAGTGAAAATGTCAATTCGCGATTTCGCGTTCGCGAGCGAAATGTTCTAGAATAGATGTTGTGGTGTATCTGAGCAAGGAACGTGCAAATAAAATCTAATTTTCACGATCAGAGCTTCAATCATTGTCAATATGGTGTAACCAGTAAATCAAGAAGCTTCTAGCAGATATAGAGGAGAAAAAAGGTATGATTGAAAATCTCCTTTCATTCAAAGCAACTTCTTTCTCAGCAAAAATTCTCTGGCCTAAGTATTTAAAGTCCAATCTAAATCTAGCTACTTAAATAGACTTAAATGCTGGCGTTGTTGTTGATTGTTGACATTCTCGTGTCTGAAATAAACATATACATGCTAAGTATTTTTTTAACCAATCTACCAAAGATACTCTTTTTCCAGACATGCCAGGTTGGAAATTTTATATGTTTTTGCGTACCTGTGTGCAGCTGCTGCAAGCAATGAGTTGAATTTGCATGCAAGGTGCTGGTTGCAAGCAGTGGTTTTTTATGGGGAGCAGGGGGCTATGGCCTGGTATTTCATATAGGCAATAAACGGCCCCCCAAAATAACATAGATAGAAAAATACCATGGAGAAAACATCAAATTCTGTCATATCAGGGTGGTGGTCCCATGCCCCTTAGTCTCTACAATTACCATTACAAGTTGATGGATCAGTGTTAAGGCTTATAAGCCTATATCCATATCCAGTTTTTATTTCAATGGTTATCAATGTTCACTTTGAATTCATTAATTGACTTTGCTCTCGCAACTTCCTAAATCCGCCACTGGTTGCAAGTGAGCTGAAAATGACTTGCAAGATATTACCAAATGTGGGCCATTGATAAGGAGTAATATTTTTACCTGGGAGATGCGAGTAGGGAACAAATAGGGTACACATTCAAATTTTTGAGCTTTGGGTGTGAACGTGGGCAAATACAAACTTTCCAACCTGGCAGACATTGAACGGGTTTGGGTTTGTGTGATGAAACTTTAACAGTATTATCGGGAAATGTTGAAATTGGAGGGACCTGGGTTGTGATAACAAACTAACATCAGGGCCAGTTGGCCACTGGGAGAGTAGGGACCTCTGCAAAAGTGAATGCAAGACATCTTTTTACTCAATCAATTTTTATTTCTTTTGCAGGATCAATGGCTTCCCAGACTTTTATTTGTCTTCAAAAGGCAGCTCGAACTTCTTCTTTATTGCAGAACTTCAGATTCTTTAAAAATTTTCAGAATCTTACAACACTGACTGGAGTTTTTAACAAATGTGTTGCAGAAGCTAGTGAAAGCACAAGTGCAGAAAATAGCGTTGGTTTATTTGGCATAAATGAATTAAAAACTGCTGATGGATTTCATGTGCTCAAAGAAGGAGTTATTGCTGAGTGTGATGCTCTTATAAAGAAGGCAATTGAAAACCAAAACTCATCTGAGATTGTCTCCATATTTGATGACATATCAGACAGACTTTGCAAAGTAGCTGACCTGGCTGAGTTCACAAGGCTGACTCATCCATCCAGGAAGTTTGCAAAAGCAGCTGAAGAAACAAGCCTTGGTCTTGGAGCATTTGTTGAGAAACTTAACACTAATTTAACTCTTTACAAGGCACTGAAGCATGCGCTGACCGATCAAAATGTATTGGACGATATGGATTCAGTAACAGAGCATGTTGGTAACCTTTTCCTTTTTGATTTTGAACAGAGTGGAATTCACTTGGAAGAGAAAAAGAGAGAGCTAGCGGTACAACTTCATGAAATGATTTTGGGACTGGGGGCAGAATTCTCTCACCACACTACAGCTCCTAGCTATTACCCAATCACCAACTGGCCCAGTGATTTGCGTATTCCTTTTAAAATTCAAAATGCCATGATAAAAGTTAACAGCCCATGTGCTGAATCACCAGACTCGAGACTTCGTGAAGAGGCTTACAAGGCGTTTTTCTCAGAGTCAGAACAACAACTCCCTGTCTTAGATCACTTGTTATCAAGCCGGAATAGCCTAGCCAATTTATTAGGCTTCAAAAGCTACTGTCATCGAGCTTTGCGGGGAACTATGGCTGCTAACCCTGAAACTGTGGAGTCTTTTCTACGCAAGACACTTAACTTGCTTCATAAGCCGACGATGAAGGAAGTTGAGATAATCGAAAAGTGGAAATCAAATGATGCTGCTTTTAGTGGAAAGCCTCAGGTGAACATGTGGGATGTTAGATATTACACAAGTTACATCGTTTCCCAGAGCTTCAACCTTGCTTCGAGTAAGCTATCAGAGTACTTCTCGCTTGGGACCTGCATGGAGGGCCTAAATATACTGTTCAGCAATCTTTACGGCATTCAACTTTGTCACACTCCGTCTATGCCTGGTGAGACTTGGTCTCCTGATGTGCAGAAGATAGAAGTGATGCACGAGGAAGAAGGACTGCTTGGACATATTTATTGTGATTTCTACAGCAGACCTGGCAAAATTGCACAGGATTGTCATTTCACTATCAGAGGTTTGTTTGATAATTTTGTGATATTGCTTTTAGGGAATAATTCTTTGGAAGCATACACAAATTATCGTTGTGAATGGAAACAATTTTGAAACGGTTTTTCAAGGATTTGAAATGATTTTGGTACGATTTTGACATTATTTTGAAAGGCTTGAGAACTTTTTCTAAGATTTGCAACAATCTTGAAATGATTTGTTCCAGAAACTTACAAGTGGTTGTACATCTATTAGAGACAAGAGAGAATATAAAGTTGGTCTATCTGTCTATAGGTGTAATTGCACTTTGATTTTCAGGAGGAAAAGAACTACCTAACGGAAAATATCAGTTGCCAGTCGTCTGCCTGGTCTGCAACTTCCCTTCTCCATCAAGAAACACACCCTCTTTGCTGAGCATTGGTATGGTTGAGAACCTGTTCCATGAGATGGGGCACGCAATGCACTCTATGCTTGCACGAACGAGGTACCAACATGTGACCGGCACAAGGTGCTCCACAGACTTTGCTGAAGTTCCCTCTGTCCTCATGGAGTCATTTGCCTTGGACCCCAGAGTGTTGAAGACATTTGCAAAACATTACAGGACTGGCGAGACCCTGAGCGATGATTTTATTGATAAACTACATGCATCAAAGGCCATGTTTTCAGCTCTTGAGACAACCACACAAGCCTTCTACGCTTTGGTTGATCAGGTATACCATGGTAAACACCCTCATGGCAAATCAACAACTGATGTCTTAGCTGAACTTCAGAAGGACTATTTTCCACTTCCATATGTTGAAGGTAAGATTCCATTATTTCTAGACCTCAAGAGAACAGCCTGAATCCGTATCGTTCTTTAGCTTAAGTAAGTAAGTTTTTGTCAAATGTTCTTGCCAGAGGGCTCATTTCTAGCAGGGCATGGACCCCTCCTTTAACGTCTCTTTCAATGGATGGTTGAGTGAGTTGTTTAGTTAACACCTTAAAGGTAGCCCATCTCGATGCACTTAGCAAACTGCAAGACACTTGTCCACTCACCCCACTAGCCTTGCTTCCATGTATTGATAGAGCAAAGCTAAAGACCCTTATAGAGAATTAGAATTCAGAAGAGGGAGGGTCAAAAGCATATCTACCCTGAATAATCTGTCCATTGCTTATAATACAATTTCTTCCATGGACACTTTGCATATTTTGTTTATCTCAAAAGTGTTTCAAATGAAGTATTTTTTCTCAAACTGATTCAGTTTCCAGGTAAACTTAAACCTCAGGCAAATTCATTTGGCAGATCTCTGTTTCCGAAGTTCATCTTCTTTGTTTACTAATTTCTTGTGATTTCTATTTGTCCTTTGATTCATCAATTTACCATCATTACAGTTGTGCCAGGCACATAAACACATTGTACCTGTAGAGAATGAACAGTGATAACACATAGGTGGAAAACTCGAACTAATTAACCCTTTAGTTGTTGCCAGAGCATCATAGCCATTGTGCTAAATTACAATTTATGTATCTAAATGTGTTTTCAGGTACAGCCTGGCAGTTACGCTTCAGTCACTTCCATAGTTATGGAGCCAAATACTACTCTTACCTTTGGTCCAAGGCTGTAGCAGCACTAATCTGGGGTAGATTCTTCCAAGCTGACCCTTTCTCAAGATCTGCAGGTGAGCGGTACAGACAAGTTATGTTGGCCCATGGTGGTGGCAAACCCCCTCAATCTCTTGTCAACGAGATGCTTGGTCAAAACATTGAGCCTCACGACTTAGTCAAATCTCTGAAAGACGACTTGAAAATATAAAGCTAATCATATATTAAGGTAATTTTTGGTTTTCAAGAGATTAAGGTTTAATTTTCAAAGTGTCGAATATTGTGTTTGAAGCATGTATTAAGTTATGTGCGTGTTGATTTTATCAAAATTCAAAGAGAGAGGGAAAGGAGTTACTCATTAAAAACGTTTATAACAAAAAAAGACCCAAAGAAAAACTGGAGCAAGGTTCTATTTTCTTCAAAAACTAAGTAATTTAGCGGCCATATTGATAGCATTGAATGAATGCATTCAAATCAAAGCGAAATAGGTAATAGCTGAAATATTTGTACATTTGATTTTATGATTGTTGGAATGCTCTGAAAGATCAGTATAATACTGAATAACCTTGCAGATAAGTTCCATAGTCTGGAAACTTGAGAAACAATTGTTTTAATGAATGGAGATTCCTGCAAAATATTTGTACAATTTCAAGAGGGGGGGAACAAAAATTCTAACTGAAAAAGTTCAATCACCAATCAGAAAAGAATAAATGAATCAATCTCTTAGCCCTTTCTCTGGCATGGTGTGAACGCCTCTGCTGCAGCAATAGTATTTTTATCAAATGTATATTGATTTTTTAACCTCAATTTCAGTCCTACATGTTTGTTTCTATTTTTCATCCATCTTTCCAATCCAATTTGTGATTTTCTTGAGTTTAAGTACAAAACTGAAATGTTTGACAATGGCAGTGAGATAAACCTATTTTTATTGATACACAACAAATAATCATCACTTCAATGAAATCTTCATGTCCAGAATATTTAAATGAGTCCTTCAAAACCATACATTCCACATTTTCTACCAGCCAGTGCACAAGAAAACTTCAATGCGTCATTTAACGACCATTCATTTATAAGGCAATGAATCATGGCTGCATTAAAGGTATCGCCAGCACCAATGGTATCAACAACTGTATCAGGTGGACTTGCATCACAGTGATACCAAATGTTATCACTGCCAACTGCATCCGCACCCGCATCACCCCACGGCACAACTACAATCGTATCCTCAGGTAGCTTCTGGTCCGCCTTAATCTGCATTGCTGCTTCCTTTGCTCATGCGTAGCCTAAACTCATAGCGAAATCCTTACTTATAAATGCTACGTCTGCGTAAGGAAGAGTTTCTAAAAGTTCTTCTTTTGACTTTACTCTCTCAAGCTCAATTGAAATTTTAAATTTACTTGATTTCCGGTACAATTCAGTTTTTGATAGATTTACCCTTCTATCATGCAAGTACTTCAAAATCTGAGTTGTGTCTGGAAACCCTCTCCCTTCAAAATGAAACCAATGATATGCATCAATGGATTCCTTTAATTTCTCCAAAAAGTCCTCAAATTTTGGCTCATAATGTTTACTTCTATTATGCAGAACTGTCCTTGAAAACGTTTCTTGACTTAGAATACAATAAGATGTGGGAAACCCGGGCTCGTCTTGTAGGTTACAAAGGCTGGTGTCCACTCCACAACCTTCCAAGTTCTTCTTGACGAATTGTCCGTTCTCCCCCGTCTCTAAATAGCTGAATAGATGTGTTGTTCTTCCCAGACGAGACAAAATTTCCGAGGTATTACCAGCATTGCCTCCCCTTTGTTTGTAATGAGCCAGTGCCTTTCCTTTCTCGTCTTCTTTAGGGAATTTTTCAGCAACAATTATGATGTCTACCGCAACGAGTCCTGTAATTAAGACTTGATGGTTACACTTGGCCATTTATTCTCTATCGAAGCAAAGGCCTTGCCAAGATTTGCATGTGCTACTGCTGAAACGTGGAGCGAAGAGCCTTCGCAAACCAAATCGAAAGAAACAGGAAGTAGGTCAAATTTTTATGTTCGAGGAAGTGAAGTCGAAGTGAGAGACCCGAAAAAGCGCCTTCGCCGAGTCCAGGTTTGCTGCGAAAATATTGAGAATGGACGGGGGTCGAGTACAGTGGGTATATTTTAAAGTCAATTAAAAAAAACGAAAATGTAGAGTAATGAACAAATTTTGACGATAAAGATATTTTTGATCGTCCTTTAGGCATATCATCTATGATGGAAATACTGTTTGGAATGATTAATTATTGGATTTTCTGAAAGTACCCAACATGAAATTTCCGATTCTTTACTTGCCTTACCTCCGCCATCATCGAAAACCTTGCAAATGAAAACTCGAGACTCCCTGTTTCCATTCAATTCAATGGAGTTTATGTAACAAAAGTTTTTATGCTACGGTAAGAGGGATACTGCCACGATGGTGTCGAAAATCCTTGTATTTGGTCTAACAACTCTCGATATAATAAACATTTGTGAATATTACCCACCTGAAGATGGAGATGTAAGAGCTGTGAAACAAATTTGGCAAAAGGGAGGAAATGCTGCGAACACATCACAAGTTCTCGCCCAACAGAAAGACACTGAAGTTGGCCTTTTTAGTTGTTTTGTCAAAGAAAGCCCTCAATCTGACTTTTGCAGATTTGAGTTAAAGAAGCAAGGTGTTAATATAGAAAATTGTATTGAATTGGAGAACTGTAATTTCCCCACCTCGTGTTGCATTGTTGTTCATAATACCGGCTCAAGAACTATAATACACTGCCGCAATAACATGCCTGAATTGACTTTTGAGCATTTCTCGAAAGTTGACTTATCAATATACAAGTGGGTGCATTTTGAAGGAAGGGGCCTCCCCCATCTCAAGGACATGATAATTGAAGCTTCAAGAGTCAGGGATAGCAGCGAAAAGCTGCAAAAAATTTCAGTTGAGTTTGAAAAACCAGCAAGGCAACATGAATTGATTTCGTCAAACATTGCATCATTTGTTGATGTTTTGTTTGTTAGTAAAGATATTGCAACCAATCTAGGATTTTCATCTGCGCATGAAACTGTCAAGGACATAAAGAAGAAACTCAATTTACCTTCAAGCGTGATAGTAATTTGCGCTTGGGGGGAAGCTGGTGCCGATGCTATTGATGAGAATGATGTCATGTGTCACTCTGATGCTTTCCCCCCAGAAACAGTAATGGACACCCTTGGTGCTGGAGATACGTTCAATGCGGGAGTCCTCCATTGTCTAATGAGAGGTTTCTCCTTGCAAAGTGCAATTTCATTTGGTTGTAAGATTGCAGGTAGAAAATGTGGCCAACATGGTTTTGACAATCTGTGTTTAGAATCATGAATTGTAAACAAATATTCAATTTACCATTTTCAATATTTACATTTGATGGTTTCTTTGTTTACTGAACTAAAGGCAGCACCAATCTTGGGTAGGTTTTTTCCAAGGTGTGACCCCTTCTCAAGATTTGCGGATGAGCGGTAGAGGTAAATGAGGTTGGCCCATGCTGGTGGTAAACCCCCTCGATCTCTTGTCAACGAGATGCTTGGTCAAAACATTGAGCCTCGAGACCATTTGTTGTGTAGCTTTTTCTTGCATTCCTCTTTTTGAGTTTAGAAATAATTGCCAGTCAAAAATATAAATATTGAAAGTTGTCCGTGCTCTAGGTGATGTTCAAGATGTATTCATTACAGTAGTTAAAAACATTCATTATCATTTAATCCACCTTTTCAGGGCTTGCCAAAGTGGTATATCTTTGGCATGGAGAGTTTGGACAAATAAACTCAACTTGAAATATTTACGATTTTGGAATTTGATTAGCCAATCGACGTCCAGAATTAGAGATCCTGTGACATTGCTGGGGGAGTCCTTAGAGGGTGGATTTTGTACCACAAAAGTTGATTTGATGTTATGATTTTACTCTGAGTCATGCGCACAAGACAGCACACAAGGAGCTTGATGCTCACCATCCTCAAGTTCTGTACCAATCAAAGACTGTTCAAAGAAAAGTTCAACATGGAACAAGAAGCCCTCCCTTACTCAAATGTTTTAAAGTTTTATCATGTCATTAATTTTGGGGGGTTTCTAGTATCGTGGGTTTTTGAATTTGATAGAAGTTTGAAGTTTGAGTTTGAAGTATCTCAACATGATTTTGGAAAAAGATAACGGTGATAAAAAAGAACCCCTCCCGTAAAAGGGGCAAGGACGGGGAAATAATACGTAGTTCTGGCTAAAATGTGAGAGGGGTAGCTTCTACGTGCTGATTCTGTGTTATCGTGAAATGTTTCCCCTCCAAAGTTAGCTTACTCAGCGTTATGTCTATAAATTGATTTATTGATAAGCTAATACGCTTACTATCTTCGTAAGGTATTGGTTTATGTGCAAAGCACAAAGGGCCCACTGAATAGGTAGACTTATCGAACAGTGTGACCCTGGTCCTTACTCTCGATTTGACCACACCTCGTGCTTTCTGTTTGCCTTTTTGCCTGGAATTATAAAGAGCTGGCTAATTCTCTCCTCACACTTTGTGGCAGGTCTGAAGGTGGTTTCGAACTCGGGTCCCTTTGAACAAGGGCCAAGTGATCTAACCACTCGGCAATCCCCATCCATTCAAACGGTCCCCTTAAATCTCGATTGGAAAATGAAAAGGCTCATCGAAAATTCTGATATGATTTTTGTTATTCTTTCTCTTTTCACAAACAGTGTATTTTGATTTTACATTATCATGATATCAGTGTGTTTTGATTTTATTCTCATTATTGTCATTATTTCAATTTCTAAGGAGTTTTGCCCCACTTCTATCCGGATGAGTACCACTTCGATATCAAGATGTCGAGAATTAGAAGACGAGGAAAATTGTTTGTTTGACAATCTCATATTTTTTAAACAGAGAGTCCGGTAACTAGCGTTGCCCCTCTTTTCTGCAAACCTCTGCTGAACACTAGACTGACGGCGACAGGGGGTGGGGTGACCGGTTCCCCCTAATTTTTCTCTTCCTCGATTATCGACCAAATCCAATGAGAAACCTTTTTGAGGGGGGTAAGGGCGTGGCGATGGGCCTGAATGTGTTGACTTCACCCTGTTCCCCTACTTTTTGAAGGCTGGTGCCGCCACTGAAAGACTATGAACCCCATGCCCAAGCATTATTCCAAAATTAAATTCAGGCAGACAATGAACTTTGTAAGAAAACTAATAACGTGAAGCATTTTCACAATACAAATTATTATAATTATTCATATTGTGACAATGCTTCAAGTCATTATTTTCCTTACTCCGAAAGTGCTACAATTTTCTTAAGTTTACCAGAAAGTTTGGAATCCAGAGAGGGGCCAAAATAAGACTTCATATCAAACTCCTACTGTTTGTACATTTCCTACTTCAGCTCAACGCTCTAGCACATCACCTTAACCGTATTTTCATTATATAAAACCTAGCTCTCTTGTTCTAGTAGCAAAAAATCTCTTGTTTTTCAACAGTTTCTAGTTCTATAACTTTCTTAAATTCTTGTTAAACGTTTCTTATTTTCATATTATTGATAATTTTTATAGACTATTTTCAGATCATGATGTACGCCAAAATGGATATTTACAAGTATTCGAGAACAGGAACAAATGTTAGAAACTTGTCAGAAAGTTTAAATCAGGCAAAAATGTGTTCTGATGTACCATTTTCTATGTTGATAATGTTTTTTGATTCAAAAGTTTCATAATGATATTGTTTACTTCTAAAACTTTCTTAAATTTTTGGTGTTCTAGTACCAGGTTTCTGTAAAAAAAATAGGTGTAACTATTGGTGCTTGGGGGCTTATTCTAATTGTGAGGTTCTAGGGGGGGGGGCTTATTAGAGCGGGCGCTTTTCAATGAGGATTTGGAGAATAAATTCTTCACTCTAATTCTCAAGCATGTACAAGTTAGAAATTCACAATATTACGATGGAATACATCCGTTAGCTATCCCTAAACTCATCCCATTTTACTCTGTTGTATTTCTTCTATGAAAAGGGGGGCTTGAAAGAGAAGGGGGGCTGAATAGAGCTTTTACGGTAAGTTATAAGATAAGCGGAAATTTCCAAAATCGGATATGACGCAAACCTTAGATATCTATTGTTGTGTCTCGCACTTTCTTTGTGGTATCCGGGGGCTGCCCGCGTTTGATGCGCGTTTTGCAGTCCTGGGGCTGAGCCTTTGACGAGAGAGAACTGCATGCTGCTTTCAATGTGGCAGGCAGGCGAAGGGTGGTATTTCCGATACTGGCCTCCACTTTGGTGCAGATATTCTTTACCTAAAGCTGAGAAATGGAGTTGATATGGAAGGAACCTTATGGATAGACAATTACTCCAACGAATTCATTTTCTTGCGGAATGCCAAGTCTTTCTTAAAAGGGAAGTTTTCAAGAGAAGGCGAAGGCACAAGTCGTTGTGTTCGTGTCAAATGGCAATGAACAACGATAACAAACTGGACAGGGGAGGAACAAGTCGCCTCAAAGAGCTGTCTTCGGAGGAGCCGCTGCTCAAAGAGCTGTCTTCAGGAGAGCATGGGAGCTTTGTTAGATTCGAGACCGATATACATGGCAATGAAGGGGTCGATCAAGTTCCCGAAAAGCATCTTTACGGGCCTGAAAACAGGCCAAAGAAAAGCTTGTTTGAGATCACAAGTGTGGTGAACACAGAAAATGACAACAGAGGAGAGAGTGTTGGGAACGAAATTGAAGATTCCGAACTCGACGACACGCTCTCCGAAACTCAAGAAACTCCTACTACCGTCTTCAGAGACCAGCGATTGTCGAGCAATCCAAACGGAAGTGAAGCTCCGAGTTTACACACGAACACAAATGCAACCTCACGGTTCAAGATAGTCAAGATACCCAGAACTGCCCGCTCTGAACCCCATAAAAGGGGGAGGTGGACTTGCCAGGAGTATTTTGACCCTCCCCCAGAAACCAAAATAGAGCGGTCTGAGCAGAGAATTTCACTCAATAATGCCAGTTCTAAGCAAATAACTGATTCTTCAAATTATCATCAAGGGAAGCTGGAGAAAACTTCCTCAGAACAATTGAATAGTTTATCTAATACAGACGTAAATAGAAGCAATATAGGCAATGCAGACAATTCAGGAACCTCTAATTTTGAAAGCGAGTCTGAAGACATGTTTCTGGCCCAAGGTCTTGCAGCAGGTCCTTCTGATCAAACAAGACACACCGGGAGGACAGCTGAACCAAGAAGGCTTCCAGAAGGGTGAGTTTATGTTGTGTTTGGTTTCTATTTCAAAACCCATGGAATCTACATCATTGCCCGTTATTTGGTTTGTTCAAAAGGTATCTATGTACCAAGCTAAATTTGTCTATTCAAGGCCACCCACCCCCTTGCATCAAGCCCCCAATGTGTTTTTGGTTGTGACATTCTTATATTACGTCACAAAAAACAGGAAGAACCACTCTCCCTCTTTTCATGAAGTAATTATTGAATCATTTGGCTTGAAGTTCTGTATAGGGGTTTGTTTTGGGATGTTATTTATATGATAGGAGTGGATTAGTGCTGATGAGTGGCGTAGATAGGGGGATGAGGGGGCTAGACAGCAGAACCGTATGTAAGGAAACATTGTTAGAATACCCCGCTATGTCTCAAGACCTCAACAAATAGTGTAAGAGTCAGTTGTTAATTTTCTAGTTCAAAGCTAGGTATTAAGTCGCGTCTGGTATTCTAGAATAGGCTACTAAAAAGGGTAGCCTATTCTAGAACCCCAGAACCCTAGAACCTCGACCGCCTAGTTTGTAAGATAGCGGATGGTTATCTCAATAAGAATATTGTTGGCTGGCTTCAAAAAGGAAGGAAAAGTCTTTCCAACTAAGTCCTCTGCTTTCCAGTGCAACAGTGCCATGCCATGATGCTTAACTATCATACTCTTGCCTGGGAAGTTTATGTTATAAGAAATAGGAGTAGTCGTAGCTTGCGTCAAAATAGTTCAAGCTAGAAGCTCAATATAAAACCTACGCAGTTAGCAATAGTCTGTAGAATCAATTTAAAATCTTGATTTGATTTAGTGCACCTGCCCAGGTTCCCTGAATGGGTTTCTGGGTCACCCACTATAGACCAGTCTCAATGTAAATAGGATACACCTGTCACCTTATGTTTACGACCATTGCATTCGATGAATTTGGAAAGGTGTTCCTTGTTTGTGCTATGAATCTTAAGTCAAAGGTAGCATGTCTAGAATTGCAAACATAAAAAGTGTCTTTAAACCTCTCAACCCTAGATCCGCAGTACATATGTGGATTTATTGCACTCCAATGTTGTTGAACTTTTGAAGGTTTGTCCCAATCTATATCTCGGCAAAATGGGCCCTCTTTTCCTAGATCTTTGCAAGGAAATTAGGCAGCTGTACTTTATGGGAAACTTAAGAATTAGAAAGAATTAGAATTTCCTAGTTATTAGATTTCTCCATATGCTTCGGCCTTGGTCATTATCTATGACACTTGATTCTGCCAATACATTTATCAAACTGTCAAATACTATTTATGTGTAAGCCAAGGCAATTTGCTAAGCCAAGAAAAATGAATGCCTGATAAATTCCTGATCAGTCATCCAATAGCCAATTATTAGATTTATTTGATTTTCACACCATAGTTATAAACAGATTTTACGAATTCACCCAAAATATTCAGTATTTACTAGATAATAAGACAATAAGATAAGCGGTAATACAGTGACATCCAAATGCAAATCCTTGTTTTATGCACAAAGCGTTAGGCCAGGAAAATGTATGTCATATGTGTTCATTCATAACCACAACAATGGTACAAGAAATTGATTTAAAGTATACATTAAAACGTAGATTTCAGAAGAAAAAGAAGAAATATTGATGAAATCATTTTCCATTTGTTAACGACATGGGAAGAACTAAAAGAGTTTTGATCCCAGTGGTCTTTAATCAATAAATAAATGTATTTTACTACTTATTCACAGAAATATGATACTTGCCTAATTTAAAAGAATTTGAATAAACAAGTCCTTAAAAATATGTAGTAAGAAGAATTTGTAAAAACTGAGAAAGTATGAAAAAATGCAAAAGAAAGAAGTTTTTAGGCAGTCATCGCATAAGATGCTTTTGCAAAAATTGCATATGATGGTGTATATTGCATAGTATGTGCCAGACTCCAAATGTAGATATCCAAATATCATTCTTTTGGCATAGTTTGTGAAATTTTGAAAGTTTATAAGTTTTTTTGAATCGTATTTTGCTGTTAGGAAAGGGTCCAAAACTGTCAAAATTGATTAGCTTTACTTCTTGCCTTGGTTTTCATATGCAAAAGGAATGCTTATCCACTATGGCATGAAAAGCTATTCTGAGATTATTCTCCTATTTGAAATTGCCTGCTGTAAGCCTTATATGAGACCAATTTGCTCATTTTTCGACCATCTTTGACTTTGATTTATAAATAAATTCTGCTGTTTGGTTTCCAGGGTAGTTTACGCAATGTGACGTTTTTACCTGCAAAAATAATATTTTCCCATGTCAACATTAAAATGGGGTGAAATGACAAAGCCGTGAGAGAGTGAATGCAAAATATTAAATATGTTTGAATTTCAGGAAACAGGGTTAAATTTCGGTTTTGAAAATTTTTTCTCAATGGATGTTTTGCCCTTATTCACTACTTACTCGACCAAATAAGCCACAACTAGAATTCACATTGTCAGGAACATTTACCTGTCTGCCTTGTGAAACCGAAGTCAAAGATATCACAGCCTTTGCTTAGTAGCTATAAAACAGTGTGGGTTATGAAATTATTTTACTCTTTAGAATCGGTCAAGTTGAACAGGTTGGGGGCAGTGACGTAACGCAGTTCAAGGCACCTAAGTTCAAAAACTTATGGCCCCTAAGCAGAGAGGGCCGTAAATGTTTTTCATTGTGTTCTCCAGCACCCCTAGATCCTATTTTCCCCGTACAGCTTACTTAACTTCATGCTTGCTACACAAGGACCCCATCCTACTTAATTCCTAAGGGCCCTAAATACCTCCGTTACTCCACTGGTTGGGGGTGCTTTCACAAAGCCCTGACTCAATTCGCTCCACAGATAGGGCTTAGTTGAGGTACAGTGGTGATTTGATCAATTAAAGTTTTACAAACATGGAAAAATTACGTGAACAGAAACTAAGAAATCATGAAATGGGTTTCAAATACTGGAAACATAGCGTTTTACTACTGAAAGAACTTTTTCATCTGACACTCAACAGAGTAAAACATCAGATAATAGATATGTATTTTTAGATGCTTTTAATCTACTCCTATGAGCACCCCATCATTTTATATCGTAAGACTTGGAGAATGCTTTTTTCTTTGAATATTTTGTTAGTCAGCACACAGTATCTCCAAGATATTGGTTTGCCCACAACAATACCAACCAGTCACTTCTTTTCTCATGCTGTCGATTCATCATATAGCGGATGATGAGTGGATTTTCCTCCTATTTTTATCTACCTGTTAGAATGAGCGTTTCTTTCATTTCTTTTCTAAAGTTTTCTTTTATTGAGTTGTGATGAAGAATTTTGTTTCCTTCATATTCTCTTCGCCTACGCGACCATAGAAAAATGAAATTAGCCTTTTATTTTCGTTCAAAAATATTTCCCTGCCCATCAGTAGCTTTTTCATTGCAAGCTCATATACAAATTTAATTATTCATGGGCCATCCCGGGCTTAAAAAATTGTATTGAAAATTATTATAATATGTTCAAGGATCGAGTTATATTTTCAAAGAAGTTTCACTAGCATACAAAACTTTGCTATGTTGAGTAATTTGGAAATCGCAGGGTATAACTTTTCTGGAATATTATCTCTGTCATTTATCAGCATGCAAAAATCTCCAGAGAAGAAATAAAAAATGATGATATGTCTGTATCAGGGAATCTAATAAGGTACTGACTGGTTGGCCAATTGGCCTAGTAGACCCATGGGCTTGCTCTAGCAGTGGAAGAAAAAAGGCCACTTTTACTCCAGTGCCCAATGTCAACAAGGGGCCCTTTTAGTATTTGTACTTTTAAAAATGTTTTGTTGTACCTAGTTCATAATTCTTTTAAAAAGGAAGATAATCAAAAATTGGTTCCCCTTTTCGTGTTTTCCCCACCAGTCAATAAACCTGAAAATCCCCTGGTCTGTATGTATGTTATGAAGAAAGTCGAGAGACTGAAGTCTGCCTCTCCACAAGCTTGTTTATTGGTTCGATAGCCTTCTGCCTTTCTATCCCAACGATCGCATCGTCTCTATCATTGGATAACGCTTTATGAGATCATAAAACAGATTGCCTGATATTAGCCAATCAGAAAGTATTACACATTGTCTAGGATTTCAATTAACGGTATACATGAATTTAGTTGTCCAATGGAGTTAAGCCGCTGAGCATTTAAAGCAAAGTAAGCTGATTCGCCCTGTTTACACAGTGCAGGTTTTTCAGCGTTTATGAAGGCAGCAGGTCCTAGGAAATGAGGAAATCGGAGTCCCGGAATATTAGTTGTGTGAAAATTCAGACTTATCCGTAATGAAGATTCATCATATTCAGTGTACCATGTTGCTTTTATTTCAACTATCCCTTGTCAATAGCGACTGGCATTTCACTTCCTTTATAAGTTAACGCACACCAGTACGTAATCAATTAGTTGCTAAGGTGTTGCTAAGGCTTGATGGTTCTCTGAAAATATACTAAAACGGAGATCTACCCGTTTAAACCGAGCCTCGTTTGGATTCATTTTAAGGAAATTGAAAAACATTTATTTTGGTCACCAGTTAAAAGTGAATCAAATATTTTCATACGTAAATCCCAGCTCTGTCGCCATGCATATGAATCGTTCAGTCACATGCTTTTCATATCTTGAAAGTGTTTTTTAAACTTTAACCCACGTCTTGAAAGGAATCATAAGATATGGGTTAAAGTTAATAGTTCATACGTAAAGAGATAACCCTAAGAGATCTTTTCAAGAAAAAATGATTTTCAGGGATTTTCAAAGGTTTTCACGAAACTAGATTCAAGCAATGTTTTGCCCCTCGGCTATTAGTCTTATAAGCCCCATCCTTAACCCCCCAGGGTGCACTGGAACCATTAACTATAGGGAGATACTAACCCCTTCCCAAAATTAAGCTAAGAACCCAATTGACTGTAATAACTCAGGTGATGGATTATCCATAGATAGATAAAACGTTCTATAAGCCAAGACTTGATTTACTAAAACGACGATAAAAAGAAATTGTTTTCAGTTTTCTCTGGAGTAGATTACAAGTCACAATGGGTGAACAAAATACTTTTATCATCTCATCGTTGTATTTTGAATCTCTACAAAAAGTTTTCAATGGCTTTGGAATATTTCCAGATATTTTTATACAACTCAGTGCAAAATATTCATTTCCAAGCAAAAAGCAGCACTGCTAGTTACTATATTGTGTTGAGATGTTTACAATGGGAAATTTCAAACATAAAAGGATGAAGGAATTATTTCATTAGTCCTCTCTCCAGACTGGTGTTTGTTCGTAAATTGAAAGTGATCGCTTTCAAACTATGGGTTAAAGTTTTCAAAACAATTTTTGGACATGAATAAAGCTTTTGACTAAAACGATATGCATGGGGATAGAGCTAAGATTTACGTATGAAAATATTTGATTCACGTTTAACTGGTGACCAAAGTAAATATTTTTCATTTTCCTTGAAATTAATTCATCTGTGACTTGGTTTAAACGGGTAGCTTTCCATATATTCAAGTATACTGTAGGCGCCTGAAGGTATTGGAACAATGGGCCTAAATTTACGTCAGCAAAATCTATCACGAGGCTGTGCAATTTCATACAAACATTTTTGTGCGATGAAATACAAGCTGACGTGACCAAAACTAAAGAGTGTAAACAAAAATACCTTTCTTGAAGATTTATAAGCCTCGTTTTGCGTATTTCCTGTCATAAATTTAGGCCCTTCGTTTCCATACTTCAATCCAGTTTTTTCACAATTGCCTTAACAACACCTTAGCAACTGATTGATTGCGTTATGATGTGCGCTAAGAGATACTATCTAACAATACTCATGTGTCTGCATAGGCTCGACATTTTTCTATGAAACTGCAACAACAACAACAACACTTTGTGAAATGCCATTTAACAGCAACAATTATTCATCTCCTCTTTAGGCCGGGCCTATTCTAGAGCTCTTGGCATAGGTCGTCAAAGATGAACATCCATTTTTCAGGAAGACGAATTACCAAATTTATATACTGATCACAGACTGTACCAGTGTTTTCTCAAAATCAGGGTAGAAAAATTCGTACTTTTGGCAGCATGCAATTAATTATTAAAACAATATTAGGCCATTTATCCATGATGCCAACCACTTGACATTCATACTTTTTCTGATAGCCTCGGTTGTCATCATCATTTCTTATTGCACACCCAGCACAATTTAATCACGATTCAATGCTTCTTCAGATGTAATCTGATTAGCGAACGTTTAAGTAGTGGCTGGGACGGTATAACAAGTTTCAGCTCAATAGACATCTTTCACATGACGTCAATTCTTTTGAAATCTAGGAACGTCACTACAAAACAGCCTAGGCTATTCAAACTGCTTCGTATTTACGAAAACAAAGATCCAATCTATTTCGAATACGCAAATAGGAACGCACACTTTAGCAAACGCTTCGTATCGAACACGCTCCGTTTTCAGTGTGAACACCAAATACAGAAGAAGGATTTAATCCGAAACAGGAATTAATGCCTCACTGTGGATAGGCCTGGAATTGTAAGCACCACAAGGTTACTGTACAGAGCAGTGAACAAGGCCCTAGTTTGATGGAACCAAATTACTTCGTTTCTGGAGATTTCATAGGGCTCATTGTGCCTATAAACTGCGAGTAGAAACGATAAACTTAGAGCGTGAAAATAGACGTGCCGTTCATATTGTATGACTGATCATGTACTATATTACAAATCACATCTAAGTACAGGCACAGAACACATAATTGGCATGATTAAGAAATGAATACATTAACAGACAGTCCTACTATACATAGATGGGGGGGGGGGGGCTGAGGTCATCGCTTCCAATTTAATCTTTCGTTTTGCTGCATCTTGTTAGTTTGTACTTCCCCTGCACCATCTAACCTTGCCATCCTCTTACCTTAGACCAACTAACAATAACTTACTAATGACGCTGATTTCATGGATTTGTATTATAATGCTCATCATCTCGAATTTTCTTTCCCATCCAATTTATACTTGCATCAACACAGATTTACATGGTGGCTAGGCTGCTATAAAACCTATTAGCCCATCGCATTATATGCAGGATAAGGGATGAAAAAACCGCAACGTTACATCAAACAAATATATATCAGTTGGTTAGCTACAATATTTTTAGCAAACGGGTTATCAGAACACGATACTTACTGAGAAATGTATTTGCATTACTGTTGAGGGTATTCTATGCTTTGGAGGATATTCAATACTCTGGAGGGATACCATCTATACTGTGGGGGATACCATCAATACTGTGGAGGGATACCATCAATACTGTGGAGGGATACCATCTATACTGTGGGGGATACCATCTATACTGTGGAGGGATACCATCTATACTGTGGAGGGATACCATCAATACTGTAGAGGGATACCATCAATGCTGTGGAGGGATACCATCTATACTGTGGAGGGATACCATCTATACTGTGGAGGGATACCATCTATACTGTGGAGGGATACCATCAATACTGTGTAGGGATACCATCTATACTGTGGGGGATACCATCAATACTGTGGGGATACCATCAACACTTTAGGGGATACCATCAACACTTTAGGGGATACCACTTTCTCTAAAGATCTCGCATCGCTATCAATGCACTAATTGCATACGCCCCCGGGCCTTATTAATAAAATCCAATATTCGGTTGTTCTGATATGCGACTGCTTTGAATGGTGAAGTTCTAAGCGATGGTTGGAAGAATAATGCCAAGCTTTGTTTCCTCCCCGAATGTTTCGGCTGCATAAGTGAATAAAACTCAATCAAATTATTCATTCGATTTGGTAATGTCCTCCTACGAAAACAATATTTATTTTCTATAACTAGTCAGCTGCGTTTGATTGTCTTGTCTTTAGGGGGTCTTTACTAAACTTCATTCAATGGGCCTAAGAACATCGAAGGGAATTTCCCTGATAAAACTCTCAGGCATTCTTAAAAAATATTTTCAGTAAAAGTGTTTCGATGTGAAAGTAGCTAAGCTTGAAATAAAGCTTCGTCATAGTCATGTAGACGTAAGTCTGGAAAGTTGAACGACTGCTATTATACTTGCTTCTTTATATAAGATAGTAAGATATACTTCAAGTGAGTGAGATAGTAACTTGCAGATAGTAACTCGCATAAGAAATCAATTAAAAAACTGCGTCATGTCATGCAATTTAATCCCTAGCATAGTAGAGTGAGAGTGCACACTAACCAAAGGAGACAATGAAAATTATAACAAAAGAGTCAATGAAAATTACTACGATTTTCCCCACTCAAAGCTAGAACAAATCTCTCTCTCTCTCTCTCATGTCTACAGTGTTTTGTAGTGTTCACACTGACTGAAAAGCCTTTTCCAAGGCTTCCGGATATATCTCTATCCTTATGAGACAGCCATCTTGGAATGAAGAAAAATTACCCCCCGGCTTTCCCAGATTCCTTTTCGAGCTCTAAGGAAACGCAATGCATTAAGGGATTTCCAGGGGGAAATTTGCATTAATGTAAGATGGCGTCCTTTACAGGAAGGAGGCCTATTATGAATGTTTCCTAGTAAATGTGTATGGAATTGTGCAGGAGTTAATTGCGGGGTAGCACAGCTCAAGAAAAGTGCCCCTGAATCGAAATACTGTAGAGGGATGAAAATATTGAAACGACGGGCCTAAATTAACGACAGCAAAACGCAAAACAAGGCTTGATAATCATTATGAAAAGCACGTTTGTGTACGTTTTTGTCACGTCAGCTCTTATCTTTTCGCGCGAAAAAGTGTTTAAAAAACTAAACAGCCTCGTTTTGCGGTCTTGGTTTCGCAACTTTAGGCCTATCTTTTCCATGCTTTCATTCCTCTACAGTAGTCTTGAGCAAGACCAAACTAAGCGTAAATTGAACTTAGTTGAGATGCGCTTAAGTGAAATCTCTTCTTTGATGTGGTAGATTAACAAACTGTTCTTTCATTTGAATTTGGTTGTTAGGCCTTTGCAGCTTTAGTCGGCTCTGATCCAGCACAGGTGCACGGTAGGAAATAAGGATGAGTATTATTCCGTGTCTAAATTGGAGTAACTAACAGAGCATTGAATCATATTAGAAAATTCGCATGGTTTCCTTAGTAAGGTGATTTCTTCACGTTCATATCTCTAGATGGAGTTAATTGCACACTGCTTGAGGCCGTCCTCGGGTTTTCTTCACCGATTGTTAATTGTATGCTTCATCCATCCATTCATTGATTCATTTATTCATTCATTAATATTTTACTTCTAACTCTATATCAGCTGACGAAAGACGGGCATAGACTTCCCAATTGTGACGCCGACGCTTATAAAAACTTACTTCGAATTGTTAATAAAAATCAGAAGTATTATTAGTTTCTGGAATTGAATGATATTTTGGGGTCCTTGGGCCGTGACCCCCTCCCTGGCAGAATAAAGCTTTCTGAAGTATATTTCCTTGTAAACCATCAGTTTTTGAAGTCAGGCCCCCAGTTTTGTTGTTCTCGTCAGAGGCTTCGATTGATATACCCCCCGTCCAAAATTCAAAATTGTTATCCATTCGTTTCCAAACCTAACAATAAATCCAGTTAATTCTACTTGCTGTTAAATCTTGTGAATTAACGAATTCGATTAGAACCAGCAAATCTCTCGAATCAGATCTCGTGTTATCATATCAAGGTGATGAAATAAAAAGTTTTAAGTCTGTATTGTTAGTGTATGTGTCTGCTGAGGTTTTAAACTAGACTGGTGTCTTTTGTAACAACACCGTCCAATTATTCTGTTATGCTATGAATCACATAGGATCTTTTACGAATAAACAGGCTTCTTTAGAATAACAGATCTTTGTGTTTATATGCTCCACTGTGAAGCTGGAATTGTTTTACACTTTTCACAGCTATGCTGAATAACGGTATATTACATGTTTTGTTGCCACGCTTTTCCCCCTTTGTTACGGGATTCAATATTTTGACGTATATATTGATGTCAGTCAAAGTCAAAATTACTGTCCAGGATTTTGTGCGATGATTTTTAGGCCTAATGATTAGTAACGGCTTAGCAAAGGCTTGGACTAGGTTAGGGTTATTGAGGGTTTAGCAGGGGGGATAGGGTTCCGTATGCAGGGGTGTATCCAGTCGCTAGCAATGGTTGCAGCTTTCAGTCAGGTTGGTTGCAGCACCAGTCAGATTTCTATATTATACAGTATTATAACTAGAAAACATTCTTAAAGACAAGCGAGTGAAATTCATCTTGAAGGCGTTTCCCAACAATCTTAAAAAGCATGGCCTTAAAACATTGTTGGGGGATACACCCACAAACCCTCGTATCCTTTTTCAATCTGCAACAGTCACTAAAAAAAAGCTGGATCTGCCTCTGTTAAGCGTTTAGTAAGGTTCAGTACGTTTCAGTTGAGCCGAGGTTTGTCCAGATATAGATGTGTCGGGTATAAAGCCCTGAACAGGAATCTTGGGTTTGACCGTGGTCAATGTATGTTAGATGTATAGGCAGTACCCTTTGTTACGCGAGGCTACCACAACTGACCTCCATCATGTTCTATGTGAATATAAAAACTGAACTTGAAAATTCATCGTGCTTTGACTTTACTTTCTTCAATATCTAACCCGAATATTTACTGTTGACATTGAAGAAAATACCTGCCATTATTTGATGTTTTTGTTGACAAAATAGTTAAACTGGTTTTTTTTACCAGTGTTGACTGTTGACCAACTTTTAAAGGCTTGTACTCATCTTCCTCAATTTCTTTTTCCAAAACACGCTTGACCAAGGGTGCTAATTCAGAACAAAGTATTGAGAAACCTGTTATATGATATTCATAACTGACTAGACTGGATACCAGTCTATCGTCTTTAGTGTTGTTGTTGTTGTTATTTGGTATAGCTTTGTCGAGTTTGGCTGGGTGATCAATAAGTAAAGGACCTACAATCCTCGCCAAAAGGTCTTGAGACACAATGGCGATTTTAGCATTATTCCCATCATGGAGCTATCAACCTGTAAGATGATGTTGGAGCTCCCCCTTCCCCCAAACCAATGTTAAACTATGTCTTCTGGATCTCACTGGAGGGTATTGCAGATGTATTTCCGCACCAAAGCAACATCTGAAATAGCATTGTCTGGGGGGGATATGGGGGTCTTTCTGCAACAATTAATATAGATCGAGTGACAATCAAGCATTGTCTCGTACCTTTTAGCGAGGATGGTATGAATAAACTTACGAGTTTGGTAATTGAATGGTAATGAAATACTTTTGTTGAAATCCTATGTAGAAAGAACTCACTCGGAAATCGTTCATTTTTTCATTTCTAGTGACGGTGAATCGAAAAATACAGTGTCACTGAACCTGCCTACCTCTATAGAAGAAGCTTTGGTAAGACATTTTTGAATTGTCTTTATTAATCAGCTTTGTCTAAAAGATTACCCTCAGTTATGTTAAGAACTTGATCAGTGAGTCGATGTTTAACCTGTTAGCCAGGTCTTGGTTCTAGCAGGGACACCTTAGCATGCAATTCATCACGTAGTATACTAAATTCAATAATAAAAGAAGTATACTAAATTCAATACTAAAAGAAGTATACCAAATTCAATACTAAAAGAAGTACACTAAGTTCAATACTAAAAAAAGTATACTAAATTCAATACTAAAAGAAGTATACTAAATTCAATACTAAAAGAAGTATACTAAATTCAATACTAAAATTAGTATAATAAATTCAATACTAAAAGAAGTATACTAAATTCAATACTAAAAGAAGTATACTAAATTCAATACTAAAAGAAGTATACCAAATTCAATACTAAAAGAAGTACACTAAATTCAATCTAAAAAAAGTATACTAAATTCAATACTAAAAGAAGTATACTAAATTCAATACTAAAAGAAGTATACTAAATTCAATACTAAAATTAGTATAATAAATTCAATACTAAAAGAAGTATACTAAATTCAATACTAAAAGAAGTATACTAAATTCAATACTAAAAGAAGTGCACTAAGTTCAATACTAAAAGAAGTATACTAAATTCAATACTAAAAGAAGTATACTAAATTCAATACTAAAAGAAGTATACTAAATTCAATACTAAAAGAAGTACACTAAATTCAATACTAAAAGAAGTATACTAAATTCAATACTAAAAGAAGTATACTAAATTCAATACTAAAAGAAGTATACTAAATTCAATACTAAAAGAAGTATACTAAATTCAATACTAAAAAAAGTATACTAAATTCAATACTAAAAGAAGTATACTAAATTCAATACTAAAAGAAGTATACTAAATTCAATACTAAAAGAAGTATACTAAATTCAATACTAAAAGAAGTATACTAAATTCAATACTAAAAGAAGTATACTAAATTCAATACTAAAAGAAGTATACTAAATTCAATACTAAAAGAAGTATACTAAATTCAATACTAAAAGAAGTATACTAAATTCAATACTAAAAGAAGTATACTAAATTCAATACTAAAAGAAGTATACTAAATTCAATACTAAAAGAAGTATACTAAATTCAATACTAAAAGAAGTATACTAAATTCAATACTAAAAGAAGTATACTAAATTCAGTTAAAATTTGTTCAAAGAACATCAAAGGTATGATAATCTATAAGAGTCATGAAAGCTTATTTAGCCTGAGTTGTCAGCTACTAATGTAGAGATGATAATTAATAGAATTGATAAGTATGAGATACTTGTTCAGAGTGATCTTGTTCAATATAGAGTTCTCGATACTCGTCAGAGTAGAGAATGTAAGAGAAATTAGACAAAAAACCACAATTTACAACAAAAATTAAGTTTCATGCTCTTACGAAAAACCTTCAATTGGTCTTCAGAATAATGAGATATATATTTTCATATTTGATGATTCGGGAGGTTAATGTCCTAATTTTTTAAAGTAGTAACAGACTACTTCAAAAATAAACCTTTCTTCAAACGTTTTGATATAATCTTCTTTAGTACTTCTTCAGTTGCCATGTATGGGGTTCTAGTGTGTTTGTTGCACCCATTTACACTACAAAAAAGTTAAGTGTTACTACCAACCAACACTAGATAGCTGAACTTCAAGTTGGAATCATTTTGGTTTAGAAGATGGAGCCTGCCCTTGCAGAATTTTCTAGCACCAAGCAGCTGGTTTTAACAGGTGCATGTCAAGTCGACTATTGATTGGAGATACGAAATACTATCTTATTTCTAGGAAATACTATCCCGGATCCTTTGCCAACTAAGACAACGCAATGCATCAAGGGATGTCGAGTGGTAGAATTGCATTAATCGAAAATGGTAGAATTAATCTCAGAGTGGTCCATCCCATCGAAGCTGTCTCTCTGAATCAAGAGTAGCAGTAAACTATGTCCAAGGGACTATGTAAACCCAGGCGCTAAAACTTTTCTACAGTAGTTACAAGGTCCTAAAAACTGGAATTCATTACCAGATAAAGTTAAAATGGCCAAAACCACAAACAAATTCATGGTTTCTTGAAAACAAATGCGCATCTTCCTTCTGCAGCAATCAAGTTAATGCACCCCTTGAAGTTGGTTTATGTTAGTCTGAATTGGTGGATTTTCACTATATAAAAGCTAAAATCAAACAAAGTTTACCATTACAAAGTAGTGAATATGCTCGCTGTTCACAATTTATCGTTATTTTTGATATCATTAGTCTACGAAGTTTTATTCCGCTTTCAACATGGTTTAAGATGAAACTCTAAATTCTCCTTTCAGAACCAAATCTCCACCATACAAAACACTCTCGTCGCTGTCGTCGAAACTTTAAAGGAGGTGGAGACCTTGAAAGAAACGATGAGCGGGTGGACGGACGAGAACCGACTCTTGAAAGAAGAGAACGAGCGGTTAAAGAAGATGCTGCAGAAGGAAGACAAACACGACCCCTCCTAGCAGAGGCTTTTCACAGGTAGGATTGATCAAGTATTAGTTCACTCCTCATCATAGATAAGGGTTAGGCCTAGTGGTTTAGTCAATTGATATTTCCTGTAGATGAGTCAACGTATCAGTTCGCTTGTGATAGAATAAGGGGAGAAACTTTTCGCGAAGAAAGTTCGCGAATACACATTCACACGCAGTTATTTGCGTTAATTGCATTCGCGAATAAAGCTCGCAAAGGATGTTTCACTGGGTAATTCGCGGTTTTACCGTTAAATCTCGATATAAGCAGCTCTGAATATAAAAACTTCCTAAAATGAGGAATTATATACTCGACATGTTAAAATTTATCAGCTCCTAGCAAGGTTTCACGAGGTAACATCGACCAAAGTAAGCTTCAAATATATCGTGGTATTTCTTTACTACGGGAAGTTGTATTGAGAATACTATTATTGCGAAAGACGCCCTGAGTAAGTTTCCCTTATATCGATAATAACACACAATAAATATCGTCTTTCCTTCAAAATTGGGAGCTGATAGTGACCCTGTAGAATTAGAAAATATTCTGTAATCGTCTGCAATATGGAGGCTCAATTGTATTGTTTCGGATGTTACGTGCAAGCAAATTTCGTTACCATTATGATTGTTCACTTTCTAGTTATAGAAGATTAAATCTATCTGAATTGTTACAGTTTTGTAATAACGTAGAGTAGTTCAGCATACATGTAGACTGCGTGCATACGAGAAAATTCATTCGGCTATTTCTCAATATGATTTGCAATACACCAAGTTATCAGGGCTAAACGAATAAGCAATATGAATATCGTTTATGGAAGTATATGGCTAGAAATCCTATTGTTGCACGTCTTTGTTTCACATTTCTTGTTGAACAGTACCTCAGAGTGCGCAAACTTTGTGTTGTCCTCTTTCTTGACGTTTGAAATTCTACATATTCACATTGCCTGCATAAGGATGACGGTAAATACTATAAAAACTCTCAAATAACAAACAAAATTTTATAGGGGACTAAAAGAAGCATTTTATCTATTTGTTCAAAAACGAATTCTTGGTTAAAACAATGGCAAAAAAACACAATGTGCACTCGTAATCTCGACCAAAAAACACTTAGAAGACTGAAAAATATGTAGCAATAGGTTTCCAGGCTATCTACTTTATACTGACCAATGATGCAATGAATGATAATGCATCCCAAATTGTCGAGGAGTGTGGCAAACAAAATATGATAAATGTTTAGGGATCTATTCGGAGGGCCTCTAACCTTTTAACAACAATTACCGCAACAACAACAACAATATCGTGTCATAATTGCAAGTCGATAGTCTCGTATGCACGTGGTATTAGCATTAGAAGTTCTTTCTTATCTTATCTAGAAGGTTGTAATTCAACCAATGCATATTCCGAATCTGCATTTAAAGACAAAATTTTTACATATATGCACGACTTTGATCTAGCATAGTTTATTGATTATCTGTTATTACAATTTCTACATCATTCCATTCGTGGTGCTACAGGATTGCATGCTGGGCTGTGTACAGCTGCGAGATGGTAATTTGGAGGTTTCTGCTTTGAGCCTGGTTTCCATTTAAACCAAAAATGGCTGCACCAGAACTGGGACACGGCTGTACTGTAGCTGCGACGTACTAAATTTTAATGTAAACACTTCCTTATGACGACCCTACCGTGCCTGCACCATGGCTTTACCGCGGTAGAGCCGCTCGCAAAAGTTGTGTTCATTTCAACTTTCTCGCCTTCTTCCACGCTTCTGTCAAGATAAAGTTTTAATGGAAACATGTGGTACAGCTGTCAGCGAAGTGCCTGTGTCACGCCTTTGTTCTCATTAAGCACATGACTCAACTTAACCAATCATATACAACTGAATATGGCGGCATTTGAAAACAGCTTTGACGCCATTTGAAGATAGGAGGAACAATATTGCGAAGCCGCGGTAGAGACATTGTAAGGAAGGGAAGTGTTTCCATTAAAACTCAAAGGTTGGACAAGTGCCTCAGCAATGGCACAGCAACTTTTGGCTATATGGAGACCAGGCTTTAGGAATCGATAGCTATTTTTTAACTGATATTGTTTTTATTTGCTGAAAATGAAATTGCTTTGAAGTCACTGGAAGCATTGTTTATTTGATTTTTAAATAAAGCTATTTGAGGGATTGTACAGAAACTGAAAAATTGCCAATTCATTCACTTACGTTTACCATTGAACTTGTAAAGCAGAACAAGGGCTCACGCTAACAAAAGAAATCGATTGAAAAATTATACCAAGTCTTGTGACTGATTTGCTAGTTGAGCAGAGCGAGATTGCACAATAACCAAAGGAAAGAATGGAAACTCGGAAAATCCTCACTTCAAAAAGTTAAAACGATTGACACTGTAAGTTTCTAGACCTCTCTCTCTTTGTAAAGACTATGATAAGAAGCAATCAATTATACATGTTGAGCTGATCAAATTTTGATCTCAAATTTTCAAAAAATGCAATAGCCAAAAGTGTTTTCTAGAGATCAGCTTGCATTAAAGTTGGTATAAGCAAAACATGAATTTCGTTATTCTCCAGGCTTTTTAACAAATGAACATCAGATTAAACTTCATAATCATACGAGCTGTGGTTTTTAGAACTTGAAAGCACAGGTCAGAATTCATTAGATTTCTAGAGTACGGGTTGTAACTGCCGCATCCAGAATTTGTTTGACTGTCCACTTTAACTCAGACCGAACCTAGGAATTTTGTTATAATTTATATGTAAGCCACAAATCAGTAATATTCAAGCCAAATTTAATGCAGAATATTCAAGCATATTTATTTGTATCACTTATTATCTTTTCGTTAATCACCTTCATTTCTTGTAGCAAACGCGTCAAACTTTTGTTAAGCCATAGTTTATAGAGAGAGATGGCGTGTATAACTACTGTCCTATCTTTTTGCGCAAGTTTTTAAAGATTGAGACTGCATTATAAAATGTTTTGTCATCGTTTTAGCCATTAGGGTCATGCTTGAACACATTGGCCAATGCGCATCTTTATTTTATGTGTACCACCGTATCCTTGTAGGCAATATGTAAATGGAAATCTTCAACACCTTGGAGAGGCGATAAGGCTTTCATTGTGCACTTTGAGGTGCTGTTCAACATTAAACGCGAAACGAAGATAAACAACTATAGGTTGTTTAAGTATCTACTTCTATAAACTATGGTTAAGCCCGTATGACTTGAATCAAAAGAAAAGGCCTGTACGTCTGACATTTTCGAAAATATTCTTCCAGTATGGTATAAACTCGAAAATTCCTTCAAAAGATCCTTTCCCCCCTTCCTCCGTACAAAAATTGTGGCCTACGATTCTAGTGGCTCACTTAGATTCTAGAGTACAGGCTGGAAATTGCCTGCGTTTGCCTGCGACCTTGACGTCAATTGTTAATGCAATCTTAAACTTGTAAACTTGTTAATCCTAAAACTTATTTTTCTCATTACAAAGCTCTCTTTTAACAAGGATTTCTTGTGTGTTGTCAAAAGCAATGCAAGCTCCTTAGATCTGCAGGCTTATTTTGGATTCTCTGACACAAATAACCTCACATCAATGGATTGTTACCAATATCTCTTCCATTGGGCTCTACATAGTGGGACGCATTTGCCACTCCTCGTATAAGTTTATGATATTGTTTATGCGCATTTAAATTGAACTTGACTGTAAAAATCCGCTAATTACTGTCGTATTGTTGTCTTAGTGTATCTGTTGAATTTGCAGCATGATCTCCCCCACTCAGCTGTCAAGGCTTGTTACCAGGCTAAAGCATTTTATAGGTTGTCCTAAACGGCAGTACTGAATTGCATGAAAACAGACGCCTTCAAAACGAGTCTATGGCGTGAGCGGTGGTCAAAACGCATGCGCGTACAGTGAATCAATTCGATGTCGACTCGTCTGCCACCATTATATCGGAAGAGCCAGCTCGCCTTGCCGGGTTGACCCGCTCTCGCCTTTATTTTTGACACCTTTCCTGAGCTTGAATCGAATTCAAACTCTTTTCCATAACTCAACGGAATGTTTACTAATTCTAGTCTGGTGTTTCATTCATCACACAAAAATGGTTTTGCCTGCTGATACCTTGCTGGCACAATTGCTTTCCAAGTGTCATACCCAAGCTATGCCTTGCTAAATGGAACCTTGTGGCAAACGAGTAGTGGACCATTTTTTGAAGAAAATTAACTGAATAGAATCCTATACACAGATAGAAACTTCTCCGTATTCGAATGAAAACGGAGCAAATCACATCTGTTTCGGCCATGATGTGTCCACACTGCTCTGCTTCAAATACGTTCCTAATACATACGACATACTTGCATGGCTTAGTACCAAAGTTTATAGAAGAAGATGGTTAATAAACCTATGCTTGTGTCTTTGTTTACGGTTTCAATATTGAGAGTGCACAGTGCATTGTTTTAGCCAACAAGGTCATGGTTGACCAAATAGACCAAAAGTCTTCTTTTGTTTCCTTACCCAAAAACGGTTTAATGTATGGGAGATATTTTGATATTCATCACCATATGTAGGCGATGTGTACATTTAACACTTGAAGAGTGAAGATGGAGGGTAAGGTATACGTTGTGCACTCTCGGGTACTATTTAACATGAAATATGAAACAAAGACGTACAACAATATGTTTCCTAACCATCTAGCATCTACTTCTATAAACTAGTATTTGCCATATTTCACCAGTTAAGACCACTGATCTCAAAATAAAGACTGGATCGAGCATCTGTCGTTCTGAAATGAAGTCAATCGGTAGTCATATAGGGAGGCCAAGTTTAAGCCAAAGCAATCGACTTTAAACCTTTGGCTGCAGAAACGAATGCTGGATCCAGTCTTTATTTTGAGATAGTGGTTAAGACCTTGACTGTAGAGGCCTGAGGAGCACAGCATTCAGGTAGAAATTTATGTGCCCGACGTTTCATACTTAGTCACATTCTAAATGAAATATTTCGTCTTTACTGCTGAACAAATATGGAAAATTGTAATTTTTATGTTGAAATTACACTGCAGCATGCATTCATTTGAAATTTAAATATCCTTTCTGATTCAGTTATTCTCCATTGGATATACAACCAGTAAGTTGATTCTTTCTCCATCGTACATCTTACGTTGTAGCGCTAAATGTGGATGTCACTGGGAATTTTTATGGGGGCGTGCACTGTGGTGACATCTGCCAAACCCTCCATTTACTATGGCTCCGTAGTCCCTAGAGAACTCCTCATTTTTCAGAGCTGTAAGGGTTTATTAAGGAATGTATTTTAAGGCTATATACGAAGAGATCTTTGTATGGTACAAAACATCAAAATAGCCAGAAATATTGGAAACATAGCGAAACGAACACATGGATTATTTAAGGTTTTTGTTTCGTTTTCTTTCTGACGTATTACTCTGTTGAGTGCCAGACGAAAAACTTATGTAATCTATGTGTTCGTTTCGCTATGTTTCCGAATATAACTGGCTATTTCGAAAAGAAAACGATGAAATTTGATAGATTACTCAGAGAGAGCCCCTGAGCAATCCCTCTTTTAAGTGTAGTTTGTTTTGATGCCAACATAGATGTGCTGAATTTTTGAGAACTTCTGCAAAGATAGTTTTAGAGAGGATCAGAAAGGGGTAAATTTGGAACTGGGAATTACCTTATTATTAATTAGGAAAATGGGATTGACTTCTTGAGACTGGGATTTGGGCATGAAAAAGTAAATTAGGATTGAGATTGGTAAACACGTCAATATTGGGAATTTCTCTATTTTGCTCTTTGAAATTGGGATTTTTGATTTTTCAGTGTTGGGAATTGGGATCAATACCCCCTTCTATTCAAGAACCTCTTTAGAGCTAACAAAGGCTATCTCAGACATAGCTATCTCGCTATTTCTGAAAGATGACGTTTAAAACCAAGAAGTCGCAAGTAGCCCACGCACACATGGAAATGCGTAATTAGAGATAAAAGTCACATAAATGGAAAGCACTTTAAGCATAAATCAAATAAAGATGAAAGGTTCTTTCGAAGTTCAATTATTTCTTATCATTTTCGAAAATAATTATATCATTAAAATAAAGTTGTTTTTTAGTTATCAACGTATAAAAGAATGACAAACAGAAGACTTCTTATGAGGCATAAGAATATACTAAATCTAAAAAAGTTTCATCTTTAAAACGACCTAATGTTTTATTTTGTTAACTGTTCAATTCCAACTCGCGTATTTCAAGTAAAATGTCCTTTTCACTGTTGATCTTGTCAAGCTGTTGAGAAAAAGTATATTCATCAGAACTGAAATTATGAAATAAAAAAGCAGATTGAAGGAAAAGTCTGTCTGGTGCAGCAAAAGTATGTAGCTCTAAGCACCAAGGTACGCAAAACTTAAAGTAAATAAGCTTTTAAACCTATATATGCCTTCTAGAGGTGGATAACATCTTACTCTTGAGTCTGGAATAAACATGCCCCGGCTTATTTTTTTGAAAAAATCCACCCAAGACGTCCTTATTCCAAGCTCCTTTTTCATTCCAAACGTTAAGCTATCTCCCAATGGGTCCACAGTCCCCTCCGTTCTGCAGAATAGCTATGTTAGAAGTACTTTTACATAAAGTAGTAGTTTAATGTTCCAGGAAAAGTTGCTGTGGGCCTAGCGAAGGCATGATGTCACTTAAATCCGAGATTCTCCGAACACCACTTTCTCATAATACTTTGGAGAAGAATTTTGGGAATAGCTGGGTCACATAAAAACTATTTTACATTCAGGTAAGTACATTTCGATGTGCAAGTAAGTTTTTAGAGTTTCTGTTGCCTCACACGTGCGGATAGGCCACCACATAAATTGGTTGTGGCTGTGGGTGTGGTTGTGGGGGTGTAGGGAGGTATGGGTGGGCTTTGAGGAAAAGTTGATGAAAAATCCTGAAGGCCCCCCTTACAATATTTTGTTGACCTTTAGCAAACATCCCAATGCCTCTTATGTTTGAAGATTTGAATACCAATACCATGGGCAAGTATTCCAATGTCTTTTAAAAGGGTTGAACATGGCTTTTCACAGCTGTTACGACCGGGAAGTCAAGTCCTTTTAGGCCCGTTTTGCTATCCCTTGCAGAAATTTCATTGTAGCTTTAGTTATATTTAAGATACAAAAAACCTGAAAACAGATTAAGACTCAACATTGAATTGTCTATTAAAATCAGTCAAAATATTTGCGTTTAACATAACATGGACATTTAAAACAAATTTTCAAGTTGACCTCACCAGTTTTTACGAAGCGCGACAACAGAATTCGCAAAATGATAACCGACCGCATTGCTAAAACTCAGCTCAAAAGGAGGTAAGTCGTTCAATTATTATTTAATAATGGTTAAGAAAACATAAAAAGATACATTTGATATATATTTATTGTCCAAAACCTCTGAAAACGTTCACCAGAAAGGCCTGCTTCCGATAACTTGTCCTCCATTACGATTTCTCAACGTAGAAACGGGTGGACGCTGCGTGTTGCTGCGCAGCAGCAACAACGAGACACGCGGTTTTGCCCTGTTTTTGCTCCAGTGGGGCACCTAAAAGTAGCTGGGGCTCTTGCCAGAATGACTAAAAATGCAAAATTAAACTTTCAAATGAAAGCTTATTTAATAAGGAACAAATAAATCGCTGGCCCCCCGAATGCTGAAAGACCGTTTGACTGTGCGGGCTCGTTGAACTTTTAAAAACCACGTTGGCATAGCTTGGTAGCCATAGCCAACAGGGGGCCAGGGGTATCATTAAAGCCTCGTTTTCAAGCTAAATTATGCTGAAAAAATGGAATAATTATCTTTTTTCGTTTAGAAGCCCCGAGCAAAAGTTTGGGCTCAATTTTCGGCCTAGGCCGAAAAAATGTCGAAAACACTACTCGAATTTTATTTTTTTTCTCGTAAAAGAAAGAAGGAATTAAAACAGCAACTAAACAGGTGTGTTAAATAGGGTTTTATCTATTAAATGATGCTAAACTTCAAACATTTCTCAATCTTTAAGTACCTGAAATTTATTTTCAAAAAACTTATAAATTTGCAAAATCAGTGCGCGAGGTCTGTTGTCGCGGAAATTTGGGCTGACTTGAGTTCCGCGAATACAATAGGGCGTAACAGCTGTGTTTTAAGCTTTTTTGGACCCTGGTTTATTGGGACTTGCAACATTTTTCACCCAACCTATTTATTCCAGACCCCCTGTCTATATCGGACTTGAAAGTATAAGGAGATGGATAAGTTTACAAGAGGCAGTATGCCAGTTTACCCTTGAAAGTATATCATTAAATGAAATAATTTGTACTGTTAACGAACCTGATTTTTCTCCAGCTTTTTCCCTTCCTTTTGCTTTGCTTTCAGATCCTGAACCTGGCGCAATTTCTATATTGAAAGAGAAAAATTAAAACAAATTTTAGAGTGAGAAACTTATGAAATGCAAAAAACAATTTAATTTGAAATCTACTAAAATTTATAAAAACAAACCGATTGATAGTAAATTGAATAAGGCCATACCTTTTTCAAGTTCTTTATTTTCTTTTCATTCTCTGTCATCACCACGCTTATGTTTGGCTGTGGTTCAAAAACAACATTTCATTGGGCTAAGAATTACTATTATAGCTTTTGAGTAGCCGCAGAACTGGAGCCCAAATAACAGGACTAAGATATAGAATTCTACATTTGCATTGTGGTGAGACTAGTGGCTAGACTAGTGGTCTATCAAAATTATTGATAAATCTAAGATGGGATAGCCTGCGCGCATACTTTACCGAAAAGAGGGAATTGTAAATTGACAATTCCCTCATTTCTCCTCCTGCGCAGTGTCCAGTAAAGTTTGCGCGCAGGCTAAGATGGGACACATAATTGGGAAACATTGTACATCATCGCTTGTTGAAATATGTTTTCAAAATAGTTGCATACCAGCCTCATAATTATTTTGCTATGATATGCTGCAGAGCAACAAGAAATTCAAACCCTTGATTCAAAAAAAATCAGACTCTTGATTTTAAATATTTCTAATAATCTTCCTGATGACATAATAAATCCATGCAACCTAAACACTTTCCACAGCCCTGTAGAAGCCGTAGATGTTTCAACATCAGAGCAGATTTTCAACAGGCCCTTTGAATAAAAATTAATTAGAATCCAAGGAAAACAGAGCACCAAAATGATCTGGGTTTCATTCACTTATACACCAACCCCCTTACCCTCTTCTCAAATTTCCCAACATATTGTGACCAATATTTCAGCTATTATATATTAAATGAACCCTTTGCCCTTAGCTCATAAACCAATATATTAGCCCAGAGATGGTAAGCGATTCGAAGGTAACAAACATCAACAATTTACCTCAGAAACTTGTTGAGGTTGCTCATTAGCTTTTGCTTTTGTTTCTCTCTTCTTTTTATTTTTCAATGCTGCTCCAGTTAATTGCTGTTGAGTTTTCACATTTTGAGGTGGCTCTTCTTCATGCTTGGAAATAACACAAACAATTGTAAAGTGAACATAAATAAAATATCTTTCAATCTTATTTGGAGTTTCTTGTAAAAATAAGTAAACATTATGCTCTCTGAAAATTATATTGATTAAAATTGTAAGGAAAAAACAGCAATAATAAAGCTAGCCCTCCATCAGAAGATAGATGATTCTAGATTTTCCTTGTCTTGGAGCAAATTTTTTGGAATTTTCATGGAAAATAGCCCCTCCTCCGGAACTTCTAACCCCCTGTCGGAAGAAACCTGGCACTACCACCTGTTGTGACAGTGCTCAATACAGTAGAGTAGTTCTTCATTCAATACAAATGTATCAGTTCAATAAACAACGAATTCATTCAGAGGTACAAGAATATCATTTACCAATTTAAGACTTTTAATTCCTGATGCTCTAGCTGAAGGAGGGCGATATGCTTCTGGCTTTGCTGAAAATAATCAAATGAAAATTTTTGAAAAATAATTCTGTTTCTTCTTGATATCCTTTACAAAGCTTGCTTTTCTTCCAATGCTCAAAGGAATTTATAATTCAATGTTAAAAAGAAAATCAAACAAAAATCTTACAAATTTCGATGATTTAAAACAAACCTTGTGCTGCCAGTGGTTTCGATACGACAACAAGTGCTGCCTCTTTGTACATACCATCCAATGCAGGCTGCCACTCTACCTAAATATAAATCAAGAATATTGATCAAAAGACAGGTTTATCTGTAGAATAGGTATGCAGCTATGGGGTTTAGACAAAAGCAGCGAGTGGGGTGTGTATAGAGTCACAGCCCTTGAATCAAATTTGATGATAATAATGTTCGGTCTTTTATGCTAAGCGTTTGAAAGCTGGATACCAGGTTTCTTCTCAAGGCCGAATTACCCAAGGTGAAAAGCAAGTCCCCTTCTGCAAAAATTTGGATCATTGAGGTTTTACTCATTCGAGGGTCTAGTCAGACAAAAGGCTTTAGTATACCATATTTAGCAATGTTTCCGTTTTTCTAGCTTTTTGGAAGTTCTAAACAATGAAATATTATTTTGATTTCTTAATCTGTCGAGAGTAAGACAGAAAGCTTTAGTACATCATGTTTCATTGTGTTCCCAATTTTTCTGTCCATTATCAAGTATGGGTTGCCAATAGCAATTGACATGCTTGTATAAAGTAGGAATTCTTTCCATACAAAATATTAACAGATACCTGATAAAGTTCATGTCCAGTTGATAATGGAGTGTTGTGCAATTCTTTCCCGGTATAATGCCATATCTTGTAACTAGAGAATAATATAACCATGCATCAATGATGGATCGATTTTGATCAATTAGCCAGGGATGGGCTCACAATTCTACTGCCATTATTTCAGAAGGTTAAGGCTCAAACCTTGGTCAAATCATGCAAACCAAATACTTGGTACTCAGTGCCTCCCTATTTATCACCCAGCATATAAAGCTGCGTCAAGAATACCGCAGTAGTTCAATTACGATTAAGACTCTTCACTAATTTTTATTTGACATTATTAAAAACCATTTTGACTTGCATACCCATTTCCAATCTTCAACCTGGGTGATGTTGTTGCGGTCAGAAAATGTACGCCATCAGGTGCCCATTGAAACTGAGTCGAATCTGGTGCCTATAAACAAAGAAAAGCATGAAATACGGAAAGAACCAATAACTAATAAAATATTCTGAGCTCAAATCGGGGTAGTTGTAACTTTGGAACAACTTCAAACCCCAGTAAACTTTGGCCTGTAAATTTAATCGCGTATTTCGTCATTCTTGAAATGATTGCCTACCTGCGGTTTGCTGATTTGTTTCTTGTCTTTCACATTCCAGAATTCCTGAAAATCAAACCTTTGAAAATATCAAAATCGGGAAACATATTTGAGTAAATGAATGCTAAGGGTTCACTAGATATGGAATCCTATATATAGAATTATTGTAACAAATGGTTTCACAAAACGTCGAATTGAAATAGACAGATGCGAAACATTTTTGTGAAAGTTTTAAAAGCTTCACAATAATTTGATATGGTACCACTATCCTTAAATCGTTTTAATATAATTTCGAATTAAATTGTTACCTTTTGGTTGGAAATCATTTGAAATCGTTTCATAACTGTTGTAAAATTGATTATAACCGCTGTGAACCGTTACAAATCTTTGAAAATAGTTTCCTATTGTCAAGAATTCCTGAAACCGTTGCACATCTTTGACAACAGTTGAAAATAGTTGTATAATCCATACCTAACCATCGCAAACTTGATTTCGATTCAAAATCCTAGCAGACCGTTTAAGATCTTAGCAGATCGTTTCAAAATGATTTCCTGCGATAATGTATGGATGATTTCTGAAATAATTTCCGATAAATAATGTTTTAATTTCAACATCTGCTTACCATTACTCCACGTAGATTTCCAAATCCAGCCAAACAAAGAATTGAGTTATGTTAAGGAACTTAATGAGATGTGTACCGTAAACCGGGGCTACTTTGGCTTTTGAGGTTACTTTGGCCACCCATGGTAGACAATAGAAACAACTGTTTATAGGCTACTGGTTGATACTCTTTTTTTTTAAACTTTCAACAGTATCAACCAGTAGCCTATAAACAGTTGTTTCTGTTGTCTACCATGGGTGGCCAAAGTAACCTCAAAAGCCAAAGTAGCCCTGGTTTACGGGATTACATGTTGCCCTGCGTCTTTCCCTAATTATGTTGATTAAGGGAAGTTATACCACTTTCACACTGGCACTTAAACCAGCTTAAAACCAAACCAGGTTTTCAAATGGACGATAGTTATTGGCCAACTTGATGATTAGAATGCTTTTTATTGGCTGTAAAGAAAACTAGATTAGATAAAGCTGGGTTAACCATGTCACTATGAATTCTGCATCAGTTCGGAAGGGAAATTACCCTCTTGATCAAGCTAATCTCGATGTATCTACTTCCTTATTTTAGATCCCTGTTGCTTTATCAGTCTTATCCAAACTGCTTTGATCATTTCATTATTTAGTCAGTTATTACAAGTAAGAATTTGAGTAATATGTCATGACAATAATAATCATAATAATACCCAAGACCATAAATTGTCCTAGTAGGTAAGGCTATGTTATTCTAAGATTATAACAAGTTCAAAGAAACTCCGGATCAATGCACCATACAAACAATTTTCCCTGCGGTTCTACTAGTTAGATTAGTTTAAACATAGTTTATCGAAAAAGATGGTTTAGAATCCTATTGTTGTACTTCTTTGTTTCAAAGTTGATGTTGAGCAGTACTTGAAAGTGCACAAAGTATGTCTTATCCTCTCTTTTTACTATTAAAATTTTACATGTAAATATTGCCTGCATGAATATGATGATGAATATTACAAAATAATTTCTAAATAACTAGTATTTCTGGCTTGGGAACCAAAAGAAGCGTTTTGGTCTATTCGCTCAACCATGACCTAATTGGCTAAAACAATGGCAAAACGAAAGACTGTGCACTCTCAATTTTGAAGAACTTGCACAAAAAGATACAACAATAGGTTTCTACACCATCTTCTTTGATAAACTATGGTTTAAAAAACTAGGGAATATAATAATCATAGGAAGCTATTTCTATCAGGATCCCTTGACGGGCTTTTGTTATCAGGGGAATGTTTTGAATTCAAGTTATTTCAATTGAATAAAGGGATATTATAATCTTGAAAAGGATATTGGTTCCGTGAGGGTTGTAATGGCATTCATTTCTTGGCCCAGTGCCAAAGTCGAAGACAGGCTCACATTTGGTGTTGAATATCTTGGCTTTTGCAGGCATATCTGTTTTATCGGTTAAGAAAATAAAAAATGGTGGTATTTCTGAATGAGCTGAAATGTGCAAAATTTGATTCATTTCTTACATTAATCTTAACAGAAATTAATTGATCCATTATTATGTAATGTATTTCTAAATGAGCTGGACTTTGCAAAATGTGATTCCTTTTTTTCTTGCATTAATCTAAACAGAAATGAATTGAACTACTGTTATATTTCAAAAACAAATATCTACATAGATGTGAGAGGATACAGCCATACACGACACAAAATTCGTTTGAATTCGGACTCCAGTTCACTGCATAAACAGGTCCCCTCTTATCTGCGAGATGCAAAGAGAAATAAAACCTTTAGCATTATAAAAGTGAGTATAGTGAGACGATTTCTACGCTTTTTTCTTTACACAACTAAAACGGAAACAATCCTAATCTTTATGTCTTTAAATCTCAAAAACATCAACATGCTAGTGCATTGCCAATGCCTGATCATTATAATGATGTAGTGTTTTAACTGTTGCTATTTTTCCATTTTTCACTTTATTTTCTCATTTTTTAATTTATCTTTGAGACTACTATCAATTGGAAAAATCGAGCATGAAATCTTAAGTGATTATTAACATTTGTTACAATTGTCAATTTTCATATGTTAGAGTCATCACAGGCAGTCCAGTGAGACTCCTAATAATTTCCACAAATTCATATTAGATGCAGCAGATGGAAATAAAAGGGAGTGGTTTTCTAGCAAAGCAATTCTTACCAAATGGCACCAGATTTGCATCCCCTCTGCAAGACATAAAATGAAGTGCTTGCTCTCCGTAGTAAGATCCCCCCGTTGTATCAACTTCTGTGCTTGTTAATATCAACACACAATTTCCTGAAATATGAAATGCAAAATGATCAAACTTGCATAACAAGATTTTATGGTGGTAAACAGAAGAGATGAATCAACTGAAAAAGGTTACAGTGCTGTAAAGGCGAATAGTTTTACTAACTATCTTTACATTAATCTTGAGGAGTCTGTTGGCTCAGTCAAAAAGTGACAATCTAATAAAATGTTGATAGTTGATACAGGTAAATACCCTTAACTCTCTTTAGGATAGCTTGCATTACTTTGACACTTTGGCATTTTGCGTTACTGACAAGGCATTCTAGGCTGGCCGGAATCCTCATATTGAACAGAAAAGGGTGCATTTCCGGCATTCTGGTTAGATTTGTAAGGCAGTCAAATTCTACGCTGGATCTACCCCTTCTATCTCCTTAAGGTATGGGTTTATGTGTTAAGAGTAAAGGGCCAACTAAATAACCAGAATAATCCAGCAGTGTGACCCGCCCCTTCCTCTCGTTGTGACCACATCTCTTGATTCCTTTTGGCATTTTTGCCTGGAATTGCAGAGAACTAGCAAATCATGGAAGGTGGGATTCCAGTATAGATCAACTTTATCAGACGCATACGGCACATACTAACCTTTCTTATTCCAGTACATGTCAACTTTATCAGCTTTGAAGAAACTTCGATTTGCGAGGGGAGTGGTCAGGTTGGGATATTGAAACATGCGAACGAATGACGGAGCAGCCTGGAAATGGAAAACATAATTGTATTATACCACTGTAAAAATGTGATCAGTACTATCGCAGGGACATACCAAAAAGCTCTGAAAGAGTGGGAGCCGTTGACCACTTTCACTGTTTACTTTTGGATAGAAACAGATAAAAAGTGTCTACACATTGGGAGAAGCTACAACTCCCCCAGCTATCTGCTCTGGCTACCATCTTGGTGGATAGATCCTATCATAATAGAATCAGTAGAATTTCAACCAAACTTTAGATTTGAATATGGATACTAAAACACTCAAGTAAATTCCCCAAAAAATAATTTATTTACTTCATTAAAAAGTCCTACAAAGTGAATGTAATATATAATCTAACCTTGGTTCCTTTGACGAAAAAGGCAATTTTGTAAGGACTGCTTCCAGGGGCAACGGAGAAGGTAGTGATGTTTTGTTGTTGCAGTCTGTTCACGATTGAGCCTGGATAGAAATCATAACAGTTTAGCTCCAGCTACTGTAATCCTCTGATTAAATCCCCCCTTCTTTTAAAGGCCCCCTTTTTAAATAATGTATATCTTGATAGATGAGGTTTGCTTCTAGGCATCTTAAGGCATTGTTTACCGAAGGAATCTGAACTTACTGAAGTTGCCATTTTCATAGAATTGAATTTCGTTTGAAACAGATCTTGCATATAAGAATTCATCATCAGACCACTGTGGCTCCCTAGGACATTAAAACAGAATATATATATCAGGCTTTCCAACTTGGTAGATTCAACAAACTTTTTTATCTAATATAAACTTCAAGCTAAGCAATTGCACCTATAGCCCACCTATGCATAGTCATTTCCATACCAGCACTCCCAGACAGGGCCTTAAACCCGAGATTGTTATTGACCTGGTTCTGGGGGTACTGTACTTTTGACCGGGGGCTGATAAAGTATCATTTTTAAACTCCAGACTCAAGGATTGGGTGGCTTTTTCATCTTCAAATCTTCCTTTTGTCTTTGTTTTATCAATTTTCTGTTTTTTTTTTCTGTTTTGCATTGATTTGTTGGTTAGTAATGTCCTCTGTCTCAAAGCTACTTTTAGCGTCTGACTTGGTTGGCCTCTTACTTAATTTTCCTGTTTTTTTGAGATGTCTACGGCATCAATATGCTAAACCATAGGACATGTCATCCTTTTTTTCCTTGGACGCAATGGCAGGATATATACTTCATGAATCTGATTTCCCGTAAATTCCGCAGTCAGGAATCCCCAAGAATTGTAAAAGAGTCACGAAAAGCCTATATTGAACACAATGGACAAGAGGTGAAAATTTTGTCAAATGTTGCTGTTAAAAGGGATCAAGCAATAAAATCGAAATTCAATTTAGAAGGTGGCATCCAGTGGCATGATGGGAAGATCACACAGGTGGGCTAGATTCTCATATCTATGCTACATTGATAAATGTAAGTACCAGTGTATATGGTTTTAAATTAGCCTAAATTATCACTTTTGCGTTCTGGGCTTACTTTATGGGATTGAATAAAGGATAGATTCATTTTATGGCAATTCTTAAAATTTTTGTTGTAAAATCAGCTTCATGACACAGCCAAAAGGAGTCAATTGACAATGGTAAATTCTCACAACTCTAGTCAATAATAGTTTCAGATCGAGAACATTTTTGAAAGAGCATCAATTGCTAGATAGCTTGTTAGGTTTGTGTTATCATTCCTTTTCTGATGTATTTCAAATATCATACTAATTAGAAGCAGCAGAATTCAGAAAGTGAACCGAGAGAATTTCCGAGAATGAACATGACTGGACAAGGACTTGAAACCACAAATATTTGAGTGAAATGGCTTGGGTTTCTTGAGGGGCCTTAGTTTCGCAGCGGTTAACATACTAGAGTTGAACTTTGCTTGGTACCTTATTTTCTATTACCTTAAGAACCAGTAACTAAAATGACTCTGTACTCAAAGATATAATGAATACAACGAAGCAGATCAATTAAACCTGTAACGAACCCAATGTGAGAGTGAAATGGCTTGGGTTTCTTGAGGGCCTTGATTGCGCAGCGGTTAGCATACTAGAGTACTAATCAAGAGGTGGTGGGTTCAGGTTCTTCTCGGGTCATTTTCGTTCTTGAAAATCAACTTGATCTATCTAACACTGTGACATAACAAAGCCTTAGTAGCATAGAGTATTTCACTGTGCTTCCAACTATTTGGGCCATGATAACAAGAATAGGTAAATAAAGACATATGAAATAACAAACAAGAAATGAATTCTTGCAAGTATTTACCATGTATCCTGCTTCTTCTGGATAAACCCTTTGACGACAGAACCATCGCTAATTTGATAGACCTCTAGATTATTGAATCCATGGGGATTTGATGGAGTTGTGTAAAATCCTTCCCAGGTTGATAGGAAATTGCCCAGAGGTGAAAAGGATAGAAATGATGTTTTCTGTTTTGGAATTTCTAAAATTACTTCATTTGAATTTATGTTGAATATCTGCAAACTGCAAAGAGAAAAATATTGATAATAATGAGTGCCAAAGAAAAACTGAATCAATTTTTCTTTAAGTAAGTAAGTATTCATTTGCCGCCAAATTAAATTACAGAAAATGATTGTTGATTAAAATAGTTACAAAGATTCAAAGAACATATTTCATTAAAGAAACCAGACAAGATGAAATTAGCTTGAAAATTAAAACATCTCTCAGCTACGGTGGTAGTTATAGGATTAAAAAGGTCAGAGTGTCCTTATTTCCATAATGGTCCCCTAAGAGATTTATCAGGCAAGTAAAAACTACGGAAAGGATAATCTGAAATAAAATCAAGGAAAATACATTTTGAGTGATATCAAAAATCGTGTCATGTTTGTTAAAAATTATTAGCAATAACAGTGTGAATAATTCCACCATTATTGCTTATTGTTGCAACATTCCTTCAAAATCATCACTAGGCAAATATTGCAAAACCATCCTTTGCAAATAGCCCATAAAATGAAGATATCTGAGTAAAGAATTGTCTCGCATCTCACCTCTGGGTGTTGCACCAGGCAAAGAGATTTCCATCTTTGCTAAATTTAAAACACCTACATCTTTGACTAGGATCACTGAAAAAGAAACCAAATTTTGACACATAGTAAAAGGAGATAATCCGACAAAATATACGAAATTAGATTCAAAGAATAGGGTGTCGGCAAAAAGAATATAAAAAGAACACCCAAATACTGATTATATCATGCTGAGATCAACAAAAAGGTTGTTGATAGAATTCAAACAATATCTGTATCTTGCAAATCAGTATAGTTGCTATTTTGCAAACGATTACACAATTTTGTTTAATTTTCTGTTACTATTATTTTCTTGAGCAAGCAATTACTACTACAGGTGTTTACAAGCTGTGATTTTGCCTTTCTTTGTTTGCCTTAACTCCTGTTTTGGCGTCTTTTCTTAAAATTAATGACATCGTAGCTTTATTGTATTTCTTTATTGAATATATCACAACATCATGTAAACAGGAGACCAAAAATCACACACCGGCTTGGCTTTAAACAGGAACGCTATCGACATTATGTAAATGAAGTCTTTGAAGTATGCCCCAAATCACTTTGATGAAAGTTATACTGATGAAGACTTTACAATTGAATCGTTGAAAGTAAGCGGTATATTTTTTTAGGAATTATACGAGATTGTATTATAGTTGAATAAAAGATGCAAATAATAACCTGAGTTTGTCTTCAGGAGATTTGAACTGATTCTTGCCATCAATGATAAACAACCCAGTGGTTCCTCTGGCTAAATAGAAAAAGATTCAATAAAAAACAAATATGTCTAAAAAAAGTGAGGGGCTATGACTTTGCTTGGAATAGATTTTTATTACCTGAAGATATAAAAACTAGATTTTCCTTTACTCCTATTACTAATGAATAATACCCATCAGAGAAGCAGAACCTGTAATTAGGGTAGTGCATTTTGATTAATAACAATACTAATATAAAAACACAACTTGAGAATGACCATGACTTTGAAAATCAATCAAAATAATTTGTGAATAAAAATGAGCTTAGTAGGGTTCTAACCCACGAAAAGATTAGTACTCTATACCCTTTTTTATAAGAACCAGTAAAATTAATTTGAAGCTGGCTGTTTTTAAATCTTCCTCTATTTTTAGGCTGAAATGTTCCTAAATTGTTCTTACTTTTACAATAGTTGGGAAGCCTTTTTTGCTATCAGTAGTGTTAATTGTTGCAAAGTTTGACTCTCCTGACCATCTGCGATTATCTGTGTACTGCCAATCTACTTGCTTTGTAATTATTTCTCAGTCTTGTGGTTATTTCATAAAATCTTCATATTGAGCCAAAAATGGTCAGCTTCGGTTTGTTCTTAGCTTGTTCTTAAGTTTTGGCCAAATTTGAGGCTGGTGTTCTTATAAAACTGTTCTTATAAAAAAAAATGTAGTGCCCTATACCGTAGTCTGAAATCGTAACACTTTTGGCATGTACATCAATATCAATAGTTATGTATACTTCTCTAGGGAATTAGGCTTCCTGGCGTACATCAAACCAGGATGCATTTCATGCTAAGTCCATGCTTAAGATTTTGTCAGATAAACCGAAAAAGCAATAAATTCTATTGTTCCAAGGCAAGTTGTACGACAGCCAAAGATCTTTTGGCCTAAACTTCATGAAATTCACCCTGGACATCGAAGGACTCAAAATTCCTTGCCTGGCATAAAAAAATCAAACCTGCTAGACTGAGCTTTGCTACGTTTTTCCCTGATTGAGAAGTGGTACAGTACACTAGAGTATATATTTATTAGTAGAGATCGAGGTTTCGAGCAGCATCATCGGGTCATCATTTTCATTCTCACAAAGTATCTTGAAAAACACAATCTATTAAGCACTAAAATCTGTATACGTTTGAATAAATAATTTTTTTCCAAATAGACCTGGCAAATTCAAAGAGTTCATTGTTTACTAGATCCCGGCTTGAAATATCCTAAAATCACTAAAAAAGGCCTTTCGATAAAATAAATAAATTTTTAGGCCCTTTATTTTATAACTATGAATCGTCGATATTACAGGCTAGGTATGAATATGACTCTTTATTTAAGCCTGTCATGAATCTGACTATTACCTAATGTAACTCCAATTACTAATTAAACTTATTTACTTCAATCAGAAAATAATAATCAGATTTCTATTACCTCCAAGCAGTGGGAATTCCCTTTTGCTGGTAGCCATTTTGGATTCGTCTCGTGTGTCGTCACTCTAACTCAGCAGTCCCAGCCCAAGTCAGTAAAAAACTCAAATAAAAGAAACCGTAGGGCCAGATTTCAAAAATTAGGAAACTTTGGTTGGCGAATATTTATGAATCAAAGGAGTTCAGAAACTTTATGTACCTAATGTCTTTGCAAAAAAAAGTTGATGTCTGAGTTGGATATTATAAGATCAAATCTCAGGTTCGTCATATTAACACAGAGTCAAGGAAAAATAGGTTTTTTGGGCTAAGAAACTTGCTATGAAACTTTCCGTGCTCTATTTGGAGTAAAAGCTGAGAAACTATTGTACCAAGATTTAACGTTAGATCTTTTAGAAAAAATGAATTTACCTCAATGTGCTGAGTTTTTGAGAAAAAAATTCAGAAACTCCAACAATATTTGCTGAGAAACTGCTATGTTGTTGAGTAGATGGTAATCAAAAATGACTGCTGACTTCTGTATTCTATCTATCTAAGAAATTTTAATTGTTAGTGCACTTTATTTAGTTGTCTTTTAATTCTCATTGATGGAATTAGTGTGTGTTATTAAACTTCTAGAATAAACCTAGATTTATGATCAGTATTATTTAAATCAATTTTTATATTTAAGAGGACTTTAGATTTTTAGTACTCAAGATTTGAAAAACTCAGGCCACTTCATTAATGGGCAGATTCTTTAGTTTTTCGTGAAAAATTCGTGAAAAATTCAACCCCCTATCGTAGGAAAATTACAATTTGGGTGGGGAAGCACTTCCCTCGGCAGCGTTATTGTCACTTCGTGGGAAATTGGCCAGAAACTCAAGCCTGGGCGAGCTTCTCTTTCATTTTTGAAACCTGGCTGTGTGACCTTGTTGCACGTTGTTAGTTTTAATTGTTGGTAATTGCTGTTATGTCAATTTCATAAAGTTATTCTGTCTTTGACTGTAAAGTCAGTGACCTTTCAACAATCAGGCTTTTTCATGGATAAAAAATAAAAGAAAAAAGGATTGAAGTCTTTCGCTCATGAAGTTTCATAAACAAGGGTATCACAGCACAGCCCCCCACTCGCCCTAGTTTTTCGTTTAACACTAATTATGTTAATTTATGCATTTATCACTTCATGCGTCACTGCATTTCTTCATTAGCTCTGACAACAAGATGGCGTTGAGTCCGGGACAGCCGGGAAGTGTTGCCTATCGCCTAGGCCAAGGTGTTGGCGGGATCGATGCAGATTTTGTGAATACCATGCCTGCAGACTATGAATGTCCTATCTGCCATCTCGCTTTCCGAGACCCCGTTCAAACGAGAGACTGTGGACACCGTTTTTGCGAGACATGCTTAGAACCAATTTTGAGGTAAAAATTTAGGCCCTTCTTTTTAAATCCTAAGCTTTTCGTGCACAGTTATGAGCTTATCCCTGCTGCTTTCCATTATGTTTATTTATGAGGTACTTAATTAGATTCCTATTAAATGAATGTTAGCAAGCTGTGGGAGAACTAGTTTTAAAATATTTGCCATATTGAAAGAGGAATGCTACTACAAATTTATAAACAATAAAAATTTAGAATGTATAAAAATTATGAGCCTTTAAGACAATTATTCCAATACTATATATTATTTAGAGGCTTTTTATATTCCTAATTAGAGTCTTGTGGCTATTTTATCCCTCACTGTAAAACCTCACGGTTTTAAAATTTGGAGGCAACAGATGGTTGAATTCTGTATTTTTAATGGTTTTTTCTTTCTAGTGCAACGGATATTTAAAACCCAAATTCAACCAAGTACCTCCTTACCTCCTTGTAGATTCAGCATAGCCCAAATCTGCACAACGTGGCAAAACTCAACAAGAGCTCACTCATAAGAGCAAATTTCTTGCGTTAGCTGCATACATCTAAGTTTTGGACAAGCTTCTATCCTTAAGTGTCTGAAAACCAGGGGAAAACCCCTCCTTTTATTTATATCTGCACTTGCAGCTGGTGTCAAATTGACTCAATCCTGCCTTGCTATAAAATCTGCTGACAGAAGTCTATCAGATTGCCTAGAGGTTAGGAAGAGGGAAGGAGCCCTGAAATCAACAACCTATTGGCATTAAGAAATCAACCACAATATAGATTGATGCCCCCTTATTCCACTTTTTTTAAGGTATTAATAAGGTTGAAATGGCAAGACTGGAAATTCTGTGCGTATTATATGGGAAGTCGCATGTCTTGCTATTGTTCCAGAACATAGATCTATTGTTAAACTTGATATTGAAATAGAATAAAGAGTTTGAAGTAAGGGAAAACTGCACCACCTTTACGGTAGCAGATTGCTTTGTTTGAAGAACTTGCACTTTGGAAAAATCTATTTTGCTCTCAATGGTTGTACAGTACAGGAAGTAGGGGACAGTTGCACCCTGAATTTTCTAAAAATATTTATACCTCCCTTCAGACAATGCCTTCTGCTAAAAGCTTTCTTTGTATGATGTGTTACACTTAGATATATCTTAAGTGAAACATGAATTTAAGTTACACCAAAATTGTAAATTGCCTGCTTCAAAAATTATTCAATGGTCATTGCCTTAGAATTGCAGTTCAAATGGATTCAAAGCAGACAGAAAGCTAGAAGCCTTGTAGTCAGCAAATCATTTTTCTATTGGTGTAGTAGCTCAGCAAAAGTTAGCATCATCAACCACTTGGCAATAATACAGTTTGGTCTGAAAAAATACTTACTCTAGAAAACATATATTGTGGATAAGAGTCCAGAGACTATAAACCCTGCATCCGACAGGCCTGTTTCGGGAATTTCCGACTCATCAGATATACTTATCTAGATGCAATAATTGATGAGTGGGCAATCACGAAAATGGCAAGTAGAGATGCAGAGCTCAATCTCTTTAATTTTTTCTCGTCAATATATTCTATGCTATACGGTTATGTATTGAGCACTGCTTTATGGAAAACTAAGATACAGACTTTGCAATCTAGAAAATACAAATATTTGAACAGTTTCCACTCTCATGATATTTGCACTTTGAAAAGGTTCCCATCAACCAAGACCCTATACTAGAACTTTGTGTTTTCCCGAAATGCAACAAACCACCTGAAATCTTCTTTGCATATCTCATATTGTATTATCTCTTACTTCCTTTGCAATTGATCGAGCTGTTTTCTTCTTTTTTTCTAGAAAATCACCGTCGCTGTGTCCAATTGATCGAAGACCTTTGTCAAGAGAAAAAGTAAGTTTCTTCAGGGAGCTTGCCAATTGCAAATTGAACTCTAGGATTGATATGTAGTTCATCATGTGTGTATAATTTGTGTGGGAGAATATAGCATCAAATTAGACGTGTTTTGCATTCTGTACCAACAGACTACCACAATTATCTATTTTCAAGGTTTGACAAGAATCGATCGCACAGTGAAACTTCTCTAGGCTGGCACCTCCAGGAACAAATGTTGTGTCTGCTGTATAGAGTTGTATGCTTGATAGAGAGTGGTTGAGGGAGTTTATTAACATTCTAGTCTGTAAGAGGCTACAAGATGCCTTGTTTCCAGTTGGGTTATGGTAGCATTCATTTTGGCACTACACATAGTAAGATTTAGGATCCTAGTATGTTCAGTGCTTTGATCTTTACTACAAAAGTTTATCATTATTTAGATAACAACTGCACACTAACCCCTGAAATTGAATCTGAATGGTTTTCAAACCCACTCTGTCTAGAATTTCTAGCTCAAAAGCTGCGGGTTTAACGATGCATGCCACTGACCTACCAAAAAGGCATTCCCATCGTATTTCAATGGCACAGACTTTGCAGAGGTGTCTGTCTTATGAAGATGTTCCCATTGTGTCTGCTAACAGATGTTTCACTGTAGTTCTGAATTGTGGATCCAGAATACAGCTAGAATACCTTGAAATTACTACACAACCCTTTTAATCCACACCTCCCGATTATTTTCACGTTTTCAAATTCATACATAACTTCAACTTTTTGATTGCCCCTAACCTCATTTTCAGGTATATCCTGACAGAGCTTGCAAAAGGACAATTCTCTCATTACTTGTACGTTGTTACAATTATGGAAACGACTGTACGTGGACAGGAGAACTGGCAAACTTACAGGTAGAGCTATTTCTGTTTATTGTGTAGCTCAATGTCTCCTTTTAAGAGCTGGCTGCTTGTGAAGTTTTATTTCTCATTATGATTTTTCATTTCTCAACTGAGTGGTTTGACTTATACAACAGATAAGTGGGATTCTGCTGAACGTAGGCCCGGTATCAGCAGAGAATAAGCAGTGAGATAATGCAGGCTGTAGAAATCTAACTCATAACACCTTGGTTAGAGACCAAATGCCTTAGTGATTGTGCTATATACAGCACAAAAGCTACTGGCTGGGAACTTGGCTCCTTTCCAGCGTTAATATTTTGTACCGTATAGCACAATCACTGAGGCACCTGGTTTGAACCAAGGAGTTGTGGGGTTGATTCCTACCACCTTTGAAGTTTTTGTCCAACGTTGGCACATTATTACTTTAGAATATTGGACTCTCTATTCTTACATAATTTGATGTCACTCAAAGTCCAAATTACTGAAATAGAAAAAAATTAGATATTTGTTTACTGTATGTGATAAATTTTAGATAGGATTTTAGAAGGGACTGTCCACAGATCTTCAGTATTGCAAACTGAAGCAATTTTCAGCAAATTTGCAAATACTGCAAAAATTATGATTTACAACAATTGCAAAAGTATTTGCAACATTTTGAGAGGATTTCGGTGCTTTCAAACTATTATGAAGCAATAGTCCAATGATTTGAATCTTTCAACTATTTTTTAAAAGGGCTTGCAGTGATAAATCATTGAAAATCTCTAAGTATGATTAGTGATAGATGCCTTATGTAACTTTAACATAGCATTTCTTTATATTAGCTTTCAACTGATAAAAGAAATGAAAACAGTTTTAGAATTAATTGTTATTATACTTTCATTATGTTAAAAGTCTTGCATTCTCTAGGATCACTTGGAGCCATGTCAAAAGGTTCCCATCAGTTGTGTGAATGATTGTGGAAGAACTGATATACCCAGAAGTCAGGTAATTACCTTGTTTATTCGTTACAAACAACAAGAGTATTTACGTACGTGCCACCCATAGTTGGAAAGGATTTAAAGTCAGCGAGTTCCCAGTAGGAATGGCACTTACAATTAAATTCAAAGGTGTTCTGAAAATGATCATAGCTGTAGGAGAGGCACACCCAAGGACAATTTGCCAAGAAGTTTGACAACCAACAATGATGCACCTTTGGAGGCTTGTACGTGAGGTGCATCAATCGTAATTGCTTTTAATGGTATTTGTAGTTCAGTTGCCAAGATTGATAGGGTACTTGTCTCTAATCACTGCAAACAAGGCATGAAGTGATGTCAATCCTCTTCCTTACCTTGGAATTTCTGAAAAATGGTGAGGGGCTGACTGGCGTAGACACGTGAATCGCATACACCCAGCCTGGTGAATGAGATTTTCCATCATGTACCTTCATGTGAAAGACTGAGGAACCTCATTTCCATTCAGGGCACTATTGCATGTAGCCTGTGCTCAGACCTATTGGGATGCAGAGGAGTGAGGAAGTAGGCTCTGTTAAAGGTTCTGTTAAAGGAACCTCATTCTCAAAGGTATCTAGCATGTGATTTGATCAAAGGATTTTGCTTGAAAATGGAGGATCAGTGTAAACTGGTGCCTTTTGTCTTCAAAACAGTGACAAACAAATACGGAGCAGCATGAATGAGGCTGAATAGTCCCTTTATATTACATAACATAAAAATTGTTGCTATTAACGTTTAGATGGAGTACTCCAATACAATAGATAAAGAGAACTTACAAAAGTTCCTGAAAGAATTTACAATATTAAAATATGAAAGAATAGAAAGAACTTTCTTGGAATTCACTCTCCCAGAACTTGAATCTTAAAAGACTCTCCTAGAATTAAAAGAAACGCAATGTTAATAAAAATTCTGAAAATAATGGACCTTCTCATTTTTCTCTTGATTCCTAAATAAAATCACTGTCTATATTGATCGGTCTGTAAAAAGGTACCCTTGCTTCATTCTAATATAGCAGAAAGAGCAATATTTGTCTGTTTCGTGTTGTTGATGTAATATTTTGATTCATACGGCTGTAAACATCCTAAAAAGATAAGTAATTTGTGGTTTCAGCATCATGAATTGTTGTGAATAATTTATGAATGGTGGTGATTTGATGGTTTGAAAAGTGCTTAAATGGAGTCGGTTTGCTTTCGCTCTTTTTTATCAAATTAGCTAATTGTGCTGCTGTCTATCATGATTCAATTGAAATCAATCGAAACACGTCCTTAAACGCCACTAGTTAATCAGATCCTCTTTTACTTAATTCGATTTGATGAAATCATTGACTTGTAAGATTCGACATGACTGACTATCATATCGAATTATTGTCTCCTTCTAAATCGAAATGCAATCAAAATCAAATGCGTTGGTTAATCAAAACGTGTTTATTGATATCTGCATCGTCCTATCTGATGTTTGGGAATACAGAGACGTAAATATTGTGTCCTTTAAGAAGGGGAGGAAAAACATTCTTATCATCTTCTTATCAGATGTATAGACGTATTGAAGAGACTTCAAGAATATCTCATATTGATTGATGCTTAGTAATTTGTTCAATCTCAAGAGAATATTTTGTTTATTAGGAATGATGGGAACATTGCACGAACTATGTATGTACTTTGCAAGTTTGTCGTGCAGTAAATATGTTTTGAAGATATGTAACTCGGAAAATACATCTAGAAACTCATCAATCTGCTGCATCTACTGATTTGGTTTTGATATGAAAGCTATACGCTGATGGAGTTCGTTTTTGTATGCAGTGGTATCTAGCAATTAATTGTGTTCTTTTCTGCGTGGAAAGAAATTTAAACTTACAAAATAACGTTGGAGGCTCATCAACTCGTATATCTACATTGTTGTAGCTTTTCCAAGCACCATCTGCCACGTACTCTATATGCCTCCTGAAAAACGATCGTGCAGTAAATTATTTTTGAAAGATGTGAAGCTACATGCACCAATGAATGATAATGTCTGCTTTTCTGAGTAGAAAAATTTGAAATTACAAAATAACGTTTCAGGCTCATTAACTTGAGCATCTACAGTTTTTTGGTTTTTTCAAGCACCGTCTGTTACGAACGCTTTATGCAATCTGAAAATGGCCTTGCCGTAAATGCATCTCTTCAACAACGATTTGTGTACTTTTCTGATTGGATAGAAATTTTACATTTATAAAATAACGTTTGAGCTCTAGAATCATTCACGTGTACAACTACAGTGTTGTGGTTTTATAAGCACCTTCATCTAAGAAATTCTTTATGCAATCTCAAGGTGATCTTGCAGTAAATGCATATCTAATGAAGTTACGATGATATTTGAAAACGAAAAGGTCTGTTTACTGAGTGGAAACAAGTCTTAAAGGCAATGATAATTGTAATAATGGCATGAAGAAATGAAGTTAATTCTGATTAAATTATGGATGCAGAAATGTTAACCAAAGGACAGATCCAAATTGATTGGGAAGATGTTTCAAACTCAAAACAAAGTCTTGGTTTATTGCAGTGGCGGATTAGCAAAGCATTAGCTCAAAGGAATGACCATGTTGTTGCACAAACTATTGGTAATACTGATGCTCAAGAAAATAACTTTGTTGTTACACAAACAAATGGCAATGCCGATACACCAACAGATTTTGATAATGTTGAACAAGAGAGAGGCAATGCTGTTGTCCAAACGAGTTATGCAATTGCTCAAGATATTAACTTTGCCAATGCACAAGCGAATTCTGATACTATTGCGCAAGAGAATGACTTTTTTTTTAAACAAACGAATGGCAATATTGTTTTGAAAACAAATTCTAATGCTGTTCAACAAGAGAGAGGAAATGCTGTTGCGCAAACGAGTAATGCTACTGCACAAGAGAGTTGCTATGCTAATGCACAAATGAATTTTGATGCCGGTACACAAACGAATAGTGATACTGCAGCACAAGAGAGGGAGTATGCCGTACAAAGGAATTGCATTACTGTTCCACAAGCGAATAGCAATATTGTTGCACGTATCAACTGCGATTCGGTTGCGCAAGAGAATAACTATGCTTTTGCACGAACGAATTCCAACTCTATTGCAAAAGAGAGTGAATATGCATTTGCCCAAACGAATGGTAGTAGGAATGCAAAAACGAATGTAAGTGGGGTATGAAATATGCTCAAATATTGAAGGTGTTGAAATATGGAATAGTCAGAATTTGCTGCTTTAGACGGCAATTTAAGTTTTCCAGCTTTAAGCGGTTATTGCAGTTATGAACCAAGTATTTCTTGAAGCTCGCATCATCATTTTTAGAAGCCCTTGTTTTTCCATTCTCATTGAACGTGCTCATTAATTATAGATAGCATCAAGTGCATTTCATGCTGAATATTTGCGGTAGTAGGCCTATTCCTCTTCGTGAATTATTTAGATGCTTGAAATCATCATCGATCAAAACAAGCATGCTCGTTAATGGATTCAATTTTCGAAACTGCATCTTATAAGGAAGACGTGCAAACGTAATGATCCGGTTTTTCTCGCAAAATCTTGTCGTTGTTGCTGTTGTAGTTGTTAGTTGTTGTTGTTGTAAATGTTGTAAATGTTGTTGCGGTTGTTTATCTGTTAACACTGTCAACAGGTTGCTTTTACCCACCGTGCAACTCACTTATAAGGGAGGGGTCGTCCAGAGGGTGGTGTTTTTCATATTGAAAACTTATGTAGCACAAATTTGTGTAAATTAGCTATATTCATTCTGGCACCTCGTAATGCTATTTAAAGTGATATAGTGCAGGAGGCCTATCCTCTGTTAAGAGAAAGATCAGCCTTTTATATAAAGTGATGCAGTGCATGAGACCTGGCCCCTGCTAAAAAGACCAGCCTCATTTATGACAGCCTGTTAAGCAGAAGCTTGCTCAGTTAACGATTTCATTTTGAATTTTTCGGTATTTGTTGCTTTTGTAGTTTGTAAGTACTGCTATGTAACGGGAGATGGGATCAGATATTCAAAATCCCTTTTAATTCATGCATTCGCAAATTTCCACCCCCATCCCTATTATTATTATCCACCTGATATTCCTCGTTTACCCTGCACTTCAGGCGTATTGCAGGCAGGCTGGAAGAGATTGAAAATTTCTTAATGCTGGCTGCGTGTGTTTAGTGGTGAAATGCAAATGTTTGTTGCATGTCCTGTTTGAAAGGAGTAAAGAACTTGTTTAGTATAACTGAAATTTCAAGGGAAGCATTTGACTTCGAGATCAGTTGCGACACCAAAAACAACTAAAATTAATGTAGTGCATTCTACCGTACTCCTGCTGGAGATGACCGTGTAAACTTTTACTCAGTTAATTTGTACAAATATTTTACCGTAGGAACTACCAAACGATACAAAATTACTTTTCATGTCTTTCTGAAATCTTTCCATTTTCTATCAAATCGTTGTTCACTATTTTACGAATCCTGTTTTCGTTTACAGATGTCATCACATATAGATGCGGATGGTGATTGCCCTCTCGCTGTTATTCCCTGTAAATATCAAGACTTCGGCTGTAAATTCAAGGTAATTTCATTTTGTCATTTTTCTTTCGAACTGCTCTGCCAAATCTTCAAGATAAATTCATGGAAGATGTTACGTACTGAATGAAAGTTTTGCTTAAAGGGCCTAGTAAAAAGCTTCTTTATAATGGAAGGGAAAGTTGAACAGGAGAGCGAGGACTGTTCCAAGGGTTTCAAATCTGACTCCCTCTGATTTATAAAGCAAATAATTTTTGAGTTTCTTTCGAATATGGATTCAAGCAATCACTGTTTTCCACATGAATCGCCTCATACAACTAATATAGCGTGAAAACCACAAAAAGGTAGAAGACGATGATTCTACTTAAAACGTTTGACCCATATTAACCAGAAATTACAACTAGCAATAATGTTGATTATGGCCATGTGGTGTATGTAGTTGCTTCTTTTGTGAATATTTCAGAATGAACTTTTTTATCTCATTGCTATTTGAAAGTTGTGTCATAAAACTCGAATTAGTCTTTTGTTGTTGTTGTTGTGCCTAAGGAATCGAAAATGTTGTTGTTGTTGTTGTTTGGGAGTCTTATAGGATGAACTGCTTTTCATCCGATATCTTGATTAACTTTTCACAAATGTAAATACGCCAAAATCGTATTTCACGTAAGATCATTCCACGTGTATAAGGTTATGCTTTCAATTTTATTTGACGATCCATATTTGAAGAAAAAAAGAGACACTTTTTATTAGAAACTTAATTTTTTCAAAGCAAATCATTTATTTGAAAATTCCTGAGGGAGCTGTTTTTGTCATCAGGCAAATACTTCTACCCCTTTCCTCCTTCCAGAGGGCAAAAAGATAACCCTTAGAAGACAAATCATTCCCTAGAGTGTAAGATAGCCTCAAAGAAAGATAACATTTTCTCATAGAGCTTTTTGCAGCAGTTATACACTTGCCTATCAAAAGTATAGCATAGGTGAATCCAACATGGCTGCAAATTGCAAAAATTGGTGGTAAAATGAGGAAAATGAAGAGGGAAAACCTGAGAATTAGATGAAGGTCAAGATCTTTTGCAACTGTGAAAATTCCGTTATACAAGCAACTGTTTGGTCAGATCTCCTCAATGTTCAGAGATCAGAGCTAATTGCCGTTGTTCTCATGACGTTGAATTATTAATTTGTGGCAACGTGCTAAAGTAAATTACCATCAAGCAGAATTAGAATGGAAACAATAACATTTCACTCCTAATTCCTGCCCACCTTTAAACTCATAATTTCGGTTGCTTCATTATGCAGAATGTCTCGAATGTGGTTGACACTTTTGTAAACTATATTGATCTGGATCTAACTCTTAATTCCAAGTTGGCAGTTTGATTGAGCTTCTACCTGTCCTATCTGCTTCATATTCTAATTGCTCTGAGTTGAGCTTCGTTTGTTGTTCAAAACATCATCTTCTATTTAATCATTGTCCGTGCTAAGAGAGTTGTCGACGTCTCAAAGCAGAGGATATTCATGTCAAACTTTTAATTGTTTGTTGAGTGAGCATAGCTATATCGTTCGAATTCTTCGATATCATTATTGAAAATTTCGTGGTTTATGGAATTGCAACAGACATGTTGGCAAAGCATTGGGTGGATAAAGTCGTGTCTTTTCGTGTGCGAAACACATTATGAATGCAGCAATGCCAGTGTAGATGTCTACTTTGAGCTTTGAGAGCCTTTTGCAACTAACGCCTCGAATTTTTAACAAGACGGAAAAAAATATCAAGTATTAAATTTTTGATTTTTAACCAAAGGTTTGTTGGATATACCTGAGAGTTTAAGAGTGCAGCAGAGCTGTTTCATTGCTTATTGGAATATGCCAGTCATTTTGTCTTTGTACTTACAGAATTAATAACCGTTGCAGTGAAGCCCAAAGTAATTGTAGAAATAAAACTTTTTTGGTGATTTTCAAAAATTTATGCAGCAAAGCCTTAGGGTTCTAAAAAGCTTCTTGAAAAGTTGAAAGATTACATGCAAGAGTTGAAAAAGCCTTCAAATGTGTAAATTAGCACCATCGAGTCATCTTGGCCTATGATTGAAGCGTTAAACTCAAGCTTGTTGAGATTGTATTCCTTCTAGCTTTGAGAAGAATTCTTGAGTTGACAGTTGAAGGAATCGGAATATGGTATAGTCAAATATCTTTTGCTTTGTCCAAATTAGAAACAATTGGATTACATCTTGTATCTTTGCCTGATGATGGGCTCGAGTTTTTGAAATAAACTTCTGATGTTCTTTTGGGGCCATCCATTTCTGGATTTGGAATTAAGTAAACTGAAATTCATTTGAGATGGAGGATACGAATCACAATTTAGTGCAAGGCTCGAGTTCTCAGAGATATCGTTCGTATAGCGGCTATGAATCCTCGGAGAATTTTAATTCGGTAGGCAAACTTTCATTTACTTTTACATCGTCTAAGTTTCATCATCATTTGTTGTTATTTCCACTTTATCAATGTCACTTTAATTCTCATCATTGTAACAATCATCATCATCATAATCATCATCATCATCATCATCATCATCATCATCATCGTCATCACCATTTGTTGACAATCTAGAACATAGAACTGCAATACCAATGGTCTAATACATGCCACCGAGCCTGTAATCCCAAATGTGGTTGATAATTCTTACTGTGGTGTATGATTACTAATGATGGGGATACAGTAATGTGCTAATGTTGAAAATATCTGAAATTTCTCTTCCTCCTTCGTGCTTTCTACCAATTTCTTACAGTTCTCCTCTAGCGTTGATTTGACAGGCATCTAGTGTCCAGTATTTAGGGTTACAGGGGTACCTTGACACACATGTGTATGTTTTCAGCAAGTCATTAAAATCCTACCTTGAAATTCTGTTGAACTGTGAGTTAGGGGCCTTTTGTTTTAATATTTAGTAGTTTTCAGGGTTTTTTAAGATAGTTTCCTATCGTCAGAAATCATAAACGAGCAATTCTTGAATAGATAATTATGTCAAGCCATATAAGAAGTAATTCATTATATCAAAAGGGACGTCGTGTTGACATGGAGCCTCATTTCGGTGAAAACATGCAGAGCCACCTCGACCTGGCGCACACGAGAATAAAAGAACTGGAAGTGAGGCAAGAGAACATTTGCATGAACGGAAAATTCTTGTGGAAAATATCAAACTATTCCACTTTATCACAACAAGCCCAAACGAAAAAAGAAAAAGAAAAACTCTGCAGCCCACCATTTTACACTGGTCAGTACGGTTACAAACTGCGAGCTGAGGCGTTTCTGTGTGGCCTAGGCCAAGGCAAGGGTTCTCATTTATCGCTGTATGTTGTGATCATGAAAGGGGAGTATGACGCCATCTTGCCGTGGCCGTTCCAGCAAAGAGTCGACTTCACCCTCATAGACCAAGATGACGAACCGAGCAGCCGGCAAAATAAAGTGTGGAGACTTTCCTGTGATCGAAACAGCGACTATTTCAAACGGCCTAACCGCTCTAAGAGCCTCGGTTTCGGTTGTCCTAAATTTGTATCCCTTGAGACATTGCAAACGGCGAGAAATTACGTTCGGGATGACACTGTGTTTATCAAAATTGAAGTTGAACCAACAGAAACTCTTATTTAGAAATTAATTCATTATTATCTCTTTTGTTAATCGCATTTTGTAATATTGATGTATTATATATTGTTATAACTAACTTAGTTACTCGATAGCTTTGTTACCATAAGTTTCGTTGTTATAAACTGCGAAGTCATAGTGTAGCATGCCAACGAATGTTATAACCCAGTTTAGGGCACCTTATGTCGAAACCTTAGTTTTAGTCGGAGCGGGCCCCCAAAATTTTTCTTCGTCTGTTTTCGACTATACTGTGCTTTTGAGGCCATCCCACACCGCATTTAAGAGCCCCATCGTATTCAACTCCTAGGGGCCCTGACTGCCTCCGTTGCGCCTCTGATCCCAACCCAGAACTCTAGCTTGTTTCAAGACCATCATCCTCGTGGTTTAGGTAAAAGCTTGGCAAAGTGTAGCTCAGTCAAAGTCTGCACATCCATTAAAGAGCAAGGAAATTTTTGAGAAAATAGAGAATTCTGCAAGAGATGGTGAAATTCTTTACACGCAATGCATGATGGGAATCCCGATTAGCAGTACATAACTACCAATTTTAACGACTGCAACATGGCTGCTGCAACAAAAGAATCAGGCAGTTACAATTGTGGTAGCTATGCGTTCCGAATGGGCATTTTCCCAAGATGCATTGCGTGAAATGAGATATGCCATGTTTTGCCATGCTAATGGGTAGTAGCAAGAGACACGGGTGCGATTGTACCGTTCTTCACTTACGGTTAACCCAGCTTAAAGTTGACCAGGTTTTGAATGGGAAACTTGAATCTTAATTGGTCATACTCTGAGAGCTGAGAAGTAACCCAGTTTAACTAACAATAAACTGGTTTGACCATGACGGTACGAATGTGGTTGTACGACGATTTAGCAAGTCCAACATTAAGCATTTAGGAAAAGGTTTTTTATCTGTAGTTATTTGAAATAAAGTTTATTAAACTTTGCTTATCTTTTCAAGTTGCTCTTTAATTTGAACTTCTGGCTTGTGTGTATGACAATTCTAGAGTCGAGGTTTTTGGATATTTTGGCTTTAGCTTTGTTCGTATTTGTTCGTAGTGGCTTCTGCAACATCTACCCTACGATATGTGACATACGCTTTGTGGCATGTGCCAATGTTTTGCCTCGTCCTAAATTGGCACACTTTGCTGCGAACAAACTTCCCCGCAAGGATAGTTTTCATTGAGCCTAATGGTTGTTCTGGGCCCTACCAACTAGATCTTGTAAGTCACAAGAAATATTATCTTAGAAAATTAGAAGTCCATGTCTTGAGATACTGCTGTAACTTTTTTACTTGATTTCCTTTTCTGGAAAAAGTATGCAGGAAGGAGAATGGGCTCTTGAGAAGAACCAGGATTGTGGGAATGAAAAACACCAGGGTAGGGCTCGAACCCTCGTTCTTTGAATCTCCCCCTTAATCACTCGATAGCAAGGTCACTAATGAACATTATAATAGAGGGAATGAAACGTAGCAAGTTACATTTAAAAATTTGTTGTATATAACAATTATATATTATATTATGTAATGTATTAAATATAAGGCAATATGTTAAAGGGTTAAATATTGAAATGTATTACTTTTCGCTTTTTATTAATCTGTTAAGAATTGTTGATAAATCCTTGATCGTTTGCAAGACCAGCTTTCTTGTGTTCTCTTCTGAAACTACAAGATGTTGCAGTAACTCTGCGTGCTGGGTTCGAGACTGTTCGAGTAGCTGCGTCTGCCTGAGCAGAAGTTCGTATAATCTGTTGTTGTCGATCGGTTGTTCTTGGCTGCTGATTCGCGCACGCTTCGGAGCATTTTCTGGAATTGTCTCTACTTCAGGAGAAATAGTATTCAGGGTATCTTCTCGATCTGATATTTCAAGTGCTCGTTTTAAAGTTTGTCCGGGGGATCTTGATATTAATAACTCCGTAGGTTTCGAGTTAGGTTTGTTTTGAAACTCGTAATCGTGAAAAACGTTCTCTTCAGTATTTTCCTGGACCGGTGTGGTACCTGGTCTTGGGTCTGCGTCATCATGGTTTTCAGCCTCGTTTCCTTGTTCTTCCTCGCCTCCACCAGGCGACGCCAGTATTTCTTTTGCAGGCTTTATCACATGGTCGTCATCCCTATTGGTAACCATAGTCACACGGTCATTTTCCAACTCTCCCCCAGTCTCCTCTTGGTCGAAACCATTCCCAAAGTTTGTCCCGGAGTTCACTTCGTAATTCAAGATCCGCTCTAGAGCTTCAAAAACGCCCTCCCGCTCTATCGCGCGATAATCGCCGCTGTTGAGCCTGCGGAGATACTCGAGTCTGTGGTACTTGTGTTTCTTGACCATGTTGTTCCACTTATCCTTGCACTGCATCCACGTTTTCATGGTCACTTGCGGTAGTTGCTGCCTGCTGGTATTGAACAGCCTCTCTGCTATTGCTTCCCATGTGACCTTTGTCATTTTTCTCATTCGATTTCCGAACGTATATTCCCCGTAAACATTGACCAGCACCTCTTCTTCGACGTAAGTCCAGCAGGCCCGCGGAATATGCATTTGTTGTGCGTTATGATTAGTCTGATTATGAACGCTAATTTTGAATGATTGCGAGGCTTCTTGGGTGCCTTGAGCCTCGTTGTTGGATGTGTTTTGGTTGATCGCTAATTTGGTTGGAGCTGGTGGTCGAATAGAGGTGGGGAATCTGTTCAGGACGACCGAGGCCGTTTGGGAGGGACCTCCAGAGGCAGAAGGGACAGGAATAGCTGTCATGGTCATCGGGCTGGGCATACCAGGCATGGGTATTGGTGTTGGTTGCATGTTCCCAGGCATTTGTCCGAAGACTGGTGGATGCTGTTGGTTTTGTGAGTAGTTGTTGAACCCTGGATGTGGGGCATAATATGGAACCCTGAAACGACAAAACGTGTTTATCAATTTTAGCATGCATGGGAGAGGCTAGTCGTTATCCCCAATTTTATCGTTCCATTTCTCAAACATCTATTCCCAGAATTATAATAAAGTTTTCCAGGCACGTAGCTGGGTCAACACGTTACGGGATCAAACATTGTTTAATAACAATGGGAACAATAGAGGATGTGTATCAGGACAATGTAATCTGCAATGCTTTGGGGGCAATCCCCCCGTGCCCCCCAGCAGCTACGTGGGTGAAGTGCTCTGAGAACTGGTCGTTCCTTTCCAAGAACTAGCTGCAGGCATGAGAAGGGTAGAATTCTTCGGTACGGATTCTCTAATTCTTAGGCTTCCCCGTCTAACAACTAGTAACTACCTTAGATATCTTAATTCTTTACTTCTCTAAAACTGCTATTTCTTGGAATTGCATCATACTTGCAAAGAAAAGTTATTTCTTTCACTAAGAGCCCCAAGGGACCATGAATTTTAGCCCCCTATCCCATAATCCCATTCCCTCCCATCCACGCTCCGCATGCATCTGTCTATGGTCAACAATAACAATACAGGTATCAAGGAACTGTTTTCACTCAACACAGAACTTCGGTCTATTTCAGCTAAACAAAACACAGCGTTTACGCTGATGAAACTCGTTTATCACGAGAAAGTACTAAGTATAGACCCCAGAATAATGTATTTGTTCGTATTTTAAAGTATTAACAAATTCAAAGATTTTCAAAATTAACAAAGAACTTCGACTTCTTTTTTCTTAATCTGCGTTTACAATGTTGTGTTACAATGACTGACTTCGCAAAACTGCGGCGCAAACAGACATGAAAATAGCTCACTCACATGAAAACCTGCGGAACATACTGCCCAACACTTGCTGGAGGCGTCTGCGAAGTTTTCTTACCTTCGCCAACTTGAACTTTTTCAGCCATTGGAATTCAAAAGAAGGATTGAAGAAAACTCTGAAAAACTTGGTTGACGTTGTTGAACTCTGAAAACCCACGAACACCTGCCGAGCTCAGTCATTGTTGTGTTGGGTCAACCATCTCTCAGCTGATTGGCTGACCATTTTACCATCTCTCGTCTGATTGGTTGAGCAGGATAAACACGTTGTAACTTCGATGTGAGTGGTGCGTTTACGATCGTAAAACAATTGGTTCATTGAACGATCGAAGAATGGAGAACAATAGAGCAATGTGTAGTTATTAATAATTGATGGCGTGTGAGTAGAGCAATTCTGTTGTGGTAGGATTATTTATTCAGTTAGGCCACGTTCACTTCGCTTTTCATTTGGTTTCTTCTGTTATGGTCTGCTGCAACAAACTTCCAATTTATTCTTTAAAATGAGATTGAAGTATCTGAAATTCTGTTTGCTGCTATGCAAAACGTGCTGAACAGACCTTGAACCAAATTTACAGTAGAGAGGGTCACATAGGGGGGTAATGTTCCCCTGTTTCCTTTCAAATGTTCCCTCATTGTTCTAAGAAGAAATGTTGATCTTTTGTGTTTCCTGATCCCTGTTTGCTGTCATGTTCCCTTGTTTCATGTTTAATTGTTCTCATGTTCCCTTGTTCCCTTTTTTATTTTAGGCCTGTTCCCTGGGACCCCTTATATGACCCTCATTAGACTGTCCGAGTAACAGAAAATTTTAATCTTATTTCAAGAGGCTTCTGTATTTTTTTTTATTTGAAAACGAACCCCAAAGCTCAGTCACGCTCTAGTCATTGCTCTTTCTTATCTTGTTTGTGAAAATGCCAGAACAAGCAATTATGTCCTAAATTCCTCCGCCCCCTTTCTGCTTCCTTTTCTTCCCTGCCCTCTCTTGCTAAATTATCTACCTCGATTTCATATCCAGTTACTAATAGCAACTCTAACAACAATGAATATGGTACTACCACAATAACAGGTGAGCAGATTCACAGAATAGGCCTACAGAAGCAGAATCGATCACTGGAAGATGGCGACTAATTTCAGCGCAAACCAGGTGAATATGGCTTAATTTTCCATCAATAAAACTAACAGAATGCTAGCTTGTCCCCGGGAAGAAGATCATTTGCAAGGCAACCAATCTTCGCATCGTGTACTTAGGAAATTAGGCCATAAAACAAGACACGTTGATTGAATCTTTCTTTCTGAAATTTAGGCCAAGATATGTTAGCGATCAAATTAGATTAGACTAGACTGTATATTTTGTTATCAATCTGTAATTTGTATTACGTAGTGGGTAGTTGATCTTGGTCTCTTCTGCAAAAGAACAGAGCTCAATATGACAGTTGATGCTGTGAGTTCAAATTTTGTACTAATGTAATCTCAGACAGCAATTTTCTGTATAGGTGATCCTTTGTTTTGAAAATTTAAAGTTTCGCTTGCACTTCTACTATATATTTGTATGGGAAACGTATTTCACAATCTTAATAATTCACATTGTTCTCCTTTCACAGTATGAGAATTCTTTTGCTGCAAAGAGACTACAAAACTGGCAAATACCAAACAATTTCAAGGAGGTAAGAAGTTTGATTTGCAGCCTAGATATTTTAGAAAGACATTTTGAATCATTTGTACCTATATTTTGATCAGGATTGAATTGGTTCAAGTAAATCGGTTTATGGAATTCAAGTTAAAAAGCTGATTTTTGTAATTTATCAACATACACTTTCAGATTTTTGTAATCAAAATTTATTTGAATAGCGGTATTGGAGTTTTGATTATTCTGTCAACAGCACCCTTCATCACAAAATGGTTGCACAAAACCAATAAGCAATGACAGAGGACATTTGCTTGATGGCGTCCCAAGATCCAAAAACTCGCCATGGGGCAATTTCAAGGGGACCTGGGACACGGACAGGGACTGTAGTCGAACAAAGCACTGCCAAACATTGACAACACTGAAATCAGAAGATGCGAGCTGCCTCAACAATCAGACAAAGAAAATGCAGAAAATCATGAATAAAGAGCTTACAATCTCTAGCAAGAAGCAGGACAAGGTCTTCCAGGATTTCAGCAAAATAAAGCCTGATAAAAGTGGCAGCCCCTTGGAAGAAACTCGTGACAATGCAGACAGCCCTGTGGGCCAGCAAGATATTAAAGTAGCTAGCCCGCTTCAAATTGTTGAGCCAAATTCTCCATCACCAGAAAACAAAGTTGCAAGCCCTGTCTTTGGATAAATGGAACAAATTTAACATGTTGGAAAGAATTGAAACACCCTTTGTACATAGCATCAAATTTAACAGAAATGGCTGAATTGGATTTTCTTTAATAAGACTCTAAAATACTTTTTTCTACTAACTGTAAAGATTTTAAAACAATCTAAGAATTTATTTTGAATAGTTGATAAAGCATCAAACTTGTCATTTAACTGACTTTCCTCTTTTTTATCATTGTAAAACTTGAGTTGATGGATGATCAAGGGCTTGCAACTGGGGGCACCTCGCAGACATGATTGGCTTTTGGCCCACCCTTTTTTCAGGTTTTGCACCCCTTTGAATGTCTAATTGTTGATATTTCTGTTGAGCAGTAGCATTATCAGCGTCCCCATAAACCAACTGTATCTCCTTCAGATTTATTCTGGCTGGATCTACCCTGTGACTTATTACCTCAGTCTTTGATTGAAAAAATTTGGCTGAATGTCACGAGATAAGAAAGAGATGAACAGGAAACGAGAAAGGACGTAGTTGAGGGAAAGGAATTAAGTACAGAGAACATTTTTTCAAGCTGGCTGCGTGCTAATCTTACTTCCATCTTTTGAGGTAGTCTTTTTAAGGCCAACCAACCCCTTTTTTCCAGCAGGGGCACTGTAGCATGTATTACACCCTATCTTGAAATACACGTTTCACGTTTTTTATTTTATAAGAAAATCTCCAGTGCTGGAACTTTCTAAGCAATTTCCTAATTCCAGTACTAGAACTTTCACAAGACTTTCTTAGCAAAATTTTACTTGAATTTTTCATTCATGTTTTATCCCAAAAAATGGATTTGAAAATTACTATGGAAGATAGAAGAGTAGATCATATTAAAAAAACAGAATTTTGGGAGACTTTGGTCCTCGTTTGAGTGGAAAATCCTCAAAAGTTTTAGTGTGAAAAACTCAGCACTGAACGTTAACTTTTTGGTAAGTTGAGTACTGCTTTCCCTGTAAGCACTCTTCTTCCAGAAAAATACGTGTAGTAAAGAGAATTTATAGGTACACCCATCTGTACTAATAGTATTCAATTTGAAAAAGGACTGTCCACTAGTGGCGTTGACAAAGAAAATGGAACATAAGCTACAAACAACTCAGAGAAGCATGGAGAGAATGATGACTGGGTAAAGCAGGAGAGACAGAAAAACAAATGTTTGGATCAGAGAGCAAAGTGAAGTTAGAGATGTTATCACAACTGCCAAATCGATCAAATGGGATGGGCCGGTCAAGTAGCTCGCATGAACGATGAACAATGCAAACAACTAACAACCGAATGGCAACCAATCCACAGTAAAAGGGTCCGGGGAAAACCAAAGACAAGATGGAGAGATGAACTTGTGAAAACGACAAAAACGATTGCTTGCAAGAGAATTGCGAAAAAACGGAGCGAATGGCAAAATTTGGGAGAGGTCTTTGCCCAGCAGTGGAACGTCACAGACTGATGATGATGATGATGATGTCAACTAGATCACCCCTTGACTACCCTGAACCTATGTTGTCGAGAATCTCTAACACCAAGGAGTGATATATTGCAAGAGAAAGGAGCGTAGGACAATACAGACGCTTAAAAGTACGTTATGAAAACAAATTGATTCTTATAGAGAATCAGAGAGGCTTTCTGTTATACTTATAAAAAAAAAGTAATATTGCGAAATATTTCAGCATAAGTTCATGAGATTAAATGCTTCGACCACCAGCAAACCAAACACCAGATGGCTTGTATCATCTTGTCGTGTCAATGTCACCTGACTTCAGTCATGTCAGAAGGGCTTCCCCTTTGATGGGATTTGGAAGCGTCAAGTTAATCGGGGAACTCGTTATTCAGGGATACGGTATATGTTTCATCATTCATTTGCAGTATTGGCCGATTTCCATCCTCCTCTGGGTAAACCATTAGTTAGGTTTCATTTATTTTTTCTCTTTCTAGCGTACTTCTCTGATGGAGTGTTAGACGAAAAGCTTAAGTAGCTATATTACTTAGCAATGTATCAGGTTTTCCTCGCTATCTTGACGTTTTGTAGGGTCTACTGGGGTAAAATGGGTAACATGGGGTAAAATGGGTAGTTGCATATTCTTACATGCATGGCCTGAGTTGACAATATCTCATTTTTTATTTAGTCTGAGTACTGGTTATTTTTGATCCTCTAAAACCTAGTGCAAGCATAAAAAGCAAAATGATCAACATTTAGTTATGTATACAAGATTACAAAGCTACTCTTTTTACCCCGTATTACCCATTTTACCCCAGTAGACCCTACCGATCAAAGTGTGCTTCGTGAAAATACCTAAGATTTGTTCCTTATTTCCAGTGGATATCGGATGAATTTCAAGATGCTTACATTAGACTTGCAGTCTCACATCACACGGAGCTTGATAAATGTTCATTCCAGATATCAGAATCAAGCAGAGAAAGAGACAAAATCTTTTAAAATAACGTCATTATTGAAAAACAATTTCATTTCAATTGCTCTATAATCTGATACAAATAAAACGCTTCTAAACTGAAACAGAACTAGAAATTCACATGTCCGAATATTGTTCAACCTTCTTTACCGCTTCACATGATGGGTGAATTAAATTTAATCTTTTTATGATGTTGTGAAGATTCAATACGAAGAATCGTGATCGATAATTGAATCAATCCATGTTACATGGAGTAAAACCAATGCGCCTGCGTCAGCTGTTGAATAATTACAATATTTAGACTTCATGATCTATAAAGCAGAAATCTTCTCGACATCTGGAGTATCTCCAGCATCGTCTTCTTGGCAGTCACTGCCTTCCTCCACACCCAAATGCCCGTGAGGGGGGAGGCAAGGAATCAGACACAGTCTTGATTTCCGCTTCGGCATATTTGAAACCGCCCGACCGCTGTCCTTCGGTAATAATATCGTCTTTTTATCGATACTCGAAGCACTTTCTCGGATCGTTTCTAGTTTCTCGTTCGAATCATTATCTGACGGTTTTTCTTGGTCCGTTATAAGTATTTCGTCGATATCGATTTCCTCATCTTTGTTTTCAGCGCAGAACGGTATTAAGAATATCAGCATTACGCCAGCTGCCATGAATCCGCCAGCTACGTAAAAGGCGACGGCATAACTTCCTGATAAGTCGTAAATCCAGCCTGCCAATGAGAATAAGGCGTTATATCAATATTTTAGCAAATGATGTTATTTATGCTAGTGATTGAGAAAGCGAGCGAGCAAGTCTTTGTTTTTAGGGCTAGGCCTTGCTTCTTTATTGGCATGGTTGCATGCAATACGTCACAAACTACTTCATGTAACGTGTCAAGACTTACGATATCAACTACAAAACAAATGTAGCTATATACTACAAAAATAAGCAAGACTACCCAAAAGTCATATTTCCAAAGGTAAAGAAGCAGAAAATGAGTTCGTATTGTATTTAGTTGCACCAATTAACAATACAGAAGTTTTCGATTTGAAAACTCCTTTTACGATTTGACGCATGGTGTTTATAAATTTATTAGTCCTTTTTTGCTGGTCCTAGATGGCGTCAATTTTGTAATGATTTGCAATCACTCCACCAGTAAAACAAACACAAATCAACAACAACAACAACTATGCAGAAAATGTACATACCTGCCACCGGGGGTCCAAGCATAGTTGGAATAGCCATAATCATAAACAGGCTGCCCAAAGCAGGAGAAAGTTTCGCCACACCAACAATCTTTTTAGTCACCAGAGGTATGAGCACAACGAAACATGCCTCAGCGAGTCCGAAAATCAGAGCGTAAGCAACGAGGGCTGGGTAATTGTGACCCACAGGCAGCAGAGTGGTGGAGATGCTCATAATCAACAGTCCGCATTGGTACATGTATAAGATATTTATTTGCTTGAAGTCAGCGACTTTTCCAGCAAATACCTTTCCAATGGTTGACGTGATCGAGAGAATTCCGATGAGAAACGAGGAGCGTTCGTCTGATATCCCAATCAATGCTGCGTGCCGTTTCTGCAAGGTGAAATATCAAACATTATCGTACCGGGTGTCCCAACAAATGGTATTCTCTAGGAGGACAAAATGAAGAAAATACTGACGAATCTTTAATCTAGAATCTCTGTGGATTAGTCTCCAGTCGAATCACTAAAAGTAACCTCCTCAAATCACTGGTAACCCCAAAACGTAGACAACCAGCCTTCTGGAATGACAGAATTATTGAGTAAGCCTCCAAATAGCGACCACCTTTTCATCACAGCCAATTAACCCGGGGTCTAAAAGTGGTCACTAACCTTTGAACAGAGACCACTATAATTGAGTAAATTAGGGGTCACAATCCTTTTAGAAGTTTGACTATGGATGCCTTGGATATGAAAATAACTAAGCTATCATTTTCAATACGCAATTCCTAAATTTGCTCCTCCACCAGTAAATTATTCTTACTTTCGAAGAAATGACACTACTGTTTCATAGCTTTGAACCTCTTTAGCCCTTACATGATAACCCCTTGTAGGTCCACCATTGGATTACCCACCCCCCCCCCCCTTCTGGATAGCCTGTCACGTTGATGATGCTAACATTGACTTTGTTTATGGACATGTTGTTGACTCGGTGAGTGTTTTCAACAAATTACAAACAAGATTAAAGCTTCCAGCTGCTGAAACATCGTATCAACTCAATGCACAAAAGGCTTTTCTAAAATAAAAGCTTAAAGGATTTTCTCGTTTGATCTTCTTGTGTTTGCATCCTTAGTGAGCTGAGATCCGACATCCAATCAGATGGCTGATTCTTAGTTCTCGAGGACGTTACAATGACGTAATGTATCATGATGTTTACGTTTCTCAAAAAGGGGGGAAATCAAGGCTGGAACACTCCAACCCTGAGCGTACGGAGTCTTTTTCTATTTATGCTATCTAGGACCCCGATCAAACCACTGACGTCATCAATTGATACGGGATGATCCATATTAGTCAGAGACAGTGTCATGGTCTGAAGATGATGTTGGAAAAGCAGTTATAAATGTTGTTGGGTCGAGGGTCGAAAACTGACTAACAAAGTAACTGCAAATTGGGGTGTCATAAATTCAAGTCTTTCAAGATTTCGGGGGCTTTAAAGATTTTATAGGCTGAAGATCAAAACTGGCAGTTTTGTCCTCACATTTAGAAGTTAGGTGGTACGAGTAAGCGTGGTTTAATCATATAATCAGTTAAAAAGGGCAACTTGATTCAATAAGTTCCCATGAACGTCATTATTCATTTGGGAAACCCTGTACTGATATCCTTTGAGGAGTTATTTCTGAATGCAACTACCTAAATCAACTGTTAGAAACCCTAACCTTTAGATTTAGAATAGATTTGAGAGACACGCACTTTAATTTCGCTTCACTTCATGCAGAAAACTTGATTACAACGAACGAACTCAAAACTATCTAAAAACACAAAGTCAAATTTGTCCAAGAGAATGTCTCGAACGCACGTGTTCACGCGGATCGAATTTTAGTCAAGAGTTACAAAACGCGGACCAGCGGACCAGGCGCCCCTGGAACTCTGACCGTCCAACAATTTCCACATCAACTTCTGACAACAAAAATATATTATTTGATGAAACATAAGTGTTATTACGAAGAAAACCTACCAGGTGGACGAAAGGTACAAAATAGCCAAGCATGAAAGTCGATAAAGCGATGGTCCATGCAACGTATGCTTTATCTCGCCATATGGACATTCTTGTATCCTTCTTTTCGGACTTTCCTTCCACCGGACGCTTTGGGCAATTTCTGCTTTGCCTTCTCGCGAATTCTTCTTTGACCGGCTTGTAACTCAGTCCGCAGATGAATGCAAGTACGTGAATCAATGCCAGGATCCTCAAACTGTGAAACAGTCCGACTTTGGAAAGGATGAACTGCGAGAACGGACTGATTACCAAAGTGCCAAGGCCACTGCCGGACGACACAAGTCCGTTGACCAACGCCAGTCTATTGTCGAAATATTGCACAAGGATTATTAGAGTAGGGAAGTAACAGAATGAGGCTCCAAGCCCCCACGTTACCCCATATGTGACGTACATGATCTCTAAAGTTCTTGCGAATGATGACATCATCAAACCGAAGACGCATAGGAATGCGCCCACGCAGGCTACGACGCGGCAGCCGTATTTCTCGCATAACGTTGTTGTCAAGGGTCCACATAGGAACATGACGCCGATACCAAGAGATCCGACCCATGCTGAAAAGGAAGAGAAATTCTATTAATAGAAAATACGCTAGCAAACAGGCTACGTTAACCTTCGATTCCATCTTTAGAGCGAACTAATGACAACTTGTTAGGCCTAAATCGTGTTTTCAGCCTGGTACAGACAGGAATTAGGAAAGATGTATCAAACTTCTGGATGATATCTCTATTATATATATCCATCAGCATTGAAGTCCAGCATTTTAGAAATTAGAAAATACCATTTAGAATTTGAGTTAGGAAATACTATCTAGTCTAGAGGCTAGTGGAAATCAATTATTAGTGCAGTGGTGTACTTCGATTCTTACTCAACTCAACTCTTTGCAATCTCTTTAAAACTCTCGTTGTGGGTTTCATCTTCAAAGCGCATGCTTTCCCCTGGGTTTAACGCCTCCTTTTTGAGGCCGGTAGCCACTGGTTGACAACAATGATTAATAGTACCTAATAGGATCTAATGGACCAGTTTCCATCGGATGTGAGATTCCTAAGGTTGGGATTTGCAAAAGTGTAAGGAATAAGAGCTGTCCAAAAACACAAGAAAACCACACAACTATCAGCAATAAACGATATCTGAAAGGTGCTAGATTTTGATGGATCAATTTCATAATGCTAGACTATACGAACTTAACATTGGTGTGGACGTCTCAGTTAACGTTCATTCAGACAGTAATGTAACCAGTTCAGTGGTACAGTAATACATGGAAGAAGTTTACCCTGAATAAGTGCTGAGACGTGAGACGTGACCCAAATAACGTGTTCTCTCCACAAGAAAACTCCAGAAACCCAGACCCTTGAATAGCTATAACTTTAAGAAAATATATTTCTGGAGAATAATTCATTTCCAGTCTCCTTTTTACACGCAATTCTTCATTAAAAAACTAAAAAAAATCTTTGGGCTACTGAAAGTTTCCTAAAAGTACAAGAGGTGAAAGTTTTTAGGAGTTTCTTAGACGAACCACTTAGCAATTATAATTTATACCATCTTAGATAGCTGCAAATTTTTCCCCTAGCGCAAAGAATGCTGGGAAATATTGTCCCAGAATCCTTTGCGAACTGTAAGATAATGCATTGAATTAATAAGGGATGCCGGGATGCCTAGGGGACTGAAGTTTCCTAGAATTTTGGTCATTCAAGATGTTTGGTTTCTCAAGACAAGTTTCTTACAAATAATATGTTTTCATGTAATCTAAGTTCACTCAAAGCCCCAAAGTTTTTTTTAAGAAACTGTTTATAAGAAACCATAGGGCCAGATTTTCAAAACTTAAGAAACTTTGGTAGGGGAATTTATGTGAACCAAAAGGTTAAGAAACTTTTTATATTTTTCTTAACTAATTGTTTGAGGAAATTACACGCATTTCTTTTATAAGCAATTGCTTTATAAGCAAGTCAGTACTGGACAAGACAAAGACATGACAGTACTGGATAAAGGATTGCTAAGCAATTTGAAAATTCTAGTTCTGATCCAGTTGCCAATGAAAACTGTGCAGCAGCTATTGAGAAGTAGGTTATAGTGGATATTAGTACTCAAGTACACTTTTGTATGCAAGATACTATTGACAATTGTTTAACAAAAACTTCTGAGATACATAGTATTCTAAGAAACAAATCTTCAAGTATAAAAAGCTAAGCAATTGCTAAGCAATTTTGAGTACTCAACTTTGCCCTCTAGCTTAGCAATTTCGAGTACTGAGCTCGAGCTGAAATTGCTTATAAAAAAATGCATGTAATGTGTTTGATTTTGTTCCTAATTCAGTTGGATTACATTAAATAAGATATTTTAGCTTTTTGCAATGAAATTTGCATTTATTTTTGCTTCTCTAGATCCTATTCAGGTTTTTTTTATAAGAAACAGTAAAATTGATTTGAAGCTGGCTGTTCTTAAATATTCCTATATTTTCAGTCTGAAATGTTCTTAAATTTTTCTTACTTTTACAATTGTTAGGAAGCCTTTTTTGCTATCAGTTGTGTTAATTGTTGCAAAATTTGACTCCCTTGATCATCTGACATTATCTGTGTGCTGTACATCTGCTTGCTTTGTAATTATTTTTCAGTCTTGGTAATTTCGTAAAACTTCCATATTGAGCTAAAAATGGTCAGCCTCGGTTTGTTCTTAGCTTGTTCTTAAGTTTTGGCCAAATTTGAGGCTCGTGTTCTTATAAAATTGTTCTTATAAAAAAAGAGTGTAATAGAAAATAAAGGAACGAACGTACATAAGTGAAAGAAAATTAGATTTCTATGTTAAGAAACTTGCAAAGAAATTTGTCTTACGATGATTGGGGTGAAAGCTAAGAAACTCTGATGATACGAAGAATTAGCATAGTTTCTTATAAAAAATGAGTGTAGCCTTTTGTTCAGAACAAAAAACAATTGATGTTAGGGTACAACCCATCAACTGTCCAATTACATTCTCAAACATTTTTACTCATTAATTGTATTGGACCCCATGATAACAAAAGAGTGCCTTTCGTGAAATCTCGTGATCTGATATTTATATCCTTATTGTATGGAGTGATGTTTTCTGAAATTCTTTACAGAAAAAGGATACCATTGTATTATTTCGAATATGTTGAATCCTTTGTCATGTTAATTTTGTTATGATCCTTGTTTTTCATGTCCTAAATAATTCATCGCTTTTCGCACGCTTACGTCTTCGACAGTTCTAAACACAAGAACCTGCTGGCAATTAAGAAAGGGCGACGAATTTCATCAACCATAATAAACTTCTCAGCTGCTGTGATTAATTCTATTTCTGTAGCAACTTCTGTGGGATTGCTGTGTTTGATTTAAACTGGAATCAAATACTAAATGAATTTTCGTAAAAAAACCTTTTCGAATCATAGGCAACAATACCCGATACCCGGAAGTGAGGTAGACGAACCTTTATGACCACATAAAGGATTGAATTTCAATAGGGTTGATGTGTACTTTAACCATCTAAAACGAAAAGTTCATTCACTCTTTTCTCATAAGAATAAATTCATCAAAACATTTTCAGAAAAATGTATACTGTATTGTATCTTGAAAAATAGTGTGTAATAAACTTTGGATTGGCCTAATGATTAACAAAAATATTTCCATATTTTAGGATAGTTTGAGAATTATCTAACCTAATATGTATTACCAGATATTATTCAACCATATAGAGGGCCTGAGCACTCTTTTTTCTTTATCAAAATCAGACTTATAGGAATATTTCATAGTTAGCCCAAAAAACTGAAAAGTTTCGAATATAGAAAGATTGAGGCTGGGATAATTTGCTGTATTCTTTTAGAAAAAAATACTACCCTTTTTTTATAAGAACCAGTAAATTTGGTTTCAAGCTTGCGGTTCTTAAATATTCCTCTCCATTCTTGGCCTCAAATGTTCTTAATCTGTTCTTACTTTATAATGATTTGGAAGCCTGTTTTTGCTTTCAGTTGTATTAATTGGTTCAAATGTGGACTCTCTTGACCAGCTGATTTACCCGTGTCCTGTCCATCTGCTTGTTTTGTAATTATTTGTCAGTCTTATGGTTATTACATATTATTCTTATATTGACCTTACATTGGTCAGCCTTGGTTTGTTCTTAGCTTGTTCTTAAGATTTGGCAAAATCTGAGGTTGGCGTTCCTATATAAAATTGTTCTGATATAAAAAAGAGTGTATCACATGTCTTTGGCCCCAGGCTCTACAAAGCATCTCTTGGATCTGTAATCTTTAAAACTTTTCTCAGGAAAATATGAGTGTTATTTACAAAATGTGCATTACTCTGGTTTTGCAACTCTCTGGTCACTCACTGCCACACCTGTTCTCTGGCCCTGGAGAAAAAAACTCCTAATTAACTTTGCAGACTCAGTTTCTTATCAAAACATTTTCTCTATGAATAGAAAGAGATACAAATATGTCAAAAAGAAATAGCGTTAACAGCAACATCTGTCGAAGATAATAATGAATGCTTGGAGTTTATGAAAACAACAACAACAACAACGCCCGCAGGTTGCTTTCATTCTTAGCTATTGAGGCAAAAACGTCTTAGCAGAGTATCGAGAAACTACAGGACACAAACATTTTCAAGTCAAATTCGTCTTATTGTTTTAATATCTGCTGTTCATCTTTTTGGATGTCGTTTTTACAAAGCTCTGATATTTCGTGAGGTCAGAGTGCAATTCGTTTACAAAGACGAGAACAATACGGAATAGGATATACCCAGATTAAACAAACATCATTTACAAGTATGCAGAGGAAGTTGCCCTGGTTGTAAACTATTCTCCCTTCTTGCCTTATTTCCAACATAATGTTACCATCTTTTTTGCACTGAATATTCTGAAATAAACATAAGTTGAGAGAAAATCTCTACTTATTACCGTAGGGGTTTCTGCTTTGAAGAGTTTCTTATGGAGACGAGGCATTCGGCAAACTGCCAGACTCTAAGATAAATTTCTAGACTTGAGAGTAGAACTTCTTACTTTTGTATAAATGAAACCAACTCTCGACACTTTTGCAGTTAGAGTAAGAACAACAGTTTCTGAATCATAGAGATTGTATACTTTGTTTAGTAAGACAAAATGTAAAGTAAGAATTGGAAAAGTTTCATACCCGTTTCCCCTTTAGATCGTTTAAATTCGTCTATAAGCGCTGAGAAAATTGTTCCTGAAGAATTTTGAAGACCAACTGCAATAAATTGCACTGAAAACGCAGCGAACACGACAACCCAACCGTAACCTCCATCGGGATGAGTTTTCACTCTTTCTCTCATCACTAGTTGTGTTCTCGCAAGTTTCTTCCCCATTTTGAGCAGTTCTTAGGCCAAGCCTCAAGCCATTGAGTTTCAAATATCGGCTGACGTCTAATGTATACACTGATCTATTTAGTAGTGGAAGACCGCAGTCTCGATTCTGATTGGTCCGTTTTTCAGCACGGATTCTCAATCATGACTCTGATTGGTTGAGAGCTTAGTTGCGTGAACGGCACGTGATTGCGCAATGATGTCTAGTGAAATAACATGATGGCTTCGTAATAATTCAATTCAATCGTTCTTGGAAGATGCAATACTTGAGATGTTTGAACCACTACGATTACGGAAATACAATTTTTTTTGCGGAAATCAATTCTTCGACGAACAATTCTGAATTAATGTTATTTTATTTTATGTTTTATATTTTATTGAGGTAACTTTCCTCTATAGAAATTGATTTTCCATAAGATATGATTGATTAACGGAAAACAGGCAAAGATAAATTGAATGAATTTGACAAAAAATTGAAACTAAGAAGATTCAAAACCTCAAAAAATAATTTATAGGCCTAGTATGTGAGATTTATGATTTTTTTTATACTAATCAGTAGTTTCATTAGCCCCACACTTACATCTCTCTCCAAGTAGAAATTTATCAAAGTTTTACGGAAGGAACTATTCATTTATTTTTGAAATGGGGGATAACCCTAGCTAAAAATGTTTCATGGGAATTTGATATGTAAGAAGTGTGCCTGCTTTTTACTTTCGATTTGTACTTTATATCATGCAAGATATAAAAAGTTTAGTAAATAACAAGATATGTAGTTTCACTCTTAGTTTATTGATGTTTGAAAATCATCTAGAAATGTTCATTAATAAGCAATCTTCTCGTACAGTTCCTTCTCATCATCATTTATCATAGAATCATACCATAAATAAAAATAATGAATTTACGAATGTCGAGTTTGGAAACAGAAAAGATCAAAGTTCAGAAAATTTACTTTGAACAAGTATTCTTATAAAAAAATTATAGAAATATCATAAAGTTGGACTGGCATAGGTTACTTTAGTTTTCTGAGGGCTGGAGCCCACAAAAATCCAATATTTGATTTGTTCACTAAAGAGATTTTCGAAAAGTGAAACGATGTCACCACGGCCTATCACCATAGAGACAAATGATTCATGCGGAGAGCACTGGTCTGCCATAGACCAACGACCATCGTGTCCGCCATGGCTTCCTTTTGTTCTCCGAACAATAGACATTAGACAACAACAATAGACCACTAGGAGGAGTAAACAATAAAATCTCAACCGTTGATTGGTTGGTTTTTCTGATGAAATACGACCCCTCTTGTGTATGCAAATTTCACTGTCACGTTACAGGACCGACCAATCAAAAGACAGGATTAATTCTACGTCATCATGCTTCTGACAAGTCTTCTGGCCAGCATTTTGCAGGGTGATTTGCGTTTGTTGCGAGTGGAGAGGAGTCCGACCTTAGGACTGATTTTGGTAATTTTACGCTATGCCAAGACCTCTGAGTTTTTATTAACTAATTTTATGTGAATTCAAATATATTAGTTTTATTGAAGCCTTGAAATCAGTCAAGATGGCGAAAGAAGACAAGCGTAAAGAGTCCGAAGCAGCGGGGACCTTGGAAGGCCCTCTCGAAGCTGAATGCGTCGAGTTCGAATTTGAAAGTGCCCCTGATGGTGGATTCGGATGGGTGGTGATTTTTGCAGCTTTTTGTGTACAGTTTCTAGTTCTAGGTGTAATGAACAACTTCGGTGTCCTCTTCTCCGAGCTTCTTGTCGAATTCAAACGCGGAAAGTCAAGAACTTGTAAGTATATGATTTTGCCCCTCATAATTCTCTCGTGACTCGCTTTTCCTAGCGTAGCTTGTATTCTTGTTTTCGTTCAAGAAAAGCATCTTCCTCGCGTTTATCTGCTTGTGTATTGAATGCTTTTGCTCGGAGTTAGATTTAATGTACTTCTTTTCATTCGATCGCAATGCTTTGTTGATATTTTCTTGAAGGCTTCCCTCGTCCCTTGCGAACGCTTTCGCAAACAAGAAGGCCTTGACCGAGGCCAACAATACGATAGTTGTGTATGTTTTATGTGTGCTAAAACATGGTCTTAACAACCTTCAACATGGAATTTTATAAGAAATTGGAAAATGATATTGGAAAAGGCCATGAAAATTTCTTTGTCCGTCATTTTGCTTTAAATTGATTGAATTTCACTTGTGATCGACCTGGGAGAGATCGAATTTCGCTTCGTTCTAAACAACTTTGAAACCTTCAAATTTTCAGATGTTTGAAATTGACAACATTGAAATTGATTACCTAATGTGAATTTTGATATTCTCGAGGTGTTACAAGAAGAAAATGAAGAAAGTGCGTGTGTTGTTGTTTAAAAATTCCAACTCCTGTGAGTCATGTGTTTCCTGCATTGCAAAATATCGAAAGTTCGGGTTTGTTCTTCACAGTTGCTGGTCTTGTGACTCGAGCAGTTAAATCTGCTTTTGTGATTTTTGTTTTTGTGCGTTGAAGCGCTTAGAAATGTAGATAAGCATGTTGTTGTTGGACGATTGAACAAAAGGAATGAGCAGAAATCAGCGATCACGAAGGGGCCTGCCTAGCAAATTTCACGTGCAAAACAGATGTAGCCAATCACCTCGCTTTAGAATTCCCGATTAATTAATCATGATCTCGCAGTGGTTCGATGACAACATGGATGGCTCCATCCTCGTCCCATCCTCAAACTTAACAATTTGCAAAATCAACCCAATGAGTCATCTTGTGGTTTATAATGCACAAATGAAATAATAATGACCTTACTTCTTCTTTGTTACGATTCATTGAATGTTCTGTTACTGTATCACAAAAGTATTTTTTCTTTTATGTCATAATTACGTGTTTTCAATTCAAACTAGTTCAAACTCCTTACGTTGAATGGTCAGGAGAATTTACTCTTATTCCATTTTCAAGTTAACTGTCTGGTATTGTTTTCAGAATAGCCTTTGGCTTTATTTTCTGGCAGGGAATTTTCTCATGTTTTGTTTCAAAATGTTTTGAATGAACCAGCTTTGCCTGGACACATTCCCCGCCCACACCTGGTTGAAATAACAAGATGTCTTATTTCAAAGAATTTTGTAGGATGTGCTACTCATACAAAAATGATTGGGATAGAGTTTTTCCTCACATGAAAGTAAACGCTTTTTATTTTATAAGGAACCTACCTCAAGGCCTAGTACTAAAAACTCCTTGAATTTTACATTGTTCTCTATTGTAACAGGAAACAATAAAACAAAAGAATCAATTGTATTTTACAATAGATTCTAGTTCTAGGTTCCTTACAAACAGTTCCTAATAAGAAAAAAGCGTGTAACTGAAGAAGTGCGATGGGGGATTCCAATATCTCTTCATAAGATTCTCCAAATCTATACCCCTCCTTTTTTCAAAACAATGCAGACGTTTTCAATCATTAATACTCACATTTCAATCATATAGTTGAAAAATTTTGAGCTCCCCCTTCAAGCTTAGGCCACTTAGTACCTGAGTTTTTGCTTACTTGAAGAGGAACAGACCCACAGGGACCCATGTTTTTGAAAATAGGGTATACTTTTATTAGTTTCAGCTACATTAGTTGAAATTTCAAATGACCTCCATGTTATCTAATTGCAGCTTCAGCAGTATTTGTGTAAATCTATAACTTCCTCCTCCTAAAAATCAACATTTGAAATAGTCACAGCCCACTTCTGAAAACAAATAGAACCTCCATATTTTGAACAATGCTACTCCAGCAGACACTAGTTTGACCAGTGTGGACTTTGAGCGGCACCACCAGTTGAATTCCTTATTCAGAGTCATGCTAATTTCAGGAAGCCATTTTTGTGAACTTTGACCAACACAACCAGTTTCAGTATTTATAGATATTGGGAGGGTGCCCCTAATGAGGGGTCTAGTATGAAAACAGGTGGTTATCACCGGTTATCACAACATCTTTCATAGCCTGACCCTATCCCTGTAAATATAATTGATCTCAAAAGGTGCACTATGACACATTAAGATTAACAAATCTATTGTTTTTTGGGGGGATCAATTTTCATATGCTGTTCCATCATGTTTCTTAAAAAAGTATACCCAGTTTAGAAGCACAACTCATCAGGTCTACCTTTTGGAAAGCATGATATTACAAATAAAGAAATTTTCATTTTTTTGAAATTAATTTACAAAATGTGTTCAAATAAGTTTTTTTCTTGCAGCTTGGGTTGGCAGCATAACATATGGACTGATGTTTCTAAGTGGACCAATTTCAACATCACTCTGCGAAAGGCTCGGTTGCAGACCTGTGGCTATTCTCGGAGGACTAATAGCATCTCTTGGCACTATGCTTGCCTCATTCTCAACTGATATTTATAAAATGTATTTGACTTATGGTTTTTTATTTGGTGTTGGTGCTAGTATGTGTTACTTCCCGTCCGTCATTATCCTACCGCAATACTTCCACAGGCATTTATCATTGGCTAATGGACTGGTTTCTTGCGGTAGTGGTGTTGGCACAATGGTTATGGGTCCTGTTATGCAAGTAATGATTGAATACTATGGCTGGGTGAATACTGTCAGATTCTGCAGCGGACTGATGATCTTGGTCACATTGATCAGTTTGGTTTACAGGCCAAGGATTCCCCCGATTCCTGCAGAAATCGCAAAGACCAGGCCACTGTTTGATGTTTCCGTTTTCAAGAACAAAGCATATATTCTGTTCGTGGTGGCACTCTCATTTTTCATGCTGTCTTATTTTGTTCCATTCGTTCATCTGGTGAGTGTTTAACTTCCATTTTATTTCTTCACTTTTATTTCAATATAAGCATTGATTGGTTGAATACCCTTCATATCAGGTAAAGCTCCAAATGAACAGTAAAGATGAAATATCAAACTTTGGTTCTTCAGTCCCTCTGCTTGTTTCAAGGTAGTTCCAAGGGGCTCCTTTATCATCTAAGGGGGGGGGGGGGTTCATAAGATAAAATTGATACAGGAAAGTGCTGTTCATATAGATGGGTTTTTCATAGAAAGATCTCTAAACATTGGTAAGATTTTTCAGCCAAATCACTCATGAATCGGTATGAAAGCGAAGAAAAAGCCTTTTCATGATGATTAGTCTATATTGTTACCATAATTTAGAAACATCAACGTAAAATTGGCATCTATGCACAGTTTTATTCATAATGTGGGGTATCATTTTCAAGGAATTGGATTTATGGTTGGGTATGCTTACACTATCTCAGCAGCACACCCCATACCATGGTAGGTTATTTACCCCTTGGGCCTATCCATTAAACATCTTCCAATTGCTTCAACTATCTTTATCTTGATACTCCTCTTTCATGTTCTTTTATTGTTGTCTAGCATTTCTAAAAAAATCATGCATTAATTTGTCTTATTTCCAGGGTCAAATGGCAATTGAATATGGTGTGGAAAAGAAAAAAGCTTCTCTTCTTGTTGGTTTCATGTCTGTCTCTTCAACCATTGGAAGATTATTCTTTGGCAAGATATCTGATCACCCCAAAGTCAACCGCCTCTACCTGTATCAGCTTGCTTTGCTGTCGATGGGAATATCAAATACCCTTTGCCCCCTGATGAATGACTATGTTGGCCTCCTTGCATATTGTATTGCATTTGGCTTCTTTGAGGGATGTTATGTTTGTCAGTGTGCTGTGCTCACTGGTGATATTGTTGGGCGTGATAAAATGGCACCTGGTGTTGGCACCTTATTTGGTATCAAATCTATTCCCTTGACTCTTGGACCCCCCATTGCTGGTATGTTTTTAATTTCTGTTTAATTCATTTTCTTATTGTGTTTCACAAGATTGTTACAAGCTGGTTGTAGGATGAGAACTCGCTGCCAATTTTCAGCATTGAAAAAGCATGTAAAGAACATTTTTGGAAAAGTTAGCTAAGGCATCTGAAGAAAAGGAGTTCAGGAAATTGAAATTTAGAGTCGGGCAATATCTCTGCCTAAACATAATACAATAGGCCTACAAACAAACCTAGAGATATTTTTGCTATGATTATTTCTACGTTTATTTTGTATCTCTTTCCAGGATTCCTCTATGAAATGTCAAACTCGTACCAGGTTGCATTTTATGTGGCCGGTGCAGTTCCCACTCTTGCTGCTTGTTTGATGTTTGGCATCCCCTTCCTAATGCCTCCTCCAGACCATTCATTCTGGCAGCGCACAGAAACGATAACGCAGAAAGAAGGAAGTGACAAGAAACTGCTCCCCTCAGCATCAACGTCTGAATCATCCATGGAAAAGAAAGTGCAAAGTAGACCTCCACTAACAAGAAATACGAGAAATATTCCCAGAATAGCGGTCAGTCCATCTGTGAACTCATTACACCGATTCTTTGACATGCCAAAACGAATCTCAATGGCAGAGATTGGAAGCGTAAGTTCTTTGGCAATCATACCTAGAGATGTTAGATCTAGCACCAGTGCATCCTTAGATCGGGCATCAGTAGTTTGAAAGATCACACAAAACTTTGCTGCGGATAACTAACTTGGCATGGTTTATTCACTTCCTCATTTCAAAGATACAATTCTATGAAGATTTGAAAAAATATTGATAAAGATTTAAGGGCAGCATAACTTTCACTCATATGAATCAATGTTGCTTGGCTCTAATGATTCTGAACTTGTTAATGTAATTGAAGTGTTTAATACTTCCTAAAGACTTGCTCGTGGCTTTAGCCCTAATAACATGTTAGAAAAAAGATAAAAAGATGTAATTTTTGTTATTCGTCTCAGTTGTGTTGCTTGTGAAGAATGTGGTTTTTGTATTGATTTACCCTTGTTTTGTCTATGTTATTTTTTGTCTACATGTCTGTTGTGTCTGACGTACTGAGAAATTAACAAGACACTAAAATATAGGTTACAAGTAAAAAAAAACTGGGGTTTATATTGCACTAGGTAAGCAGTCTCTGGCATTTTGTTTCTTCCATGGCTTAGATATATTACCATGGACATATGACATTTACATGTTTTGTTATAGATGATTCATTTGTATTATATTATTTAATTTCGTTACTTCATGTCCCACTTGATATCCAATATACCTCTCTCTATTCTTATGTTGTACAGATTTATGACTTTGCACAATCCATCGTCTTTAAAATCCTTTTGTTAATATTGTTTATTTGTTTTATTATTAAATTCTTCTTGGTTGGTTGGTTAAGATAATGTACGCTAGCATGTTACAAGTATATGTTGTCTAACCGTGTCAGACTTAAGCACGCAGCTGCTGTCTCATTCCACTGCAAAACACCTTACTAGCATGTTACTCATGATGACAACTTTCTGAGTTTTAATGCAATTCGTATGATGTCAATCACACCCTAATTGTTTTGCACTTAAATGGAAAAAATCACTTTGCTTTCCTGTTATCATTTCTTTAGACAAGTAAGTCAGTTCGTATTTATATTTGAAAATTTTGCAAACTTCAAAAACAACTGTAGGCATTCATTTGATATTAACAGCCGAAGTTGATCCTTCTGATAGGATATAGCTGAATATCAGACTCATGTGTAGAGAGTTTTAGCCTGAAAGACCCAAAGAAAACATATAGAAGGAGCCCCCTTTTATTGCTTAGTTGCTAGGGGTAAATATGTATTACTTTCTTGAGGTGCCAATGAAGTCTGTCCCTTAAAAGTTGTTCTGTTGCTAATAGAAAAGGAAACACGATTTTAAATTTGTTGGTGAAAGTTTAGTTCCTCAAGGTCCAGGTATGGATATATTTTGATGTCTAAAAGTAGAGTTGGGCTAGTTTTGGTGTTTTGCGGAGTGATGATGATGGCACGTTAAGTCTATAATAGCATTGCATAATATGATTTTGTTTAACACTTACTGTTTTTGACTGTTCACCAATTGGAGCATGATTGGAGCTATAATCACTCAATACCCCGGGTTTCTTGGTTTCTCGTCAAGATGCTAAAATAGTATTGGTTAAAATATGAACTAGCGTGAGTATAGAGATATGCGAACCCAATTGCATGAATATCTGACATTTTATTATTAATTGTCGTCGATTTTTGAATCAATAATTCATCATAATTCGAGTTCTCACCTCAAAAAAAGTCAGATGAAAATTAGAAAAATCATGATTTGAAAAATTACCACTCGCAGCACGTAAGTTACCTGAAACAAAATGGAAGATGCCGTGAAATTTGTTGGCAAATTATTGGCTCCATCCCTCACTGCTCCTGGTTGTCTGAACAGCTCATTTACTGTCAAGGGGTGTCAGCTCTCTATGGGTGGGATACAAGGTCTTGTTTATTTTCGAACTCGGGATTTAGTCGCATGCTTTTCAGGTATTTTTATGTATTGGGAAGTAAAGCTTTATTATGGAATCAAACGAATATATTATATCGAAATATTTTGTTTGTTAAAAGGAGTTGAAGGCGATAGGGACTTTTGGAGATATGTTGTATGTGTAAACAAAAATGTAGGTCGCTTTGCTGCAATGGGAAGTAACAATTTCGATCCATTATCAAATTAATTTTTCAGAAATGCTCTTGATTTTTGGTTCTTGAATCTAAAAATATATCAGACATACTTTCACTGTTTAAAATGCATGTTCATGGCTCGTTCTTATATATTGTTTCACTAAGGGCATGAGGCTGAAATCCAAAACTGCTGTTGCCTAATATTCATTACGTCATGTGAATTTCACGTTTCCGGTTTACCAGAGACCTTCTCCTTACAGACAAATTTTGGACTTCCTCTAGCAGGGTGTACCTCATTGCACCCCTTAAAACGTGCCCCCTTTTCACGTGCCCCTCCGCTTTTTAGTACACTCCTATCCAAGGACGAGTGTTATCTCGGCTATTTATCTCTGATCTGCAAGGTACCTTACTTTCAAGATGATGACATCAAGATAAATACTAGTGTCATCAAAATAAGTTACTTTAGTGTGATAAGTTCTCATTTGTGTCTTTTGCCTTCAAACCCTTTAATTAACATGATTAGTTAACATTGCATTGGCTATTCGCTTTTATATGACGTCTTAATGTACTGAAATGGTAAAAGAACCTTGGAATTTTGACAGGGACGAAAGGCATTTTTACGTCGAAATATACATACTCTCATTACAGATGTAGTATATAGAGTCGACTTGGATATGTTTTCTACAGTTTGCCTTAACAAGTTTTGTAGATGACAACAATTTGTGATTGCTTTCTTGTCTCTTCCCTTTTTTGCTCCTTAAGTAATATTTTGTTAACCGAGTCTCTGATAAAGATGGTGGTGTCATAGTCCAAAGAGAGTTATTAGTCTAGTAATCAAAGCATCCCTTTCTCAGTGCATTCTAAGTGATTTTATCAGACAGGAGATAGTCTAGGGCGAGGACCCCGTTCGCCCATGACGCCCTGCTGTTTGACTGACTAATGTAGAGCAGAACGACAGTGCACAACAGAAGGAGACAAAATTGTATGATTTTCAGCACCGGAGGATTAACAAATGACTTTCTTTGGTTTCTGGACTACTTCTTTTTCACTTTTCTTTATCTACACGTTTTTTTTATAAGCAACTGCTTTATCTATTTTATTTTTCTTTTCGAAAAAAGATACACAGGCCGAAATGGCCCTTAATCTTTTGCAATGAAATGAACTAAAACTACTCTATCATTTTTAACAACTTAAATTTAAGTACAAGAAACGCTAACACCATTTTCAATACTACTTGACAAAAACGATTGCATAAGGATAAACATATTATAGTGCAAAACGTAAAAACCCAACGAAAGCTAACTAATTGAATAATTAAATCTGGAAGTAATTATTCGGGAGCATGGCGTATTAGAATTTTGTAGAGGGGATAAAAGAACATCGACTTGTTGCTGTGACCAGCAAAAATGAAACATTGATCAAATTGCCAAAGAGTCTATTTTCTATTACCAAGAAAACTATCATGTTTTCGGCATGCAAGGTCTACATTCTTTACTAAAATTGTGATTAGTTCTGTGTCTTCCTGACTCATTTATAAGCAAGTCACTCATTTATAAGCAAGTCAGTACTCAACAAGACAAAAACTTAAGCAATTAAAGTAATGGTTAGGGGAATGCTAAGCAATTGTGCTAAAAATTGCTTAGCTGGAGGGCAAATTTCATAGTCGTAAACGATTTTCATCGCCCATTGGATACGAACTTAATTTTCAAATTCAATTTGAAAATTCAGTTCTGATCCAATGGGCGATGAAAATCGTTTAGCAGCTATGAAATTTGCCCTCCAGCTAAGCAATTTTTAGCACTGAGCTTGAGTTGAAATTGATTATAAAGAAAAAAGTGTGTATCCTGTTGCAGAGCGAGTGAAGGACATCCCTCCATCCGGTATTAACCAGAATGTTATTTTTATTTCCAAAATTTTTATAATTCAATCTGAATGGATGATTATTGTGGAGTCGAGGAAAATTCTATTCCTATGTCAGCGGTTTCTTATATCATATGCGCTGCCAGCAAGAATTATCTTTCTTGCTTTTTGAAATTAAGCAACAACAACAACAATCAAACACCATTCGATTTCAACTGCACGTGAACCTAGGCCCAAACATGACAAAGAATATCTTCTTGGAAATACCCTTCAAAGTAGACTACAAAAACTATTAAACATAAGAAATTAAACTACCCTAGCTCAATGTTTTATCAAACTAAAAGCTGCGTCAACTCGGACCCACATCTGAAGCTTGAACGAGACTTGTCTGCTGGAGTTGAAAAAGTGAAATGCATCGCTACGGATTTGAACTCTAACAACAAGATATTATCAATGGTTCTGTACAAACATGAAAATCAGATGAGACGTGCCAAGTTCCTTCAATGCTTGAAAAAGATTAAAAAGACAATTTGCCGAGTGAGGTACGAGGATAGATTAGTGCAGGTTTCTAGTTTGATACAAGAATTTAAATTGAAAGATGGCAATTCCCTCAGAAAAATGGATGGCAAGCATGACATCATTCACTGTTTGATAGGGGAAGCCAATATTATTACGCAGGGTTTATCAATATGTGAGATGGCGGTCTTGCACATTGCGTATAACATGCAACTTGGAACATTTATGACCTTTAATACCCTCGCATTTTCTTGTGTCAGCAGAATTAGGGTTTTGCTGAAAGTATTGATTGATATTTACATTGAATTGTGTATTCTTTTACTAAAAGTCTCGTCATTTGGTGCTGAGAAGGCAAAGACGTTGGATGATTTTGTTTCTGGTGAGATGAATGGTGTCAAGCTCTACCTAGAGAAACTGCAGCTTCCCTCTCACCCCGTTGCTGACCCTGTGGCAGATGATGACATATTGAACGTTGACCTGCCAGCTGAGAGCCTGTCAGTTCACAAAACTGTGGATGTAGGAGTCAAAATTGAATTGGAAAGATTGGAACCGTGCCATAATCCACAGGAAGAAAGCAATAGACACTTGGTGAAGGATGAAAAGAAAGATTCTACTATGCACCCTCCTAAATCCAACAGTAAGATATCAAGATATAAGAAACCCCACCAGCTTCATTGCCACTGCTGGATTTGTGAGTTTGAGAAAAAACATTTCCCAAAATTATGGTCGAAGCTTTATACAAAATTAGAGAAGAAATCAAAGAAATGGACAAAGGCAGATGAACAGCAAAGAAAATCTTCTCATAGGAAAATCATCAAAGTTAATTGTGATATTTTGAAAAAATCTATGAAGAAGAGAAAACCGACATTAAGAGGAAATATCAATGCATCTATCAAGGACCTTGGAATATCTAATTTGGTATTTAATAGGCCAGAGCCTGTTAAGAATGAGATTGATTGTATTTTTGATAAGTTGTAAAAGAATTGCTGATACTGAGCATGTTTTAAGCAAACTTTGCAACCTCAAGCCAAAATGAAATTCTTTGGTACTATACTTGTCTACAGCCGGGGAGGTGACTAAGAAGTATTGGAAGTATTTCCCAGGGAAAAAGACAAAGAAATTGATTTGATATCTACAAAATTTGTTTTGAGCAAACACCAAACATTAACCTGGTAGAAAATGTCAATGAAATATGATAATCTAAAATCCCAAAAGAAACTAATGCTAGTCAGAAGCCCCCCCCCAAAAAAAAATAATAGAAACAATATTTCTTATATATCACTTCTAAAATGGTACAAATTTATATTGAAACTTCTTCAATAATAATTCGCTTTTTGTAAATGCAATTTATACTCTTCTTTATACATTCTCAAACAAACTGTTCTTCCCACTGGACTCCTGCTGATGATCTGATATGTTTCAATTTATAAGGATTCCAGTCTGAACCTGTTAACTCTAGTATCTGACGAACTATACTTTTGTAAAACAGATTTAAAATATCGCCGTTTGTAAATTTTATTGTTCTTTTTATCGAGGCAAGAATACGATTTGCCTTTTTTGTACATCCTAATACTTGTTTTTCAAAATCTAAATTTTCACCGATATGTACTCCCTAATCTTTAACGTGTGACACTTTCGATATAGGCACATATGAATTGACCGTGGCATCGGTTAAGTAGTAATTCATCTGATCCGTCTTCTTTCGACGTAATTGCAGAAATTGATATTTTTCTTTATTCAATCTCAATCGGAGTTGCTATAATGCGCAGTGGCCTTCATCTATATTGGCAATTACGTCTTCGAAAACTTTTAAGAGCTGTGAGGCACAAAATCTGTTTCCTCGAAACCCCCACTGGCTGTTTGAAAATAAGCCATTTTTTTCTAGATGATCCACGCACCATAGCGTTTTTGAGAAGTTTCTCCATTAATCTGCAAATGACAGAGGTGAGGCTCATGGGCCTATAGTTTTCCCTACTATGTTTGCTCCCTTTTTTGAAAATTGCTGTCACGTTAGCTAATTCCCAGTGCCTTGGAAGTTAACTGTAGACGAGGCTTGATTTAAACATTAGCAATAAAGGGCAAGCAATAATTATAGCACATTCATTGAGTATTCTGGAAGGAGGGCATCAAGTCCCGGAGATTTTTGACCATTTACAAAATGTGACATGTCTTAGATGCGTTAACTTCGGTTAGCGCATCAGATACATGTCACATCTTCGTCCCTTCTTTGTATACTCTAAAGTCTAGCCTAGTCTAGTCTAACCTGGGAGTTGGTTAATAGTTAAAACCCTGTCTGATAAATGCAAGATAAAAAGTTTTCATAATTACTATGTTTCGCTATTTTCTTCACCCGCCATCCAAAAAATAAAATATCTGTTCTCGCTCGGCCCATTGTTTTTATAGGGCATGGAAAAATCGCTACTCGACTCGTTAGCTCTACCGTAAAGGCTCTATATTTAAAAAAGAAGGGGGAGCTTGGCTTTTACGGTAGCTGCTTTGGTCACTGATCTCAAAATAAAGACTGGATCGAGCATCTGTCATTCTGAAATGAAGTCATTGGCGGCCATATTGGTAGGTCAAATTCAATACATTGAGATTCCACTAGGGGCTGCATTTTTTCTTCGATGCGATGATTGTTTGAATTTTACGAATGCTTAGCGAGAGACTGAACAATCGCACAGCTATTGTTAGCAAAGAATACAGGCAATATAATTTTTTTGGCAGTTACATTGAGAAGCCAAGCAATTGGCTTCAACATCTGAATCCAGAAACAACAGAAAGCTCAATGCAGTCTTCACTTAGAGATAAGTGGTTTCGGTAACACGTGAAAAGAACTTGCTCCGAAAGTCATGGCTTAAAAATGACCGTTTCAAGCTGCGCAGAGCCAGCTCGAAAGTTTGGCAGGTGGCTGTGTTGATCTGCAGAAAAGACTCGTGGCGAGCGGGTAGATTGCTTTCACATGGAATCGGAATAAGCAACATGCCGCAAAAAGGCCGCCAACCAGTCGGGGGCCTACAATTCAGTCAAACAATATGGTTGGTCAGAAAACATGGTCTTGTGCATAGTCTTGAAATGAAATGTGGGATCAAACCTGATTATGATAAATAATTATTGTAAATTATAATATTGAATATTATCAACATAATACATAAATATGGGAAAATACTGCCTCACTCGTCATTCATCTGTTTTCAAAATGGTTGGTGTTTGTTGTTGTTATCTCGAACAAATAACATGGGAAAGATGAAGAGGAGCAAAGAAGGCGACAAGAAAAGATCGAATTTGTCGGCGAAGGAATTCTATCAGTGTCAAATTGACTGTTTAACTAAATGTTAAAGCAGTTTTTCTCAGGAATATCAGATGAAAGAGGCCAGGTGATTAACAGTGGCAGTAAAACAACAATAAACATGCCAGGCTTGATTAAAGGATGCAAAACTTCTTACTGAGGGAAAGGATACTTGAAATATAAAATCTACTGTTGTTTCTTACTCACAAGAAATTTTGCCTCCATAGAGTTGGGAAAAGGCTTTGAAATATCATGATGATTGAAGAACAATGGTAAATGTGTAAGCCGTAATTAATTGGAAGATAACATATTTCAGTGAAAGAGGTTTATGAATATCAAATTAGCTCTTTAACTTCATAACAGGTCATATCCGTAACCGTTTCCTCTGTTGTGCTCAGACGATATTATTGGATAGTAATGGCCACAAAACCTCTGGCAACTAGTGATAGTTGCAGTTTATGTGGCGTGGAATTCCATGTTTACGAAGAAAAGATATCGCTGCACAGGACTGCTGAAAGATCAAGACATTGTCTGTATCATAAGAACTGTTTTAAATGTACCGTATGTCACAGGCACCTGTCCCTGCAGAATTATTTTCTGTCCTCGAGTAAACATTTTTACTGCATCCTTCACTGCGACTTTGAAAATGGATTTGGAAGTTGTAGCATTGCGAGACAGCTAAAAACGTTCAAAGGAAACTCAAAAGACAAGACTAAATTGGTTCTTAATGACTTCAATGCCATTGGCTCTCCCAGGGTCTTAAGTAAAAGAGCAGACAATTCCCATTCAAGGAACAAACATTATTGTTTTTGCCGAGACAATGACATCATTAAGCCTGCTGAAAATTATTGGATTGAATGTATCACAAAAGAATGTAAAGAAAACAACTACATAAAACAAAGAAACGCAATGATATTCAAAGATTTCAGCCACAAGATATCAGAGAAAGCATTTGAACTTGAACAATATAATGAACAAGTGTATGAAATTGCGTTCAAAGGGACAGAGCATCACAATTATTATGTTGTTGATGATGATATTGGTTCAGTGGTGTTCAGCTTGAAGCAAGAGTTTCTTCTGCAGACAGAATATTTCAGGTTAGCACGTGTATTCTAGCTTAATTTCAGTTCATCTCAATATTCTAGATTGGCACTTTGTAAGATGAATATGATATATCAAGCATAGTGGCTACACCAGCCAGTAGCGGCGCCACAGGGGGTGGACTGGGGCAATTTGTCCCCCATTTCCCAAAAGTCAACAAAATATTCAAAGAAAAATGGCATGAAATTAGTTGGGTAAACCTTTAGACAGAAAAATTACGTCAATATCTCCTCACTTCTTTCAAATTTTTCAGAGCTTGTGCCACCAACGGCATCAGCCTTCAATAAGTGAGGAACTAGGGTCAGAGATGTAGCAGAGGGTTAGCCAGGGCTCCTCCCCCTTAGAAGAGAAGCCTATCGTGTGAAGAGAACACTTTTTATACAGTAGGCTATTATCAACAGGGGAGCCCTTGACTACTTTCAGCCTTCAATTTTGAATAATAATACATATAGAACAGTATCTCAAAACGCAACATGTTTATACTTTTCTTCAAAAGAGGGGAGCTGCTGCTCCTCTGCCCCCCTCTGGCTATGTCCCTGTTCTTAAATATCCCTGCAAGTCAATGTTAACAGAATCCCCTTCTTCGTTTAGAATTTTGGTGAGGTGTTCATCACACATTGTGCAAGGTCTTTTGCCGACATCCTGCATCTGTGCAAACAAATACAATGAAACTGAAGTGATTGACGCAATCCGAAGAGAACTGAAGCTCTCTGATTACTTTAAACCTGTTTTTGATGAAAAGGCGGAGGAAAAGCTGTGCAGGCTAGATAAGGTTTGTTTTTTAATTGTTCAGGTTGTTGTGTTAATGGAAACCTGCTGCTGTAGTTTATTCTTTTCTAACATTAAAATAAAGCCGTGTGCTGTCCAGAACATGAATGATGTCACTAGGTACACAATATTTGCTATATTTGAAAAAAGTAGGATTTTGAAAATCAATTGAGATAATTTGGAAATAGTCCGGGTTTCTCAAGGCCCCAATGGCGCAGTGGATTAGTGAACTAGTTAGTACCATCTAGAGGTCCTTTGTTCGAGTCCCACTCGGTCGATTTTCATCATCACAATTTATCTTGATTGATTTTCAAAATCATGCTTCTTCTCGTGTTATTTTCTACAACCCTATCCAGTGATGGGACTGCAATGATCCTCCTGGTGTGGAAAAGTTGTCACTTTTTAGGTCCTTTGAAGTTAAAGAGCCTGGATAGGTTTGTCTCTGAATACGGTGGTGGGGTGCAATTTGTGTGAATGAAATGGCCTGGGTTTCTCAAGTTCCCAATGGCACAGAGGATTATCACTCTAAATCACCAATCTAGTGGTCATAGTTTGAGTCCTACTCAGGTCATTTCCATTCTCCCAAATTATCTCGATTGATCTTTGGATTTGTGCAAGCAACTTGTTGTCATTGAGCATGGGTTATTTTCTGTTCAATATTGTTTATAACCTATAAAAGGCAATACCCTTTTCCCTCCAAGGCTGAGCATTAGGGGCATTGTGGTCCTACGTGAGTTAGACAGAATGAATGGGGCCTACCCACCTAATTGTGCAATTGAACAGTAAATTACCCTCCTATTAGCTAGCTATACATGATACCTTTCCTGCTACTAGGAGGCAGGCTATCATTAGTAGTACAGCTAGCTTTTAGGAGGGTAATTTACAGTTCACCTGCTAAAGTTCGCATGACAACGACTACTGCAGATGTCATCTATTTAGGAGCAACTGCCCACGAGACAGTCTACATGGTGGTCGCCTTCCCACGCATTCTAAGAGTCTCTATCATCAAGCAGCTGTTGTGGAGATGCGTGCCAATACACCTGTTTCCATAAGAGCTCACTCTGTTCTATCTCTCTACTAAAAACTGTGCTCCCGAGATAAGTATGCCAAGAATAGAATCCTTTCTTTCTTCTTGCTTAAAGTATTGTTAGAAATGAGTTTCAGATGAAGCAGCATTGATAGAAATGAGTGTAAAATGAAGCAGTGTTAATAAGGAGTTAAAGATGAAACAACAGGAAAAGCAGGAACTCGAGTTCTAGCTGAGATATGCATTATGGGGTCCTATGGGACTTTTCTATGAAGGATTGCCCTGCTCAGCTTCAATACCCCAGCCCCTAACCGTTCAGCAAAAGACGAAATTTTCAAAAGACCCATCACAATGACAACGTTTGAAATATAGCGTTAGCCTTGCCATGACTAATTCATTTTTCATTTCAATTTGATACACGTTCAAATACAAGAATGATTGATATTATTTTGGGGCCAATGTTAGGATGGATATCTTTTGAATGTTACTGATATAACCAAAGCTAGAGTTTTTCCCTGAAATTCCTAACTAGGAATTGTCGAACAAATATCGTGAAAAACTTTCAAATTGCTGAAGTATTTTTGAAATGGTATTTCGAGTTCGAGTCCTACTCTTTGTCGTTTATGCCGACGTAGCGAGATAAAGCTGTGCGCTGTATAATCAATCACCCCCCCAAACAGATGATAACGTTACTTGAAATGGTCAAACGAACTCAAATCCGAAGAGGTCTATTGGGTTCTACATTATTCTATAGATAGCTAGATATGCAGATTTAAAGTCTCAAGCAGGGTCCGAAAGGTCTTTAACCTACCTCTGGGTAAAATTTCCAGTAGCCAACGTTCTTCATCACTTGGGGCATATTATATTCTAGGAAGCTTAACTTTGCACGTAATTTGCATGCAGAGATAGATAAACATTATTTTTACCAAATAATCCTAAAAGCAACAAAAATACTTCAATGCAGCTAGAATTTACCACTTTATTATGCTATTTAGCGGCACTTTCATACTATTCGATTTGAATATGTTTGAATCCTTCCTCCATTCCTCAGTTTTTCCTTAACCTTCCCTGGTCAATGACCGTGTGACCGGTATTTTTTCCTGACTCCGGTCTCTAGTCTCCCTGACTTGACATGTGTCAGCCAGTCGCCGTTGACCTAACAAAGATGATGCTTACAGGAAAGGATGTGGTCGCTCAAGTTGTGTAATGTTCTGTTTTAGAATAAATCTTCAGCTTTAGAAATCTGTTGTGTGGCTAAATCTGGTGTATTTATGGATCTCGTAACAGTCTTGTCCTTTGATATCTCAGTTTGAATCTGTTTATCTCGCGTCCTGCGGTTTAGCATTCATGGGAAGAATAGAGCCAGAAACGTGGCACTGCTTAACTGTCCTGATGATGTGGAAGTGTGAGAAAACGACTTCTTATATTGCAACTTCTCTTACAACTTTTTATGAATTCTGTATAATTAAGGGACATATTAGCATTACGTCAATAAGAACGTTGAACGGGCATAATCCCGAATCGTTGTAAGAAATTTAATACTTCATCAATTCGGTACTTAACTTTTTAATTTTGTCAGAGGGTTGTGGGTTCGAAGCCCACCTTCAGTCTTAACATACAAAGTTTGAGGAGGGAATTTGCCAGCTTTCAGTGACTCCAGGCAAAAAAATGAAATCAATCAGGAGGCGTGGTCACATCGAGAGAAAGGACCAGGGTTGCGCTGCTCGATTAGTCTACCTATACAGTGGGTCCTGTTGTTTCTCGCTTAGGAAGCAATACCCTACGAAGAAAGAAAGTTTTATTTGCCTATCAACACTCGCAACGTTTGGTGTATTTATCGGGAAATTCGATCTTATAAGAGAGCTGCTTCTGGCTTTCCGTTAGGAAACGTCGTTAATCCGGTAACAGCTGTGGTTCTTGGCTCTCTTTTCGGACCCAGGCATGTCTTGTCCCTCGGCTTAATGTTGGAAAAAAATTGAAAATGAAACTGGACATTATTTGGTCACCCAAATACTGTTGATAATGCGTTATAACCACAATTTACAGTCTCAAGTGAAAGATCCTTTTGGAAAAAGATATGTTGAATAGAGTTCTGTGATGTGCTGTTTTCGGATGAGCGTTGAGCTTTGGTGATCTCTTTTGTCAAGCTCCGTGGATTTATGGGGGTAATTTATCGAGCAACTGTTGTATCTTCCTGGCTGTCTGGTTAGCTCTGTTTATGTCATATCCTGTTGTTAAAGGAGGTAAAGGATAGGTGAATCATCAGAGTTACGTATGAACATATGGGGAGAGTTCTGAAAGGGGGCAGTGATCCAAATTCCAAGCACTGAAATAATCGGAAATCCCAATCCAAATGAGTAAAATAGAGAAATTCCAATATTGAAGTGTTTATCAATCCCAATCCCAATATTTTTCAATCCCAGTCCCAACCAGTTCAATACCGTTTTCCCTGTTAATAAAAAGGTTAATCCCAGTTCCCAATTTATCCCTTCATGACCCTAATTATAATTCGACTACCGTGAAAGTTCTATGAAGCTCCTTGGGGACTAAATCATTTTTCGGGCCCTAGGAGTTTGATAGACAGGGGGCTGTTTTAGAGGGAGGTCTTTTTCAAATTCAAAGATACCAAATTTCGTGATCGAAGTCCTCATTCAGAATATGGAGGCAAAAGTCTGTCAAATGTCTTTGCTAACTATTCCCAAGCGTAAAAGTGCACAAACGTTTTATCTTCTCATTGTTTCGTTTGAAATTGTCATTGCTTTTTAACTGAACCCGAATGTTTCTTTTTCACTGATGGCTCGATGTATTCTAGTATAAGATCAATCATGTTAGAATATTTCAGTAAATGATTTTCGATAAATAACCTTTTTCTTTGTGTAGCAGCCATTTTCTGATGAATACAACCAGACTTTTTTCATTGTTCAGACTAGTGCAAAATCCAAAATAAAGTAAAGAAATGAAACATGAGGTTTCCAGACTATTCCACTCTTATGACTATGATTAAAATGTTGCCTGTTGATTGATATACTGCACTTGATGATGGATGAGAAACGAATTGCTTTTGAATGGAGTGAATTTGATATCAATAATGATAATAATAATCTCGAGCTTTTTAACTGGATAAAAACTTCAACAAATAGAAAATTAGTGTTTTCAATGTCTATCCTGTAAAAGAAAGTTGCTTAAAAGGGAAAATAGATATATTACAAGGGCATATCTAAAATAGAGTTTTAACATGTCAAAATCTTGAAATAACTCTGACTTTGATATGCTTCGTAAACCCAGTGAATGATTTGTTTTCTAGATAATGCACAAAAACGAGTTCAAAGTTGGTTTGTTATTCATAAAAGACGGTCAGAAGACGGAAGAAGAATTCTTCACGAACAACGACCATACGCCAGATTTTGAAGAATTCCTGGAATTCCTTGGGGATAAGGTGTCGTTAAAAGGTTTCACTGGCTTCAGCGGAGGTCTGGACACCAATCACGATCTGACTGGACAGAAAGCCATCTTCACCCGTTGGAATAACAACGAGTTTATGTTTCACGTGTCAACTCTGTTACCCACAGATGAACACGACGACCAAAAGGTCAGTATTTTTAGAGAAATGTTAGATGGGGGTCATGATAGGGGCGTTGGAAAATTCTGCCTCTGTCACTTTTTGCCAAATTAGTGTTTTATCGGGTTTCATGTCAATTTTTGATTTAAGACAATCAGTTTCCAGAAGTACGTATTTTGTGTCTACATTTGTGGAAAAAACTAGGATTGAAATAGAGTCTCCTTGAATTGACTTTCGTAGATAAGCTGCTTACACCAAGCAAAATCAACCATTATCTACAGAGAACGCAGTTCTGCTGAAAGGGCTTAGTCTGCTAATTTATGATGTGATGATTAGCATTCATCTAGTGATGTTATGTATATGAACGTGCTCCTCTTTGAAACGTAGATAGTTGATGTTCATCGGCAAATACACTTACTTTCTTGGTGCAGTGTTGGTAAAGCTTAAGGGGTCCACTGAAAAGGTAGACTAATCGAGCAATGCGACCCTTTTCCTTCCTCTCGCACATCTTATGATTCCTTTTGCCTTTTGCCTGGAATTACAGAGAGCTGGCTAATTCTCTCCTCACACTCTGTGACAGGTCGGAAGGTGGTTTCGAACCCGGGACCGTTCGATCAAGGGTTGAGTGATCTAGCCAGCTAGGTTAGTGAGGCATAGGAATCAGACTAAATGCATTTTGGTAATGAATGGTAAATTTACAGGCTACATACATGATTTAGCAGATTGCATATAGATTTACAGGTTGCATATAGAAATGAAGACTACAATGGATACAGTAGCCCAGCAGCAGCAGCAACATCTCGTAGATTTCATGGCACCTTTTGATTCAATTCCCTTTTAAAAACGACTTTTCGACCTTTTAGTGTGGCGGTTTTTCTTTGTCATAAATCATGGAGATATGAATTCTGTTTTGATCTTTCCTTCACTTTTCAATTATTTGCCATTCACTTTCCTATCAGAATTGACCACAAGAGAGGCCGACAGGGACGAACACAATCTTAACAGATCTTTTAAGCCCAATTCAAACGAATGAAATTTCTTCTGACAACACGCAGATTTGAAATTTGATGTGATGGGTCTTTCCAGGTCGTGATTTTAAATTAGGAGATTTTCCAAAGCCAGATATTTGAAAACCACAGTGAAAAACAATCTATTTCAGACTGGAGTTTGTTAAATGACACCTAAAAAGGCCTCTAGCGAGGATAAGGATTCGCCCTTTTAGAGACAAGTCTAGATATGCCAAAAAATAATTTTAATTTTTGTTCTGGAGGATGCAGAATCCCTTTAGAACTTATGTGTCATAAGATCGAATAGAAATATTTGAAAAGCTTAGTTTTTATGTTTATTTTTTTTCGATTTTCGTAACGTATTGGCTCTACTTATTTGGGCTACCAGTTTGCTTATTTCGTATTTCATGTTTCTCTGAATTGTGATTTTGTGTTGAAAATTGCGATTGTCAGCTCTAAGCTTGCTCTTCGATGAAATATAAATGATACAGCTATTCTGAAGTAAATATCAAATTTAATCTTAGACATCAACTAAACAGTTTTTTGAAGACCGTCAAAGATTATGTAACTCTTTGGTACACACGATAGATTTGTGGCTAACAATCATTTGCTTCATTTCAAAAAGTTAAAGAATTATTTGCATTTCTTTCAGTTGCAAAGGAAAAGGCACATTGGCAATGACATCGTATGCATCGTGTACTTAGCATCAGCAAATACCGTCTTCATCCCGAGTGCCATCAAATCTAATTTCCTTCATATCTACATCGTCATCAGACCGATTCACCCAAGATGCAATTCTGTCAGCAACAACGCCAGGCAATATCAGGTTAGTTTTCTTCTTTATTTCCTCCTGAAATAGCCTTCATTTATTTGCAAGCAAGCAAACAGATCTATTTGTTAACGCAGGTTTGGAGTATGTCGACTTGCAGCTGATGTGGACAAGCAGCTTACCCTCTCAGAATTGATATTCTGGAAAATATATCCTGGGTACTCATTTACCGACCTCGTAAGGATGGACAGCTGAGTTGGCTGACGGCTTTTAGTTCATTATTCCGACCGTTTGTGGATTCGAACCCACGAAGGTTGCCCTTTAAGGATTCGAGATGTAGTGCCTTCTACCTCTGGTCTACACCGCCGACTTGTGTTTCTTCCCCGATTTATCAGCAAGCCTTCCTTATGAGTTTTATGATATCCCCAATACCTATTTCTGGCATAAACTAACTTTAATCTTAGCCTTGATTTGAACCTGACCCCACACCTAACCCTAACCTTTTTCTTGACCTTCACTCTAGATAGCGGGTCTTTTTTCAACACATTTAATGCATTATAGAAATATGCTCCTTTACAATGCATTGCTATTGGAACAACGACTGCTTCTTGAATGGAGCTACGAAAGATTAGGCCATTAAAGCATTGGTAGCTATGCGTTGCTAAGAGAAATATTCCTATCATGCATTGCGTGAAATGAGAGCTGCCATCTGTGATATAGTGTAAATAAATCTGGACTGTGATATGGAAACCCTGTGATTTATGTAATGTTGTTGTAGTTGTTAGACTATTGTTATGATAGTTATGATTCTACCGTGCAGTCAATCTTGATCATTCTTGTAGAGATACCAGAACATAACACGGACACATATATACATAACACATACAACACATACATTTCGTTGAATCATCTATTACTTGTCGGTTTTAGATTATAGCCTACAGGTAAACATTTTAGGCAATAACGTCGTAGCTGAAACACTATTCTAAGCCCAAAATTTAACAACGAACCACCATTGAATCCAATTTATGGCTTGGTTGCAACAACCCAGGGTGGCATATGTCAATGGCAGTAGCCTTCTCTGGTATGATTCAATTACCCGTGTTAGTGCCTTATGAATTAATGTTAATATAACATGGCTCTGAAGAAGGATTTCTGCCTCACTGTTGATAAGCCTTGAGTTGTAAACACCTCAGGGTTACTGTGCTGAATTATTGTCCTTTTTTAGGACAGTAACCAGCGCTATCGCCGTTGGTCAACGACCTGAGTTGCACAACATGTGTTCATCTATTGTCTATGATCTAATACCCTCCCTCTAATACACTAATCTGTGCTGCAGAAGTTATTAATTCTAATAGGACCGCCCACCAGACCACCCTTGCTCGATATTAGGCTCAATGCTCAACCCACGCCTTCAATTATCTCTTGCAACAAGCAGCTGATTTTTAGATGAGTGTTTCTTCACCTGCAGTGTGCCTTTGAATGAATCGAATTTCGAAATACTTGTTTACAGACCCAGGGGTACTCAGGGTACTGTTTGTTGGGACGTGCTACCAAAGGTCCAAAAACCAATACTCAAAATATACCAAAATTGTAAAAATCGTTACCCGAATTATACCAAAATAGTAAAAAACCAATATCCGAACTATACCAAAGGTCCAAAAACCAATACTCAAAATATACCAAAATTGTAAAAATCGTTACCGGAAATATACCAAAATAGTAAAAACCAATATCCGAACTATACCAAAATGGTACTAAAAACCAATACTCAAAATATACTAAAATTGTAAAAATCGATGCCCGAACTATACCAAAATGGTAAAAACCAATATCCGAACTATACCAAAATGGTACTAAAAACCAATACTCAAAATATACCAAAATTGTAAAAATCGTTACCCGAATTATACCAAAATAGTAAAAACCAATATCCGAACTATACCAAAATGGTACTAAAAACCAATACTCAAAATATACCAAAATTGTAAAAATCGATACCCGAACTATACCAAAATGGTAAAAACCAATATCCGAACTATACCAAAATGGTACTAAAAACCAATACTCAAAATATACCAAAATTGTAAAAATCGTTACCCGAATTATACCAAAATTGTAAAAATCGATACCCGAACTATACCAAAATGGTAAAAACCAATATCCGAACTATACCAAAATGGTACGAAAAACCGATACTCAAAATATACCGAAATTGTAAAAATCGATACCCGAACTATACCAAAATGGTAAAAACCTCAAAATATACCAAAGTTGTGAAAATCGTACTAAGTATCCAAAACATACATAGTGCCCCACGGGCATATAGCCATACTTTTAATGCCATAGCGTGCTATACCGTATACAAAAATTGTGAATACACGAACTATACCAAAATTGTAAAAATCGATACCCGTACCGATGGCCCGTTCCCAGTATCCAAAATATACATAGTGCCCACGTGCTATAGCGTGCTATACCGTATGGCCTGGTGCTATACTGTATATGTCAGAAAACGATGGAAACTCTTGAGCCGATATGAATATCTTGTTATGATGACACGAGATTAGACCGACTTAGATGTCGTTAGTTCTTTTACATTTTCTGCATCGACTGTTTGAGAGTTATGGAAAACTTTTCAGACAATGCTATTTCGCTATTTTGTAAAATTTACAGGGCTTCAGAGAACTTTTTCTGCCAAATATGGTTGATTCAGGGCAAAGTAGGTTGTAAACCAAAATGCAGCGAACGTAAAAGCGTGGAGTTGTTTATTGTGCTCATTCAATCTCTTTCAGAAGCTTCTAGATTGTCTAAGTATAGTACAGGACAGGTTTAAGTACTCACCTAAAGCATTTAGCTTGAATGACTCAGAGCTCATCGGATCGATAATTTTCATTGAGGAGTCTGAGCAAATCTTATTCTGATATAGCTTGTTGTATGCTGCTTCCCCCTAAAAGTTCCGAAATATTAATCCAAGGATCACGATAACAGCTACTTTGATACCGGAAAGAAGCCTAATCTAGTCAGGTTAGCATTAGGACTCTGACAAACATAGGCCATATATTTTAGATATTGCTGCTTGATGAGACCTTTTAGAGGTTGATATTTAGTCATATGAAAAATGATTAAAGGTGTTGTTTTGAAATGTTAACGTGTTCTTACTTTCTTGATGTAGCCTTCTTCTTTAAGCCATACATATATGTTTCCTCACATATCTTCTTTAAGCCATATATATCTCTCCGCACATATTTCAGAATATTCTTAGCCCATACCTAGTAGATAATTTTGTGAAAAAGAGTGAAAATGGGATGGGTGGTTCTAAAGAGTAAATTTAGCATGAAAATGATCAAAGTGTCATCAAACAATATTTGACTTTAGGTAATGATTATTATTATCAAATTTCAGGTTGCAGTCGTTTCAAAGTCTCTTGTTCTTCCTTTTGGCCCTCCAGTTCAAAATGGCGTCTTCTTCAAGGTAGGAAACACCATATTAATATCATTTTTGTTTCTCCCTCGATGTTTATACAAGAAGAACGAGAGTTCCTAGGACAGAAATGGTATGAATGTGCCTGCCCTTGAATATATATGAAATTGACTTGAATGCACTGACTATGGGTATGTAGTATCTTCTTGTTCAAGCAACAAAAATGAACCCTTATTGAAATAATCAAGATGGCGAGGTTCCATTTTCGTTCTCTTTCTGACGTACTACTATTATGAGTGTCAGAAGAAAAGCTTCATTAGTCTGGTTACATAATATGGGATCCATGGTTTTGATGTAGACACTCAATGGTTTTGGATGTAGATATTCATATGTCTTGATACCTTATTCGGTATTGATCAAAGACTGAGAGTAAAATTCTTTCCTTTCAAAGGATTCTCGCAAAAAATGTGTCAGTTCGTCCAAGCCATACATTTTATTTTTCTTCTGAACACGTCAGAAACTTTGCAATCCTGTTCAGACAGTTGTTTTTCTCTTGACTTCTAACACTTTTTGATATGATGGCTTTCAAATATTTTTCTTCCATGTAACGCCTCTTATTTTCGCTCTTGTTGCATTAAACACCTTATGACAAAGTGTACTTGATGAACAAGAGCATGTCTCATTCAGAAAATCAGTATTTACAAAGCTGACACTTTCAGACTTTCATTCATAGTTGTTTCCATGAGCTTGATAGTAGATATAGTTATCATCAGGAATGACCGATGGTGGACATTAAGGGAGGGGGTAGGGGTCAGTCACCCTGTTGATGTTGTTTTGGATAGGCAAATACACTTACTATCTTCGTAAGGTATTGGTTTATTGGCAAATCAGAAATGGCCCACTGAATAGGTACACTAATCGAACAGTGCGACCCTGGTCCTGCCTCTCGATGTGACCACACCTCGTGATTCCTTTTGCCCAAAGTATTTCAATTTCTGTCTACCAATTTTCAGAACTTCATTATACTAAAATTCTTTTCAGTACCCTTCTTATCAAGTTCCATTTTGGATTTTTGAAACATAATATGACTTCTAGGGTTCTTGAAAGTGTACTTAAGTTTTACTCAAGACATTTCATTTCGATCTTCATGTTATGGACATAACATGACAAAGTGCCCTTGATCTCTAACAGTGAATGGACCGCTGGGTAAATATTTCAATAGCCACTTCTGATACTCTAGAATTCTAGGTCATTTCGCAATGAATTCACCGTTCCCTTGACTTACCCATTTCGCAATGAATTCACCGTTGCCTTGACTTTCCCACTTGACCTTCCATTTATTTCTTCATCGTTGAAATGAACAGCTTCGCGTGTCTCAACTCCTCCTCTCTGTTTTCTGTGATGACTTTAAATATCAGTGATAAAGCTGATCACTCGTTTTTTATTGTAAGAATAGTTTTTTATTAGAAGCAAAATGCTGATATTCGGTAGGAGATGAAGTTTGAAATTTTTAAACGGTCTTGAAAGGTTTTTGATTCGATTTGAAAAGACTTCTATACTATTTGAAAAGAATACGAAACGAGTTTTCAACGATCTGCATCGATTTTGATACGAAAAATATTTACATAGCTTTTGAAAGGAGATTGAAAAGTCTTTGGTAGAAATTTCTCCACGAATATGAAACAAACGTGAATAGATTTTGAAACAATGCTGATACGATTTCCAGGGATTTCGATACGTTTTTGAAACTATTTGCAACGAATATGAAATGATTCAAAACGACATTGCAACGCCTTGAATTCATTTTCTCAAATGAATACGCGACCAAAATCTTTGAAAGATCCCTGAAAACCCTAAAGCCCCAAAACCCCTGCCCCAAATTTGCATGATTTACAGCGTGAGTGTGTTGATAACTCTCTGAGACTTCACATTGTAAGTAAGAAGCAATCAAGTCACAATCAAAACCAAGTGTTCTCATAAGAAAAAAGACCTTAGGCTCAAATGGTGGAAGGAATCTTTTTCAAAATAGCTCCTTTCGCAGTGCTGTTCAAGAAGTTGTTTTACGAAAACAGTTATAGCAGGGATAGGTCACCAAATCTTGAATTACAGGGTCGTGGCCTCGATTTTGTGCCCAGGCTTGTCATAAAAAAGCCACCACCAAGAAATCCCGCTCCAGTTTCAAGTTTTATGCCAGAATCAAACTAAAAGCAACGTGTTTATAAAAAGCGAGGAAAAGTATTTGTTATTCTCGAAATGATACAACTAGTGTTGTAGCAAGCTCCCGATGTACATATAGTTCAAAGTAATTCAAAGATAGATAATTCTTAAAACATTTCGATGAAATCTTCTTAATGAAACCAGCAATTGGATCAATGTTGTTAGTTTACTGGAGAATATTTGTCTTTGGATGGTACAAAACTTCAAAATAGCCAGAAATATCAGAAACATAGCGAAACGAAAACATGGATTACTTAAGCTTTTCGTCTGACACTCAACAGAGTAATACGTCAGAAAGAGAAGAAGATTTCATCGAAACATTTTAAGCATGGTTTATTCTTGAATTACTGAATTACTCTTTCTAGTCTAAAAACTTAGCAAATTGGGCACTCGTATCATCATATCTTTTTTTTCTAATGCGTCTTTCAGTGTGTCTCTCCAAAAACAATTGAAGCAAGTGAATGATTTTGCTAGCTCCATAGAAGAACCTAACAATAACTTTTGAAACTTTTCTATTTGCCTTTGTAGAAGAAACGATTTAGAAATTGAGTTTCTTTAACTGGGGTGTTTTGCGTATAATGATAAATACTGCTACTAAGTAAGAGCACTGCTCTGTACCAATACGAGGTAAGAGTTTCTTGTGATATAATTTCTTTAAGTTTAGTCCTGACTATTATAAGGGTGGTTAGATCACTCAGGGTTTTTTAGGGTCGTTGGTTCGAGTTCAACTTCAAACCTGTCAATTTAAGTGTGAGGAGATAATTTTCCAGCTCCTTGTAAGTACAGGCAGAGAGAGGAAAGGAATCACGAGGTGTGGTCACTTTAATGTGAATCACTCTATCTTTAGGGTGGTCTATCTATTCAGCAGGCCCTTCTCGCACAGCGTGTGCAAACCGGTACCTGACAGAGGTAGCCTATCAACTAATGACGATATAAAACTGTCGCTTGATTACCACTGATACCTTTATTTTCTCTTTTGCAGGATAAAGATTTCAAGAACTGGATAATGACGAAAATTGTGAATGGGGAGAGGGCGAGCTACAGATCTCCCAAGTTTGCTGCCATGCAGGTACCAAATTCAAAACGGCAATATTTCATTTGATGTTAAGTATACATTTGAATTCATGATAGCGAGTCTGGCCTCGTGTAGGGAATGTCCTTCATAGAGGTTGCACCACAGCAAGGAGGATGGGTGCATAATAATCATCAAGATGGTGTCTTCGTTTTTGTTTTCTTCCTCATGTTATTGTTTTGTCATACTTAGAAAGATATTTGGTTGGGGATTCTAGAATTGCTCCGTCAGACGGAATCTTTAGTAGTTGTTATGTTTTTGTTTGTCAATTTTTCGCCATCCTCCTTTCTTTCCGGATCAACGATTGTTGCTAAGAACCAAACTAGGTTCTCAACACAACAGAGCTTCGTTATTTCAAGATCCTTGATAACTATGCTATTCTTTGGAGAAGGATTTTCAGACGGAGAACCGTTGAGTGAGTTTGTCAGCAATGTGAGTTTGCCATCTGCCATTAGCGTAGGTTGTTAGAAATGAGAGATTATTGGAATGATCGGATACATCACCGACTCCCGACGAGATCACCATCGATTTCTTCAACTCACCGCGTATATCTGTGGGCTTCACAGGAGTATTAAGTTGAGAAACTCGAAAAATAATTTCCTTTGATGTCTTGTGTTCAAATTCCTTTTCCATTGAAGGATTATAAGTTGGAAAAAGCTGTTCTCAACTCAACGACTACATTTGATAAGTCAGTTATGACGTGCAAAATCACAAACTGACTATATGGAAAATACGCTGCAAAATCCAATCATGTAGTACTTTATATAAGTATTGTAGAGGCGTATAGCATATATCACTACATATAATACTATAATAGTATGAGGTCACAAGTGTGTACTAGCAACTAGAAAACCCTAGAATTTCAAGTCCAAAGTATAGTGTTTCAAACTCAAGTTACAATGCAATCCTGTTTTACTTTAGATACCTTTAATATGCGCTTGAAGAGGCAGAGTTGCATACACCATATCGCTACATATAGAAGTATGAGGTCATAAGTGTGTTTATTACACCAGTTTGAGCTTCAGAGATCTTTCAATTCAGAGAACTTAAAATTACTGCTAACTAGACAACTCTAGAATTAAAAGTCCAAAGTATGGTGTTTTGAGCATAAGCTATCCAGATCCTCATGCCCTGCATGCCACTGCACTGCTCTAGCTAAAACTCACGTTATACAAGTATTTCAATTTTATTTTTAAGGAGAGAACAAGAAGGCAAATGTTGGATGAACTTATAAACGATCAGATCAATTTGGAATCATCAAATGTTAAAAGCAAGAACAGTCCCCTTCAGAAATTATTCAACCAAAGGTAACAAATTCGGTCCAAGTTTCTGCTTAATCAAAGCTAGAACTAGTGCATTCTCGTATTCAAAACAGGAGGAGGTCTCGAGGCCTTCATATTTCTTTTTCGATTCAGAAATACCAACTAGGAGAATGTTGTGAAATGGCTTTAGAGACCAACTAAAGATTGGCTGATATTTTCAAGAAACAAACAAACCTCGAGCCTCGTTACCATTATTTTGTACACACTTAAACGAGGGCCTCGTTTAAGTGTGTACCAAATAGTGGAAATTAATCTCAGTTATATATACCGTCCCAATTCAAATGAATGTCTGCAAGTCCCAAAAATCGAAAGTTTACTGTCAACTCAGATGAATCTCCAACCATTTTTTCAAATACCGCTAGAAATTCCTCGTGTAACAAGAATTTCAAGAAATTTCCTTATTGTTTCTTAATTTTTCTTCCTACAGCAAACAGAACGGCCGATCAAGTCATCCTGGAAGCAGTAAAAAGTAACTTTTTATTTTTCCACTTTTTTATTGTGAAATGAACAAGGAATATAAACGAACAATACAAACAAGAATATACAAACATGGACATGTAAACATCAACCAATGACCAGAAACACTCCCATTATCCATATTTATTTTGTGGAAGGAGGAACTGAAAGCTTTTGTTTACAGCTTAATAGCTCTATGTTTGAAAGATTACCCAAGTTGCGATTGGAGCTTATGTCAATGATTGTAGTCAACTACCATATATAAAAGACGAATACAATGACAGCAAATCACCCTTATCCCTCTGCTTGTTTTTTCTAACTTTGGCAACTTAATGATTAGAAGGTTACACAATTGTTCAGAAGAAGAGAACCACATTGTATAGAAGGGTGCATAATCGTACAGAAGGATACATGACTGTAGAGAAATGTTAAGCATATATAAAGAAGGGTGAAAGATTATAAAGACGGCTACACAAGTTTAAAGAAGAGTACAGACTGCCACGCCCAGACTGCATTTCATGCAGGCTCCACCAAAATCTGTGGTGAGCAGAAGTAGAAAGAACAATAGAACTGTTTAAAAAACAATAGAATTGCCATCCAGCTGTGGTGAAAAATCATTGATTACAGTATGCTGCGACGATAATACTTTATTTTTCATTTCGTCAAGAAAGATACACAATCAGTATCCTTTGCGAAGGCTGTCAAATCCAGTCTCGGCACATTATTGCAAATTATGACCATTACGTTTATGAAGACAAATCCAGAAATATCGGAACCATAATGAAACGAAAACATAGATTACTTAAGCTTTTCGTCTGACACTCAACAGAGTAATACGTCAGAAAGAGAACGAAACAGAAACCTAACTGATTTATATACCCAGATGTGGATCGAAATAGGCCAATCAGAAAAGAGGTGAATGATTGGTATGGTGAGTAATCCATGTGTTCGTTTTGCTATGTTTCCGATATTTCTAGCTATACTGAAGTTCTGTACCATCCAAAGACTGAAGACAAATCCGTTTATTAAGTTATTTGAGAGTTTTCGTTATTTTCTAGATCTTTGCTATTTCCTGATTGGACACACCAAAGTCTTGACGACGTGGAACAATTACAAAAAGATCTAATGCATGCTCACAATGGTATTTTTATTGAAGTCCACGATGTTCTATTCACTGTCGGTGAGAAAACTCTTTTCTTCTCTATTTCAATGCACCACTTCGACTAACCCCGTATTGGAGGGATTGGTCCGAGTTCTGGGGTGTAAAAAGCTCTTCTTTTGCTGTGTACAACCAAGGATGAAACACTATTTCTCTTGTTTATGTGCGATTGTGCAATCAGATATTACATATTTTACTCAAATTTAAACAAATTATTGCAATTTTCCACTTTTTATGAGCACTTCAATGTTTTGATTTGTTTTAAGAATAAAAGTCCCTTTAGCTTCGTTTATGGTACAACCAGGCCCTTTAATGGGTGTTTTATAACATGGTTCATGGTAATTCAGCCTTCTTTGTTTACGAAAATAGTCAATATTTGCTGATAAACGTCAAAAACTAGCTTTTTACACCCCGGAACTCGACCCAGTTCTCCAAATATGCGGTTGTTCGAAGTAGTGTATTTGATTGTTGATAGCATTAGGTGTGAAGGAAAAGTCTTGGTCTAGTAAAATTGGTAGTGCAAACATTCGTCAAACCTCTTGATTTTTCACTAGGCAGCGCTTGACTTTTTGTAGAGAGCAATATCGATGACATCTTGGTTTTCTTGTTACGCTTTGTGGAGTGTGTCGAACCAGGGCTTCACAATTACTTTCGTTTGAGACTCGCGCATGCGTAGTCACGAAAGTTTGCTGCTAAAAGGTTTCTTTGCTGTGATATCTAAAAGTGTTTATGTTTTGGATGGATTTTGATTCCACTTTAAGTTTTGTCCAGATTTTGGTCCCAAAAAATATATGCATTTGTGCACCATTATTGTTTTACAGAGAAAGAGGTACGATTTACATTTTGACCTTCTAGCTAAACGAGTTACACAGTTTAAAATGAACGAATGTGAGTTTTCAATACGGAATTCATGACTTTCGAATTTTCGTAATTTTTCTTTCAGGAATGATGCATCAGAAGACTTTACCTGCTGTCAAGTCAATATTAGCTGCAAAAAGTCGGTAAGTCTTTGCACACATTAATCGTTTAACGGATTTGTCAGGAATTTCAATGTTAGCGATTAAAAATGCATTCCTTACAATTTCTAACAGTCGCTTGAATAGTCAATGATCAATTTAGGCCTATATAAGTTTATCAAGCTAAATCTTACCAGAATGCTACTGCCGTTTGGTCGCAACAACCCATGTTTTAGACCTGGTGGTTGCATAAGTCAATTGCAGTAGCCTGCTCTGGTATAATTTTACTACTCGTGTTAGACCATGCCTTATGAATTTGATACAACATAGCTCTGAAAAGGATTTAATCTGAAACACAAATCAATGCCTCACTATGAATAAGCCTTGTGTTTTGAACACCTCAAGGTAACTGCGGTAACTTAAATGGTTTAGGAAAGTGGTTAGCCCTCTCGTCTTTGGTTGCAACAACCCGGGTTCAAGGGGGGTTTGACATTCGGTGGTGGCATATAAAGATCTCAGTAGCCTCTGGTAAAATTTAATTCTCCGTAATTGATGTTAGGTTTCTTACGCATCATTTGCAGCTATTTACAATTCCTTATCTTTTAGGATATTTCATGAAATGTTTTACGAAATACACGAGAGTCAGTCTGCTAAAAGCTCACCCGGGAACTCGCCAGGACCAGCAAGAAAACAGACTTTGGGGAGAACCAGTTCATCGCCTATTGTTTCGTCAGGCACCAAGAAGAGGCTCTCGCTTGAGAGGTTGAAAAGGAGGACGCACAGTCTGCGCAAGGAAGAAGACGTCGATTGGGCATCTGTTATGTGTACTGTAAGTCTAGACCTATTACCTTGTGTGCCTATTGTTTCTGCTACCTTGAAAATTCAATTCAATGAAAATGCTTCTTATCTGGATATCAATATGTATCCTTTTTGAAACCGCTAGTGTTTTATTCTATATCTATTCTAAGTGATTGAATAACGAAGATGGAGTGTTCTGACCAATGTGTTTTTATTTTCAAAACAATGCAGAAACTAGAAGTAAGGAAATTGATAAAATATCCCTTCTTCTTTTATAGATAACTGTGATTTAACTTCGGGGAAAACAATTGATAGAACAGAGCATGCCATTAATTCGTGTCCTGATAGGTTTGGTTACATTACCTGCTGATCGTTTGGACTACAATGCTTGCAATAATTACTTTGAACATCTGACAAAGACAAAAATGAATGAATTTTTAGAGGAAACAACATCACAAGCATCAGCAAATTAAGACAATCGAGGTGAAACTAAATTTTCTCGAGTAAAATTAGTTAGGATCGCTGTGGCTGCTCTGCTAAGTTGTAAAGGGATTAAAATGGAACAGAAAAAATTTATTTGATTGATCAGAATTCTATCTTGCAAATTTTGATATTTATGTTCATTTCACATCATTTCATTTTTTAGTATCTTGTAACGGAATTTGAACCGGACGAATTTGGCGTTTTCTTGGAATATCTACATACGGGAATGTGCATAGTGTATCATGAGATTCTCCCTAGTCTCCTTTGCATCGCAGAGCATTACGAGGTTTTCTCTTTGGTTACTTCATGTAACCAGGCATTTGAAGATACAGTTAGTATCAATAATGTAAGTGACTTTATTTTCTTTGGTATTTATCTTTATTCCTTACTTGAAACATATTTAAAATAGTATTCAAGTCAATGAAAGTTGAAAAGGGATTCTTCATTGGATGGCAGATCTCATGGCACACAGTGCAAGATATGAATATCGTAAATCTTCGTTTTAGGCTGTAGTTCTGTATGTAACTTTTCAATGTATTTTCAATTATCTCAACAATGGGATTATGGCATACCTCAAACACTATTTCTATAAATTAAAATTGTTCATCGACTACAAATTCGAAATCTGCGTAGTCGATTTGATTCAGATGATCGATGAAAAAATCGAGATAAATCAATTCTAGAAATAGCTCAATTATGACGTCATTGGATCGATGACGTCACAGATATTCTTGAGATTTTGTCAAAATTGGATAAATTATATATCAATCGAAAGGCCTAATCAAGACCTACATAACTACGCTATTTTCGAACATATCAGCATTGCACGAAAAGAGTTATTTTGACATAAGTTTTAAAAATGACTGTTATTGACGTTATCAGAGATGGCACTTCCGGTCTAAATTAAAAATGTATCCAAGTCTTATTTGAATCACCAGGGTTGATTGAGTAAGAGTCAAAGGTAAAACCAACGGCTAGGTAGGTTGCTGAATAGTTACAGAAAATTCCCTGTTTATTTATTGCCTTACAAACTCCACAGATGTTTCAAAATATGCCGTCAAATCTACAATGTATCGTCATTTATATATTCTCTAGTGTGTCGTTGTACAAGAAAATCATTTATATTGCTTTAGGTTTGTCCATTGCTTGTTTCAACTCGAAAATTCGCAAAAAGATACGATGCTGCAAGGAGATTGCAAGGAAAAGTAAGATTAATTTTCTAATTTTTGAAGACGTGAAATACACTGAACGTAATATGCACTGAACGTTTTCAAATCTCTCTCTGCCTCTCATCCTTACTCTGATGATGACATCTAGGACTGTCATGCTTGAAACAACGCATGTTTTTTCAGAGTAGGATGCTGGAGTCAGCAGTGTTAACATTTTGTAATTGCAATGGCTACTCTCTTTGCAAGGATGATCATTAACCTCCATGGTCCAGTTTAGATCCACAGGCCATTGTTGCTACTGGCTGGATAGCTCCCAGCATTAGATACAGCTTGATGAATGTTACGAAAGTGTTGCAATTCAGAGCTTAGATAAGTGATTAGCCTTCTTCCAAATATGAATGAACCCAGTCATAAGAAGCCACCTTGCATTTGTTTCAACCCCCAGAAGTTTTTAAGTGTAGAAAACAGAGATAATTATCCCAATTCTATTCAAGAGTTACTTAACAAGGTTTTTAACAAGTTTTTAATGACATCTAATTCTAAAATCAAATTGAAATGTTATCTCATTTCTTATTACATTCTTTCAATCTTCTTAACATTTGTAATAACAACTTTCATCATCAAATAATCTTTAATGACCCCAATTATCTGGTTTTTATCACGCATTTATTGTCATTCTTCTACTAATTTATATTAGCGTTAGAATTGTATTTCTTTATTTTTGAGGAGAAGCAGAATTTGGAAAATCAATCGAGAGGTCGTGGGTTCGAGTCCTACTCGGGTCATTTTCATTCTCACAAATTATCTCGATTGATTCTTTATTTTTCTTGTAGTAGCTTTTACTTTTGGTTTACGGCCCAAGCTAGATAAGCTTTGCTTTTCTTGGGTCGTGTAGATTACATATTTCTGGTATCCTGTATTCAGATGTAATTTGCGAATAATATTGAATTAAAATCGAATTGAATAGTATTAATGCTGCAATTTCAAAGATAATGAGTTTAAAGTTATTTTCATATCATCTCTCTTAGATCCTAGAATACATTGAGGACAATTCAGAAGAAATATTTGCAACATTTGATGTGGCTTCTCTTTCAGAAGATTGCCTTTCGCTTGTTCTTTCCTCTAATTTGAAGGTTTGCACCTTTATACACTCATTACTTCTACAGTATTTAGTGTTGTATCTTCGGCTTGTGTGTAGTCTTACATATGTGGAGAAAAACCACGAGAGAGAAACACAGCGTGTGTGCTAAAACTCTACAATTGACAACTGACAACAACAACAACAACAAGGTATAACATGTTTCATAATGAGGCTAACAACAAAACGAGGTTGATGAAAACTCATAACATTTAGGGTATTCCAAACCGCTGTAAGATGGAGGGAGTGGTGGGAATGGCCAAGAGGGTAGATTACTCAAACTTTGTTCAAAGAGTTTTGGGTTCGAAACCACCTTCGGAAACCACCTGTCAAAAAGTGTGAGGAGAGAATTAGCCAGCTCTATACAATTCCAGGCAAAGGCAAAAGGAATCACGAGGTGTGGTCATATCGAGAGGAAGGACTAGGGTCGCACTGCTCGTTTAGTCTACCTATTCAGTGGGCTCTTTGAACTTCGAAGATAAACAAAGGGTTACACTCAGTCAGACACACTGGAAATTTCGTTGCATGTTATGCGTTGATCTTAGTAGAACAATATTGACTCCTTTGCTATTGTGGGTTGGCTAAACGCATTGAGCATTTTTATTGACCATGAAATCTAATTTTGCCATTCTTCCAGCATGATAGCATAATTTCCAATATAAGATGGAGAGATTTTTGAAGTAAATTAGTAAATAATTCAGTGTGGATGGATATTTGCAGTAATGTGGAGGGACTTTTACATTTATATGGAGTGAATCACCCAGTAAGATAGTTTGAATTTCTCTTGTAATGTCAATGGATTTTGCTGTAAGATGGAGTGATTTTTTAAGTAATGTTGATATTCAGTTAAGCGGAGGGATTCTGGCAGTAATTTAGAAATTTTTCACAGTTTTGTGGAGGAATTTTAGCATAATGTGGAGAGACTTTTACATTTATATGGAGGGATTTACCCAGTAAGATAGGTTGAATTTCTCTTGTAATGTCAATGGATTTTGCAGTAAGATGGAGGGATTTGAAGTGATGTAGAGGATATTCAGTTATGTGGAGGGATTCTGGTAGTAATGTAGAATTTTTTTCACATTTATCTGAAGGAATTTTAGCATGATGTGTAGGGATTTATCCAGTCATATGAAAGATGCCTAGTAACGTGGAGGATGTTGAATATCAAATGTCACTGATTTTTGAAAACTCATTTATCCATCATTTTTTTCCAGATTGATGAAATACAAAAACTTTGTGTTGTAAAAAATTGGCTGGAAAGAAATTTCAGAAATGGTATAACTTTTCGATCAATTCAATACAATTTTTTCTATATTTTATCATTGGTCGAATGTTAGTACCCAAGAGGTGTTTGATCTAGAAACGATTAGGAGTGTGCCTTTGATAGGCCATAATTCTCACGTACGTTACCTTCGATTAACTTTACTAAAAACGCCCCCATGTGGATGCAAACTGGCGCAAGTACATAATCCTATCCTACCAGATCAAAATTGTTATTGCAGTAGAAACCCAGGGGAAGGTACAGTCTAAAATCCTAAAAATGGTAATATGCTTGGTTTTAGACTTCACTATTCATTACCAAATTATTTCTGGATGAATTCTTTAACATATCTAGCATGGATTTCATCAAATTATTAATTTCTTTAATAGCCAGAAAATTAGAAGCATAGCAAAAACATGGATTGCTTAAGCTTTTCGTCTGGCATTCGACAGAGTAATACGTCAGAAAGAAAACAAAACAAAAACGTAATAATTATGATACCAAGATGTGGATCGAAATAGGCCAAGCTTAAGTAATCCACGTTTTCGCTATGCGTTGGAAGTTTTGTACCGACCAAAGACTGTTCTATTAATTTCTTCTTATATTTCTAGGTTTATCTGATCGAGATTCGCTTCTGAAAGATTCCCTTATTTGTTTGATTGACATTTCAAAAATCGACACTGAAGATTTGAAGGTAATTTGTTGCTTGTGTTTTTTGCATACTTAAGAAGCACTGTGTTTAGTGGCAAAAGCATTATCTGGAAATTATCAAGAACAAATCTGAGCAATCATTTCATGACCATTTGAAATGTGAAATAGGAAGAAGAGAAAACATTGTTAAAATATCACTGGTATTTCAGGAGTTAAAACTCTCTGACACTTGTTTTTTGTCTGCGGCTTGTCATTCTGAAACTTTTAGGTTTTATCATACAGTAGAAAGTCAAATATAGATTATCAGGTTCCTTAAACTAGTCTGTTTTTCAAAAAAATGCAGTGTAAATGCATGGCGCGAACCTGGGTTAGTTTCTACGTCACTTCCGTTCAGAGCTCAAGAATAAGTGAGAGGAAATAGGAAATCGCTTAGTATTTTTCTTGCTTATTTCTTGTGAGCATATAGATTCTAAAAATGTTTTGTCATTTGGAATTCTCTGAAGTTTCCTATCTTTCGAAGGCATGTTCTCCCTCAACTAGCTAGTTGTGGGTGGAAAACTGCAGACCAGGTTTCATAGCTACCGTGTAGACCAAAAAATGTATACAAGCCCCGAAGCCACATGCAATAAAAACCCGCAACTATAAGAACCTAGATTTTTAGGAGTTAGCCTAAACAGGTTCTTAAATAAATTGTAGTTAACAGCAGTAGTAATGGTTTTTAATGGTTGGATACTTTGGATACTCCTTAAATACCATTATGATTGTTGGTAAATATCAACAACCTTTGAACATAAAATTTGTAATTTTTGACCTTAAAATACGCTCAAAATGTTCAAATCTTGGGCCAAGAGGTTCTTAATTTTTAAGTTGCGGGTTTTTACTGTATCAAGAAATCTATAGGGTCACTAATTTCTATAAGTGATAGCTTAAACCATGTGCCAGAATAATAAGCAGTATATAAAATGATAGCGTAATCCTTCTTACATCGTTTAAGCTCTATCCGGAGTTTATAGGGCCTACAGATGTTTTGATACATCGCTTCCCACTCTTACACTTTTCTGCTCCATCCCATACTAGGAAAAATCCAATTAATTCAGTTACTTTCTATTTCAGAATGTACAAAACAGTGGATTATTTTCTTCTCAAAAACTGGAATGGGAAGTTGAAAAGAGAATGGAGAAGTTATAATGATTAATGAAGAAGAAAAAAGAATTTCACGCAAGGACAGGTTTGTTATTTCATTTCATCTCAAACAAGTTTTTCATTAATTGATGGATTTTCGTTTTAGCTATTTCAAAATTAAATAGAATCATACACCTGTTTCACTGTTAGCAAATATTGGTCACCTTATTGACCATAATTGATCGTGTTTTGCACCAAAATGGCTATTTAATGGCCCATATTATTCTAGAGAAATATCCTACATGACTTCTTTTGCGAAAAGCTTATTAAAGAAATTTTGCTCAGAATTTGTGAACTCGCGAAATTTCCTTTCGGCAAAAGTTTATTCCCTTAAAGTTCCTCAGTTGATGAATTTGTGTTTGTGAAAAATAAAACTCAATTTAATAATACCCAAACTATTGCATTGAGGGGGGCACGTAAACCTTTTATTTCTTTAGCCATGGATTTTCTTTGCATATCTATAGAGAGGGCTATTATGTACATAGCCTAACAGTTTTTGGATGGTACAAAACTTCAGTATAGCCAGAAATATCAGAAACATAGCGAAACGAACACATAGATTACTTAAGCTTTTTCATTTGACACTCAACAGAGTAATACGTCAGAAAGAGAACGAAACAGAAACCTAACTGATTTATATACCCAGATGTGGATTGAAATAGGCCAATCAGAAAAAAGGTGAATTATTGGTATGGTGTAGGAAAAACCAATCAACACCCAAGATACAGTGAGCTGACCAATAAGATTACTTCAAGAGTCCTAAGGCGAAAACGAACTCCTTCTGTCTACTCTGTTGAGTGTCAGACGAAAATCTTAAGTATATTTCTGGCTTTACGTAAATAACCTAGCTCTAACCTTTTTAGGCCAGCCTCGGCGTGTTTAGGTGTTTTCCAATCTATTTCATTTCCAAACTTTGTTGATACAATATCCACTAACAGGTACAATGATTTCAAAATGTCTTGCTGTATCTTATTGGTTTTTGTCCTTTTCACTATGAAAATAGCACTTTCTGACGGTCGTTGTTGCTCTGAATTCCCTTATGAACTATCGTCAAAAACTGTTGTTTAACAATATCTCCTACAAGCTCCTACCAAATCATTCCATTGATTAATTTTTCAATATTTGAATTTTAGGATTTATGAAACTGTGGATCGTTTCTTCTCAAAAACTGGAATGGGGAGTGGAGAAAGATTGGAAATGAAATTGGAAATGAATAACAAGGAATTCCGCACGAGGTTCATTTTTTCCATTTTTTTATTTTATCATCCAACATTTTAGTAACAAATTATGATGTTTGGGTTTTGATTTATCAAAGTCAAAGAAATTGATATCAACAAGCATCTCCAACATCTAAGTGGAGACATTTCAGTACTGAAGGTTTACAGTATTTCAAAAAGAAGTCACATTATACAAAAATAAATCTGTTGATAGCATGGTTGCTTTTTCTAATAGTGGAGGATAGCCTCCATTCTCAAAGTACTCGATAATCAACAAGCTCCGCTTGAAGCTAGGTGAAGAAATTTCAATAATTTTCTAAACGCTAAAATACTTTTGATAAGAAGTCACATATGCCCAAATAAATATGTTGGTAGGTTGGGCTACTTTTTCTCAACAGCGGTGGGTACCCTCTATTCTGTCCGCGAATATATCTATCTCCGTAATTTCGTCACATGATGTAGATATCAGTATATTTATTTAACACATGTGCCATTCAAAGTTTCTCAATTGAAAAGCCAGGAGGTAACCTTGTTCTATTTTGCATCATCAGATTCTGAATTTGTATGATTTAAAGAATCACCTTAAATTGGCAGTTAATTATATGCAATAACTCTTAAATGGTATGATAGTAACCAAAATTATGCCATTTTCTAGTATCAAATAAACAATTCCTCGCGGCTATGAGCAAATTTTGACACGTTTTTATGGCTAGTGTACTCTATAATAACCTCTACACAGTTAGCTATGCAAGGAATCAAATATCATTATTGTTGAGGAAACCAGAAAGAAACTTTTCGAAATATATGCAAGTGTTGGTGTAATTTTCTTCAATAAGACCATTCGGAAAAACCCCCAACTGACTGAACCACACATTGTTTACCATAACAGGAGTTCTAATTGGTAGTATCCCCCAATTCTCCTTTAACTTCTCTCTTCAAAGAGGAAAGTTCATAATCATTTTCAGATTTTTATAAAGTATCAAATAATTTCATTTTTAATTTCTACTCGCAAAGATTTATCCAAGTGTAATACATTTTTATTTGTTTCAAAACAGGGAGGTAATGTAAATATTAGTGTTCATAGACTATTAATATAAAAGTATACAGTAATTGTTTAGAATATTAATGCATTTAAATGATAGCTTATTTCACAAATTAAGATATCTTTATAAAACATTTTTAGCTAGCATTGATGGAGAAAATATTGAAAATATGTTATATGATTTTCTGTCTTCAGATCTTTACATGTTAAGACACAATAAATTACTGATAATGAAACTCCCTAAAAATCCCACTAGTTTATTTGCCTCCAAATTTGATGGAATTTTGCCCTCAAATCCAATAAGACACTACAGATTTGTAACTTTGCTGCTGTTTTGGAACTTGCAGGAAAACTATCAGTGAAGAAAACAAACAAATAAAAACAAGGAGCTTCTTCTTGTGAAAAACTCTGAGAAATGCAAGTATTTATATGGTCCGATACTAATCTGGAAATCAAAAACACGTCCATACATCATAAAAAGAAAGTAGCAAAATAAATAACCTATAAATGACGATTTGGCTCTAATGTGCGGTGTCCATTTGTTGGGCCTCTGCTGCGGCTACTTCTACGTGTTCCTGGTGCTGCATGTGCAAGTTGGCTCTCAGAAGAGCATTCTCTCTCCGCAGTTCTTCCGTCTGCTGCCTCAGAACTTGATTCTCGACTATCACTCTGTCGTGATCTTTCATAGTCTCTGCCAATCTTTCGTTTGTCGTACGAAGTTTGCCGATATAGTCCAAAGCCTTTGATAAGATCCCACCTTTGCTCTAGAATTTATTGATAAATTATTAAACTGTTTGAAAACAAAATTTATCTGATAAAGAGATAGAAACCTATACCAACAAAGATTGACCTGAACACAAAGCAAGAATATAAACTAACAGAAATAAACCCAAACTTTTCTACGCTTAGTGAACAAATATCCTTTCAAACCATCATGTCATAATCAATATCTTGTTAATCATGACAAGACCTTACGTCATACGACCATTCATTAATATCCCGGTTATTACTTCATCCACCTAAAAGCCAAATATAGAAAGAGCCACCAGCGGTTTTTTCATCCAGTTTTTGATGGTTATATAACCAACCCTGCCAGAATCTTCCTCTTAGAAGGCAGGCAGTATCAGGTAGACTGTATCAGAAATTTAGAATAGCAAAGTAAAATAACTAAAAAGCATTTTGTTTGAAACTTGCTGCAATGGAATGTTAGAAAGATTAAGAAATTTTAACCTGATGAATGCTCAAAGAGGAACCTAACCCACAGTAAAACGCTTACACCAAACATTTACTGACTGCCATCTTGTGTTTATGGTTCTGATGGCATGTAACTACAAATAGTTAAATCTTTACTAAAAACATATCAACAGTGGTGGCACTAGGTTTCCTTGAACAAGGGGCTAGAGCGTCTAACAGAGGGACTATTTCCCATCCAAATTTTCTCCAGACAATTAATATCTGGTATTATAAGGGGGGCTAACCTCCTCCGACTCCTGCCCGCCCCAAGCAACATCACTGCATGTCAAACAGCAAAAATTAACTTGGTTCAGTGATGAACACCTAATAATCAGCTGCCTTGTATTTAAGATTGTGGATGGCCTGGGTTCTAATGCAACAGACTTTAAAATCAAGTTGATTAGCGGGCACTCATTTTTTAATTGAAGAAACTCAAGGAAAAATGTAATTTCATTCTGTAGAAAAAGAGGGGTACAATTTAACATACTAAGACATCATACTACTCTGTAATGATGTGGTATTTTCTTCTCGTATTTCTACTGCAATGCAAACAAGGTCTAGCCTTAGTTAGGCGTGCACGCACGGTGAACATAAATTCATTCACTCACTTGACTATTCGATGAACTGACCTGGCCTTGTTTCGTTTGATCTTCTTGGCATTCAGGAACCACACTCGCTAACTTCATGATCCATGAATTGATCTTGTCTCTTCTTCTTCGTTCCACTGGAAAAACCAAAACACATTTCAATTAAAAACGTGTTTGTCACTTTTGTTTATTTAATAGCTGTGAGTCATTTTCATAACATCATTCTCAAGGAAAGCAGCAGGGCAATGCTAATTTTGAAACCAGAGACAGTTGTCAGTATCATTGTCAGTCGAAAGCATCTTGACATGTACTCACACTAACTATTTGCGCCGAATTTGCACCCATAAATGTACGAGAGTAAGAACTTGAAAAACAAATCTTGGGTTGAACTTCAATAAATCGTAAATCTATTGTTTATTGAAGCACAAATCCACTTGTTCAGGAGAGGAAAGTATAGGCTATTAGGAAGAGATATTCATTCATATGAGAGGTCAGAAATATATACAAAGTATGCAATATTTGATTTACACATGCCCAGAGATGCTTCCGACCATAAAAATGTTGTCGACTGTCTCTGGATTGGAAACTTTCCATGGCAAAATGCTTGAAGTTAGAAAATAGTTATTGAAACTTAAAAATACCTTCGTTGTGAGTAGCTCTCCTTCTTTCGTCCCTTGATGATCTTCCACCGCCTTCAACTTTTCTGCAAACAAGAAAATTGGCTTTAGATCTGTTCTGTTTCTGTGGTTGAGGGGATTTTACCATCTTCATTTTTTGGAAATAACTTTAGATATCAGCGACTATTTTTTTTACCAAATACACATTTCAGGCATTTTTGGGCCATGAATAGAAAACTCAAAGTAATGCTCACAGATCCTTTTATCAATTAGAGTCATTTTGAAATCTGAAGATAATTCTTTGCGCCAAATAACAGGCTTTCTGAAACTGGACAACCACCCAAAAATTGTTACATAAAAGGAGGATTACGAAAACCTGCATGGATTTGATGGAAAGTTTTAATGTAGAATAAATTGCTTTCCCTAAACAAAAACTCTTTCAATTTCTTGCAAACTCTATAAGCTTTGGGAGCAGAAAGACTTGAAGGCCTTTCAAACCAACCATTTTCAACAGGGACTAATGAAAGAATAAAAATAGAAATCCTTCTGAACAAGAAGGTTACCTCAAGAATAAACCTAACAAAAGAGATTTATTAAAATTTGATTTGATATATGAGTAGAGATGAACCAACATAATTTTTACCTGAACTCAACAGGAATGGCAGTATCACCTTCTACAGCAAATGTTGCGGCATCTGACATTCTAAAAAGAAATTACACAATATTAGGCCCGGCGGAAGCTGTCCATGATTGGTCTGGTTCAAGAGAAACCAGTAGGTCTGGAGTGTACCCCACAAATATTTTGAAATCTAGATTCTATCAGATGCAATTTGGTGCATTTTCAAATCAGAATTTACATACAAATTAACCAAAATTTACTGTACAAACTTAAGTTTCATGGAGCAATATCATATTCTAAAAAAGAGAGTGACTTAGCCCAAAAATTTGTCCAACCAAAGCTGGACCAACCGGACCGGTTCCGTCGGCCCTGAATTTCTAGACATAATCAGAACACAGACACCCACAGAAGAGTATGTCATCATTACAATATTCAGAGCTGCCAGTAAATCAAAAGAATTCTGCATTCTGTTTTTAAACTTTAACTGTATTTGTCAGTCATTTCCTTTATTGTAATTGCACATGCTTTGTAACTAACATATAAAGCATTAGGCAAATGCTCTCACACTGGTAGAAAGGTAGAGTTTGCTTGATTATCCAATTGGATGCATCCGTATTTATGATGCTTCATGTTTCCAAATTATACAAGAACTTACGATGCAATCTGATGTCCTCTTGGGGCAATTATTCGTTGTGGGTTGCTTGCTGATACGGCTGTCGGAATCATATCTTGCGGTGACATCATCACATAAAATTGCCCTGCTGGAAAACAACATAAAAAAGCATTTAAAATTGAACTAAGAAGCATGCAACTTTGAAACAGGCCTGTAGCCAGCCTTTTTGAAAGTCCAAAGTCAGTAAATTTTGTGGGGAAAGAGAAGAAATTAAACATAAAAAAACAATATGGACACTATAGGATGGGCAACTTTCGGATGGGCAAATTTCGGCCTATTTATATTTCAATCGCAAAATATGCTATTCACACTTATTCAGCACCAATATTTCCTTCGATTTCAATCATATTCTAAAGGAAGTAGCACTAGGCAATTAGAAAACCATTGTGGATACTTAAACATTTTTCTTGGGGTGGCAAAAAGTTTACTCAAATTGCAGCAAAGCTACGGGCCTGCTTTGAAAACCGTAAATAAAAATTTCCAATATTACTGTCAAAGAAAGTCAGCGTTGACGTACAGCATTTTCAAGGGTGAAGTCTTGATTTTGGCTTACACCTTGATCGCACCTTTTCATATTTGATACATTCATATTTGATACATTCATTTTTCTATAAGAAACCGTAGGGCCAGATTTTCAAAACCTAAGAAACTTTGGTAGGAGATTTTGTTGGAAGCAAAACTTATTGTAAGCTATCAATTCAAGTTTAGTTCCTAGTTTAGTTTGGTTGGTTTAAGATATCTTAGCTGTTTGCAATAAAATTTGCTTTTATCATTGCCTCTCTATATCCAATTCATGTTTGGCACTGATAGAAGATAAAGAAACAACCGTATATGGAGGAAAATTAGGTTTCTATGTTAAGAAACTTGCTAAGAAACTTTCCGCACCATTATTTGGGTGAAAGCTAAGAAACTCTGGCACAAAGATTAATAGCATAGTTTTCTATAAAACAAATTAGTATAATGGTTATCTTTACATATATTCTTATTTTTACTTTCCAAACTTTCACGGGGGAGACAGTGAGTTTTGCGGGTTGCATTTTTTGACATTTTTCGCCATCAATTTTTGGGCTTTCTCCAAAATAGTTCCGTTGCCTGTGTTTTGAAGTTTAGTCACAGAATTTGTTTTATCTTCCAGATCAGTTTCTGGATTTGATGTTAAAAACTTCATTTCATGCTCCTTTGACAAATTGCAGAAAGTTGTGTGCAATTTAGGGTTTCTTGAAATTTTCACCCCATTTTTCAGGTTCTAAGTGTAGCTTGCCCCTGATAGCCCCCCCTCTTATATGAATGCACAATTCAATACCTGCACCCTGAGAGGCATCAGTAGCTTGCACTGCAGCAGGGTAATAAGTGTACTTGGTCCCATCTGCATTACTTTCTTGCACTTGGCCATTGTTGTCGACGCTGACCACCTCTGCGGAAGACAAAACATTCTGGACCTGGGTGACTTGTGTGGCCCCCGCACTGGAAATAGTGAAGTTCGCGCCAGAAAGAGCGGAAACCGTGCTCTGGCCGGGGTCGTTTGAATGCACCGTCATGACTCTTAGCTGATTCTGGTGATCGCTGGCCAGATTTATTGCAGTTTGTGCCGCATTTGAATTCTGCGAAGTTGCGCTGTATTGGAAGTTTCCTGCAGTAGATGCCCCGAACTCCGTGGCTTGAGCTTGCCGCTTCAGATCTTCAATCTCGCTCGTTTCTTGATTTATTTCATTGCTTGAAAATGTGGTGTTTGAGCTGGACTGGTCAGCCGCTTTGGCGAGGTCAAGGTTGCTCGAGCCTTTGCCGGCGGATTCAATAGGCCTGGGTTCGGTGAGAAGCTGCAGGGATTGCGAGATAGAAGTGGCTGTGTTGGTCATAGGTCCATGTAAACTTGTCATCTACTCTTTATTTTCTTCTTATTTCTTTCGTTCCTGTTTTGTCACATGGGCAAGAATTCGAATCGATATTTTGGTGTTTGTATCACGCGGTACAAGAACGTCACATGACAATTTGTTCAAGTCATGTGGTGTCCTTCGCCTTCGAGCTTGCAAATGGCGAAGCAACCAACGCTCTTCAACATCGATTCTCCTCGCATAAATTAGCATAATGTTTAATTAATTCATAGTTTCTTTTGTTTAATGACAAATGAACCAGTGAAGCGTAAATTTATGTGGGTTAGTAACGCATAATTATTCAATTGCATAATAACTTGCAGTTATTCACCAGCACGTGATGTATTTGAAAAGCACATGACCTCTGACGTATATAAGGTACTCATTACAACCTACTAGGGGGGGGGGGGGGCACTTTATAAAATTTAAGATAGGGTTGCTCATTTGGACAGATTTTTTGTCTGCCCAAAAAAATGACTGGCCCAAAATCTTAAACCCTAAAAATGATAGAATAATTGTCGAGCCCCCATAGCTATCCTCTTTGTAAAACAAGTTAAAGTTTGATAACCTAAAAAATGATATTTTCATAAATTGCAAACCCAAAAATATGACACAAGCATCTCTATCAAAATTTTACAAGTGCTCCCCTTGGCCCTAATAGAATGGGTCCTTTATTTTATCATGGTTGAACATACACGTTTTTTATTTTAAAAGAAAGTCTCACATGATTCCAAACTGGAGCTTTCTTAGCAATTTGCCTATTCCAGTACTAAAACTTTCTTAAGACTCTCTAAGTAAAATTTGAATGATTTGAAAAAAATTGTTTGAAGCTGGCTGTTCAAATATTCTTCTGTTTTCAGGCTGAAATGTTCTCAGGTTATTGCTTTTAGAATGATTTGGAATCCTGTTTTTGCTATCAGTTGTATTAATTATTGCAAACTTTGATTCTTAAGACCATCTGAACAGCTAAATAATTAGACTTTTCCCAATCAAACAAAGAAAATGAGAATTCTGATTGCGTCTTTGATCAATGCATGAACTAAAATCATAAAAATCTACAAACACTCTTATTTGTATACAGTCAACTAAGATAGATAGAAACATACATTTATTTTGATGACCAACAACATGAATAAAAGGATTTAAGATATATAGGTACATTCGTTCCATGATGAGAGATTAGCCCAAGGTCTCAGTCCTGTCCTCTGATCATTTTTGTTCGAAATCATTGGAAAAGAAATCTCCTAATCTACGCTCCAAGAAACCCTTTTATAATTGTTGAAGGGATACATTGAATTTGGAGAGTGGCTGCCTGAGACAAAACTCATTGTTGACAACAATTCTGCCCAAATTAGGGTAGAATTACCCTGAATTGGGCTCACTTTATAAAAAGAATTCGAAAGTTGATGGCCCCTGCTCCTTTTTATTTGAATGTTATCAGCTAAAAGGAGCTAGAAAAGTTATGTATTGTAAATCCTAGCAAAAACCCCTCAGGGACACATTTATAAAAATGATTTTTTGGGTGGGGACTTATTTGAGGCGGGCCTTATTCAAAAGTTTGTGATTGTCTTCTTCAAAGGTTGACAAAAAAGACACAACTTTCTTTATCAACTTATGTTAAAAAATGACAAAAAAGAATATTTCTCAAACGAAATACAATGATAACCATGAAACCCATGTTTCTTTTTCCTATTTATCTTCTGGTGAAGGTGGTAATACTTTATGTCCTGGGCATATTACAGATCAAATATTTACACATTAAATTGAGGAGGGGCTTCTTTGCAAAATAAAATTAGAGGGGGGGGGTTATCCAGGGGTGGGGGCTCATTCAAGGTATTGTTAAAGTAATTGCCTTTATTGAATTCTCTACTTCACCATGATTGCAACTTGGCCCAGGGTGCCTATGTCAAAATCTAGATTTAAAATGCTCAAGGTGAAATAACGCAATGAGGTGAAATAATTAGTTGACAAATTTTCTAAATAGTCTGAATTGTATTCTATCTAAATTCTCAAGATGCAATAACTGATTAGCCATTTCCTTTAAGTCATTTCATTGAAGAAGTCATTATCAAACCATGGATTTCAAAAACTGAAAGTAGAATGGGTGCGAAACCTTGAATTTTGAACACTCCAAAACCCAACAGGAATTTCAAGATCATAACACAATGCAATCCTTAATTCAAGACCTTGCAGTCCTTGCTTCCTTTTCTCTGCGTTTCAAGTCAGCACTTTTTCTCAGCCTTGAAACTTCCTTTTGCAATTGCAATTTGTTGGTGAAAAATGTTTTCTTCCAACCAATATCTCTAGCCAATTCCCTGACATCTTCAGTTACCCTTCTCGTGGAATGTTTGGTGTAAATATCCCTCCAAAGGTCATCTCTGGAACAAAGTTTCTTAAAAAATATGCAGCACTGAGATAAGCTGATTATGTCTGTCAACTCGAGGGCATTTATTATCTTAAATATCACTTTTTCTGGCATTCTGATCAGCCAATCTCCATACATCATTCCTTGGATGTACTCCAAAATGTTCTTTCCAAATATGCGATTGATATCAGCATGGGTGACTGTGTCGTACCTATATAATAATTATAATAATAATAAAATCATCACTAAAAACCACATTTAATATATACAGATAAAATAAATATATGAAAGATAGAATGATAACACGATATATAGATAAATGAATATTTACAAGAACTGTATAGTTTAAAAAGCCTTAAGATGTGGGTAATATACCTGTCTCATGAAGGTATATTGATGAAGGTATATTACCAAAAGCTTTTAAAACTATACAGCTCTTGTGAATGATAATAATTTTACATATTTAAGGAGGGTAGCCCGATTCAGCAATGCTGATTTTCTGAAGGTCATCTATTTGAATATACTTACAGAATGAAGATATTAGATGATTATAAATTAAAACACCAAAAATCAACCTAATTGCATTATGAAAATTAAGTTCTTAAAATGATTAAAACCTTAACTCGCTGAAAACTTACAGTACTACTAGCTGCCTACCTACCTAAAATTTACCAGTATAGAATGTAAGCGGTGTGCACTGCACATCTGCACTGTACAAAGGCTTTTTCAAGTGCACAATTTGGTCCACAATATCTTATTTTTGGTTCACATGCACACATTCCTGAAAATAACAGACTCCCCTTTTGGTATTTCACCATCATTACTCTATAAAAACATATCAACAAAATTACTTTAAAACCTAAAATCCCATAAAGTCATTGCAGATAAAATTCAAAAACAAACCCATGCTACTCAGAACCCCTTAAAATAAAAAATAAACATTCATAAGATATTTGTATTAAAAATGTTTAGTCCAAAATCTTCTGCTGTCTCTTGGTCCCTGTTTTCCCTTGAGTAGTTCACTCCCCTCGCCAGGTAAACAATCAAATATCTCAGCTGTCCTGTGGTGTGGCTGTGCAAAAAAAATCTTACATTCCATATTGGAAAATATAGGTCGTGCATTTGCTGATGATGATGACTACAATTTATTCAATTTTAGGAGAATCATTAGAAAATTAGAGTATGAGAGTTGACTCCTTTGCTTCTATTACCTAAAATCGTCGTGGCTGATTCTCTTCTGACTGGGCGGGATCTGCATCTGGTCTTTCCGAAGTGAAATTCGCCATGATCTCCACAATACCTCGGTCTCTGTCACCATCAGCTGGTGGAAGTCTTTCGAGGGCGAAGGGGCCTGGCCGGACTTTTCAAAAAGGACGTTTCCTCGGGACATAAACGGCATCTTTGCTCTATATTTCGTTGCAAACTAAGTGCATGGTATGTATGTTGACAATTAATTTAAATTTTCAAGTTTCCCGCTTTTTGTTTACAAACAAGAACGGAAAATGATTTGTATCTTCGATCAACAATACATCACCAAGCCGCAATGAATCTTGGGATACAAAATGGTAGACGGATTGCGTGATCACTAGCCGGGAAGAATGATCATCTCTCAAAATGTAAACAAACAATATAAGTAAATTCTAAGGGCAGGAAAGAAGCGATTTTTGCCTAGAAATTGTTGAAAGTACATAAGTGTATTCAGTGCAAGGATTCAGCTTGAATTAACAACCAAATGTACTGACAAATGAGTTGTTAAATGTTAATAACAACTCATTTGTCAGTACATCTGGTTTTATTTAGAGAAAAAAACAATGTAACCCATAGGTGTCGGAGACAAGGGGCTGTTGGGCAAAAACGTTCGTAAACAATTAGCTTTTTGCTTGGCAGCTCAAAAAGTTTTAAACACCCCTTCGCCAATGATGTGACCTGATGTATAATTTCATGAGATGTTGTGTTTGGAAAATTCAAGGGCATTTGGCACTTCATCTGAGATAACTAGACCTGTAATATTAAAAACGAAATACACATTCTTTTTTCCGTGGGAAAGTACTTTAAGGAAGCAGCATTGGAAGAGATAAAAAAAGTTCAGTACTGAGTTTTTCACTGAGTTTTTCATACTTCAGGAAGTTTTTAAATTAGTTCCTGCCAAAAACGGGAGAAGACCAAAACTCTTGAGAATCTTGTACTCCGACAAAGTCTCCTCAAAGTCTATTTCTAATATTATCCACCCTTCCATGATAGTTTTCCAATGGATTTGTTGGCATCAAAAACACATTTGAAAAATTCAAGTAAAATTTTGCTTAGAAAGTCCTAAGAAAGTTTTAGTACTGGAATTGGCAAATTCCTAAGAGAAAGTTCCATTAGAATACTTAAAAGTTTCCCGGCTGAGGACTTATTTTAAGTTATGAATTTGCACCTCAAAGGGCTGATAAGTCGTCCCAGACTGATGTTTGATTAATAAAAATGTCTAATCTAAAAAAGTTATAAAGTTCACTTTTAGTTAAGTCCAGAAATACAAAGCCAAGAATAAATGAAATACCAAGTTAAAATTACTTATCTGAAATCCCCCTTGAGTATAACTGCTTGGAAGACCCAGGCTGACGTTTGAAAATTTAACAAATTTGCGAGGCGAAGAACTTTTGAAGTATGGTAAACTGGTTTGGTCACCCAAGCGCTGTTTCCAATCAAAACAAGACATTGGGGTTGGATTTCTACCCTTTCCGTTTCCTACTCGTCCAACTTCCTTTAATCTAAACCAGTACTTGAATCATTTGAAACTTTCTTATAAAATGAAAAACGTGTAGTGAAAGGCAACACAAGAGATAAATCAATTTGCTCTTATTTTCATACGGAAAAGGAAATGCATTGCAATAAAATATGGATTTTCAAAATTGTTCAAATCAGCCTCTCATTATGATATACAATTTTCTGTACTATTATTACTTATCATTATTGTTTTGATATAATATTATGATAAATTATTATGATAAATTTCATTCAAATTAGAAATACAAAACATCTTATTACAATTCCTAAGGAATACCCTTAGTCCTTTTGCAGCATTGTGAAGGCTTGACTTTCCAATCATAATCAAAGGAAAGTCTTGCAACCTGCTCCACCTCACATAACCGATCGTTAACAGTAAGTTCGTGGTATTTCTTGTACATGTCAGTAACAGATTGCTTGTGGGAGATTGTGTGTTCATTGTTGCATCCTCTTGATTTGTATTCCGTATCAAAGGTCACATCATGAACTCTGTTCATCAACACGGGTGCAAGCCAAGCTCCTGGAAAATAAATATATGAGATTATAAACTTTGGCTTAAAAAATATTTACCAATCATTTTTTCATGGACTGTGAAGGGAAGATAAACTAAAATAACTTTTTCTATAGTAATTTTTATTGAAAAGTTATGGAACATCATCTCAAATTATACCCAATGTTGTGCCCTTACTCAACTATTATAGTGAAACGTGGAGCATGGGCAACAGTTTAAAAAACATTTATGCAGTCGTGGAACAAGGTTGTAAAGCAATATTTTTAAATAGAAATGGTAGTAAAATTGCACTCTTTTCAGACGGAAAATTACAACAGCTTTACTAAATTCATGACTAATAGAGTAAGGAGGATGTTTTAAGACTCTTGCTGTTGTAAAGGTGGGTGGGGTTCTGGTGCTGGAATCAACTTCAGCATATAAATACCTAATAATTGGGCCCATCGGTTTAAGAAACCTGTCATCATAGTTCAAAACATTTTCATTATTATTAACTGTGACCATTGGCTCTAATTTTGTCTCTGACTGCTTGAAATGTTTCCTTACCAACTGAAACATCTTCACTGTGATAGATTTGCAACATGTCGGAAATTTTCGAGATGTAATCCACAAGATCCTGACTCAACACGTATCCCCCACCATTGGCATAGGGAAGGTATTTGTCACATAGAAACCACCTTGTTTCTGACCACTGACCAACTTTCTTCACATTTGCATCTCCACGGAAAAATCCCCAATAAATCCTTTTTACACTCTTCTTCTCCTCAAGCTTATTTACAAGAATTTCAGTTCTGACAAACGAATCATCATCAACTTTCAGAATAAATCTACTTTTTACATTTCTGCTGATCCAGATGAATGTTTTTAATAATTTTAGTGTTAAACTGTGATAAGAATCTTCATGATCTTTCAACAAGAGTAGATCTTGATATTTCTCATTTTCGTTGATGAGTTGTTTGCTTTCACCAACACCTAAACCAGACATCCCAATTACAAATTTGTGTGCTGTTTTGAATTCTGTTGGATGAGGCAGTTTCAGCCACGTTTCTCTGATAGCCTTTCTCCTTTCGTATCCCCCTGGGGAGGACAAAACAATGGTAAACAGGAAATAATCTGGCGTATAGTCCTCATCAACAATAGAAGAAGCGTGCCCAATCTTTCGTGTCTCACGGCGAGACAACTGTTTCTCGTTTTCATGGATGAAATAGCTTCTGACTAGCAGAGTGATCAACAACATATTTAGCAGTATGCTGACCAACATCCCATATTTTGATCTCCATAACTTGTAAAGAATCGCGGCCATTTTGCAAAATGTCCGTGCACACGTGTCCCACAGAACAGGTTCCTTTTTCGTTACAAAGAGGCTGCATTCCGTTACAATCTGCGCATGCTCTGTCATCACTCTTAATACGTCATGGTTTGCACAGCTTATTAATATTTGCTACTCATATGTTTATACCGTAAGAAGCCCCTCTTCATACAAGAAGGAGTACAGAAATGTTGTGAGTGAGGGATCGCGAATTTCTAACTTTACATGTTTGAGAGTGAAGAATTTCTTCTCCAAACCCTCTTTGAAAGAAGTAAGCCCCTTGTAGAACCTCAAAAAATTAGTTAGATAAGCTTACTGAGGACTTAATAAAGCTTGTTTGATATTGATGCCGTCGTTTCTCCTTCTTCCTACCCTCCGTGTTGAAGAAATGTTCAGGGTGATTTTCATTCCTAGCATCATTCTGAATCTATTGATTTTTTTCAATATCAAAGATATTTTTAGAACGATGAAGAATACATAATATTATCATTTATAATGATTTGTAGCACAGAAGTAAGATAATCTGAGCCTTGGAAAAAATTTACTGCTACTTATAAAAAAAAGTGCAGTCATGAAATACATATCTCTTATATCCTTGCTACATAGAGTCAAATCGAGTCAAATACACTCTTCTTTTTGTAAAAGCCAGTAAAAGCAGTAAAGATTTTTCGAAGGTAGCTGTTCTAAAGATATTCCTTTATTTTGAGGCTGCAATTTCTTAATATTTTCCTCTTACCTTCATTGTGGAAGCCTGTTATTGCTATCAGTTGTGGTAATTGTTGAAATTTTTAACTCTTTTGACTATCTGACATATTTGTGTGCTGTCAATCTGCCTGTTTTGTAATTTGTCTCGTGGTTATTTCCTAAAATTCTGAAATTGAGCTGAAAATCGCCTCGGTTTGTTCTCAGCTTGTTCTTACACTTTTGCAAAGTTCGAGGCTTGCAAAATTATTCTTATTAAAAAAGAGTTTATTTGCTATTCGCACACAAACCCACAAGCGGACGTAAGGAAGAACACATCTTGTCGAATTCAGCGTTGACTTTGCGATTTTGAAAAAGCACATCTTGTCGGAAGTTGTGATATCTTCCGTGTTTCCCACTGCCAGATTTCTCTTTTCTGATATCTTATTTAAAAAGTTGTCGTCACCAGTTCACTCGAGATACCGGAAGTACACAACAAGAAAAACCGACCAATCAAAGAGCTGCAAAGTCGCATAAGTTATTTTGGAGATTCCCGCCACAGAGGCGAGCTGAATGAATTAACGGGGGTGAAGTAGTATGTTTGTAGTTGCAAAAACTACCAAAGTAGAATGGCAAAAATGATTGGGAGATTGAGTTAATATTTCAAAATCTCAGGTTAAAATCTGAATTTCTTTGAATGTACTTTCATCTTTCGTTCTATCTTTTGGGTTGTTTTTTTGCTATTAATTTGAATTAGGATTTTTATCTCTTTCCCCCGTTCAAGGAAAACCTTCTGCATTCCGGTTGGGCCGACAGAGCATGCGCGGGCAAGTTTTCTGTCTGAAGTAACGTGAATGAGGATCGAGCGAAACAGTGGCCTGTTTGAGTTTGTAACAACGTATTTGCAACGAGGAAAACTCTTAATATTGTTCAATTCCTTCGGAAAAAAAGCCGAGGAAGTCATTGATCTTGGAAATCGAATTGTGAATTTTGTGGAGCTGCTGGGGCTGTTCCTTTTTCATGGCTGGCTATGAGCCGTTCGCACGATGAAAGGCTTCAGGACGTACGAGTGGAAGGCGTGTTGTTGAGCAGTGCTAACAATCGAGCACTTAACCCAACCATGTCAGCGTCAAATTTGGATAAAGAGAAACACGAAAAACAACTTCTTGGAAAGATTAATTCAGGTTTGATGTGATCTTGTTTTATTCCAACTTTTCCCAAGCCTTTTCAGGCAGTTTTGATTGAACAACATGCTCGTTTGGCCTATTGAAATATTTCAGTTCCACAATACAAAAGAGACGAGATGAGTTTATGGCCTGTTTTTGCAAAAAATCACTCAGTTTCTTAAAAATCTACAAGTGTTCTTAAGACTTATTTAAAGTGATGAATTTGCACCTCAAAGTGCTGCTTAGGTCGTCCCTACACTGATGTTCGATTAATAAAAATGTCTAATCTAAAAAAGTTATAAAGTTTACTTTTAGTTAAGTCCAGAAATACAAAGGTCTAAAGACAGAAAATAAAAGCCAAGAATGAATGAAATACCTAGTTAAAATTACATATCTGAAATCCCCCTTGAGTATAACGGCTGGGAAGACCCAGGCTGACGTTTGAAAATTTAACAAATTCGCGAGGCGAAGAACTTTTGAAGTATGGTAAACTGGTTCGGTCACCCAGCGCTGTTTCCAATCAAAACAAGACATTGGGGTTGGATTTCTACCCTTTCCGTTTCCTACTCGTCCAACTTCCTATAATCTAAACCGTAATTTGATTTGTTTATTGATAGGAGTCTATATCTATAACATATTTGTTAAATCAATCTCGTGGATCGCGCGGATCCTCAAAGGGGGATTCCAGATTGAAGATACCTCGAGATGAATTTGAATTTTGAATTTTTTCACGAAAAGTCGCAACTGCAGGTCGAATTTCACGCATGAAGTCATTTTATATCTTGCAGGGAATGAGCCTTCTGGATACAGAGCTGTGGATCTAATCAAGGTAAAGTACATTTGAGATTGTACATTTGTTTTGTTTTATTGCTTTTTGTGTTTTGTATTTCACTAACTCCCAACAAAACATTCCTTTACTTTCAATGGTAGATTTTAATGCTCAGGGAATTACAAAGGCTAGCTATTATTCTTACACAATATATGATAATTAGATAATTGTTCTGTTGTTTTCCGTTTTTAGATGCTTCTTATTATCATGACTTTGCTTAACAACATGGGCTCTGATCAAGAGAGAAATTTTCTTTAAAATCCATCTGATTGAGGCAACTGGTTGGCAATTTTTCTCTAGCTAGCACAGAAAAATGTGGGTTAATGGTCTTTTGGATATGTGGCACAGATCCATAGCCTAAATGACATGGCCTTTCACAAGGGGGGGGGGGGGGTCAATGGTCCCCCCACTTCTTCTCAAAATGTGCTTTTTTTGAAGTAGTTTTAATCAGAAATGCTTTTGTAATCCATAAGATTTGTTTTACCTGCTATAATACCTTTTTTCAGCCAAGCAACAAGCAACTGAGCAATTCAATGACCCACATCTCGGTGGGTTCTGCTCCTTTGCCCCCGATGCCCCCATTACAAGCTCCTCTGCTGACTAGCATCTTGCCTGGACCTGGTCATCCATTGATGCCCCCTGGACTTTCTCATGCCCCACAACTGAGGGGAGCAACTCTTTCAGCTCAGATACCTTTGATGGGGAGGGCTGCTGCTGCTGTTGCACCACCAAGGGCTAGCATTGTATCCCCGTCCTTGAGAGCTTCTTCGATTCCGTTGTTGAAATCAACTAATAATCAGAACCAGGTAAGCTATTTGATTATCTAAGTCAACTCGGGGGTTGATTTTGTCCTCATTTAGCATCATTACTACAATAAGTTTATAACCCTCCAGCCGTTAACATCAGTATTTTCATCGACTTCAAATTTGTGATCCCAAATTGGCCTACCTTTTTTCTTAGCATTATGGCCATGGACTCTCCATACCCATTAATATGAAAATGACATGAAGGAAAAATGAAATCATAGATGAATGACCCCCCCTTATTACCTAGAAATAGCATGGAAATTCATTCAAAAAGAATAAGTGAAGTAAACATCTTAAAGGTAATTTATCTAATGCAAAGAGTAAGATACAAATGAACCATTCATATTGTAGATTATTAATATGGAAGAAAACCTAGAATCTTAAGCTCTGATTTAGGGATTCTTTTTGTACTCCAAAACATTTTGCTTCCATTTTGATTTCACTCAATTTATTTACAACTCATTTTAGATTCAAATATCTGGAAAAGGCTCAAGCATTTTCTCTCCAATTGTCCCATCAAATAGAGCCCAGTCTTCGTCTCCTGGGTCGAATCTATCGCGACCAAATGAGCACACTAGAGATGCGAAAATAACCCATATTCAATCAGAAATGCATCATATTAGAGGACACAACAATACAAGCACTGTTACTCAGATATCAGGCACTGCAACTGTGCAGGTGATAGCGTCTGGGACCGCTTCAATGGCGTACCCCGTTTTATCTCAGTCGAAGCCTTCAATTCCTAATCCTAATGTGTTGAAGATTGGTTCTTCAAATGTTCAACATGGCCAGCCAGCATCGTCTCATAATTCAAATGCAGTTACAACAATTGTGACAACTTACAAGACTGCCGTTCCACCAAATAGTATAACTATTAGTGAGTTGTTTTTCATGGTTTTCTAAACTTTGTTCCTCTCTGCAAAGTTCCGTGCATGCATCCTATTACTTTTGCTTCAAAATATTTTGTTAAAGAAATCTGTGCAGAGCTTGACCAAATATATTGATTGGCAGATCGCAGTTGTCTCTTGGGAACTTTTTGAAGCAACTTTTTCTGCCAACCTTTTTGAGTGTTTTTGATTTTCTGTTCAACATGCTTGCCTGACTGAAGCTTCATGCACATAAACCCATCACACATTTTAAGATAGGTCTAGGGTTAGGATTAAACCCATAACCTTCATTGAAGGGCTGAATCACCTCAACCCTTCTATATATACCATCATTAGCCTTTAATTCCTGTTCCTTAATTGCTTTATTCTGTTGATATCTAATTTTTAAAGTTTGATTTGTTGATGTTTTAAGTTTGTATCAGTTGGAATTATTTTGCATTCTAGGTAAAATATTCCCCCAGCCTATCTTGATTCCTTCTACCACGTCTGGCACACCAAGTACCACAAGACCCGAGTTGCAGGTATTTTTATATTTTTCTTACATTAAAAGAAGGTGAATTACTCTTCCGGTATTCCTGGCTATTTTGGAGTTTTGTACCATCCAATGTGAATTTCTATGCTGAAATATGAAAAGAATTTATTTAATTGTAGAAGAAGGGAAGGAGGAGGAAATTATGTGAGGTAGGATAATTCCTTGCCCCTACGTGTGGCTAAATCTATTGTTGAATTTCAGGACCACCAGAAGATAATATCTTCGAATGCAAGCCATGGACGACATACTCCCCCCGTCTCATCCTCCCACCACAGCTCGTATGCCTCCCATCATCATTATGGAATTAATGTGTCAAGTTACTCATCTTCACATCCATCACATTTGCCCTTCACAACGACAGGTATGCCCTTACTTTGAATGTCTTGTTTTTGGTAAAGAGTGAATGGTTGTTTACCAAATCAAATGCCAATGCTCAAAAGCAATGAGATTTTAGCCCCAGTGATTTTCTGTAGATCGGTTACCGCTCTGCTTAGTGCCAGCTTAGTTTTTTGCAAATCTTATTACAGTATTCCTTAAACTTTAGTTCAACATCAATATTATCATCATTAACTAGGGACATGGCAAGAGCCTCAAGAGGGAAAGCCATTGCGCACTTTTTGAGTATTAATTTCATTTCTTCAAGATACAATACGCATTGATTTTGTTGAAGGGGACAAAGTCTCTCCCCTGTATGTAATTGTATGAATATTTTATAAAAGATTAAGCATCAGAGCATTTGGGTAGAACGCTTTGATGGTAATGGTATTTTCTCTGTCTTTTATAATGTATCTTTATACTTCTCAACATCTATGTCCGTCTCGCTATTTATTTCTTTGAAGGTTGCACTCATAGATCAAAAACGTATAATTTTTGATTCGCTTTATTCCTATGCAGCATCAATGGAGAACAAAAATGACAGACTAAAACCTGGCAATCAAATGCTGCAATACACGATTGGATCTTACTACCCTATTGACCCATCTTTCCCTCATCACATTGGCGTGCATGCTCTCACTCCAAGCTCACAATATGTCCATCGGTACGTACAATCCATTCCTGGAACCAATTCTGGATCTTTCCCGTTGTATGTGGAAGGTGCAAGAGGATTCACTGCTCCCCTGCCTATCCCTGGAATGACAGCTCCAACTAGAGGTAACTTACTTTTTTTGTTTGGCCAACTAAAAGTTACTTTCTAATGATAGTTTTCTTCTAAATTAAAGTATGCCAGAAAGGTCCTGTGGTGTACATTACGTTAAAGTGTGAACATTGATCAGATTTTCATGTGAAAGGATACTTATTGTAAGTTCTTGCGAATGCATGCCCAAGTAAAAGATTGAGCAGTATAATTAGATTAAAGTCAAAATGGTTTTGCTCATCTAAGTATATAATGGGGGAGTGGTAGAGCGGCTTGAGCAGTTTGTTGAATGCAACTTAAGTGAAGCTTAGTTGTGTGAGGTAAACATCTGGATAGGTGACCTTTGAGGTGTTCACTTAACTGTCATTTGAAATGGATATGAAACTATAGGTCCGATGCCTGCCTCTGCTGGAAGTAAGGCCTCTTGCCTTTCAAAGGCTAGTAGCACGTTAAACATAAACTTGCTTACTAACTTTAGTATTTGCTTGATAAAATGAAGAAGTATTTATAAAATCTAGGCTTTGGCTTCTATATTGATGCCATGAATTGTTTTTTAGACTCTCATCACCATTCCTCAGGCGGGGATTCTTCGCCTATGATGAATAATAATTTCAACCTTCACAACTTCCCCAACCTTCAACCTTCCAATTATCATGGATCTGCTCCTATCAGTAATACATCTTCCGGTCGTTCTGGCCCTGGAATTTTGCGTAAAAGAGCTGCGGACGGGTGAGTGAAGTTTTCATTGTTGATTGTTGGATACATGTCTAATAAAGGACCACCTGGTCTCAAACCTGGGTGGTTACAGACACGGGCAATCCTGGTTTAGGACAGTGGTTAGCGCAATGGCCTGTGTCTTCAACAACCTAGGTTCGAGACCCTGTGGTGGCATGTGTCAACTGCAGTAGCTTATTCAAGTAAAATTGAATTTCCTGTGTTAGACCTTGCCTTGTGAATGAATTTTTATTAAAGAGTTTTTATCAAAGCTATGATATAACAAACTGTAATAGAGAATAGAAATATCATGGAGCCACTCAGAGAGGGAAAGGGATTTTTGCGTTGGGGCTGTATGAGAGGGTCCTTGAAACATTAGTAGTTTTAATTCGATCTTCATATTTTGTTGCATCATGGTGGACTTGATGCAGCTTGCATAAGCAAATTTTGCCTCAAGACTATATAGAAGTTTTTGTTGGGATTGCGCCTTACTTTGATACCATTTTCTTCATTTCTATTCACAGCTATTCTGTCCATGGTATTGACCGAATATCAAGTCCCACAAAACAAGATGTCCGACCTGAAAATCGTCCAGAGTCTCTTCCGCTCTCAAGACCGGACAATCTTCCGACCCGTCAAGAGTCTCCAAGACTTTTGTGGTTTGTAGCTTTTCTACTTTTTTTCATTATTATTGTTGTCAATTACTATTACTTGATATTATTAGTTTACTCTAGCTTCATAGCGTAGAATAGAATGAACTAATCAACGTCATTGCAAATTTGTTTTTTCAAAATCGTTATAAGCAGATTCAGATTGGCTAGGAAATATACTAGGTTTAGGGTGTATATCATGGTAAGGGTATATGGTAAGATCAAGTAAATGCTAGGCATAGGGTTATGTTAGGGCCAGGGTATATATCAGGGCTAGGGTTGTGCTAGGGTTCCGGTAAGATTCCATTAATGTCACTAATCATTCTTGATTTAAAAGAATATTTTCCTTTTTCTAGCGATGAGAAGAGCACATATAACGAAACGTACATCTCAGCGGCTGATTCTTCTCTGAATTCCAATAACAGCGCGCTTTCATCCTCCATAACAGAAATAAAGAGGGAGCAAGACAGCCAGCCGACCCCACCACCAGCTCAGCTCAGCACCTCCCATCAGAATTTCATTTCCTCCTTTGTTACATCAGGGCCTCCTGCCGAAGCTTCTCCTCGGAAGAAACCTCGCAAACAAAATGTGTAAGTACTCATGTCAGCCCTAAAAGTTTCTTAGATGCTGCTGAAAACCAAGAAAAGCTTAACCATAACTGTATAGCTCTTTATCCTAAACTGAGTCATTCTTTTTTCAAGTCAAAAATTGACAACAGGGCTCTAATTAACCCATGTTTTTTTTGCTGAATATTTCACAAATTATTAATTGATTCTTTCATTCAGAATAACGACAGAAGACAAATACAGCAGTAAAGTCTCCATCGAAGAACATGACATTGAAATGGAATCTAAGAGGCAAGAGAAGAGAAAAGAAATAAAGAAAGAGGTTCCTTTGATCAAAATACAAAAGCCGATCCTCCCCAAATTGAGAGTAGAGAACAATGTCGAGACTAAAGTTGAACCCGAGCAAACGGAACTTGGTTCGTAAAATCAATCAATACTTCAATTTTCTGATTAAAATTTTAGGATGCTTCCATCTGGCAATTTTCTAAAACATATTGATGAATTTTTCATCCATGTTGTTGCTGCTGCCCACTCTTATCGAGATTTTCAGCCAGCTAGGATATCAAGAAATTAAGTGAAAATTACATTCAAACTTCGAATCTTATCTGGCTACCAAAATTAGGTAACTTTTGGGCACTCTTCCCCAGCAAATAAAGCATACCCAGATGGACTGCAGAAATCAAAGCTCAGTGAAGAAAATAACATTACTAAGAAGGACCGTCACCTCTATTCTTCAACAAAACACATTGGTGCTCCAACTGCTAAGCTATTCTAACCACCTTGCTCATAGAACACAGAATGATAATAGCAATTTACGTTTTATTGCAGTTTCCAAATAAGTATCTAATTGTTATTTTTAATACATATTGTCAAATATTGCTTTTTAATCCGCAACTGCTATTTTAGGATCAATATTTTAATTTTGGTTCTATATTTCAAATTAATGATGTGCTTAAATATACTCTGAAAGGGAACCGACAAGGTTAAAAGCTGACTAGAACTAAGCTAAAGATAGACCTAGGGTGTCGAACAGCTTTGATGCCTGCTGTTTCATTAGATGGCGAATGAAGCAATGAACTTGCGGGTGTTGTAAGCCTTTTTCAGAGACTTCTGGATATAGCTAGCTATTATTATTCCCTATTTTTCCCACTGAATATTTGATTATTGTTTAGTTTGTTAGGATGTCTCCTTAACTTGTGTTAAACTTTTATTGCAGATGAAACTTCAAAGTATTACACGTTTATCAGAAAACCAAAATCGAATGTTCTTGGTGATTATAAAATCAACACGAAGGCCGCCTTCCATCATTTCTACAGATATTCTGATGTCAAAGTCAAAGGTATTGATTGCGTTTATTCTGTAGGGGAAGGAGCTCAAAATTTAGAACCTGTTTACACAATGTCAGTAGCATTCTGGTGTAACATGCCGGGAGCTTGAAATCATACCGGGGTGTGATCTTTTTTCCGCCTTTACGCAATACCAACATGATTTCATGTCGCTTTGACAAGGCAATAGCTGTGATGGCGCTATGTACAATAGCTGTGATATCAATAATTTGGACCACTTGTCATGTTGGTATGGTATCTACATCGTGTAAATGGGTGACCAGAAAACAAATGAACCGATGCAGGTGTCATATCATACCGGCATGCTACCAACATTGTGTAAATAGGGTCTTGATAAATATGGTGGTGTCGTTGATTAAGTGCAAAAGAGTACCAGATAAAGTGATAAAAGCTGCTATTTCAATTGCGCTTTTCTCAAATAATAAGAATAGATCATGATGTAATCATGTATACAACGCATGATGGCGTCTGATTCCTAGCAAGCATTTAGCATGACGTCATCTGAGTAGAGTGTGATCAGTGCTCTCCTCAATTAGTAGAAATCAATTTTGGTATTTTTGCGCAAAGCCTGATGGGATCAAATTCTGGGTTAAAATTTTGCTTGACGTCATTTGAGCAGAGTGCTACTATATTTTAAAGTATAATTATGATTCCCTAAAGTTGTTAACCTTGACGATTCTAGTTGTTTTGCAATTTAATTTGATTTCTAATTGTTCGTAAAAATCTATCCACTAAAGATTCATTGTCTCAAGAACATGGTGTCAGAGATCTCCTCTCTAATTCATCTAGATGCTCAACCTATTGCTTTGATGAGTTAGATGGTATGGTTTACTTTTCAAGTTTATCATTTATTCGCAGAAGAGAAGAAACCAAGTTCGGCTGAGCTGGCTAACAATAAAAAGATTCTTCAGAGTATTTCTGGTTGGCGTGTCCATCACATGTCTTCCCAAATGGACGACTTGGTATGCTACAGTTTTTATCCAGTGCATGTGTCATTTTCTCGATCGAAAGGCTGGGTGATTCTGCTAGAATTCTGCAGGACCTTTTCTTAGGCCCCAGGATATATATTTTTGATTTTCATTGATATTCTCTAGGGGCTATGCATGGGAATGGTCGGGTGACTCTGTTAAGTATTGAAAGAATGACAAAATGACAACAGATAAGAAGGAAACATAATTGACCGTTCTTTTGGATAGAAGATAGGGACTTTGCACACCTAAGGGCCCCATACATGGGGTCTATCGTATCAATTTGAATCCCCCTACTTACCCCTGGGACCCATCCCAAGGGCAAGGAGATGATGTACATAATCATTTCTATCTCATATTGGTCGTAATATATGAGGTTATGTAGCAATTTGAATAAATAAACTATTTCAAAAACTATTTGGTTGATTTGAAATATTTGGCTTCTTCGACGAATCAGCTATTTGTACATAAATCCATAAAGCATCGTAAACAGGGGGTGATTTTTTTCTCAAGTGAGCTACCAACATTATAATTTGCTTTAACCAGGCTTAGAATCCGGGACCTTTCCCTACCTTGGTATTATTTGTAGGTGTGAATATGTATGTAAACAATTTCACTGATATTTACAATTTCAAAAATATTCATTAAACCATTAAAAGTATACCATACAATAGATGTTTTCTAAAGTAGATGATGAAACAGAAAACAAGAAAGGCAACGCCCTTAAAAATAGAAAGTTCAAAAAGACATTAATTTCTATAGGCCCTTGATGATGCTAAATGTAAAGATGAAATAGTTTTCAGTAAATGGATTTGACCAGATTTGCTAGTATCTGATTTTTAATAGCTTAATGTCTTGTTTTTTAAGTGCGCGTTGGAAAGTGAAGTTTGCAACAAATTATTCGAATTCCAAAGAGAATTACCCCGTCCGAATAAACATTATATGATGACCGCGGCCTGCCACGACATTCAAAATGGCCGAAAATCAGCAACTGTTGATGAACAGTTACGAGTTCTTCACGAACTTATTCAGGTCAGTGAAAAATTTAATTAACTATATTAGATTCAAAACTAATTATTCTTCAGTTAATTTTAAAGGCTCTAGGCTCGGACTAGACAAGATTATCGAGAATATAATTGATGAGGCGTGGTCTGATTGGCACATGTTCATTCTCCAGAAGTTTTCTCAACGGACAGATGTTAATAAACACCGAAATTGTGGGCATATGCCGAATTTAACGGTGTTGAAGCCCTTTAGAAATTGTATTATTTATTGCTCATGAAATTCCTTAATAAATCTCATATACAAAGTACTCAAGAGTCCTCACCGTGTTTTGGGCTTTCTGCTTTACTGTCACTTTTATATTCCATACCACTTACCTATACAGAATTATAAGTTTGAGGATTATAAGTTTGTGATCTATAATCAACGATTATTTGAAAAATCTTCATTTTTGTAGGGAAACATACAAAGATGTCAGTTAAGTATGGAGCAGATTTCGGAAGCAAAACAAACAATGTTACGAGTAAGACTCTCATTAACTTTTTTCTTTCACCAGCAAATTTTTGTTTATTGTTCTATGTTGGACTCTTTGAAATCCAAATTTTGTTGCTCCTAAATATATTTTCTAGATTCCAAAAATGTTTGAAATCGCGGAAAGATTGTATTTGTCTCATACATTATCTCTGTCCGTCTTTCTTAGGTACTTGATCACAAACCGAAAATTCTTGAGATAATACGACGCCACAAGCACAAACGGACTTCAAAGAAGAAAATGCCGTCATCCTCATCGTCGTAACTTCGTATCGAATCGGATCAGGGCGACACATAAATAGTATTTTTGGAGAAAATCAGATGATAAGAAATGATCCACTATTGTACATGAATAACAATCGAACTTGGGGATATCTTTGCTGCAGTGATATTTCTGTCCTTCCTGCAGTCTTGGTCTCGAGGTATGGGTATCTAAGAATTCTGAATTTTCAACGTTGCATTATGGTGACTCAAGGCACTTGGTTGCTCAATATTTATTTCTCATTATGACCTTTTCACTTAACGATTTCAAATTCGAAAATGAGAACGGGCCATTGACAGAATTAATTCCATTTCTATTGTCTGTCATTACATTTTGAGTTATTATTAGTGATGAGGTTAACATTAGAAATAAATTACGACGCAACATCAACCGTGGGTCACCATGATCTAGGTTACGAAGGGTGTTTGAAAATCCAACCCTATCATTTCTAACATGAGATATCTAGCCGTCCTGGTTTTTATGTTAAATGTCGGACTAATTAATTTAATAACGAAGCAACATCAATTGGTCAACTTATTTTTGTGTATAATACAGGGCAACCTCCATACACCGGACACCTCCATACAACGGACAGATACACATGGTCATTAAAAGCAACCTCTTTACGGCGACACTCCTCTACCGCATCGGACAATGAAATTCGTTCCAAATTTGTCCGTTATAAGGAGGTTGCGCTGTAAATCGTTTCAAGCGTAAAGGAATTCATCAAATGATGTTAAATCTCTCAGAATAAGTAAGGGTTACCCATTGAGCATCAAAACTGAAACAGCTAGATATCACGTGTCCGAAATGAAGGGTTAAATTTCTTAATCCCTCCACGCGATCGTAATGAACAACTGAAGAGTCGGTACCAGTGGCCAGGCTATACTTCTTTGATCTTAAATCAGTTTTTGATTTTTTAAAGGTTTGAGGCTAAAAACGGACTTTTCTCTTGCATTGATAGGTAGAGATGTTAGCTTCCCTGCTAGACATACATATTAACTACACCTCTCTCAAGCGGCCCCAGTGGATGCCAAAACTGTTGGAACTACCGTTAAAATTTACCCTTTCCCCCTGACAATTCTGATTTCCAGTAACGAAGGGACGCTAACGTCAACGCGTGTACCTCAGAAACCCTCCCAATTTTGTTAGGTGCATGTCAGCACTGTTTTAGCGAGAAGGGAACTCTGAGCAGATGGTAATAAATACTATTTTTGCGTTTCCAAAATCAAAGGGGGTTATAGACTAATTTTCGATTCATTTTTGCTGCGTAACTCTGCATGTTTCATTATGGTCTATCATAAAAGCAGCTTCATCGTCCTCCATTTTTAATTTTGGGCATGTTCCCCTGTTCCCTGGAACCCCTACATGACCCTCAATATTGGCACGTCGGGTAGAATGGTGCATGGAAGTCACCACCCAAAACTCTTATCAAAATATCAGCTTTTATCATCCTTGTCAATTTACAAGCTCACGCTTCTCATTGTCAAAATTGGAATATTGACAAGAAGTGATGCGTTGAATGGCTGTGCGTGGCCTAGGTAATATCCCACATGCCATTTAATTTAAGGTTAGATGTGGCTGCATAAGTGATCTTGAAGGTGTTTGATAAAACATCTGGCTCATTCGTCCTTCGGAATGAACGTTTAGGGCTGCCATACCCGTTCAAAGCAGCTTACAAAGTAGGCCTGATTTGGTGGAATAGCTAGAAATAACAGCCGACTGTGAATGTAGCTGAAACCAGGCTTTGCGGAAGCTGTCCATAGTTAGTCCATTACGAGATAAGGCAGTGGGTCTGGGCATACCCAAGATAAATTTTCAATAGAGATTGCCTTAGATCCAATTTGTTTTCTCAATTAAAAAGAGTGACTTAGCCCAAATTTGATCCGGCCATAGCCGCACCAACCGGACCGGTTCCGTCTGGCCTGGAAACAACAGCAACTAGGAGGATAGATCAAATCCCAAGAAGGCAAAGTCCTTCGATGGGCCAATTTTCTGATACTGCCTCCTGCTGTGGTTTTTCACTAGCGAAGCAAAGGACGTGACTGTAGCCTTAGGCTGTTGCATTTCAGTAGCTATGCGCTAAGGGGCAACATACTATCACACATTGAGTGAAATGCATTGCAATATCGTCCAAACCTATGCCCTAAACCCTTTATGGAATTCTACACAGCTGCGTGGTTTAGTAAAACTACCAATCTTTAGTTGTAATAGTGCCTATCATTAGCCGTAACAGTATTTTGGCGAACTTTTCTCCGGCTGGTATTTTCATGATTAGATGAAAAGTTTGTATATTTCTTCTTGTAAAATAATAGACGTAGTTTGGTAACTGTGAATATTAGAAGTTGTACTATGTTAACTGTAATGTCCAGTGCAGTGATATAATGCATTTTGATATTGTATCAAAAACTGCTGCCTCGTTAACGCCATATTATTAAATATGTACAGTATATCCTTGTAGACTTTTCGTTTTCGTTTCTTTTTCGCAGTTTTAAGCTCAAATTTTGTGTCTGCTTGAGATACCTCTCATTTAAGTAATAAGTAATAACCAGCAGGCGTTTCTAAAATGTTTTGCTTATTTTGAAGGAAAATGTTTTTGTTGACTTTATGGGTTTTCTGAACCTATTATAGCCAGCCTGAAATTGCTCCCTGAACAGTCCTGATGTGATTGAAAGCCTATTTGGAAGAATTTATTTTGGGTCCATTTGGACCAAAACCATGGGCTAACCATCAGGCTTTTTCCCCATTTTTGGCTGATTTTGAAGGAAAATTTTGTTGGTAATTTTATGGGTTTTCTGAGCCTATTATAGCCTATTATTGCTCCCTGAACAGTCCTGCGTGGATTGGAAGCATATTTGGAAGAATTTATTTTGGGTCCATTTGGACCAAAACCATGGGCTAACCATCAGGCTTTTTTCCAATTTGTGGCTGATTTTGAAGAAAAATGTTTTTGGTGATTTTATGGGTTTTCTGAACCTATTACAGTCTGAAATTGCTCCCTGAACAGTCCTGATGTGATTGAAAGCCTATTCGGAAGAATTTATTTTGGGTCCATTTGGACCAAAACCATGGGCTAACCATCAGGCTTTTTTCCAATTTGTGGCTGATTTTGAAGAAAAATGTTTTTGGTGATTTTATGGGTTTTCTGAACCTATTACAGTCTGAAATTGCTCCCTGAACAGTCCTGATGTGATTGAAAGCCTATTTGGAAGAATTTATTTTGGGTCCATTTGGACCAAAACCATGGGCTAACCATCAGGCTTTTTTCCAATTTGTGGCTGATTTTGAAGAAAAATGTTTTTGGTGATTTTATGGGTTTTCTGAACCTATTACAGTCTGAAATTGCTCCCTGAACAGTCCTGATGTGATTGAAAGCCTATTTGGAAGAATTTATTTTGGGTCCATTTGGACCAAAACCATGGGCTAACATCAGGCTTTTTTTCAATTTGTGGCTGATTTTGAAGAAAAATGTTTTTGGTGATTTTATGGGTTTTCTGAACCTATTACAGCCTGAAATTGCTCCCTGAACAGTCCTGATGTGATTGAAAGCCTATTTGGAAGAATTTATTTTGGGTCCATTTGGACCAAAACCATGGGCTAACCATCAGGCTTTTTTCCAATTTGTGGCTGATTTTGAAGAAAAATGTTTTTGGTGATTTTATGGGTTTTCTGAACCTATTATAGCCTGATATTACTCCCTGAACAGTCCTGAGTGGATTAGAAGCCTGTTTGGAAGAATCTATTTTGGACCAATTTTGACCAAAACCATGGGCTAACCATCAGGCTTTTTTCCAATTTGTGGCTGATTTTGAAGGAAAATGTTTTTGGCGATTTTATGGGTTTTCTGAACCTATTATAGCCTGATATTACTCCCTGAACAGTCCTGAGTGGATTAGAAGCCTGTTTAGAAGAATTTATTTTGGGTCCATTTGGACTAAAACCATGGGCTAACCATCAGGCTTTTTTCCAATTTGTGGCTGATTTTGAAGGAAAATGTTTTTGGTGATTTTATGGGTTTTCTGAACCTATTATAGCCTGATATTACTCCCTGAACAGTCCTGAGTGGATTAGAAGCCTGTTTGGAAGAATCTATTTTGGACCAATTTTGACCAAAACCATGGGCTAACCATCAGGCTTTTTTCCAATTTGTGGCTGATTTTGAAGGAAAATTTTTTTGGTGATTTTATGGGTTTTCTGAACCTATTACAGTCTGAAATTGCTCCCTGAACAGTCCTGATGTGATTGAAAGCCTATTTGGAAGAATTTATTTTGGGTCCATTTGGACCAAAACCATGGGCTAACCATCAGGCTTTTTTCCAATTTGTGGCTGATTTTGAAGGAAAATGTTTTTGGTGATTTTATGGGTTTTCTGAACCTATTATAGCCTGATATTACTCCCTGAACAGTCCTGAGTGGATTAGAAGCCTGTTTAGAAGAATTTATTTTGGGTCCATTTGGACTAAAACCATGGGCTAACCATCAGGCTTTTTTCCAATTTGTGGCTGATTTTGAAGAAAAATGTTTTTGGTGATTTTATGGGTTTTCTGAACCTATTACAGTCTGAAATTGCTCCCTGAACAGTCCTGATGTGATTGAAAGCCTATTTGGAAGAATTTATTTTGGGTCCATTTGGACCAAAACCATGGGCTAACCATCAGGCTTTTTTCCAATTTGTGGCTGATTTTGAAGAAAAATGTTTTTGGTGATTTTATGGGTTTTCTGAACCTATTACAGTCTGAAATTGCTCCCTGAACAGTCCTGATGTGATTGAAAGCCTATTTGGAAGAATTTATTTTGGGTCCATTTGGACCAAAACCATGGGCTAACATCAGGCTTTTTTTCAATTTGTGGCTGATTTTGAAGAAAAATGTTTTTGGTGATTTTATGGGTTTTCTGAACCTATTACAGCCTGAAATTGCTCCCTGAACAGTCCTGATGTGATTGAAAGCCTATTTGGAAGAATTTATTTTGGGTCCATTTGGACCAAAACCATGGGCTAACCATCAGGCTTTTTTCCAATTTGTGGCTGATTTTGAAGAAAAATGTTTTTGGTGATTTTATGGGTTTTCTGAACCTATTATAGCCTGATATTACTCCCTGAACAGTCCTGAGTGGATTAGAAGCCTGTTTGGAAGAATCTATTTTGGACCAATTTTGACCAAAACCATGGGCTAACCATCAGGCTTTTTTCCAATTTGTGGCTGATTTTGAAGGAAAATGTTTTTGGCGATTTTATGGGTTTTCTGAACCTATTATAGCCTGATATTACTCCCTGAACAGTCCTGAGTGGATTAGAAGCCTGTTTAGAAGAATTTATTTTGGGTCCATTTGGACTAAAACCATGGGCTAACCATCAGGCTTTTTTCCAATTTGTGGCTGATTTTGAAGGAAAATGTTTTTGGTGATTTTATGGGTTTTCTGAACCTATTATAGCCTGATATTACTCCCTGAACAGTCCTGAGTGGATTAGAAGCCTGTTTGGAAGAATCTATTTTGGACCAATTTTGACCAAAACCATGGGCTAACCATCAGGCTTTTTTCCAATTTGTGGCTGATTTTGAAGGAAAATTTTTTTGGTGATTTTATGGGTTTTCTGAACCTATTACAGTCTGAAATTGCTCCCTGAACAGTCCTGATGTGATTGAAAGCCTATTTGGAAGAATTTATTTTGGGTCCATTTGGACCAAAACCATGGGCTAACCATCAGGCTTTTTTCCAATTTGTGGCTGATTTTGAAGGAAAATGTTTTTGGTGATTTTATGGGTTTTCTGAACCTATTATAGCCTGATATTACTCCCTGAACAGTCCTGAGTGGATTAGAAGCCTGTTTAGAAGAATTTATTTTGGGTCCATTTGGACTAAAACCATGGGCTAACCATCAGGCTTTTTTCCAATTTGTGGCTGATTTTGAAGGAAAATGTTTTTGGCGATTTTATGGGTTTTCTGAACCTATTATAGCCTGATATTACTCCCTGAACAGTCCTGAGTGGATTAGAAGCCTGTTTAGAAGAATTTATTTTGGGTCCATTTGGACTAAAACCATGGGCTAACCATCAGGCTTTTTTCCAATTTGTGGCTGATTTTGAAGGAAAATGTTTTTGGTGATTTTATGGGTTTTCTGAACCTATTACAGCCTGAAATTGCTCCCTGAACAGTCCTGATGTGATTGAAAGCCTATTTGAAAGAATTTATTTTGGGTCCATTTGGACCAAAACCATGGGCTAACCATCAGGCTTTTTTCCAATTTGTGGCTGATTTTGAAGAAAAATGTTTTTGGTGATTTTATGGGTTTTCTGAACCTATTATAGCCTGATATTACTCCCTGAACAGTCCTGAGTGGATTAGAAGCCTGTTTGGAAGAATCTATTTTGGACCAATTTTGACCAAAACCATGGGCTAACCATCAGGCTTTTTTCCAATTTGTGGCTGATTTTGAAGGAAAATTTTTTTGGTGATTTTATGGGTTTTCTGAACCTATTACAGTCGGAAATTGCTCCCTGAACAGTCCTGATGTGATTGAAAGCCTATTTGGAAGAATTTATTTTGGGTCCATTTGGACCAAAACCATGGGCTAACCATCAGGCTTTTTTCCAATTTGTGGCTGATTTTGAAGGAAAATGTTTTTGGTGATTTTATGGGTTTTCTGAACCTATTATAGCCTGATATTACTCCCTGAACAGTCCTGAGTGGATTAGAAGCCTGTTTAGAAGAATTTATTTTGGGTCCATTTGGACTAAAACCATGGGCCATCCATAACCATCAGGCTTTTTTCCAATTTGTGGCTGATTTTGAAGGAAAATGTTTTTGGTGATTTTATGGGTTTTCTGAACCTATTACAGTCTGAAATTGCTCCCTGAACAGTCCTGATGTGATTGAAAGCCTATTTGGAAGAATTTATTTTGGGTCCATTTGGACCAATCAGGCTTTTTTCCAATTTGTGGCTGATTTTGAAGGAAAATGTTTTTGGCGATTTTATGGGTTTTCTGAACCTATTATAGCCTGATATTACTCCCTGAACAGTCCTGAGTGGATTAGAAGCCTGTTTAGAAGAATTTATTTTGGGTCCATTTGGACTAAAACCATGGGCTAACCATCAGGCTTTTTTCCAATTTGTGGCTGATTTTGAAGGAAAATGTTTTTGGTGATTTTATGGGTTTTCTGAACCTATTATAGCCTGATATTACTCCCTGAACAGTCCTGAGTGGATTAGAAGCCTGTTTGGAAGAATCTATTTTGGACCAATTTTGACCAAAACCATGGGCTAACCATCAGGCTTTTTTCCAATTTGTGGCTGATTTTGAAGGAAAATTTTTTTGGTGATTTTATGGGTTTTCTTAACCTATTACAGTCTGAAATTGCTCCCTGAACAGTCCTGATGTGATTGAAAGCCTATTTGGAAGAATTTATTTTGGGTCCATTTGGACCAAAACCATGGGCTAACCATCAGGCTTTTTTCCAATTTGTGGCTGATTTTGAAGGAAAATGTTTTTGGTGATTTTATGGGTTTTCTGAACCTATTATAGCCTGATATTACTCCCTGAACAGTCCTGAGTGGATTAGAAGCCTGTTTAGAAGAATTTATTTTGGGTCCATTTGGACTAAAACCATGGGCTAACCATCAGGCTTTTTTCCAATTTGTGGCTGATTTTGAAGGAAAATGTTTTTGGTGATTTTATGGGTTTTCTGAACCTATTACAGTCTGAAATTGCTCCCTGAACAGTCCTGATGTGATTGAAAGCCTATTTGGAAGAATTTATTTTGGGTCCATTTGGACCAATCAGGCTTTTTTCCAATTTGTGGCTGATTTTGAAGGAAAATGTTTTTGGCGATTTTATGGGTTTTCTGAACCTATTATAGCCTGATATTACTCCCTGAACAGTCCTGAGTGGATTAGAAGCCTGTTTAGAAGAATTTATTTTGGGTCCATTTGGACTAAAACCATGGGCTAACCATCAGGCTTTTTTCCAATTTGTGGCTGATTTTGAAGGAAAATGTTTTTGGTAATTTTATGGGTTTTCTGAACCTATTATAGCCTGAAATTGCTCCCTGAACAGTCCTGATGTGATTGAAAGCCTATTTGAAAGAATTTATTTTGGGTCCATTTGGACCAAAACCATGGGCTAACCATCAGGCTTTTTTCCAATTTGTGGCTGATTTTGAAGGAAAATGTTTTAGGTGATTTTATGGGTTTTCTGAACCTATTACAGCCTGAAATTGCTCCCTGAACAGTCCTGATGTGATTGAAACCCTATTTGGAAGAATTTATTTTGGGTCCATTTGGACCAAAACCATGGGCTAACCATCATGCTTTTTTCCAATTTGTGGCTGATTTTGAAGGAAAATGTTTTTAGTGATTTTATGGGTTTTCTGAACCTATTATTGCCTGATATTACTCCCTGAACAGTCCTGAGTGGATTAGAAGCCTGCTTGGAAGAATTTATTTTGGACCAATTTTTCTTACAAGTGAAAGCAATGTTATTTCTCTTTAATAGGAAATTTCTTTACATGAAATTTCGTCCAAATGAAATTTGTTAATATCACAGCCCAATATGACTTTTCTACTTGATCCAAGAAACATAATCTTTTAGCAACTTTGAACTAAAAACGGACACACAGCTCAGGACGACATACCTCCCAAGACGTGCACATGCGTAGTTGATCTTCCCACAATTCTTGCACATTTCAAAGGCTAAATAAAGATGTTGGTGACTTTTTGTCAATGACCGTTGTACGTTGCAAGCAAACAAGAAGATCGATTAAAGAAGAGCAGCCTATCATTTTTTGATGCTGTGGCCTAAAGTCAAGCAAAATATTTAAGAGAACAGATTTTGTAGCTACACGGACAAACAGATGGTAAGTTAACTGGATGTTTTATTTATTGTATCATCATTTACTTTCTACAAAATTTGTAGATGACAGCTTCTCCCGCATACTAGTGTTACTAGGTAGACAGGCAGAGGCCAGCAAAAGTCCATTATTTCCTGAATCACTGCTTTGTGTGACTTTAAAGTCATCAACTATCACATCAGGTACTGAGTGAGTTTCGTAAGGAAGAAATTGTGAGGAAAGACTTTTGATTTCTAAGATTTATAATGTTTGTTGAAAATTATAGAAAGGTAATACCTCTCTCATAAATAAAGCTTGGATGGGCGAGTGCTCTAAGCCAAGCGCTATGTTTAGTGAAAATGAACAAAAGTGATAAATTACTGAATAAGAAAGGTTGGGTGACCAAGTGGCTAAGCAAAGGGCTTTAGCTTCTTGGACTGTTGTTCGATTCCTCGTAGGGTAAGACGTTTTATTTCATAGCTTTATAATTTTTTGATTTACATCGTATGCCCAAGTTTACGAGTTGCTGCACAGCTAGTGTGGTAACAACCGGGAGATCACATTGGGTCTCTTTGTTATATATCTTGCTCGTTGTTCTTGCAACTTCTTGAGAACTTTTTGTGTATCGTGAGCCATATTCTACCATTGAATCTTTTGAAGAAATGATACCAAAGTAATATCTCTCTCATTTAGAAATCTCGGGTGGCCAAGTGGACCAAGTCAGGGTCTGGAGATGTTGGGACAGTACTTCCAGTTCTCATATGGTAAGACTTGTTTTTCTAAAATTTATAATTTTTGGTAAAAATGATATAAAAGTAATACCTTTCTCATTGAGAACTAAACTAAACTGTTAATAATACGTAAATTCCGCTCGTTAACTGACCTAACTAGGAAACTCTTTAACTTAATTAAACTAGACTAGACTAAGCCAAACTGAACTAATCTAAGTAAGACCAGACTCAGGAAGATTACATTTGACTAGGTTCATGCAACAGGACTACACTACGTCAAACTTAAATACACTAGACTAGGCTAGCCCAACCTTATCAAGAATATATTAATCTTCTCTACTAGACTCACCTATTCTAAACTGAACTAAACTAACCTTCCTTAGCCTGAGCAAAACTAAGCCAGTCTAACCTGAACTAAACTAAGCTAACCGTAACTAAACTAAACTAAACTAAGCTAAACTAAGCTAAACTAAGCTAAACTAAACTAAATTACACTAAACTAAACTAAACTAAACTAAACTAAACTAAATTACACTAAACTAAACTAAACTAAACTAAACTAAACTACTTTGTCCAAAACCCCCTACGTTTTTCCCTCGGAAAGCCGCCAGGGGGACCAGACCCCCCTGACGCTCCTCCTTGCCATATCCTGTGGAGCCATTGCAGCTCCGAAGGTATGGTAGGTGGGAGATTGGCTCACTCCGGGTGTATCGCAGGCTCGAACACTCGACCCTTGGACTGTGAGACAAGCACTCTGCCTGCACACTACCCGGAGCTCACCGACAGAAAAGGTTTGAAGTTGATATCATTTTTATTCAGAGTTTAGAAATCAAAAGTCTTACCTTACGAGGTTTCGAACTACGGTTCCAACATCTATAGCTCATAGCTTCGTCCACTTGCCCACCCAAGCTTTCTAAATAAATGAGGTATTACTTTAGCATCATTTTTAGTAAATATTTCAAATCTTATAAATCAAAAGTCTCACCGTACGAGGAATCGAACTCCGGTATCTAGAGCCCTCGGGTTTGTCTACTCGGCAATCAAAGCTTTCTAAATGAGAGAGGTGTTACTTTTGTATCATTTTTTACCAAACATTATATATCTTAGAAAACAGGTCTTACCTTATGAGGACTGGAAGTACGGTCCGAACATCCCCAGACCTTGTCCTAATCCACTTGGCCACCCAAGATTTCTAAATGAGAGAGATAATACTTTGGTATCATTTCTTCAAAAGATTCAATGGTAGAATATGGCTCACGATACATAAAAAGTTCTCAAGAAGTTGTAAGAACAATGAGCGAAATATAAGTATGTGACAAAAAATTATAAAGCCATGAAATAAAACGTCTTACCCTACCAGGAATCGAACAACAATCCAAGAAGCTAAAACCCTTTGCTTAGCCACTTGGCCACCCAACCTTTCTTATTCAGTAATTTATCGCTTTTGTTCATTTTCAACAAACATAGCCCTTGGCTTAGTGCACTCGCCCATCCAAGCTTTCCTTATTAGAGAGGTATTACCTTTCTATAATTTTCAAAAAAATTTTTAAAACTTAGAAATCATAAGTCTTTCCTCACGATTTCTTCCTTACGAAACTCACTCAGTATCTGATGTGATAGCTGATGACTTTTAAGTCATACATGAAGGAAATAATGCACTTTTGCTGGCCTCTGTCTGTCTACCTGGTGACAGCAGTATGCGGAAGTACAGCTGTCATCTACAAATTTTGTAGAAAGTAAATGATGATACAATAGATAAAACATCCAGTTAACTTACCATCTGTTTGTCTGTGTAGCTACAAAATCTAATCTCTTTAATATTTTGCTTGACTTTAGGCCACAGCATCAAAAAATGCTAGGCCACACAGCTCTTCTCCATCCGATCTTCTTGTTTGCTTGCAACGTTCAACGGTCATGCACGGTAAGTCACCAAGATCTTTAGCTAGCCTTTGAAATGTGCAAGAATTGTGGGAAGATCAACTACGCATGTGCACGTCTTGGGAGGTATGTCGTCCTGAGCTGTGTGTCCGTTTTTGGTTCAAAGTTGCTGAAAGACTATGTTTCCAAACAGGCTTAGATCTAGTAGCAAAGTCATACTAAGCTATATCATAAACAAATTTCATTTGGAAGAAATTTCATTTTAAGTGAAGGCAATGTTAAGAATGGATTCCTTTCAAGCGTTTTCAGGTAAAATCGGCTCATGTGAGGAAATTTCTTTTAAAGAGGAAATTATATTGCTTTCACTTGTAAGACAAACTTGGGACTGTTCAGGCACAATATCAGGCTACGATAGCCTTAGGAAAAGGCATTGAATCACCAAAAGAAATTACTTCAAATCAGCCAAAAATCGGAAAAAGCCTGAGGGTTTTTGGTCAAAATGGACATAGAATAAATTCTTGCATGTATAGGCTTCTAATCCACTAAGAACTGTTCAGGGAGCAATATCAGGCAAAAATAATTAGTTAGCAAAATATGAATGAGCCAACATAAATAAGCCAATGTTCAACAGAAACCAGAACTATCACAATATTTTCAATTTTTTACTAATTTTTCTGCTTATGCTAATAGAGCTGAGAATACAAAAACTAAAATAAGATCACAAAAGAATCTGTTAGAATTCGACATGAATGTAAGGTCCGATGATTTGGGTCAAGAAACGATGAATTCATCTCACGGATGATATCTTTGCAGCACTCAATAAGTTCCATCGTAAGAAAAGCATCACGAAAGTTGTTCATGCTTTTTTGTTAGGCAGGGCGAGCTGCTTCGAGCAGATGTCTTCGAACATTGACTGTGTGGTCCCAGGAAAACACGGCTTTAAAGGCGGCCTATGCTTCATTTCTCTTGTTCCCTGAGATAAATTTAATCAAATTACAATTCAGGAAAATCTGTTGTCCGTGAGAATAATTGTAATTAACTTATTTCTCTGATATCTATTCAAAAGTCGAAGCACTGGGTTGTGTATAAAATAGATGAAATTGTGATGTGACTTGCAAGGTCGAGAGTGCAATCATTTTCTGGTGAGCATTTTTCGAGTGTGAAAAAACTGGTAAATATCCTGGTGATACCCTACCGTTAGATAGGGATGCTGATGAGAATTGTAAGTAGACCCACTCATGATACAAATTCCTTGGAAATGACACCCAACATTATGAATGGAAGGGTGCAAAGACACCTGATATTACGTTGATAATGAAAATGGTCCAATCGAGAAAATTCACTTGACAAAAGATATGAATTGTTCAATTTTTAATAATTAAAAACATATATTCATTGATAAAAATTATGATATGCAAAAGCTTTTCGCGAGTATGTAGGATATACTCCGAAAAGCTTTTGCATATCATAATTTTTGTCAACGAATATATATTTTTAATTCTTAAATAATGGCAAATGTTTTTACTGTTCAACTTTTTTTCTGATGATTTCATTCGCAATGTTTTTTGATCAATGGTATTGCAGGATTTCTGAGAATTTGCATTGATTTGGAAAACAATTATTCGAGACGAGAACAGAATAAGTGGAGAAACATTTTTTCGTCACGAATGTTTTGACCATCTTCACAAAAATGTGTCGTGGAGATCGGTCTAGAGTTACCTCGTATTCCCGGTCCTCTTCTTGAGGTAGTTGATGATAAGCTGCTCCTTTACTTGATTGGCTAAAGGGATCTTCTGTTGTCATCGTGGCAATTTCTTTGAAATGCTCACGGGTACAGTCACATCTAGAATAGATATAGAAAATAAACGAAGATCGAGCATTATTTTGTTTCCAGACGGTTGGGTTTAAAGTTGTGCACACATAAAAACCAACTGCTCTGGAGCTAGAAATTCTGGACGGTCATAGGTTCAAAACCACGGATCAGAATATGGAAAATTAATGGAGACAATTTTTAAAAATGAAAATGACCCGAGTAGGACTTGAACTCACAACCTCGAGCCTATTCGATGGTTGAAGAACTCGGGTTCGTCTCTGCATTCGGTGGGTGATGGTGTAATTGTGTGATTGCCTTTGGTTTGCCAAGGGCCTGATTGGGCAGCGGTTGTCCACTAGAGTACTAATCTAAAGGTCGTGGCCTCGAGCCCTACTTGCAATACGTTTATTCTCACAAAGAATATTGATTGGGGGCTAATTTCCACTACAAAAAGACTGTCTATAGTAAAGAATACATTGCTGATTTCTAGCAGCCCATGATTACTACCCTAGTTACTCCCCAGCCTCTTGACGATCCAAACCGTGACCCTGCTGGGAACCAGGCCCAGTCCCAGGCCCAGGGCCAGTCTAGCTAGTAAATCAAACAGAGCCTCACTCGTCGGCTATTGGGGGAGCATATCTTGTCGTTTTAGACGGTACCCTTAAGGTAATTAATAATCAAATTAAGGGCATGAAAAGAACCCGACCATGTGACCGCTGGTCGCAGAAAATATTTTGACTTGAAATTTCTGCAGAACATTTTTGAAATTGCTCACTTTTTTCAAAGCAACAAAGAAGCAATCTATCTTTTAATTAGGAATGATATTGTATATTATTAACCACTGGCATTCAGGTGATTTTTCGGTCACAGTAAGAAATGTTTTTTCATGCCCTGGTCAAACTAGAAATAAGGAACTTACTTGAAAGTATGATAGACTTTGAGGAGTGCAATGACAACAGCGGAAATTCCTAGGAGTATCAGCAGGACGTGATACAGCGTCATCCTCTTGTAATAAAGTAGTATGAAGTAAGTAGGGGCAGTACACCAGACCTGTAAAGCAAAACATTGAGTCATCAAAAGCAGAAGGTTTCTGTAGGGCGGTCATTTTCCCGATTATCTGGATACATAGGACTCGCCCCCTGTCACTTGAACAAGTAAAGCCAAGGGTAGTATAAAGGTTGGAGTAATTATTCCATTGAATCAAATTGGAATATTTATTATAATCAAGTATCTTAGCTTTTCTCGCCTCCTTTTGTTATTGATATCTCTTTTCAAACGATATACCCCCGTTGTTCGACATCATAATCATCTAGATAGACTGCTTAGGTACCATTTTCCAACGTTGGTAATCATATAATAGCCTTTGTAATTTCTTTGATGGTTTTTCAAACGTGAAAGTAAAATGAATCATTTCTACGATATTTCAAACAATAATCTGATATACCACATTTTGGTTTATTTATAATACGATTTCTGACGAATTTAAAAAAACCTTAGAACGGTTAAGACCAGTTCAACATCTTGGATTGAACATTTCAAATCCTTAAATAGAACAAAAAAGGGAACGAAAAAGCTTCCTAGCTACTACTAATTTCGGCTAAGCATAGGCAAACCAATAAATAATTTGAGAGGAGAAACATAGAATTCAAAATTTAGAAAATAAAACGAAAACTTACAACACCCTCGGCATAATGATAGAAATACTCAGCAGCTTGGTACATCTTATCCCTTTGCAATTTCAACAATATGATGCTGACCATGAAAGAGACGAATATGAAACTGTACACGCCAACCATGAATTTATCAGCCAAGGTCAACTCCTGAGAATTAAATCAAAAACCTTATTACTATCACAAGCTTATTTACACCCAATGTAAAGTGTCTACAGTAGTGCTAAGGGTGTGCAGTAGAGTAGTAGTATTGTATAAATAGTAGTAGCAGTGTAGTAGTAGTGTAGTAATAGTAATAATAATAAGTTCTAAATTCTCTCAGCTATGCTGGTAACATAAGGCCTATCAGACCTTTTGACCGAGGCTTCTCTTTCATTGTTTCTATAAGTTTTCATTGGTTCACATCGAATTGGTGCTCCCTGCAAGAGCTGCTATCGTTATTGTCATTAATCCTCCCATGGTTCATTGTTGTAGAGTACTAATTTGTACATCAGCATCGATTTTCTCAATTTATTTTGCAGTTTCAGTGCTAATAACACATGTAGCCCCTATGATGACTGGTATGATCTCAACTTCTTTATAGTTCAAAATTCTTTTTAGTTCATTTGCTAAGGCTCCGTAATTCGATATTTTTTCTGCTTCTTTTTCCTTAACATTTGCATCATTGGGGCATGAGATATTAATAATTTGACATTTGCGTGTAATCTTATTGCCTATCATAATATCTGGTCTGTTATTCTTTACAGTGCGATCAGTTGGCATCTGCTTGTCGTAAGTAATAAGTATATCAGAGTTATCAGCTGCAGGGGTTGGGTCATGATTCCACCATTTATCAGTTGTTGACATACTGTGCTTTTTCGTGAGGCACCAATGCACATATTTACACAGAACATTATGCCTATCATGAAGGTATCTATTCTTTGCCAGTTCAGGGCAGCCAGTCAAAAGGTGGTCTGTAGTTTCTAGGTATTCCTGGCAAAACCTACATTTGTCACTGACATTTTTTTTCATTATTCGACTAATAAAGCATCTAGTTGGTAGTGCTTGGTCTTGGATAGCAGTGATATATGCTTCCTCTTTAGCATCGAGTTTTCTGTGCGTCACCCATTTATTGCTTAGATGATGATCCGTTCCGCTTTTCTTTAAGTTTTTGGGGTGTTGGCCATGCATGGCTTTATCTTCCCATGCTGCCTTTCGGCTCATTTTACATTCTTTCTTAGCATTGCCTTTCGCTTTTACAATGAATTGGGTTAAGTCCTCGTTTATACCTCGTTCAATCTGCTTTTTAAATGTTGATTCCACTTTTGTGGCCCTTTTTAAAACTGAGTACCTGTTTTTCCCATTCTCCCACTCTTTGACGCATCGAATATAGGGTGAACCTTCTTCTTTAATATAGCAAGCTAATATCACTGTTGCTTTATTCCATTGCTCTACTAAAGAAAGCAGTCCTCTCACCCATCCTTACGGCTGCAATGTAATCGCTGAATACTTGCTTGGTGAAAGAGGATGCCCGCATGAAATAAAGATTTTCGCACTTGTCTATCGAGGGTTTCAAGGTCAGTTTCAGTCCAGTCTAATACGCCAAAGGAGTAGGTGAGTACTGGCGTGGCAAGGCTATTTATTGAGTCTATTTTGTGTTTTGCGTAGAGCTCCGTTTTCAAGATCTTTTTAATTCTCCACATGTGCTCCTTTTTAATCGAAATTTTGCTTTTTTCTGCTCTATTTCATTGCCTTCTTCTAGGACGAGGCAAGTATAGAATTTATCACTTGCTAGGTTTTCAATCTCTTCACTATCGTTTACTTGGAGGTTTTCAGAGGTTACCTGCTTGTTCTCTTGCACTGTAATTTTAGAAAATTTATCAAAGTCGAATTCCATCCGTTTGTCTATGCTGAATACTTTGGTAGTTTGGATTAGTGACTGCAGTTGAGAGTCGTTGCGTGTATAAAGCTTCAAATCTTCAATATATAATAAGTGATTAATGGTGGTTTCAGGGCCGATTTTTACGCCAATTTTTGATTTGTTTAGCTCATTGCTTAGTGGATTTAACGCTTTATAAAAAAGTAGAGGTGAAAGCGTATCTCCTTGAAAGATTCCCCTTTTAACTGTGATGTTGTCAGTTTCTATTCTGCCCCCTTCATGAAACAGTCTCATCTTTGTGATCCATTTACTTATTGCGTTCTTTTGCATTCTTATGATGGTTGGCGCTATTTTATACATTTGCAGACATTCCAAAATCAACGAATGTGGGATGCTATCGAATGCCTTTTTATAGTCGATCCAGGCGCATGATAGATTTCTAAATTTTTTCTTAGTTTTTTCAAGAATCATTTTATCAATTAGCAGTTGCTCTTTGGTTCTTAAGGAGCCCTTATTCCCTTTTGTTCTTTGGTCATGATGTTCTGGTTTAGCAAATGACTTTCAATGGATTCTGTTAGTATTGATGTCATTATTTTATACTGAACATTAAGACACGTGATTGGTCTGTAGTTTTGGGGGTCTTTCGTCGTGGTTTACTTTGGCGGAAATATTGTTTGTGCAGTTGCTAGCCATTGGGGTGTTTCAATTTCTCCCTGTAGCACCTTATCAAGTGTGTTACTTGCTGTTTTATGAGTTGCCGTTCGGTATTTATACCAATAGCCATGTACTTGATCAGGGGTTGATTTCCAATTATTAACTTTGCGACATGCTCTGCTGTATTGATCTGCGGTTGTTTTAGGATTTGGTTGCTGTTCATAGGTGTTATCACATTCTTTCTTGTAACTTTTGAGCCATTCAGCCTCTCGATTGTGATCCTTGCCTTTTCCAATAATACTTATCCAGAACTGTGTTCAATTTCTTGTTTTGATGGTGGGTCGCTGTTAATTATTTTCCCCCCTTTCATTTCTCTATAGATCTTTTTCTTGTCTTGTTCGTATAATCTATTTTGCATTCGTCTTTGTCTGCTTTTTTTGAAGCGTTCAATTTTTATTAGTATTTAGTACAATTATTAGTATTAGTAGTAGTACTAGTGGTAGTAGTAGTAGTAGTATCAGAAGTAGTAGTAGTATTTTTAGTAGTGTAGTAGTGAGTAAGTTTTAAATTCTCTCAGATAAGCTGGTGACATTATGCCTGTCAGAACTTCTGACTTAGGCTTTTTGTTCATCGTTTTAAAGTTTTCGTTGGTTCATATCTACTTGAACATGGTGTTCCCTGCAAGAGCTGCCGTCATTATTGTTATTGATCCTCTCATGGCTGCATGTTGTTCATTAGTCTGGCAAATTATCTCTGAGTACTGGGAGGCTGTTAGTAGTGTTGAGGGTTATTATGAGTGGTTTTGGGCATCTGCACCCAACTGAACATCCCTAACACTACGGCACACGATGATATTTTTGAAAAACAAGCATCTATAAACCTGCTGCTTGAAGTAGCAAAGCTACGTAGCATCTATTGTTTACCAACATGCTCACCTGGATATCTGGAGTTTGCTCTGACATCGTAGCATGAAACATGACGCATGAAATTAACAAGTTTCTGGAGAGAAAAACAAAAACAGTTTTGACGACAGACGACAGAACGTATGTACAGACTGAAAGGAACCTACAGGTAACTCGTGGCGATTCGAAACATACACTAACTGACCCTATAATAGGAGCATCAATTTTAACGAGATTATTTCTTTCATATTCTTCGGATTTTTCGTCTTACCCATAAAAAGATTTTAGATCAACAGTATAAACTGTTCTTGTTACTTTGTTTATTTTATGAAAGTTTGAATTTTCTTCAAATAGTTCCTCATTCCCACAAAAGTCCCCGAAAAATGTTGGTGCAAATGATTTCACAAGAATGGTATTGTATTCATGTGAATATGAGACGAGAGAAATTCAAGAAAAACAATAACTGGAACAGAATTTGTTTGCTCGTTTACGCACGCATTTATCTTTGATTGAGCTCTGTGTATATGGACTTGCATTTACTTCCATGCTTTTGGTTAAATCATTGAACAGTTCAACCACACCTGAAAATGTTCCAGTTGTCATCCGGAAAGCTTGACAATAATCTAAGAAGATTGATGCATGATAAAGTTGAATTGACTCACCCATCAATCCATACTCTCATGGTAGCGTCTTTTGGTGGGATCGCAAATGCAAAACAAATCTAAAACAAGAATGTCAGTGATTTAGGAAGTGCCTATGAATTGTCACTAAAAGTTTCAGAACAGTTATGTTTCAAAAGGTCACAGGTCACCAGAGTCCAGAAAATTCTCCAACCTTCCCCCAGGTAAAATCTCCAGGAACCAATGTTCTACCTTGCTCAGGTAAGGTTATACAATGAAGGCTAAGTTGTAATTTGCATGCAGAGATAGATGAACATTATTTCTACCAAATAATCCTAAAAGCATCAAAAAAGACTTCATTCCAGCTAGAATAAGAAACCTTACAATGCTATTAAACGGTTCTTTCATACCATGTAATTAGTTATCAATGATGGAAACAATCCTCAATTTCTACGTTTTCTAATTCATCCGGTCAATGAACATGTGACCGTAATGTTTTCCTCACTGTGTAGGAGAAATTGCTTCCAACAAATAGTAAAAGCAAGTAAGCTGATAACAGATGACTCAGAACTCGATATTTACCACAACAACACCAAACAGAGGTGGTAAGAAGATCCTGAAGAAGGCAGCTCTCCGTGGTCTTTTCATGTGGACCATGAATGCGAACCTCGAAACACCTTGGTCAAGAAAGGGATTGTACCTAGAAACATCAATCAGTTATTCAGAATATTCACGAATGACAAGTTGAAAGTGCGATAATGCAGGAGTAAGCACTCAAAAACACGAACCCTTGCTTAGAAACCAAGTGTCTTGACAATTGTGCTATACGCCACAACATAGGCTAGGATGAGCCTAGTTTATCTAATTGATGTGATACAACACTTTTGACTTTCGATCTCTCAAAGGATAAGTGCGGTTCAACTAAACACAAGAACGTCTAGTGCCAGCAGAGAACATTGCTGTGTTCAGCAGAGGTGCGCTTATAAGTTGTATATATCAAAACACATATTTGAGAAGTGAAAATAAAATATTGACATCTACCCAAATACCAATTCTATGTCAGCGTACACTCATGAAAATGAACATATCATTTCAACCATCCCTATATTCTCGTGTTTAATTTTAAACAATTTAATATCACCTCCTTCCTTTTCTACTATATATTTAACCACCCTTAGGGACGGTTGTGGAAATAAGGTTCATCGAACCTTCTAGATCCTATCTCTGCTATCACATAGTCCAGTCGGGACACTTCAAATACCAATTCGTTCTTTCTACTTCTATTATTTTGTAATCTTAATATAACGCGTTTTTGAATTTCGGTTGATTTTAGATTTTAGCTTTAACTCTGGTTGATATGTTTCATCTGGCGAGTTCTTAATTGCTTACTTGCAGCAAGTTTCAGAATAAAGGGTTTGGGCCATACCCCTCACATTTTTTTAGAAAACAACCTTTTTAGAGCGTATTTCTTTGAAGACTATGTTTTTGAGGTCAAGCCCTCCTCACTTTTTGGTCTCTTTTAAGGCCCTGTAGGAAAAATTGACCCGTTTTGTAAGTATTTATATTTCACCAACATGAAAAGTTTAGCCTGGTTTATCATCTAATTTTTAGTATTTGATTCTTAACTGATTTGGTTACCTCGGATCTTTAGTTGAAAATTAAATTAATTTTAGCATGCCTTTCAACAGTTAACATATCATAAATTAGATATTTAATTTAATTTTTAATTTATAAAAACTTTAAACCTTTCATAAACGATTTGTGACCAGGAATAAGTGTCGAAAACCCATCCAGTGTAATTTAATGTTGGAGCAATTCCACTCCGAAATTTGAACGGTCTGTCATCTTCCGTCTCTCCCTAGATTTAGATAAAACACTTAGATCAGTAATTATCAAACTTTTATGTATTATTCCATTCCTTCACAGAGCATGCGTAGAATGAACTTCATAGCCTGTCTCCATGACATGGTAAACGACCAACCGTGAGGCAAGCAGTTTCATTTAAATCCGCTTCCATAATAACTTTTGAATAGTTTAGTGCATCTTAAATATTCAATTCAACTCAATTTAGATTAGTTAGCTTTTTAAGTATATTGCTAGCAATGTAAATATCAAATTTAGATAAGACAAATACAGTCGCTTAAATTCATTGCAAAAGTTGCTCTTATTATTTCTTCAATTGCTAATAGATCGGTTTCCCAATGACGTAAGCTCTTTAGTAATGCAACTTTAGACTCGACATGATTTGTGGCTTAATCCCAAAGCGTGCTTTGCTCTCAAACTTACGAAAAAGGTCCTCTTTTGTTGATAAAAGCAATCCATGATTTGGGAATTAGTTATACATCATGTCAAAGCTATAGTTGCATATCTAAAGAACTTACATGATTGCAAAACCGGTTTATACAAGTATCAAGTAATATCGTATTGATTATTTGAAAATATAATTCTTTGTATATGATCTTTCATTTCGATTAATAGGGAAAAGCTTGGAGAGGTGAATTAATAGCAATTGACGCAGACATATCTGAGCCTGGTTGCAATTTTGTCAATGGCATCTTGGGAAATCCTCCTAGAGTTAGGGTCTTGAAACAAGACACAAAAGTTGGGACGCTCGAAAATTATTTTCAAAGGTAATTCATCCATTTGGGAATCAAAAAGCCTTACTTACTTTGTGCTTTGTACATAAATCAATACCTTTTGAAGGTAGTAAGTGCATTTAACAAGCAACAACCAATTCACTGCTTGATTAGTCTACCTATTCAGTGGCCCTTTGTGACTTGCATATAAACCAATACCTAACTAAGACACTTCCAGTGTATTTGCCTATCAACAACAGCAAAAATTATTGACAAGCTTCACTTACAGTGAGAATTTTCCAACGTAATTCTTTGGCAGCCATTTCCATATCTTGAATCTCAATCTTCAATGTCTGATTATCAAATCTAAAATACAAATCGAAATACTTGAGTGTTTGCACCATTGATATGACAATTGCTATTAGGAACCATCGAAATTATATTTTCAAGGTATTTTTCCAAACAAACATTCAGCTTGTTTTGTATTTTATTCATCATCGGATTTGACTAAATCCAAATTTTTAAACCATTTCAGGAAAGAGCATCAAAAATAAATCTAATCGTTTTGCATGCTGTGTAATCACTTGAGCTAAAGAGAGAAATGGGAAAAAGGTTGGTCTCTACTCTAATTTGCTACAAATTATATTTTTAAGGAAAACCTATGTTTTTGCAAAACTATCCCTCCAAGTAATTCAATTAAAATGTCAACAACCACCATTGGACGCTTTAAAAACTCAACTTGATCAAATATGGGCAAATTCATAACTGGCAGTCAAAAATTTTGATTTCATCATCTGATTGAAAAGGCTGCTGATAAACAGTGAAATTTTTGAGTAAAGATTAGTTTTATATATGCCTCTACTGTACATGTATAAGATGGCCAAAAATAGGAAATTGCAATATAATTCACCATACCAGCCAAATGGTAAATTATGACATTTTTCAAATGCTCAAAGTGTTAAGTAAAGCTACTTACGGGAAATTAGCAAGGTCGGCTGCAAAATTAAACTTTGATTTTACTCTGAAGTATTTTCCTTCATGACTTGACACCTTGAAAGAAAGTCAATTAATCAAAACAGAGCAATCAAACACTTTATTTGTCAGGTCTCATTTTTGTTCCCTTTCTAACGACCTACTCTGAAGAGTGTCAGATTGTAAATGTTGATCAATGAGTGATCATGTTTTGCTATGTTTACGGTTTTCTGTGCCATCCATCATATCTGTACTAATCTAGGGATATTTAACGAAACATTACTACGTAGGGTACACTGCCACGCCCTTTCTTGGTTCAACCCTTACTAAGAAATGATAATTGTTTTAAATTACCTCAGCAATTCCAGCTGCATTAACCAGCTCAAAACAAACTCCATTCAGTCCTCCTTTACACTTCTGTTTCGTATACATGGTCTGGCCAGGAGGGACTAGAATACAAAATTTTATACAGGTTGAGAAAAATGTTATAGCTTAAATGGATCCGGAGGCTTAACTAAAAAATTCCGCAAAAGGTCCATATTGTAATCCCAAACAAGGTTTTTCTTTTGACTGTGGCAACCACTCTAAGCTCTCCTCAGCACTCTCGTAAAGCAACCACAAGAGCATATAAGTCAAAAGACCAAATCAATTAGCAACCATTCCTGAAATTTTCCAAGTAAAAAGGATTGCACAATCTATAAAAATGACGCAATGACTTACAAGCCCTTCAAAAAAATAAGCATCAAAAATTATGATTAAATGATCAAATGTTCATTTTTTTTACAAATATCCATAAAAATGCTCCCAACATGAAATTTGTGTTTTGAGCAAAACTATTTCTTATTTTTACCCAGTAACTTTCATCAAGACAACTATAATCCCCAAACATTTTAATAGAGAAGAGAAACCACTGTCTAGCTCAGTGGCAGTTTCAGGGAGGCCAGGCCATGGTCCCAGGCCCTGTGCTTCATAGGCAAGAGGGCCTGCAAAATGACAAAAACTGAAAAGTACTGTGAAAAAACATCAAATTTGATAGAATCAAGGTGTTTAGCCCCAGGCACTGCAGTCACTAAAATTGTCACTGATATAGCTTAATGGAAGATTTTCACAGAGGGAAAACTTCAACTAAAGCCTATGCTTCTGCTAGTCCGATTCAACTCACTTACTTACCTTTGAAATAGAGGTAGAAATCGGCATGGAATGTCCCTGATTTGAGATCAACGGAATGGAGATTCATCAAATAAAGTGCAATGCCAACATAAACGGTTTTCTTCTCGCTCACAACTTCTGGGCATTTCTCATAATAATACCTACAAATTGTATGATTATGTTAATGATAATAGGGTGGACAAAACAAAATATATTCCCTATATTTCAAGAAAAGTTCAAGGCAAAATATATCACCTCTTTGTTTTGAAGACAAATTGATTAAATTCCAAGATAACTCAAACATGATTTCAAGACAAAATAAAGTGTCAATGGAAAGTTACCATACTTAGGAGATTCAGAAGACTATAAATGTAATATTGTTATCTTTTATACAGAAACCACGTAAGATATATCCATGAGCAGGTTAACCCAAGACATCTCCAACTACCAAATCATACTAAGTATTTAATCATGTAAAGTCTAAAATATTTTGAATAGCATTGGTTTTCCAAAAGTAGAGATCAGTGGTAGATTTTTATCGCTGACCTCACAGGCTTAGATATTTTCCCATGGAAAAAACTGAATCACGAATATTTCTGTTGAAGAGTAGCATCATATGGTGTCTCCACCACACCTTTACCAGCTAGGGATACTAAGCTAGAACGGGCTAATTTTTTAGAAATTAGCTCGTTCTGGCTAATTTTAGCCCGTATTGGCTAATAAAAAATTATTTTCTTGAAAATTTTGAAGCCCAAACAGGCTAAAACGTCGATTTCTTGGATTTCCAGGAACCGGGCCACTATTCTGACGCGATATTTGAGTTCTACGCATCAAGAAACGGGGATTTATGTAAAAAAAATTGGGGGTTTCTCCGCGGAAGTTTGAGAAAAATGCGACTTTAACTTTTGTGACGTTTTCTATTGTTCTTTCTGATGCGATGAAGTCCGCGTAATGACGCCCGTGCCGTGCGGGGAAGCTATGATATGATTTTATTAGCCAAAACAAGCTAAAACTAGCCAGAACGAGCTAATTTCAAAAAAATTAGCCCGTTCTAGCTTAGTATCCCTAGCTGTTTACCTGCATGGCAATCATGAGCTTTTTCAGGCTTTTGATTTCAGTCTCAATTTCATTTTAGGCTCAACAATAAAACGGTTGATCTTCAAAATTCAAACAACCCCATTTCTGTCGAGAACAGATTCATCAGCTTTTCGAAACCTGGGTATTTGTGAGTGCAAGCTTATATTGATGTTTGGTTACAGGACTCGCGGGTTGGTTGGTGTGAGGCTAGTCTGGTGCCCTAATTTGGATGGTCTAAAAGGCTATCTTACAAATGGGGGTCTAGGAACTTGACTGAGCACTAAGCTGTTTACTTTTACTTTGCACCAAAACCTGCACTCTAGACCACTTTCAGTGTTTTCTATGCCTGTCGATTTCTTTGTTTACTGAACAATTGGCATTGAATTAAGTGTCACAAGGTGTAAATTTTTATTGTGGTCCTATTTTGCATTTCAAAAGAATCTCATTTGCCTGTCCAAAAATGTAAACATTGAAAGTGGTCTATAGGTACTCATTATAAGCTCACCCTTCTTTTTTACCATCAATACCCCCAGAATCTGACCCCAATCCAATGGACACCCGGGTTGTCACGAGCCTGATCTTTAAAAATGGGTCAATAACTAGAACAATGAAGCTAATCTAGGGCAAGGCCAGCAAAACCTAATTCAAGAGGTTCTGGTGCAAAGATCACTAATCACTGATCACTGATCCATCGATCAACTTATTGATTTCCACTGAGAAATAAGATCATATTTTGCTCATCATACCATTCAGTTCTACATTTATGATTGTCCTTTGGTCCAGCGAGAGTGCCAGGCATACAACTGGCGCATGATGTGCAGTTCTCCAGCCAATGCAAAGTTCCAGGCTTGTGGCAGTGATCTCCACAGGAATCGCAAAATCCACACATTCCATCACTCAGACAGGCTGAACAGTTCCTTCCACGACTCACGCATTCGTGGCCATAACTTAAATAACAACTTGAATATACTGTTAATGTTATCAGCAGTAAAAGTCTTTCAAACATTTTCAAGCCTCGCAGATATTCAAAACTTAAACTTTCATCACTTCACTGGTATTTTTTGCACTTAAAACTTCGCCATTTTGACTTTGAAAAATTTTAGCCTCATTTTCAAACTGAGGCAGTTATTCTAGTAATTTACGGACGAGATTCGAGGCCTAGAAATGAGTCAGAGAAAAATAAATACAATGGAGAGAAATTGATGATAGGTGGTCCGTGAAATACATACAAATACGCACATTGAAATATGACTTCAAGTTCGATTTTCCCCTTTGACGACATCGTGTTTTGCAAATGGCTGGCCCGGAAAGTTGAACATCGATACATATTTCATGGTTCCAGTCTTACGAGAAATCTGTTGAAGTCAAGATCTATTCAAAGCCCTACCGGAGTCATATTTTACCTCCTAGACGAATAGAAACCAAAGGAGATTTGTTGTTTAGTTCTGAGGTAAAGCTTATTTCAAAAGCAGGCCACTTTAGAGATATTTGGGCCTAAAGTTTTATGCAATAAGCCTTCTCTGCCTAGGCCCCGCAAGTGTAACTTCGCAGTGTAAGTCGTCAAACCTTCAAAATGGGGAAGAAAAAGAAGCCGTTTATTGACAAAAAGCATGCCGTAAAGTTCCAGCTAGTCCACAGGGGTCAGCGAGATCCCCTGCAAGCAGATGCTGATGCACCGGAAAGGGTTTTGCACCCCCTTGATGAGCCCCCCAAAAAGAGCAGGCGAGATGAGCTGAAGCAGTTTGGTGTTTATTATGATGATGAGTATGACTACATGCAACACTTGAAAGCACGCGGAGAAGGAACTTTGGTTATGGCGGAAGAGAATACCCCAGCAAAAAATAAAGTCACTTTTAAAGATTTTGGTGGTGGAATAAGTTTGCCATCAGAAGTTCTGGCATCAGAATATGAAGAAATAGAAGGGGTTCTTGAAAAGGGTGTTTTGCCACGAGGCCCCCAGCCTGATTGGGATCCTGATATTGTGGAGGCACTTGATGATGGCTTGGATCTGGACGACCCTGACAATATAATTGAGGACAATTTCATTCTGCTTGCTGATGCTGAAGCCCCGGATACGATGCATAGAGGTGACGATGAGTACCAGTTTTCAGGCTCTGAAGTTGATTCCGATGGATTTGACTTTGATTCTGGGTCTGATGAAAGTTTTTCCCACGAAGAAACAAAATCAAGATTTACAAATTATTCAATGACCTCCTCCGTGATTCGAAGAACTGAGAGCTTAAGGCTTTTGGATGATCGGTTTGAGAACATTATGGAAGATTATGATGATGATGATATTGGAGAACTTGATGAGGATGATGTGGGGGGCGTCCTCACACCAGCTCACCCACTTGTTGATCAAATGATTGAAGAAGTGAACAAAGAACAACAGAAAATCACCTATACCGAGATTGACGACAAAGAACCCAGAGAAAAAACTGCCGAAGTAGGAAACTTGGTTGAAGACCTGAACGAGTCAGATGATGACGAAAAGGAAGACATAGATATTATGGAAAAGTCAGAGAAAGAGAAATGGGACTGCGAATCAATTCTAAGCACTTACTCTAACATTTATAATCACCCAAAAGTCATTTCTGAGCCCCCCAAAGTCAAGCCTATCAAACTTACCAAAAAGTTGGCCATACCAGCTGATGTGTTGAAGAAAAAAGCCCAAAAAACTGAGACACAGGATTCTGTTTTAGAAGATGAAAAGAAAGTTGTTACAACGAGGCCTAAAAATGAGGCAAAAGAGGAGAAAAAGTTGAGAAAAAATGCCGTAAAGGAAGAGAGAAGGGAAAGAAGGGCTGAAAAGAAGGCTAACAAATTAGCTTTCAAGTTTGAGCAAAAAACTCAAGAAAAAATTCTCGCAAAACAACCAGTCTTGTCAAGTGTTAAAATGTGAACTTACAATTATCGAACTTTATAATAGTCTTCAGTTTTTAAAGAGCCATACTAACAATTGAAATGATAACTTCTGTCTTTTGTCCATTCTATTTGGTTCATTAGTGGCAGGGATTGCCGAGTGGTTAGATCATTTGTCCCCTTGTTCGAAGGGTCCCGGGTTCGAAACCACCTTCAGACCTGTCACAAAGTGTGAGGAGAGAATTAGCCAGCTCTCTGTAATTCCAGGCAAAAAGGCAAAAAGAATCACGAGGTGTGGTCACATCGAGAGGAAGGACCAGGGTCGCACTGCTCGATTACTTTACCTATTCTGTGGGCCCTTTGTGCTAAGCACATAAACCCATACCTTGCGAAGATAGTAAGCGTATGTGCCTATCAACTATCATTCTAATCAGAGGGTGGTTAAGAGTTGGAAAAACCTCCTTTGTATACTTATTGCATTGAGCTTGCTCGTACTCTTATGACCATATCTTTCCATCATGCTCATAAGGCATGGTCTAACACAGGAAATTAAATTTTACCAGAGCAGGCTACAGCTCACTGTGGATAAGCCTCGACGTCACTGTGCAAACTTAATGTCCTTCTTTACATGATATTCTATCGTCCATACGTATTGGTCGATCAAATCAAGCTGAAAGTTTTGGAACCCTTGACATCCTTTCAGTCATATTACAAGATAATGAATGTAAAATATTAGAAATAGATTCAGCATTTATCTAAGAACCTTCATAAAGGGAAGCATAGAAGTAAGAAACGAATCTTACAACATATAGGATATTTTTTGACACACCCGGTTTTTGACAACCAGTTCAGGACGTATATTATCCAAAAGAGAAAGGTCAAGGGCAAGCTCAGAGCTTCAGTACCTTTGGGGATCTTTGGATACCGTCTTGAAAAGTCTAGATATTCAAAAAATTGAGAAAGTAATAGTCATTTGTTGAGAAGAAGCAGGATTTTGAAAATCAATCAAGATGGCCTGTGTTTCTCTAGGCCCATATAGTGCAGTGGCGAAAAGGCTAGATATTTGTGAGTATAGTAAAAATACCAGTAAACTTTAAAAAATCATACGTCATTAGAAAAGTCTTTGAACGAAGAGCACAGAATTGTTATTTGTCATCCGCTTGTTAGAATTGATGAAAAGTTATCAACGATTAGGCCCGAAATTAGCGTGTGCAATTACGCAATTGACTCTGATGTAATTTCAGAAAAGGTGTCCGGAGGTTTTTTACAGCTAGATGTATCAGAATTAAGGTAGGAAACTAAGGTTAGCATGTTTGCTAGATTGTTAGACTATACACCCTGTCTAATAAACTTGTAATAAGTGATGTATTTAGTCTACTTGTTTCTCTTTCGATTCACTTTTTCAACAATGCAATCTTGAATAATCATCAAGGTTAGACAATTTAAGCACAGTTGCTTAACACTACCTCGTTGAAAATAGCAAGAAATAATGGAAACATAGCGAAACGAACACATGAATTACTTAAGCTTTTCGTCTGACACTCAACAGAGTAATACGTCAGAAAGAGAACGATACAGAAGCCTAACTGATTATACACCCAGGAACCCAGATGTGGATCGAAATAGGCCAATCAGAAAGAGGTCAATGATTGGTTTTCCTACCCTATACCAACCATACCAATCATGCACCTCTTTTCTGACTGACCTATTTCGATCCACATCTGGGTATATAAATCAGTTAGGTTTCAGTTTCGTTCTCTTTCTGACGTATTACTCTGTTGAGTGTCAGACGAAAAGCTTAAATAATCCATGTGTTCATTTCATTTTTTTCCGATATTTCTGGCTATTTTGAAGTTTTGCACTATCCAAAGACTGTACTACCTAGTTGCTTGATTTTTTTCATCGAGCCCTGTAATTGCTTAGGCCTTTTGTTTCGGTGATCCTACAGGGCTTGTTGATTAGTGTTGGTTATTGAAAAAAGTATGGGTAAAGCGAATAACAGTTGTCGGGGTACATCTCTATCGGATTGCTGAAGAAGAACAACAAACACAGTTTCACAGATCAAGATTCGAGAGTGCGATCAATTATTTCATTATTTCCAAGCGCCTCTGTTACAGTTCCCATTCACGAATTCAAGGGAGCAATTAAGATCGAATGAAAGTGAGCGAAAACGAAAGACAAAATTAAATTAAGACTTTAACTTCTTAAACACTATTTCCTGCTTAAGATGTTTTATCTCGGTATCCGGCTTACGGTTAAATGGCATCTCTTGTCATTTTGTAAGAAGTACAAATAAGATTTATGAACGTTGTTATAACGTTATTTATAATGGTTTACCAGGGGGTAGGTCGTTTGCTGGGATTTTTCAATGAAAGTTTTCCTAGAATCTCACGTTGTTTTTAGTTTTCTCGAGTTTCCCAGATTCACAGGGGGATATACTCATGAATTGCATTTGACACGCCACGACGCCCTTATCCCCTGGAAAATGCTACTCCTGTTCTAAAATCAGAACTTCTTGTCCTTTTCGTGGGCGTACTAGTACATCTGCTGGATATTAGAGTGAGGTAGAGGGGAGAGGGGCAAATCATTAAATATATCTTATACTTATTGCTTCAAGGGAAATCCAAAGAAGATATCGGATGTTCGTTTGTTCTTAACAGAAGCTCGTACCCTTGAGAGGGAGAAGTAGGGCCAGGTCCACCATTCTTAAAAAGGGGGCGAACCCCCTTTCTCCTTGGTTCCAGCCATGAGCTATGCTTTTTCCTGAGATCTATTCAATTTGGACCTATTACATAGAGCATAGCAACTCTCCCTCGACCCCAAAATAGCATTCTAATTATCTACACACTTGATTGGTATGGAGAGAAGGTTGAAGAGAAAACCGGAGGAAGCATTAACGAATGGAAGTATGCGTATCAACAAGGCTAATCCCCTCTTGTACGGATTCGATTGAGACAGTCAATCTTGTTATGCGACCGTCTGACTCACTCATTCATTTTCTCATTCATTCATTCGTGATTCGCTGATTCATTCATTCATTCCATTGGCTGAATCACTCAAGTGACTCACATCCCCCTCTCAATCAAACCTTCTGCGACTTCCTTCAAAAGAGAAGACCCAAGGACGCAAGGGCAACGAGCACCCCAGGGGTGGTGAAAGGTGTCTTGTGATACGATTGCCCCCTTCTTCAACGTCCCCTGATTCTGGATCTGCAAATTGCAATGGGGAATGGCTTTACCTGTATGCCATACCTGTATGTATACCGCTATTACCATCATGCAAGGGAAATCATAAACACACGTATGTAGATATATGTTGAGGAGGTGAACCTCTCGAGAATCATCAGACATAATTGGATGAATAACATAGGCAGGATGGATAACATAGGCAGGGTAACAGAAAATTTTGGAACTAGACCTAGAAATGCCATAGAAGTCTAAACACAAGAGGCATATTCTGGGGCCTTAACAATAATGGGAATTCAATGTGAGCTCGCATAGCATTGTCCGTTATTGGAGGGTTAGCACCGCCAAGAGTTTGTATCAACACGCTGGCCTCACGAAGACTGGGCCTAGTTTGCAGCGGTGCATGTTAGCTTTCACTATATAATTACACAAAGTGGTCTAGTTTGAGGTCCTAGTGTTGAATTCACGGTTTTCCTTATTCGCGCGGCGCGCAATGCATTGTGGTTCTTGTAGTAAAGCGTGTGCGCGTTGCGGTCACAAACATACTGTGATCAACAACTTCGGCCGCACATTTGTCATGGATTCATCTGAGTTTTCTTGCCGAAATACTGCACTTGCACCAACGAAAGTTTGCCCTAGTTTTTTTCAAAGCTACAATTCGGGGCAAACTGCTGAAATTCAACCAGAAGAGCTCGTAGAAGTCGACCAAAGTGACAACGAAGAAGTCTCCTTCAGCAAAGAATGGCCTAGGCCGCCTGGGCCTAGTTTCGAGAAAAATTCTGATGGTGATGGCAATAATGATGCAGATAAGAAAGCCAAAAAACTTGTTGGTGGGTTCACTTGCTGTGTACCTTTATGTTATAACAATACCAAAAAGAACCCAGAATTGAGTTTTTACTCTTTTCCTAGCGGAAGTAGACCTGAAAAAGTCGAATTAAAAAAGAAATGGGTGTCACTGATCAGCCGCAAAAACTTCAAGCCATCATCAGGACACAGAGTTTGCTCTGAGCACTTCATTGGTGGCAAGAAGAGTTATATGAATAATTTACCTGTCATTGTCCCGAAATCAACAAGGCCAACCATTCCAAAGCCAAGGCCAACTTCAAAGTCAACAAATAGAGAATTTACTGTTACTGCTAAAAAGCCAATAGAAATTCTACAATTTAATGACGAAAACATTGATCCTCATCAGGAACAGTTGGAACTAAATGAAACTGACCTGTTAAAAAAGCAGCACCAGGAAGAGCTGCAGGTTTTGAGAAAACAACTGGAACAGAAGCAGCTGGAAAACGATTCATTGCAGAGAAAATTAAAGAAAACATCATTTGACATTGAGTACATCAAAACTGACGATGCACTGTTTCATTTCTACTCTGGTTTTCCTGATTATGAGACTTTTCGAATATTTTACGATTCGATAAGTCCAGTAGCTGAAAAATTGATATATTACAAGTCGAATACAAATACTGAGAAACTATCCAAAGGAAATGCAAAGTGTGGTCCAAAACGTTCATTGTCACAGGAGCAAGAACTGTTTCTGGTATTGACCAGACTAAGATGTGGTCTTCTGGAAAAAGACATTGCACACAGAGCCGGAATATCTGCAGGGTACTTTTCCAGAGTATTCATAACATGGATTGACTTTCTATATGCTAGACTGAGATGTCTTCCAATTTGGGCATCAAAACAGACTGTTGAAAAGACCATGCCTTCATGTTTTCAGGAGTCGTATCCCAGTACTAGGGTCATAATTGACGCTACTGAAATTTTTTTGGAAATGCCAAGTTCTTTACGATCACAGAGTGAGACGTACAGTAACTATAAACATCACAATACTGCTAAAGGTGTGGTTGGTATTGCACCTTCAGGTTTAGTGACTTTTGTTTCAGATTTATATGCTGGAAGATGCAGCGATAAAGCGATTACAAAAGATTGTGGTATCTTGGACCTTTTAGAGGAGGGTGATTCCGTGATGGCTGACAAAGGTTTCACAATCGAGGATGACCTCCCTGTTGGGACATTTTTAAATATCCCTCCTTTTTTGAAGAATCATGCTTCACTAACCTTGGAAGAAGAGACAGAGACAAGAAGAATAGCTTCAGTTCGAGTTCACGTTGAGCGTGCAATCAGACGCATAAAAACTTTCAGAATACTGAAAACTGTTTTTCCGATTTCAATGTCTGCAGACCTGAATAAAATTTGGGTTGTTTGTGCCTACCTTACAAACTTTTTACCACCTCTTATTAACAGCCCATAATGTGTGTTTATTAATGTTTATTAACAATATGGAATTTGAAACCAAAACAACAAGCAAAATTACTTTATTTCAGTACCTTGTTTCCTGGTCATCGTATAATTTTTATAATCAAGACTGAAGAATTTGAGGGCATTGGTGTGGACAGGGTGAATTACATGGGGGCAATACACAATGTTTAAATTTTGTTCAAAATATAAGTTTTATAAAAGCTTGCCAGTTTCGGAAGCATGTCCTTTTCCCAAAATAAACTGTCACGGTTTAAACGCTGCACAAAAACCTCCTTTTCGGTATAGACGACAAAGTCTAACCATGAAATTCCAACAATATTCATAAGGCCTTGACATTGGTAAAAGTAGGCATGTGATTCTTTAAGCTGGGGACCAGAGTCCGACTCTTTGAGGAAAAATGTTTTGGATTTACATGCATCAGCTATTGTCATTTCACGCTTTGAATATGGACACTTAATCTCGACTCCACCGACCAATTTTCCTTCATGGGAAACTAAACCATCTGGGCTTGCTCCCAACCATGGCCACTTCGGATTAATCATTAACCCGCACTCTATTACACTATGCATGTTGTCAAGTTTTTCCTTGTACATTGCTAAAGCAATCTTCTCGTTTTCTACACCCCATTGTATCGCTGCTGTTTTTAACCTTTTTCCTTCCTTGCACCGTTGTATCTGTTCTAGTATTGACTTTGGATATATATTATCCCTACGACGTACTACCTGTCCAAACAGTGATGACGTCAGCCTCTTAGATCTCTCAAGGTACCACATTTGGGAGTTACCTTGTTGTTTTGTTTCATTTTCAATTTCCTTGCTTTTTTCTAGAGTGACTCCGACTGATTTAGTGATTGTTTCTAAAGACTCTTTTTCAAAAAATGAAGAGTCCACTGACTGGTTCATGTTTTCAAAAATGTTACATGACAGTGAGGAGGTAGACTCTGCAGCTTGATCATCTGGTGTTGATGCTATTTTTTGACGTTTGTACGGGTTGAAAGTAGTGCATGGCAAATAGTTGTTCCCCTTTAGCACTTCCACAAGTAAAGTCGCTTTTCGAGATTTTTCAAGGGCAGATGAAAGAGCTTTTATATCATCCGATGTGACATTCTTTGCAAAGTCTGGAGTGGCACAAAAGTCTCTCCGTTCTCCCAAAACCAAAGGCCTTTTTCTTTTTTTGGATTTGTCTTTCTGGTAACTGGCTTTCTCAAATTCAAGGACATCAAATTTAACAGCAATACTTGATGTCATTTTCACCCTTGGCTCATTCCATTTTTGCAGAACTTGGGTGCATGTAACATCTTCAGGTACACATTTAAGGCCCAAGTTCGAATAATCCAAAAGAGTGTATAACAAAGCAGCAGCATGTTTACAACATCCGCCTTGCCCTGCTTTACAGCTACATTTGGAACGGACAACTCCACCTTGCACTTGCCGGATGTGAGCGTAAACAGTGTATTTGACATTTTTCATGGAAGCTGACACAAAAGCTTTCACTAAAATAAGTTTTAGATCTCCATTGTTGACATTGGGTTTTACTCTGACTTTGCTCACATACCCTTCTTTCCAAAGCTTGTAGCCATGAAGTTTATTCCTGTAAGCTTTCGGAGGAATATTGTCAGGCATTGTCATCGAATTTTCAATGAGAGTCTGATTTAAATGGCTTTCTGTGAACTTTGGGAAGTATTTTAGATCGATAGTCCAACCATTCACATCTAAATTCTCCTCTGAGAGCGGGAAGATCTGTGTCGCCGTTGAATCATTTTTCTCGAAACTAGGCCCAGGCGGCCTAGGCCATTCTTTGCTGAAGGAGACTTCTTCGTTGTCACTTTGGTCGACTTCTACGAGCTCTTCTGGTTGAATTTCAGCAGTTTGCCCCGAATTGTAGCTTTGAAAAAAACTAGGGCAAACTTTCGTTGGTGCAAGTGCAGTATTTCGGCAAGAAAACTCAGATGAATCCATGACAAATGTGCGGCCGAAGTTGTTGATCACAGTATGTTTGTGACCGCAACGCGCACACGCTTTACTACAAGAACCACAATGCATTGCGCGCCGCGCGAATAAGGAAAACCGTGAATTAGGCCTACACCCATTTGCGTCCATTTGTGCTACAGAAAGTTTTCAATTCACTTGACTTCATTTAATTTCATTTATCATGTAATTGCTGAGAACGAGTAGAGGCAAGCCCCTGACCCTTATTTTGATGCATGGTGCTTTTAGAACCAACGCTTGGGAAGCACGTTCTGCTCTTCAAGTGCCACGCCGACGTTTATGCTACATAGTTAGATTCACCCCAGTTTCAATCTCGGAGAACGCAGAAATTTGTGAATGCTGATTCGCAATATTTGCTTGGAATTGTCTTACACAATAAATCCTTTCACTGATTTTATTGATCTGAAAAAACAGCAACGCTAAACCTGAATGAAGCAATAGTAATGAAAATAAATATTGAACTTGTCTTTTGAAATCGTAAGAAAACTTTCCATGCTTTCCCACGTCTTTCTGTTTGCAGAAATGTGTTGTTTCAACTTTCAGTGTCTGATTGTACATTGTATCAAGCATTCATTCACTGCATTAACTCATGACATTTTCATATGATCATCTTCGACATCCTTACCACGGTGATGCAAATGCACAGTTTAAAAGTACTTCACGTAAGCCTCTACCCGGATAAATGCCTCTGAGCAAGATGGGGTATAATTCTCCCCTTGTTGGGGTATTATCCTGTACCTGTTCGCAGGATAAGACCCCTGTCATAGGATAATGCCCCACCCTGTACATGATAATTCCCTAGACAGACCCAGAGCAGGATAATGCCCCAGTGGGTATAGGGACATCCATCTGGGTAGGGGTATTCCAGGGGGTTTCAATCTGAATATGTAAAGACGTGAATTTCACAAAGAGCCCATTAGTATGACTTAACTTTCAAGAATTTTGTTCCCTATTCGTATGACCATTAACTAATACTAGCCCCCACGTGTGTCCAATTTATTGATTTTACGAGCCATATATAAATTTTTCTAGCACTTTTGAAAAACCCTAGGCTTGGGGGCTCAGGCGTTCTTTGAAAACTCAGCGAATGGCTACCTTCTCCACATATCTGCCTACAGAATACCTAGTAACGAGATAAATACCCTGGCGCCAGCTTCATTTGTTTACATGGAGAAAAAGGGAAATTCCTAGATGACCCCCCTGTCGTTTATCAACTTGCATCAAATTTGCAATTTAGAAACAACGGATCTCCGGATGCCATATTTAGCTCAAAAGAGTCCGTCCATTTCCGGTCAGCTGTCCGGAAACAATCGATGTGGTTGCTGTTGCGATAAGTAAACAATAGAGCAATGGAGCTCTTTGTCAGTGGGCATTGTCTTTGATTTCTCTTTTGAAACGAGGGGAGGAAAAATAGACAATCGAAATTCAATATAGATCATTAGTTAAATCCAGCAAAGCAACGTCCATTCATTGCTGTCCTAGTTTGATTTCATAACAGGAAACGTACTCGAGCTTCTCGATTGGAAGGCATGTGAAATACAAAGTACAAAGTTATTTGCTACAATGCACGATCTCGTACAACTGCAACGTAAATAACACCGGTCAGATCGTTGCTGTGAGGAGACTCAAGTGGCTGGCTTCCCGACTCACCCACATGTATGGCTACAACTACAACCAAACTTTTAACTCTTACAACCCTGCAGCAGCCCACCCTCACCCTGGCTATGAAGACCGCGAGGCTTGGCCAGTCAGATCACCTCCTAATTATGCCCTGCAAGCACCGTACCAGTATCACGAGCACGAGAGGCCTCGTGGGGCAGCAGGTGTCCCACCTATTTCTGTGCCAACTGGATCATCAGCATGTGCCATAAATTGCTGGTCAGTATTTCACTCTCTTTGAAGTCTTGATTTTGATGTTGATTTATGTTATTTTGCTGGCCGAGCCTTATCACAGAGAAGCAATGTTTCTACAAGGTTTGCATTCGGTTTCGATTGATACTTCGACTGTCGTTTAGTAACTGTTGTTTGTAAGAAAGAGGCTTTCCCTGCCTAACAACGCCAATGTAACGATAGCTCTGTGCAAATTGAAAGAGCAATTGTATTACTGTTTTGACTCGAGCATATCTACGAAGGCTGCGATGTTAAAGATGGTTGAACGGTGTTCTCTAGTAGTGGTCGTTGCTATTTCCATCCAATAAAATTGAGGAAAGGTTGCAACATACTCTTTTCTTAATGTTGCCATCTTATAAAACATAAAACACTTGATTATTTTTATTCATTAGAAACTCATTCAATGATGTTTTTGCTGTTTAAGTGCAGTTTTCAACTTCTTGAAACATTTGTTTTAAACGCCTTGCAATGCTTGTTCAATAAAATTGACCTTGCCTTATTTTACCTCATCATTCTCTGGAAGCTATTGCATTTGGCGTCTAGAATTGCATTGGCACGCTTCATGTTTCGGAAATTTTAAGATACTCGTACAAAACCTACCAACAAAGAATTAGCTGAAGTTTTTTAAGATCTAAAGTATTGGATGGACTAAAAAGTAACCCCCAAACCAAACGATTGATATGAAAGTTTTACTACACTTGAACTTCTCAACCGTGCACTGCAATGATCTATATCGTTCCCTTTGGATGCTACTAGTTCGCCTACATGTATTGTAAACCCGTCTCTTTTACTTATTATTTAAGTTTGTTTCTTTCTTTGTAGTTCTAGTTTCGCTTATTCTATTTGTATGACGACACACTAAGAATTAGATGTAAGTCATCAATTTAGAATGAAAAGTGAAAAAAGTAGTTTGATGAACTTCAACCTTGCAAAAATCTCTTGTAAAACAATGAGACCTGCAGCTACTTTTTCTCGTAGTCATTTAAGTGTAAAACCTGTAATCAAAATATTGTTGCAATGAAATCAGAAAGACAGTTGTGCTAAATGTATCCTATGCAAAACTCATTGAAACTATGTAAAGAATATTTCACTCTACTGACTTTTCTCATCCAAAGACTTCTGAAAAGAACTAGACCTGATTTCAATCTACTAGAAAACCCAGAATTGATAAAGTTATTGATGAAAATCACGCCTAAATGTTTAAAAGCAACTTTTGTGATATCCAGCCTTTTACATTTTTTACCTTTTACAGCCTTTTACAGTTACGAACATGGAGTTCTGTGCAAAATGAAATTTGAAGTCAGCAATGAAACAAACATTTCCCACAAGGCTTGGAAAATCCATTCTACATTATCCTGCATATCATTCATAACACTATTTGGTCATAAAGACTTGATTAAGCGAACTATATCACATAAAATATTTTGTTCTGGGGTTACTTTTTTGGTCCACCCACGAGAAAGTAGTAGAACAGGGGTTTTCAAACATACGAACACATGTACGTAATAACCAATGTAGGTTGTTGTACAATATTGTATAGAAATAGAACACAGGGGAGGGGAAGTTGTCTTTTGGGTTTAGAATTAGCCTTGTGCCCCATTTTGCGCCTCTTTTATATTTTCCCTTCAAATATGTAGGCACTGTATAGTAGAAATAGCTAGAGAATGTAACAACGTTGTTTTTTGCTACAAAAGCCTTCAAGGGAATGTAGATAGCTGGGGGATGGATTTCAAACACAACTTGTCATGTTCCGTTTGCTTTTTGAAACAAGGGGTACAATGAAATGAAGATATACTTTAAATCAAATAAATATTCCCAGGGCAACATCTTTAAAAATACTTTGTACATCCTTGTCAGCAAAATAGAAATTTGCTGTTAAAAGCAATTTGAAAGTGAATTTTATCCTTTAAATTACTGTTAATAATATAATAATCTGTTAATGGATTAATCTATCATTTCTTTTCGACACTATATCCTGTTCTTTTCCTCAATTTTCCTGGATTACGAAAACATGGGGTAATTCCATGTTCTGCTTCCTTAACTAAGATTTTTCTGAGCCATCCTAACTTTCTTTCTTTCTTTTTGCTATCCTATCCCCTTTCCCCCATCATCTACTGTACGAGCTCTTCATCTTTCATCCTGAAACTCTTCTTCTTTCAAATTTCTACCTCAACTTCTTTTCTTCAATGAAAAAATTTAACTTTTGTCCAGCTTTAACGTTGCTTAAATTTTGGATTTTTAGCCCTCCTGGTTTCATTTATTTCTAAAACAAGTTGTTTGCCTCACGTATTGAGCTAACGAATATGAATCGAATCGAATCGTGTTTCCAAGCAGCTGCTGGAGAGAGTATTACTATTTGTTATAGCGCTTATTTGTTAGAAGAGAAAAAAACTAAAATCTAAAATCATGACGAGTCTTAATGTATTGGGGCTATATGGGCCTTAGGCCATTTTTGGGTTCTCATTTCGGGATGGAGAACTCATATTTTTCATTTGCCTTGAAAATTCAATAATCTTTCTTGCTTGCATATGATTTGAAGGTTTGAATTTCATTTTTTAAATCATTAACCAAACAATAATAATGTCCGCTGAAATAATATTTGCTTTTTTGGGCCTTTGGTGTGACTTATGTCACAATTTGCAAAGTATCAAATCCTATATATATCCTTGGGTTGTGCTTTGATTTGACAAGATATCACCAAATATTTGCACTAGTTTTAAGTTTTTTCTCGTACTTAATTGCAAATCCAGAAAATTCATTGAAACTGGGCAAGCAAGGAGTTTTATGAAGATTATGTAATTTATGTAAGCAAATCTGATTGTCACGTAGACACTTTCTCGTGGTACGGCAATCCAGCTATGTAGGAGTCTGGCACTAGTAGTTTTCTCTCTCTCTCCAGGGCAAATTTAGCCCGCATCACAGATACTGACTTTTTGTTTTACACTTTTGAAAATGGTTTGACCTGCACATGGGCTAGGGCATCTTAAAAGCCTCATCCTACTCCTCATTTTACCTGCATAACTATGAAATTTTCTCAATGTAAGTCCAATTTAAGCCTACATGTTCTTGTAATAGTCCTAGCTTTAGAAAAGTTCAAGCATTTTTTCTTATACTCAATAGTTACTTGCATTTTTTTCATTCAAGGCACCTAGAACTAGTACTTCAACTTCTTAAATGGTCTCATAAACAATATACAATCATTTTTTATAAAAAACCGTTTATAAGAAAACGTAAGCCCAGATTTTCAAATCCAGAGAATCTTTGATAGGAGATTTTGAAAAGAATCCATTGATTATTTACTTATAGTACTTTCTTATTAAGTACTTTCTTGTAAAAAATGTGTATTAAAAAACTGTTGTCCTTGCGTGAACATTAAGAAAGAAGGATTTGGAAAAATATCCTGATTATTTTATGTACAAAGGAATGGCCTAAACTGGATTCGAACCCACGACTGCTATCTGTCGTAGCGCGTTAGTTGTTCTACTCGGTTTTGCTGGTGAACATCGAGAATGTTATGATACACGCATTTTTTTATAAGCAATTTCAGCTCAAGCTCAGTACTAAAAATTGCATAGCTGGATGGCACATTTGAGTACTAAAAATGGCTTATGTAGCTTTTTTTACTTAAAAATTGGTTTCTTAGAATACTATCTCACAAGTTTTTGTACAACAAATGTCGGTGGTACCTTGTATATAATGGTGGTACTAATATGGACTGTAACCTACTTCTATATAGCTGTTGTGCGATTTCCATTGCATCAGAACTAATATTTTCAAATTGCTTAGCATTCCTCTAACCAGTAATCTTTTTTTTAATATGAACCAGTGAATTTGATTTGAAGCTGACTGTCCTTAAAAATTCCTCTATTTTCAGCCTAAAATGTTCTTCAATTGTTCTTAATTCATATTAATTTGAAAGCCTGTTTTTGCTATTAGTTGTATTTATTGGTTCAAATGTGCACTCTCTTGACCATCTAATACATCAATGTGTTGTCAATCTGCTTGTTTTGTAATGATTTTTTTGTCTCATGGTTATCTTATATTTCTTATTTCGACCTCAAATTTGTCAGCTTCGGTTTGTTCTTAGCTTGTTCTCAAGTTTTGGTAAAATTATAAGGCTGGTGTTCTTATAAAATTGTTCTTTAAAAAAAAAGATTGTACCAACTTAACATCGAGAATAATAGGATAAATATGACACGAAACATGGAAAAACACAGGTGACGGATTGATGGATGGGATAAAGGGTATTTCTTTCATGGTTCGCTCCGAAGTTACATGTATAAGAACTAAGAAGCCTAGGTTTATTTTATTCGCGTGACTTGCAGAGTCAGAATCACTCCAAAATCCACACGCTTCTCTGATAAAAGAATAAAAAGATCGTTTTTGAGTGACAATTACGTTTATTGAAATTTGAATTTTCCAAACAAAACCCAGATTATTTTATGTCTGACCAATTTATTCCGTATCCTGTGCAGCATTTCCGGACAAGAAGTTCTGATCGATAACTGCACAGTGCTTCTCTTCTCATTGTCAGGTTTTTGATAACTCTGCGGTTTGGTCTGAAGCACGCTGCACTGCACAACTTGTGTTTTCTCCAAGATCAAAAATATCTAGAATTTTTATTAATTTGATAAGTTGAAAAAGGTTTGTTTTTATTGAAGTTGCCCGAGACTGTCACAGCACCAGCAACCGCTTCGACATCACCCTCAAAGTTGGCAGGACACACGACAAAGCTACTGCCAGAACACGTTGACTCACCCTCCCGTTTCGATGTCTAATGAACGCGGTTCTGTGATCACACACGATTACTTCGAAGATCATTTGCCCAATGGTGAGTACCTTCATTTAATTTCTTAGATTGACATTAAAAAATATAAGAAATATTCAATAATGAATTGAACTTGCTCTCCCTAAAAATTTTGGGGTGCCTTATTCTTAGACTAACAACTGATCAACAAAGACGCTTTGTCTTGTCTTTCCCGCGAACAGAGTAAAGCTAGGCCCTGTCAAATATCAAATAAAAACAAAGAAAGTGAAGAATTATTTTTGTGAATTAAGCTTATTGTGATAAGAAATGATTATGAATTTAAAACCAGAAAGACATCAAGCCTTTCCCGTAGATCTTCAATCTGTCATCACTGGATATGTAGCATTTACAAAGCTTGATGAAACGTGGGATATTCTTGAATTTCTATTATTTTCAATTGAGAAAACAATGAGAAGGAAGAAACCAGTTGTAATGCGTCAGAGGTCCTTACCAGGGCTCCTTTATAACTGAGGATATTTTTATCATTTTATCTTGCCATTAATGTTTTGCCTTTGCCTTATTACCAGCCCACAGCCCCCCCCAAACAAGCGCAAAGGTTTTTCTAAAGTGTGTATCCTACCTAGCCCCCCTAAGAGGCTTGGCCTGACAAAAGAACTATATATGTATTTTGGCTTGCATAATCATCCACCAATTTTTAGTTAAATATTATCTACTTTCATAGTACCTATGACCAGTGGTGGTGTCAGGGTTCCTCTAATAGGGGGGCTAGAAGCTCTGACAGAGGGGCTATTTCCTATGAAAATACCAAAATTTAGCTCCGAGACAAAGAAAATCTAGAATCATTTATCTTACAATGGGAGGCCAACCTCCTCAAATGGGGGGGGGGGGGGGGGCTGTAGCGCCCTCCTCTGGCACTGCCACTGCTAATCACCTACAGGGGGATATCATAAAAAAAATAAAAGTCTTGATAAAAATCCCAAAACTGATAATTTTTTTTAACTCTAAAATTCATAGAAATATCATGAATCAGTTAGACAGTCATGAAATCTAAAAAAAACTATTAAACATTTTTGGAAATAATTTTGCCCTTTAACTGATCAAATATCAGAAAACTTGATAGGTTTTCTTAAGTTTCTTAAAGTGTTAGGACGCAGCAGCAGTTTTCGCATAGAGATTCAGGTTTCTCAATTAGAGAATGACCACACAGTGAACCCTCAGTGTACTAGGGTAAGGGTCTTATAAGGCAAGGGGGCTGCTTAATGGATTTTCCTGGATACAAGGATGGTCTGTTTGACCAGCTTGACAACTTTAATTAATTTTTTCTTAGATCCAAGAGAATGGAGTCCACACGACGTGTTCCTATGGCTGAACTGGGCTTCCAGAAACTTCCGAATTCACAATGCATTTCCAGAACGGTTCCAAATGAATGGCAAAGCTTTATGCCTGATGGATGCTAGCATGTTCTTGTATCGAGTGCCGCAGGGTGGTGAAATGCTCTACCAGGACTTTCAATGCCGCTTGCAAAGAGCTGTCAGTGATGATAGGCCATACAACAGGTAGCACAAATAGAGTTTTTAGAACAGTGTTGGTGAAATATCTTGAACCAGATGGTGACTGGAGATTGATATGGACGCTCTGGCGGGTGCAATGTGGAAGGGAACAAGCATCACACATGTCTACTTTTTCAATATAAAAAGGGGTTATAAGTAGAACAATATAAAAAGGGTTTAAGGAATAGAGCTGTCAATAAGAGCACTGTTTTCCCCCTAAATGGACAAAAATGAGGTAGTATGGTTTTTTCCTTTACACATCTCCCTTATGATGCAAAAGTAAAACTATGTGCCCAAAAAAAAAGTTAACACTTACATCATAAGGATCTTCCCACCTTATTTTGAATGCCTAGTAGGGTTAATACTTTAGGGCTGTTTTCTTTTGCGTTTAATCATTTGAAAAGAATGTTTCTGACTTTGAAATCAATGCTTTCCCACTTGTTTTAACCCAAATATGTTATTTCGCATTATGGACATATCTATTTGCTTTCTAAAGCTAGCAGGGTTATTTAGGCTTGTTGGTCATAACATTGCATCTGCAGAATAAAAAACTAAAGAACAGGGCACAAAGACAAGAAGTTTGTAAGAAGGAATAAAAAGTATAATGGAAAGTTGGGAGACAGTTGAGAAAGGCAAGACCTTCAATTACTACACTGCATATTGGAAAACTTGGTTAATGATATGTACAGTATTGAACTTTGGAAAATGAAATGTTACTCTTAAACAAGCCTAAACTGGAAGCTATCCTTTCTTCTGCTTTGCTTTGGTGTATTTATGAACAATAGCTCTACTAAATTTCATTTTTTATGTTCTTTGTTTTAGAGGAACTCTGTGGAATAATTTTCTCACAAATATTTGTGTTTTTATCGCTCATATAGTATATTTGTTCATTTCATTCATACATCTAGGTGTACATGATAAATTATCAAATTCATGATGGTAGTTATGTTATTTAAAGATTTTAGACGCTGAAACTTGCTTTCTTTTGATTTCTTCTTGAAAGCAAAAGTTGAGGCTGGTATGGGAGGTCTGGGACAGCAGCACCAGCCCAAACAACTGAAAACAATCAGCCTATCCATTCCAGGCAGGCAAAGGGCATCACCTTAGCTCACCTTTTTGTTTAAACTGTGCTGTGATGCAAGTGGTTCCTTTTTGTTGCCTTTCTTTGACTTAGTTCCTTATTTCATCCCTATTAAACTGTTTCGCATGCTAAGGGGTAAAATTAGTTGGAGGAAAGTGGGAATCTTATAAGAGCCCTTGACCAATAAAAGATGTGGAACCTATCCTTCTTTCTAGAGAGTACAAACATGGACAAGAGAGATGGTGTATGGAGCTTCATTTGATTTGTTAGTCTGAGCATTTATATCATATGAATCTATTATTCGGTAAAACATAATTTCATGAATTTCAAGTGTTAAAATCTGACCTGTTTCTAACTCAACGAACCAACATCAGGAGGTGTGATTCCAAGACGCTTGATAACATTACCTTGCGCCTTTGCAGCTTCAAGTAGAGAAAACGTCTGCGCCATCTCGGTCTCTGTGCGAACGAGGTCAATAGCCTTCTGGAATAATGATACAGCTTCTTCTGTATTACCCCTGCAAATTAAAATGTGCATTTTGAATTATCATATACAATAGACAATAGTCAGAAGCTCACAGTGAAGCTGGGAGAAAAAGTCCCTATCTTGTCTTGAAACAAGCAGTGTTTATCCGCTTCACTCAGCTCTGTTTGGGTTGATGGTAAATTGACGTTAGAATTCCCTTTTATGTAGAAAAGGTATAATTTCTTCTTAGAAATATATATGTACAAAGTTTGTAAATCTTCTGGTGAGTGAAGTAATGAGTGAAGTCCTTGGATGGTACAGAACTTCAGTATAGCCAGAAATATCGGAAACATAGCGAAACGAACACATAGAAGCTTAAGTAATCTATGTGTTTGTTTCGCTATGTTTCCGATATTTCTGGCTATGCTGAATAATGGATTGTTGTATGCGAAACAATAAAATTGGCATTTTAGAACTCCTTTGCACCTAGCATGGATAGTGTGCCCAGTGAAACCACCAAACGCCTATTTCGTAAATTCTATAGCCTTGATTGTAAGGAAAGGGATGAATTTTTACTACGCAAGTAATGCTTTATTTGTCAATAACAGCAAGTTCCTACTAGAGCTTTATCTATTTTCATTATTGTCTGCAATTTACTTCCACTTTCTTAGCATCTTTTTAAACGTATTAGCTTACAGAATTAAGCCTTTTCTGCCCAAAATAAAAGACTCTATATCCAACTTTTCTGAGTTCTGGGTTGGTGGGCCACTTCATCATTATGTAGCCAGTCTACCCACTAGACATGGGTTGACACGTCTATCTGATAAACCCATCTAGTCTCTGAACGTTTACACTTCTTTCAAGACTTCATTGGATTATTTCCATCATGGAGACTTTACAGTTTATAAGCTTGACTATAAAAAGAATCAAAATAGAAACCACAATCGATAATTCAGGTGATAAAATGACCAACATGAAATTGCCTTTTAATTAATAGGTTTGACAAGTAAGACATTAATCTTGTACAGAACACAAAGCAGTGGCGGCGCGTGAGAAATTTTGTAGGTGGGGCACAGGTAAAAAAAGTGAGGGCCCAATTTTTTTACTTCGTGTTTTTCTTTGGCAGATAATAAATTGAACGGAGTAATGGACGTTCTAGTAGGCCATCTAGGATATTGATTTAAGATAAACAAATATTTGACGATAAATCAAAAACATACTTCGGTCTCTTTCTTAAATTCCTATAATCTTGTTTATTAAAGTTTTACACTGACTGAGAACTTACAGATTCGCTTCCTACACTGCTTCCATAAGTTTTTCCCCAAAAGATTAGAGCCGAATATAGTAACTGCATGGCATTTGTGATGAGAGAAATGGTTATTTGTCATCAGAGTTGGAGTTGGATTGTTACGGTTCGCGTTATAAGACCATCGTATTTATGAACTTTTTAGAATTGAATTGAATTTCGGGGCACTTTCAAATGTGCCCCGCTCATCAAAGAAAGTCTAATGCAACAGGCTCGTCAGAAGCAACGTGACGAAATCAAACTCTTGAAAGTGATTGGTCAGAGATTACATAATGCGGGGCCAGCCCCACCATGAGATGAAATTAGAATCTGAGGTTCGTGTTTCCCGAGTCGATCAATGTCTCGTGGACAATTGGATCTATTCATGTAATCTAACCTTGTTGACACGGTCTATTCAATAGTGATTTGTGGGTGGACAGCTATTTCCTAGAATTTAGGGCATCAAAGTCGGTATTGGTTTGTGAATGTAATGCGTGCATGGAGTCTCAGATTGAGTATAGGCCAATAATGATATTCTGTGAAAATTTCTAACGATGAAATGGCTACAAAAGAAATCATTTTATGAAAATGCCAGGTGGGGCACTGCCCCACCTGCCCCATTGGACGCGCCGCCACTGACACAAAGAGACCCTAAACCACTACATATCACCTCCAGTGTTAAACAATATAGATTTGTATCCATCAAGCTTTTATCATCTGGGATTTTTGACTTGAAGCCAAGAAATTAAATGTTTAACACAGATGAAAAAAACATTGGAAGACCAGCAGTTCCTACGAAGAATGCGCTGGAAGGCTTTCTAAACCTGGAAAAACCTTCATTGTCTATCTAACCCTTTATATTATATAGAGAAAACAAGAAAAATAGACATGTTTTGAGTGTTACATATCCTTTGCAATTGCTCTATGCCTGGCGTATATTGAGCCCTATAGCTAGGATAGGCACACTCTGCATGAGTTAAATGTAAATCTAATACTTAATATACGAAGTCTGTGTTTTGGATTCTCGTTAGGGTGTGCTCAATGCTTAAATGTAGAGCGTAAATTATATTGAGAAGAAAATAGTCAAAGAACACTCAGCATCTCGACAAGCCTGTTTTGTGGTTGCCCACTCACCAGGAGATGTACCAAACTTTGTACATATATATTTCTAAGAGGAAATTATAACCTTTGTACTTAAAAGGGAATTTAAACGTCAATTTACCATCAATCCAAACAGAGCTGAGTTCATGGGGTCAACAGGAAACCCTAAAAAGTGGTTAACCCTATTATCATAACTTTGTCAAAGTTAACCTGGGATTCAAACCTATTTGAATGAAAAACATATTTATATAAGCAAAAAGACAAACCTTTGGACTTCGAGAGTGGCTAGGGTTTCATAGGCGAAATCACACTTTTCATCAATCTCAATCGCAAACCGAATCATTTTTCTGGAAGCTTCGAAATCCTTTTTCCATTGCAAGTAAAGTAAACTAAAACACACGAAAAGGGAACCATTATTTCTAAATTATCATATCGTAAATCATCCTGAAATTAATTCTCATGAATTAAGACTGTTTTTTAATATTTAGACTAAAGATTTAAAGCTAGATAAAGCTGTTGTTTCTCGTGAATATAATTCTAATTAATTAGAGGTAATTAGAGGTAAGTCAAGTAATTAAGTATTAATTTGCTACCACAAATTGAATTCTAGGAATAAGAAAATAAAATATGATAGGTTGCAGAAAAGCAAAGAATACATTATTTTAAACACAAGGAGACGAAATCAACTTGAATATTAAAAACACCTCTAACTACGGTGTCTAGCATTAAAAAGTTCAAAAGGTCCTTATTTCCATAATGGTCCCCTTGGAGGTTTATTAATGCTACGAAAATAACCTCGACTTGATGATGAAAATAAAAGACAGAAGATTCATATTTAGAAATACTGAAATGACTTCTTTTTAGAGTTATTCTCTTTGTGTCCTCTATAAAATAGCCAGGAAAATCTACAATCTTGGCAAAGAATAGCTGTGAAAGACCGGGAAATTCCATCTTTGAGACGCTTTCAGAGAAATATATACTCCATATGATATTTAAACCCTCTCCCGTCAATGAATGTTGTCCTAGAATGAACATTGCACCACAGTGCTCTAGAATAACATTTAATAGCATTCACTGGTGATTGACTGTTGGAAGATAGGGATGCAACTTTCAATACAAAGGATACCTCCTTCAGTTGTGTCGGCTGTTTTTGTTTAGAACTAGTATGCACTCACCCTTTGTAGACATGAGTGGTTGGGTTTGATGGTTGAAGTTCAATAGCTTTATCCAGCTTCTCTTCTGCCTCGCTAAATTGTTGTTGGTCTTGAAGCAACTAGAAACGAAATATAATGATAATCAACATTGACGAACAGCCATAACTACTGGTAGACACACTGTGGTATTGCAATGTTATTGTCTTGCAAGTAGAGGAAGTACGGCGTGCAGTAGGACCTACCGACACAATAGCGAGGGTGTGTTGAGTTATTTTGCAAGGGTTGAACTTTATTATCTTCACTGCTTGCAATATCATACCACAGATATCAATACTCGATAGATGATATGCCCTCCCTTCTCGTAGCAGTGTCATCTAACGCCTTGTAAGATGATATACCTCCCATATAGAGTCTCCACTACCGTGAGCATGTACATTTGCTAGGACTGAAGAAAAACTAAAATTTTCACGGTGGGTTACAATTTGGAGAGTCAGTTGACCCACTATTATTAGAGTTGACTGACCCGAAGGCCCCTGTTTCCTTCGCAACCGTCCTTTCAGATAGGGGCAGACGTGACTCCATTTCTTGCTTGAGACCTTCTTACCCTCAATCAATTCTTTATGGTGAGTACTAACTAGAGAGGCATTGAGAACCATGTTTTAAGTATAAATATACTAATACCATACTATTACTAGCATTAATTCATAAGGCATAGTCTAATATGGGAAATAAAATTTTACCAGAGCAGGCATTTGCAATGGACATATGCCACCATCGGGGCTTGAACCAAGGTTGTTGTGACAGTTGCAACCTAAGCCGAGCATGCTAACCAAAACCACTGTCCTAAACCAGTACAGTTATTTACGCGCTCACGTATAGTCGCAAAAACTTGGAATCAAGACCTAGTGATGGCATAGGTCAGTAACAGTAGCCTTCTATGGTATAATTCATTACTCATGTTAGACCACTCCTTATGAATTAATGTTAATATAACATGGCTCTGAAGAAAGATTTAATGCGAAACACGAATTAATGCCTCACTGTTCATAAGCCTGGAGTTGTGAACACCTCAAGGTTACTGTGCTAACTTAAATTGTCCTGGTTAGGACAGTTGTTAGCCCTTCGCCTTTGCTCGCAACAGCCCGGAATCCAGACCTAGTGGTGGAATAAGTCAATTACAGTAACTCTGGTAAAATTTCAATACTACCACTAGAATACTTTTCATATATCACCTGTCCAAACAGGCTCCAAGCCTCAGCGGATTCTGGGAACTTTTTGGTTGTTTCTTCGAGAAGTTGGTTTGCATCTTGCATCATGGTCGGTGAGAACATTTGCATGGCCATCTTGCAAATACAATACCCAAGCTGAAGTCTGGGAGCCACGAAACTATCGTTGCAGGTCATCGCCTTTTCAAAGTCTTTTTTTGCTTCACTGAGCTTCTCTGTCAGGAAATATATCTAAGAAAGAGAAGGGGGAAAATACAGCTCATAATCATGAATAAGCAATTAAAGCCTTGGCGAAAGATGAATTCACTTGACTGGCAAATCAGGTGAAAAAGTATAGGGGGTTTTTTAGGACTCGAAATGATAATCGTGATAGTCTCTACTGTGTCATAAGTGGTCAAGGCATTGAGTATTTCTACTATCATAGTCAGGGCTGTTAGCACTGAAATGGGCATGAATCGTGCAAATCGTGATACCAGCATGAAAATCTGTCTCCCAAGGTAATTTGACCTGCTGAAAACGATTCCGAACAGACCCCAGCTGAAAAATGCCCCCAAGTGCTATTTTTAGACAGGGGTACTTGGCCCCAGACCTCTATTTGAACTTCCTTCTATAAATGAATATCAATATGCATAAGAAACATGAAAGTACGGATTTCCACACATGTTGACATGCTGAACATTTTGAAGAAGAGACCCAGTCAAAAATTTACCCCTTAATTCTATTTTTAGACTGGGGTACTTGGCCCCAGACCTCTATTTGAACTTCCTTCTATAAATGAATATCAATATGCATAAGAAACATGAAAGTACGGATTTCCACACATTTTGACATGCTAAAAATTTTGAAGAAGAGACCCAGTCAAAAATTTACCCCTAAATTCTATTTTTACACTGGGGTACTTGGCCTCAGACCTCTATTTGAACTTCCTTCTATAAATGAATACCAACACTGTTAGAAACAAAAAAGTAGGGATTTCCACATATTTTGACATGCTGAATATTTTAAAGAAGAGAGCCAGTACAAAATTAAAAGTCAATTTTCATGCTGGTATCACGATTTGCACAATTCAAGTGTTAACAGCCCTGACTATATCAGGGACACTATCAGTTATAAGTTATAAGTTATAAGTCATTTGGGTACTTAATTCTTGACCTCAGAAGCATGGAAGCAAGAGTGGATCAACCGTTTGGAAATTGTGATTCTGACCGTTTCTTGGATTCGAGTCCATTAACGTTGCAGCTTATCCACTACGCTACATCTCCCCTCTGGCTATGTGGCTGGCCTGGACAGAATGCACTGTAGTTCAGCAATGGTTATCCTCCAATTACTAATTCTGGAGCTCAAGGGCAATTTTGCTCGAATCATGGGTACTGGCTGGCCCATTGATTCTGATGAGCCCTACAATTAAAAGTATGTTAGGAAAGAGACCTACCTGTCCTCTATGGTGGTAAATATCAGCATTTGTCTCATCTAATTTAATTGCTTCGGTGAAATCGGAATAACAGGCTGTTTCATTGGCTTCTTGCATTCGCAAACTTGCTCTCTTTATCAGTGCGTTTGATTTGAACTAAGGCGAAAAAATATACTTCAAATATAAAAAGTAAGTATACTGCGTGGAACAGAAAAAGAACCGTGGCACACCTGGCCACTTGAGGCGGTGGATTGTTGTGTTTCACTTTAATTCCCTCTACAGGTTACCAGTTACTCAAGAAATAGACTAGCTTGATGTGTACTCAACACAATAGATATTCTTAGCAAGTCCAACAGTGATAGCTAAAGAATAGCCAAACTGCCAGTGACAAGAAGAGCAATAAACTGCCCACCTTACAATTCTAATGATAACGAGTGAATTAGTATAATTCTTTATTGATCAAGTTAACGGATTCTGACCTTTAGTAAATCTTCTCCTTCAGAATTGATAACGTGATCGAAATCTTGCACAGCATCCGACACGGAAGACATGAGCGTGTAAAGAGTTCCTCTCAGTAAATATGCCTGCATTTTGAAACTTCCATCTGTAAGACAATAAGAACAGATGAATATCATAGTTTATTTGTCATGGTTTGTTTTAAACGTGTAAGAAAAGATTAAGTTGATACAATGGTTCCTGATAAAGAACTTTGGGATCTCGAGGTACTTCTTCTTGGTTTGCAGAAAAGTCGAAAGGATGATAATCCCCTGCTTTTGCTGCAAGTCAACTCCCTTGACAAGTCCAATGTAGGGAAGTAGGTAGAAAGAAAAGTGACAGCTCACTGTGCCTTTACCGAGTTGTGGTGTAGAAGACCTCTTTCAAAATTATGCTATTTTCTTGAAATACCTACAGGGATATAGCTTTCTCTGATATCACGTGAATCTGAGTCTCAAAATCTTGCATCGCTACCAGCTATATATGAAGCAGTCGACTTGTACTGGCCGCATATTATGACAATTTCCAGCTCATTTCTTGACTGTCAATTTGTCAAACTGATAGAGTTGTTTCTACTTTTCATTTTCAATTTCTCGTCATGTCTCTATATAGGAGGTGTGGCCCTGATAACTGATTGGTTAGATAATCAGTGCACAAGGGTGAAAGTTGGAAAAAGTTTGAGAATTCTTATCACATGAATAACCGAAAGGCCTCCTCCAATCCACCAATCTTAATACTAGCAGCAAACAGAACCTGGTAATGCAATTAGATACTTGATTCAGAAGTAAGCTTTGAGAGTCAAACAGAGTAATGCTAAATTAAGCTTTAGATTAGAGATTTTCACCTTGATTGATTTCTTCCGTGCAGAGGTCGATGACATCACCAAATTGATCATCTTTAATCCTTTTCATGGCTTTGCAATATGGGCTCATCTCCTTGTCCTCGTCAGAGAAATTGGCAGAGAAGACATCTAAAAAGAATTCATTTTGTAAGATTTAAGCTTGCTTACTAACACTTAACATAATTTCTGGTGCAATTTTGAATCTTGTTCAGTCATGAGATGACCAAAAACACTAAACATTCCATTCAACATCTCATTCCAAGTTGTTGATGTTGAGAATCACTAAGCCACATGCAATTGAGCTTGCAGGGCTGGAGTTGAATAAGAGCTGGCATGGCCAAGTCGAATAGCTGACCAAAAACATTCAACATTACTCATAATCGACAGAAACAAAATGAAATTCTTAGCAACTCTACAAATATTCAATGAAATGTTTGATCGGGATGAAATATGACAAAGGAAGACTACACATAGCTGAACAAGGTGGCCAATTGAATTTCAGTACTATGCAAAAGTTGACTATGTTGAGTATGTCGGTTATTCTTAATCAAATGCGAAGTGCGTTTGACAGGGGCTTTATAGATACCAACAGCTAATATCTCTATAGCAATTCAGCGCTGTAGCTTGTGTAGAATTATTGGGGGAGCAACCATTGTTAGAGAACAAAAGGAAGACCAGGGACCATGCTGTGAACAATTGAATTTTAGGATTATTTGGGGGGGCTGGGGGGGCTAATGCCTCCCTGCCCCCCGCTTCCTACGGGCCTGAGCAATTGCATTGTCTAACGCCGCAACAGAGTGCTCGATGTACAAAAGTACAGAGCGATATAGATAGTCTGTCTGATGATTGCGTGAGCATGAAACTTTAAGTTACAGAGAGCCAGTCTCCTTTCTTGTTTCTCTTCTACCAACAGCTAATACATATATATGGGCCAAACACGGTAGTTATTACTTTTCAATATAAAAGTCTTTGGATGGTACAGAACTTCAGAGAAATCAGGGATCCCCTATTGTGTAGACAGAAGGAGTTCGTTTTCGCCTTAGGACTCTTGAAGTAATCTTATTGGTCAGCTCACTGTATCTTGGGTGTTGATTGGTTTTCCTACACCATACTAATCATTCACCTCTTTTCTGATTGGCCTATTTCGATCCACATCTGGGTATATAAATCAGTTAGGTTTCTGTTTCGTTCTCTTTCTGACGTATTACTCTGTTGAGTGTCAGACGAAAAGCTTAAGTAATCTATGTGTTCGTTTCACTATGTTTCCGATATTTCTGGCTATACTCTTCACTATGTTTATGATTTTGCTTGACATCCCTGAGTTATGTACTGATGAAAGACTGTAGAAATAATTACAAAACTCAGAAATAATAGATGATAATCTCCATCAACAAATCAAAGAACTTACCGGTGCTGAAAGAGTCTAAATACGACTTTATGAAGATATGCGATGGCAATACTTGTTTTCTTTTCTGGTAAAATGAAACAAAAGTTATGATTTGGAGACAAAAAGCTTAGAATCTTAGCTCAGGCATATACTACCGAGTGCAGTTAGAGGAGTTTACAGGAAAAACCACATGGTTGGAAACTCAAAAATATTGAGACTTTTGATCCTAAAATATTTCCTTAGTGGTTGACTTCTTATCCAAATATATCAGATTGGTCCTTTGATAATTTCAGGTGCTAAGTGCTTACTTAAAGTTATTCCTTTCAATAGTTTATGCATAATTATGTTTATAATTATTTATACATAAAAATTATACCAGAGCAGACTACTGCAATTGACATATCCCTCCACCGGGTCTCGAACCCGGGTTTGTGCGGACACAGGCGAGCGCGCTAACCACTGTCCTAAACCAGGACAATAAGTTAGCACAGTAACCTTGATGTGTTCACAACTCCAGGCTTATCCACGGTGGGGCATTAATTTGTGTTCTGGATTAAATCCTTCTTCAGAGCCATGTAATATTAACATTATTTCATAAGGCATGGTCTATACATAATCATGTTTATAATCATTATATTGATTATGTTTATAATAATCATATTATATTTATAATAATCATATTATGTTTATAATTGTATATGTATAATTATGTTATTTTGTAATATTTCTTGCACACTGATATTGAACTTTAAATCATATCAATGGGTTGTTCATTTCTAGTAAGCACAAGTTGGACGAGTTAAAAGGCTTCTGCAGCACCAATTGGTGCAATGGAACATACCAGAACCTCTTGCTACACAAACATATGTATTAATGTGCCCTACTAGAAAGAAGGCTCAGCTTACCAAGGCTGGCATATTAACAGGAGCTTGTACAAGATGTAAAATTACCTAACATTACCTTAATGTAATCAGCGGCTTTCTCCTTTCCAATCTCTTTGATGATTCGGTCTGCCATGACGAGAAATTCTTGATTTTGGAACCCCTCAATCAAGCATACTGCAGTTACGTCTGGAAGATAAAATTTTCAACAAAATAACACAAGTTTTCTTATAAAATCACAGGTCCTGTTTATTAGGCAAAAATACTTCACTTGCAAGACCAGGGGCTTGCAAGAGATATTTCACTCTCCCATAAAAAACACCAGTGATTTTCAAGCAAGGGAATTGAAAATAATACTCAATATTAAGAGTATTGTGAAACTAAAACTCCAAGGAGCTTTGCAGGTAAAGTAATTTGGCCCATAAAAACAGGTACTTAACTAGAAGCATAATGCAGAGATTAGAAAAAAGAGGTTTAATAAAAAGGATTTTTATAGAACGGTTGACTTGATACAGAGAAGGATTAATGCAGAGGGGTCTAATTAAAAGAGTTGTAGTAGAGAGAGGGCATAATAGAAAGGGGGCTTATAAGAAACAGGAAGATCTAACCCTCGAGACAATCGATCTTTTTCCCGGAGACCTCGTACGCTTTTGCTCTTCTTGCCAGCGCTTTTGTATACTTTGGCTTTAAGTTGATTGCTGAAATGGCAGGAATCAAAATGGTATAACCAAAAGATTGAGCTTGAAATATTCTGACTTATCTCAAATTGAAAATGGATACTGCACAATACCGCAGGTTACAACCTAGACCAAATAAGTTATGCACCATTTGATGGATGAGTTCAAATTGATATTGGTGCATTTAAGTCCGTTTGATAACGGTTTACAGGAATAGAACTTAATACAGTTAAAAAAATTAATTAATGGCTTATTCCATATTTGAATGAGCGATTGAGAAAAAGGAATAAAGATTACTTTAAATGACGTGAAGCGATAGCAGTTTTAGCTATCAGTAATATTATTGCATACATTTCTAGCGCTTTAACTTGGTAAATTGCTTTTCATTTGATACTTGAAATAGCAATGGATGAAAGAAACAAGCACTTACAATTACCAGATAGGGTTTCAGCCATTAAGATATCCTCAATGCTAACATTTCAAATAATTACAGATGAATTGAGATTGCCATTTATTCATTAATATTATTGAAACTATTTTAATGATTTATTGAAAACGAACCTGCAGTGCAGTCTTCTATCACCTTTTCCCAATTTTTCTGAAATGAAATTCAAAAGTAAGATAATGATATTTTTGTGCCGACTTGGGCGTACTCTCAATCCAACACTTTATGGTGAGTACTAACTATAAAGGCATTGAGAACCATGTTTTAGGTATAACTATTAATACCATACTATTGCTAGTATGAATTCATAAGGCATAGTCTGACATGGGAAATTAGATTTTACAAGAGCAGGCTACTGCAATAGACATATGCCACTATCTCGTTTTCAAACCTAGGTTGTTGCGGCCAAAGACGAGCTTGCTAACCATGGTCCTAAAGCAGGACAATAAGTAAGCACAGTAACCTTGATGTGCTCACAACTCAAGGCTTATCCACGGTGAGGCATTAATTGGTGTTTCCTATTAAATACTTCTTCAGAGCCATGTAATATCAATATCAATCCATAAGGCATGTTCTAACATTAATTCTTAAGAAATAGTGCTTGCCTTTTTTTGCAACAACTGGGGTTGAGACCTATGGTGGCATATATGTTGATTGCAGTAGCCTGCCCTGGTAAAATGTAAAATGAAATATATTCATGCCAGATGAAATGGTTACCAGTGGAAGACTAGAACAAATTAGTTCAAGATCTAGATAATGAATTATGAATGAGATTAACATGAAATCTAAATCAAATATTACCAGCTGTTCATAGGCTGCAGCTCTGTTTTGATGGAATGTTGATATGTCTTCAAGCTTTTCTTTCGGGCATAATTCGATCGCTTCTGTATAGCAAGTGATTGCTTGCTCAAATTTTCCTCCTTTAAAGAATTTATTTCCCCTCAGTTTTGATGACTGTGCTTGTTCTTCTGGGGTCTGCAAGAAATCAAATTTTCTGTTATCTAAGATAACAATGTGATATAATATCAAAAATTTTGGAGAGTATTTCGTGGCAATATTTGCCAGAGGAGTGTATACACTTTGCTGTTCTATCTATATAATCTTTACTCACACTTATATCCATATATCTCTCAGGATCACTATCTTCATCTAATTTCTAAGAACTCAAAAGTGTTTTGTCTTATCTATTGTTTGCAAGTTTCAGAAGTAGAGCAAATATACTTTATACAAGAAGATTCTCACAGGTAATTCAGCAGGTCTATATCATTTTTATGCTTCCGCATACCCCAAACCTATTTCACTGCTGGCTTGCTTGCCTGGTCAAGTACCTCACCCTTCTGTCTCTTTTAGGCTCATCTGGACATGCATATTTAGGCACAGGGGGTTGATGGACCACCTGGAAATTTCCAAGTTGGCCCTTCTATTCCTATGGAACCACCACTGATTGGCAATCAAGACATGATTTTTGTGAGGTCCTTTTCTTGCTCCCAGCACGCCCCTGTTTAGTCTTGTGTCATTCATGCAATCAAGAAAATGCATTTTTCAGTGGCACAGCTGCTGGATGGCCTGGAGGGACGCAAACCCCATCCCCTCTTTTAACGCAAAATCATACCTAGCCCTTTTATAAGTAAAAAGTTTTCCTACAATTATTGCTCATGCTGGACTTTTCTTTTGATTCTGGTTGAAAAGAGGACACAGGTGTCTAGGTGCCAGGTTGGAAATTTTGTAGTGCGTGATCAATTGGCCACGTATTTTCCATCCGAAAATGCTGAAACCTATATAGTTTATAGTTGATAGGCACATATGCTTAATATCTTTGCAAGATATGGGTTTATGTGCTAAGCACAAAGGGCCCACTGAATAGGTAAACTAATCGAGCAGTGCGACCCTGGTCCTTCCTCTCTTTATAATTTTAAGAAATTGGCAGTGCTCTTTGCATAATTTCAAATCTATCCTAGGTGGCTGCTTTTGTGTGCAATGTTTTCTGGAGTGCATGATTTTAACCCCTTTCACATGTTGCAGCTCCACCAGTGTAGAAGGTTTGTATTTGTTTTGGAAAAGGTTTACTATTGTTGTTCTCCAATTGTTCTTGATGTTGCTTCGCACCAGAGTTAATATCTCTGAGATGTCTTGTACAGCCTCCTTTTGTCCTAGATAGTCCAGAATGCATTTCATGCACTTCACAGCTGGAATATCTTTGGGGTACAACTTGCCTTGGAAGAATTGAATCTGTTGTTTTTTCGGTGTATAACACAAAACGCAAGTGCATACCCAAAATACCTAAAGAACAATCATACGATGAAAAGTTGTTTTTGGCACTTTGAGATCTTGTCGAAAAAGCCCATACTCTTCAGACTGGACAAAATCTTCAGTATGCACTTTACATAAAATGCATCCTAGAGAATGATGGCCGCTCGTGCAAGGAAGGAGCACTCTCCTAGGACAGGGAGGTAGGAAGTATTGAGCTCCTAATTACTAAATATAAAGAATTAAATTGATAAAATTGTAGCTGAACTAATTGGGAGGGAAGTGTCTGTTGTGATGCCGAGACTCACTTTTTCCCTTACTAGTTCTTCAGTCTCTTTTTTCTGTATTTCGAAATCCTTGGAAGTATTTTCTTCACCATCTTCTTTCTTTATTGCTTTTTTATCCTTATTGATATAATAATAAACACCCCCTGCGAGACACAGGGCAGCAACCGGGACACCAATACACAAGGCCAGTTCCCATTTCGACAGTCCGGTCTGCTCAGAGGTCTTTGGAACATCTGACATCTTTGTAACTTGTGTTCTCTGGATTATGAAATCTTCATTTAGACGTAAAGAACAGATTATTTGTCAGCTTGATTGCAATGGCAAAGCAAAACAGAAAATATCTGGGTGTCAATGTAGGCCACCTCCTTGCTCAACTCAACGTGAAAGTTTCAATTTCTTCAGCTCTTGTGTGTAAAGGGTTGTGGTTGTTGTGCAGCGTGCACTTTTCGCACTTGTGCGCTCAGCTGAGTAGGAACTGCGAAGGAGCTAAATTGTGGTCCCGAGAGCGAATCGTTTTCAAGCAGCGGTTTTCCCCCAATACAAAATATGTACCACAGCAAAATTTGGATCAGTCAAAAAGTCGATAGAGATGAAGAATTTCTTTATACTTTTTTAAAATATATTCAATTTCAGCACACTAAACCCCGTCTAATTACTGCTATCATCAGTTCAATTCGTTTGTTAGACATTTAGGTAGCTCATTCCAGAGTCGAGAACTTTGGTTTAGTAATATCTATCGCCCCAACTTTTATTAGTGCGATGTATTCTGTAATTTTTGATTTCATGGGTACAATAGGAAAGTTTTGAAAAAATAAGATATAGCTTGTCTTAACCATAATTCACTTGATGCATGAATTTAAGAATTTTTAATTCATAGAGATGATTCATTTTTAAGGATTTCAGTTCTTTGTGTAACGCATTTGTATTATATCGATTCTCTTTGAAGCTTAGCAATCTGAGAATCCTTTATGACTTGTATGACCTGTAGTTCTTCCAGATATTTCTAAAGAGCTAATCCATATGCCTAAAGTCCGTAGCTCATTTTTGATATTACTATTGGGTCGTATGCTTCTGCAAAACAATCTTTTGGTAAGGAGTAGCGTATCTTAGAAAAAAAGATGTAAGTTTGATTATTTCATTCTTTTTATGTGTGTCGTCTTTCCACATACACAAGATAAGAACTGACATTCGCGCCAATTGTACGAGCATTCACCAAGGGAACATAACAATCCAGTTCTTAATTCAATCCAATTGTGCTATATGTTGCACTTCCAGCAGGGTTGAAAGTCCTTAATTGTTGTGCCAAAGGTTTGTCCCTCAGATGATACTATTAGCTAGAAAGACCCTAGTGTTCTACACTTAGTGTTCTACATTTGTCTGCATCCTTTCCGAATACGTTTCATTTAATTTTCTTGATTAGATCACCTCTTTCATTAACCATCGAATGTATCAAATAGTATAGACGCAAATCTGGTTTTAATACTCTTTTTCTGGCCTACCCTAAAATACAAATATGACCTTGTTTATTGATTAAAACTTTGACTAACAACTCTGGATTCACCATAATACTTCTTTAGAATTTCATGCCTATTCAGAAACAATATTTTCTGATGATTCTATTTGTTCGTAAGTGTTCATTTTATTAGCCTGATAACCAGACCCAATTTCAAAAGGAAATTCCTTTTGAAATCGGGTCTGGTTATCAGGCTATCATTTGATTTGTCTTCTGGTAATTTTAACTGCTTTCTGGTGCTATTGGAGAAAATTTGCTTCCCGAATGAAGTTTGTTTATAAAGATTTATTCATAACCTTTTAAACAGAGATCTTACCAAGAGCCATATTTGTTTTTCAAATTTTTAGCTGATTTCGAGGAAAAATGTTTTAGCATTCCATGCATTTTATGGTAAAATCAGAGCCTTCTGTTCCAATTAGTGTCGATGAAAAGGTCAAAGGTCACACGTTCATTGATTTCAAGGAGTTCAACATAAGACAAAAAGCAATGATTTAATTTTAAACTTTAATTTGCATTTTAATACAATAAACTTAAAAATATATACAATGTCAAATATCTTATTTATAAAGCATACAGGTTCGAGATCAATTAATATTTCAATGTACATTCGAGCAATATCAGATAAAAGAAAGGCTACGAAAAAACCAGGATTAGAGTTTTTCAAGTATGTAGAAGACTGATATGGAAATTTGAGAATGGAAGCTGAAGAATATTTTGATTTGCCATGATTTATCGACTGTTGACGTAGTTTTTTTAATATGGCAGAGAAATTCTAAGAAAGAATAAGATTCAAGAAATTTTTGCCTCCAAAGTTCAAATTGCTCATTTCTGCAGAATAACTCGGACGAGTCTTACTTAAAATAGTAAGAAATATTGGAAAATCTGTTCGAATCATAAAAACAACTCGTTAGAAAATTGCCCTGATTCTTAGAGTAGATCGGCAAATGTTTCAGCATCCAATTTCTCAATGGCAGGGATAAAGAGGCATTAAGTTGCCCTCAATAGTGTAAAATTAAAAAGAAAAATCATAAGATGGAAATATGGTTGACTTTCAAAACAAAAGTTATAAAATCCATTAAAAAGACAAGTAGAACCTATTTTAAAATGTCCATAATTTATAAATAAGTATTAAAAAACTAATACCGTTACTCTTCGATTGTGATGGTTGGAGTTTTGGCAACTTCCAAAAATACTGGATGCGAATATTTAGAACGAACTGTCGTCAGGTTCTTTTTGGCTGGAGCGCAAATCATTTTGTTCAATCTAATAACCAAGTCCCTGAGTTCTTGTTCCTCGTATCCCGTGTGGTAGACAAGGGTTCTGTCCCATTCCAGCGTGTTTTTCATTTTGAAAGCGAGGTTCAAGGCAGCAGCTGCGATTTTGGAAGGGCGGCAGTCGATGAACTCGTATTCTACCAGGGAAGACTCTAGAATGTATCTTGCTAATGTTAGAATTTCTGTTGGAGCTCCAGCAACCTGAAAAAATTAACAGTCAGATTTCAAACCAATACGAAATGGCAGTTAATATTGCCGCACCTTTTTAAGGCAATTATGAGCTGAATAACTGCTGATTCGAGCAAAATGTTTCGGATTTCGCATACAGCCACAATTCATGAAACGTAAAATGTTTCGAGGTAGTTTTGATGTTTCCAGCAACTGGCACTAGAGATTCAAAATGATTGCAAGTTTCAAGAAAAACTGTAGAAGACATGGTCTACATGCTTCCATCAAGCATGGTAGAAATAATCACCCAACACTTTAAACCTTTCTAAAGCATAGAAAGTTGAAGGTATTGACGGAAACAAAATCACTATTCGAAGAATCATAATTTCTTTTCTGAAAATTGAACAAAACCACCTGCTACAAATACCAAAGCAAGAACTTTGTTTACTATGTTGACCTCAACACTTTTCCTATTTCGAAGCTGACTACCTAAAGCTGTCGTACGTATCCAAAATCCATGGCCGCATAGAAAATTATTCAAAAACACTAATTGTCGATATTCCAAGATAACATTTAACGAAAATCAACCAAACCCAAAAGGCTTACCCGAGAATATCTTCGAAGAAATCTGTATGAAATTGGAATTCCTAATTCGTAATTGAGTGTTGCCAGAATATCAATCTCCATTTTTATAAATTGATTGCTTTTGTAGGCATCGTCACAGACGAATACGAAGTCATCGAGCGGTGGGGCATGTCGTTCCTGGAAATCAAGTTGAGTGTCTTGATAAACCCCAATAATCGAAATCATAAAGAGCAAACACGGATGAGAATGACGTTTGTGCAATCTTGAATAGAATTGCAAAATTCCTAATATGAATTTAGGAATAAATGATCTCAGGATAAAAAAAAGATATCAATTTACATCACTTTACACTTAGCCATATCCAGTTACAAGGCTTTAAAAAAATTTCCCTACATCCCTTATTAGGCTATTGATAAAGGGAATTTTACAAATTCTCAGTTCAAAATTGGATGGGGGCATTGGAACAAGGATAGAGTTTAATAACGAGTGACAAGTCATATGGAATGCATCATGCATTTTTAGGCTGGTAAAGAGTCATTAACCATTTATGAAATAATGAAGGAAGGAAGATGGAGAGAAGAACCATTAAATTCTAATATGTACTAAATTAAAGCTATACCTCAATTTTGGATGCAATAAACATAGCAGTAGCACCAACCAATTGCAGATTTTCTCTTTTGCATTCTTTTTTTTGTAAATACAAATCAAGAATTCTGATTGCCAAGTAAAGCGTTTCGTGGAACAGTTCGAAATTTTCTTGCACCTCCACAAGCCAATCAACCAGAATAGGACGCATCAGTGATTTCTTATCATCCAAATACTTTGTAACAGCAAACTTGCGCTGAAAATGAAACTCCAGCATATAGTTGAGTAGAATACTTAATAATCCAAATAAACTACTCATTTAACACTTACATTGTTAGCTAAAGTTGTCATGTAGTTAAGTGTTGCGACCACAGACAAGGTGAAGGAAAACAACCACAACAACTTCATGTCAAGGCAACTAACAAAGAATTACCAATCTATTAAAAAGCCCTTTGTTTTGTAAAGTTAAGTTTTGAGTAGGTCCCTCATTCTTTATCAAAACAGTTTTACTAATGAAATTGAAATTGTGACATTTAGTAAGTATAGTTTATTTCTAACTATTTCTATAACTATTGTACAGTATATTGAAGAACTTGATATACCTCTGCAATTTTCATGTTTCTGAATATAGATTCTACATATTCGCAGACGGCAAATGGATCATCATCTTGGTCAACATCTCTTACACCATCTGGCAAAATCCTTTTCGTTTCTGGTACAATAAACTAAATGAAAATACGGCAAGTTTTAGTATAGATCATTCTAGCTCTGTATAAAAAGCTATAGTTGGAATTACATAATTACCACTGCCACATGCAATATTTTTTAGTAAATCAAACATACTCCAGGCAAGTAGTAAATTTCGAGCCAATAAATCTGATTCAATTGATTTTTTCATCACCATACACAGAAATCTTTTTTTAACTACCATAAAGCGAGGACACATTGACCAACTTTTCGTATAAAGGTGAATCTTGCAGTAAAGCATCCCCAGTTTACGATACTTCACAGCCATTGTACCCTAGGTTTGAGGTTTCTCTCTAGTGTCTCTCATGTAGTTTGTATATAAAAAATGTTGTAGTTTTAAGTATTAATTCTTTCTACCAACCTCTGGAATAGTGGGTTCAATCTGAGGAGATCTAAAATAAAAAACGTAAATATAGAGCATGTTAGTCCCATTGACTTAGTGACAGTAGAATAGCTAATTAATGAAGTATAAAGAGAAGAGGATTAATGAGAGAATTTTAATACAACATACAATGGTAGAGTATCCTGCAGGGCAGCTTGTTCTTGAGATGACGTTAGACCATCCGAGCTGAGTTTCAAAATATCGGAATCAGTCAAATTGCTTTCTAGTGAATCATTTTCAAAACTGTTTATGCTTGATTCAATACTTTTAACAGCATCTTTTTCTGCAAATGGTAAGCTCAATGTTTTGCTCTCTTCTGGTGCCTCTTTGCTTTTTCTAACTTTCAACTTTGATACAGTTCTTTTTACTTCACCAGCAACTGTCGACTTCTTTGCAGTGACAATGGACTTTGTTGGTTTAACTGTCTTTTTTGCCATTGAAGCATTTCTGGGAACAGCCTGTGAGAAGATAAGTTATTTTACTTAGGTTAATAGACCCCTTTCACAATTACATCATTTATTTAGAAATTCATCTTGAAAACCTGTAACTCAACATAATACACAGCTAGATCCTTAAGCATGCATTTCTAACTCACAGAGCAATCCAATTTGTTGATACAAGCAATGCACACGTTAGGGATTAGCTAGGTGCATAATGTAAGGCTACTAAGGTTGTCTCAAAATGGACAAAACCCTTAATACCTTGAAAAGTCACAAGCTTCCATGCTGTGCAAACGATAACTGATTTCAGCATGCAAACTTTGATTGACCACAGTTCACTATGTTGTGGGCTATGCAAAACTTAGGACTGGTTGACAGAGGATAAATTTTATGGAAGCTGTTGAGGGGCTCTTGATCTGAACAAGCAGCCTGGTAAAGTGAAAATCTAAAATTGAGTATTGATGGCCCCTCTTATCGATGTTGTCCGAGAGAAGAAATTCTAAACTTCAAAATTTAAAAACTAATGTTACTAATACTGGAGCTAGGTTACGAACAAAAATGTGCAGCAAGGAAATAATTCAAGAAATTCTCACATTAGTGACATCGGCAAAAGCTGATCGCTTTTTCATTGGGGCTTCATTGGGGGAATTCTGGGCCATTCTTTTCACTTTTGCACCTCCAAACTTACTGCCATTCTTCATAATATCTTCCTGATCTTTCTTTGCCATGGCAGTACTTGATTTGGCTTTTCTCAGCTAAAATAGAAATCAAGGAGGTTAAGAAGTTTACTCTCAGCAGTTAAAGGACGTTTTATAAATCTATTAATTAATAAAGTTTAACTAATATTGAACATATCAATTTTAGTCTCTCATAGGGCTTTTAGCCTGTTGTTACGACTGTGTAGTTTGCAGGCCTTATTCTAGAGTTTTTTCAAGTTCAAACACCGCAGTTGATAAGGTAAATAGGATAAAAGCAAATTGATTTAATTTAGTGTATGGCCTACCAATGTTCACTCGATCTTTACAGAATTTTAGGCTATAAAATAATAAGCTTTGAAGCTATTAAAGCTATGGGCCTAATCAGTGAACAGATAAAATCGAACGGGGAGATATGCAAAATCAGGTAAAACTCACCGGTTTACTGTCTTTCGCAGCTTTATCGATCACAGCTTTTCTTGTCATAGCTCTAGTATTTCCAACCATTTTCTCTGAGTAACTTCTTGCTTTTTCTAAAGTTTCCTTCGAATATGGGCAAGAACACGCTGCTACAAATGTTCGATTGAGTTTTATACTTCGTTACCGTTTGAAAGGCGGGCTTCCTATTGGTCAATCAGTTTAAAATCAACCAATCAGTAGTAACTATACAGGTCCCACAGGGCTAAAACTGTGAATGTTTTGATTTAGAAATAATTTTGTTTTTACTTTGTTCTTTATTCAAATTTTTATCCCTTAGCTATTTGAAAACTTATTCAAATAGTAGAATATTGAATGGGAATGTGTTATTGATGAATAAAATTCTTCCAATTCCGGTGGGGAAAAATGGAAAAAGTACTTTAGATGGCCTTTGTGGAATTTTCTCGCGAGGTTTACGAGGAGGTTGTACATGGGGTTGGCGGGCGGGTTTATTGTGATAAGGGGTTACAGGATTTATGTGTCTGTACCTCATTTCATTAAGCCTTTATCGCCCAATTTTTTAATTTTGCTTTTTTCAATTTTGAATGTTTCAATTATTTCTTCATACTTGGCAAGTGCACCCTATTGCCAATGCCACAAGGCAAGAAATTCACGAACATGGAAGGGAGGCAAAATTGTGTTGAAAAAGAAGAAGCTGATGACCTGGCGGGGTTCACTGTCCTTACACAGTCGTAAATATGGATTGGAAACCATTTCTTTATGGAGGCCTGGCTTCGATGACGGCTGAAATAGGTGAGTATGCCAACCAAAAAGTCAAGGATGACCGTCTGTTTAAAGATACGCAAATAAAGTTACAGCTCGGTTGTGCAGACAAGGCGGTCAATTTAGGCCTAATCACACTTATTCAGTATTATTAGGAGGGTGAAGGCAATATATCATAGTGAAGAGAAGGAATAGATTACGCAATAATAATTTTTTGATTCTATCCAAAACAGTGGAACCTCAGGCTAGATCCTAGAATACCCCACCAAACACATCATTAGCCGCAGCACACCTCCCAAAGTTCTTCTCAATCCAAGACTATTTTCCACCAAAAAAACATACACGACCACCTCCCTATTGGATGGATCAGTCGTATCATTTGATCGCATAATTTGATGAAGTTCAACCTGTATCTAAATAATCATTTTCTAAAATTTGCTATACCTGTGGGACAATCAATCTACGCATGCGCAAGTCTTTGGAGGTGTCCTGCGGCTTAAGGCGAATCCCCACCAAACCCCCACCATTGTTCTCATGCCTTAACAACCTATTGTTTTCACGTTGGTTACTATTGTTTTGTCGTTCTTAGAGTCGCGCTTAGAATGTTTGGTGGGGTATTCTAGAATTGCCTGGCACCTCATTTAGTGGAGACCGGCAAGGGGCCAAAAAATGGTTGGAATAACAGGGTGGCTGAATTAACAGGGTCTTTTTCTTATGTTTTGGTAAATATTTGTACATGTTTAATTTATTAGATGTTTCAGATCGAAAATTTGGCCATAATAACGAGATTGCTGTACTAACCCACCAGATTTGAAAGTTTTTAGGGTTTTGCAAACGTCCAGAGCTGCAAGTGAGTTGAATTTGTGAGGCACAAGTTCCAATCTTAAGCTCAGTGTAAAACTTGAGTAAATACAAGCTTTCCAACCTTGGTTTAAACTTTGTAGCTGCAAGACTGCAATCCTTGCCATAAGGTCTTGAGACGCATGGTGATTTTAGCATTATCTTAAACATGGAGCAATGAACCTGTAAGATGATGATGGAGCCCCCCCTCCCCCAAACCAATGTTGATAATAGGTCTGGATGTCACGGGAGGATGTTGCAGATGCATTTCGGCTCCAAAGCAACATCTGAAACTAAATTGTTTAGAGGGGGATGGGGGTCTTTCTTCGACAATTAGTATATATCGAGTGGCAATCAAGCACTGTCACATACCTTTTGTCAAGGATTGTGGATATCACTTAGACATCCACAAAGTAAATTAGGCTTTTATGTTTCTCAAAATCTGATGCTTTAACATGCCTTCATACCCACCAAGTTTCCAACTGCCCCCTTGCTACGTCACTGCACCAATCTTTCTTATTTTCAGCAACCTTTCCAATCGACACAACCAAGACAAGATTACAGATCCAAGGGCAGGTCATCAGCAAATCAACGTCAAAACTGAAATACAGAGGCATGGTCCATGCAATGATCAGGATATCGAAAGAAGAAGGAGTTAGGAGTTTATTCAATGGAATCGCACCAGCCTTACTGAGACAGGCAACCTACGGAACAATCAAAATAGGCCTTTATCATGGAATAAAAAGAGCAATTGTCACCAATCCCGAGCAAGAGACGATTTATTATAATATAGTAGCTGGTGTTTTGGCAGGGGCGATTTCTTCGTCTTTATGTAATCCTACGGATGTTTTAAAAGTCAGACTGCAAGCTCAGACACAAGGAACCGTTAACATGCAGAGCTCGATGATAGCAATGTTTGTTGATATCTATCGACTTGAAGGTCTGCGCGGACTTTACAGGGTTTGCATGATATTTCATATATTTACAATATATTTCTTCTCATGACGTGTCAAGAATGGATCAATTCCAAATGCTTTTATAGTTGGTCTGGTACATGATCAACCAGTTGGTTTGTGGAAGAAACCCCAAAAAAGTTTGAAATCTACATTCTCTCAGATGCTATTTAGTTTAAGAACAGAATTAACTTCGAAATGATCAAAATCCAATATTTCATGGAGCAATGTTTCTGGTCCGGCTGGAACTGCACAACCAGACCTCTTGTGCCAAGCCTGCATTTTAGATTAGAAGTTGATGCTACTCAACTAACAATTTTCACATTAAGATGGTGGATCTCATTTCACACATACATTATAGGAATATCCTCCTTAGAAACGCATAGCAACCAGAACTAATGTCTGCAGAAATTAATGCCTTCTTAATAAGATATTTAATCGCCTAGTGCAGCTGCAAAATATATTAGCCATAGTCATTGCATCATGAAATCTATGAGCTGATAGTGCTCCAACTAGTTTTGTACCCCCCTCGCTCCACAAATCTCCTCTTTTGTTAGCATGAAATTTTGCTTTATTGAAGAATAGTCATCGGATTTTCGTAGTTAGGGCTTTGATATTTCGTAGCTGTGGTTAACATTTCATTTTGCTAGAGGGCATAATTCCTATCCTTCTCAATTTTTGCATAATTATCTTAGCTTCTCTTTCACTTTGATTTTAAATATATATTCTGTGACTTTTCAAGACTACTCCATAATCTAGCCCCTGGATTTTGAGCAATAAGAACCCACATAAATGTTCTCCTAGTTCTGCTAGATTTTTGTCTAATTTATTTCTTAAACATTTGTAAGCTTCAAAATAGTATATTAATTCATTGCAGGGAGTTGGTCCAACGGCACAAAGAGCAGCAGTTATCGCTGGCGTAGAATTGCCAGTTTATGATTCTTGCAAGAGAATGATTCTTGAAAGTCAATTACTGGGTGATAACGCGTACACCCATTTCTGGTTAGAATGTTTATTCCTTTACAATTAATCTAATTAAATGTTTATTTCTAAACGATTGATCATGCATTTATACCATATTGGTGATTCAATGCTAACTTGAATGATGTAAAGTTTTCGCATTTCCAGTTCTATCTTTTGAGTTACGTTTGTACAATTCAACATGATGGTTTTGTAAAATGGTTTGTAAGTGTGATGCCTACTACACATGTTTAATTTTGCCCAAGATAAGAAACTTCACTTCATCATATCTTCTCTGTATCCTTTAGAATAAGTACGTTCTTACTATTTTTATGATTTTTTTATTTCTTTAAATCTCATTTTTACTTTCAGTGCAAGTGCAGTAGCTGGACTGGCAGGGGCTGTGGCTTCAAATCCTATTGATGTTGTCAAGGTGATACATCTTTGTATTTTGTAATTAATCACTTCATCTAGTTTTGTAAAATTGAAATGAAATATAGCCCTTCTTGCATATCATATTCCTTACTGTTTCTTTGCACAACTAAGTAGAGGTGGAGCCAGCATGAATTTTTTTAGTTGCCAATTCTCAGAGAAAATATTTAAAAAATTAGGAGTTGTTGGTCCACTTTTCAATTCACTCTACCATCTTAGATTACTGCAAATTTTCCCAATATGACTCTTTGGGAAAATAGGCAAGCATTCATTTCCATCAAGCCCTTTAGAATTCGCCTCAAAGCTCAGCTGCATTGTCAAAAAATTATGCGCAGTGATTTGCCTAAAAATGTTACTTTTTTATAACTCAGTCCCCACTTCTGACGAGGTCAAGGTACGGCTAATGGTTTGCCCCCATGGGATCTTTATGTGTTCGAGATTACTCTCAATTTACCTTTCTTTCCACTTTTAAATGCTGATGAATCATATGTTGTATTTCAGACTCGAATGATGAACCAGAGAAATGTAAAGCCAAAGACGCCAGCCATTGAAAATAATATCATTTATAAAAGCTCATTTGATTGCTTTGTTCAGGTAAGACTCGGCTTGTTTAAGACAGCTTTCAACTAACCAAAATTAAGACTTAGATTTATCGGTTTAAAAAATGAGAGAATGGAGACGCCGGTTCTTTACCCTTTTTATCTGGTTTATTTTTTCAGTTATTCGGGTTAAGACTTATCTGGATGGGAATATGAACAGGGCAATAAATCGTGGGAACATTGTTCTTGTATGTTGGTTGAAAGTTGCTCTGTTATGCCAATTCAAATAACCCTCTTGGCTGTCTCTCGAGCCAGATACAACAGAAGAGTCTGGTTTAAAATGTACTGTCCCAATCTTAATTTCTAGCTTGTATATGTTTAATGAATTTTGATTACAGACAGCGAAAACAGAAGGATTCATGGCACTTTACAAAGGTTTTATCCCGACATTCGTCAGGCTATGCCCCTGGAATATTGTCGTATCTTTTTCAAATATATGTTACTAGAGTGTTGCATGTGAGCACTATCATATGGGGGAATATCTGATGATTTTGTAGTCATGAAACTCAGATAAATATGTATAGCCAGAAAAATAAGAAGCCTCAAAACATGGATTACTTATTAAGCTTTTCATCCAAAACTCAACAGAGTAATACGTCAGAAAAAGAAAGAACCAAAAACCTGACAATTATGATACCCAGATATGGATCGAAATAGGCCAAGCTTAAGTGATCTATGGTTTTGCTATGCTTCCGATCAAAAACTGTTAGAAACAGGCATCTTGGACATTCTCTGGTCTTCATTCTACTGTATATCGCTAATTGAAGCCAATATACCTTTCCCTAGTTTTGACCCATTTGTTAAGGAGCCTTAGATAGATCATTCAGTACATGGTGGTGACATTATACGACCTAAATTGCAATTAATCAAAATCATATACCTAAAAGGGAATGCGTTCTGGTTTGGTCTTTGATGCAAATTAAAATCTTGAAAGACCATGCTTTATGAATTCATGTAATTACATGGTTCTGAAGAAGGGTTTTCATCCAAAACACAAATCAATGCCTCTACTTTGGATAAGCCTGGAACAGGATAGGTAAGGTCCAGGGTTCCAGACCTGGTAGGGGGTATTCATCTCGTAAGCGGTGAAAATTTAGATAAACTATCATAGATTTGAGAAATATAAAAATGGTACCAAATAGTTTACGTATTTACAATAGAAAAACAGAACCCTGAATGCTATTTTTGCCACAGCTTTAGCGTCGTTCCGCCATTTTCACAGCATTTGAGCTGTTGAATCTTCGAAATCCATTGTCTTTTCAGTGATCTGATCGGATGAATTATTAGGAAACAAATGCCCTGATTGGCCAGAACATTTTCCACCTTGCTGGTGGGGGCATATCACAACTTTGGTAGCCCCCTTATGAGGATAGACATCTTTGAATAGAATATGTTAACACTCCTTAACTTTCTGCAGTTTTTTATGTCATACGAACAATACAAGAAATTTGGATTGAAATTAATGGAATAAAGCCCAGAAAATTTTTATCAAGATTGCACTCAAAATATCTATATACAAAGATGGAAGGATATTTCATATTTGAATTTACTTTTTTCACACTGAACCCGGGTTATTCTAATACACTATATTTGCAATTGCAAACGGCCTTACAATTAACGTGAAATCAGTTTTAAAAAGTATATTTTCAATTTTTTATATAGTTACATATTACATATATCATTACAATGTAAATCATTTAACTTCTAGAAAAAACAGAGAGGGATTTTATATCTAATGAATATCACACAAATCATATTGAATAATTTGAAATTTGATGTTTTTGTGTAAGCATTTGAACCCTTCACTGCCACTCGAAATGTCTCTACAGTAATATTTCTCATGTTTAATTGGGTGAGGCATTGGTCTTATTTCAGAATTGAATTTTCACCAGTTTAACACCCCCATCGCCCCCCCTCTTCAAAATGAGTTTCTCCTTCTTTTACGTAGGTGAACTTATTTTGTGTTTATCTCAAAAATTCTCTGACCCGAATCGAGCTTGGTATTTCTTATTAAGGTTGCTCTATAAAAATGTGTAGCAGAAAGCAGCCCAAAGTGAAACAAGTGTTTTATTTGCGCCATCTTTCATGTTAAAAAAAAAACTTAAAATATATCTTTACTTTTACAAGTTACACAAAAATCTCTTGCCAAAGCTTCTGAAGTTTTAAAAATAACGTTTTTCCCTGGATATTTTATGAAATGTGTACTCTTTGCATGATTCCTGTTAATCATACTCGGTATTCTAAGATTTTCGAGGTATCTTCTCATACGATTAGACGATTAGGCTGTTAAATTGTGAATTTTTGCGGAGAAAGTCTTTAGTTATCCAGTCGACTCTCGCTATCTCGAACTCTCACGGGAAATGAACAATACACTCATTTCAACCAATTAACACAACTGATAGCGAAAACAGGCTTCCGAGTCATTATAAAGTAAGAATAATTTAAGAACATTTCAGGCTGAAAATAGAAGAATAATTAAGAACAGCCAGCCTCAAATCAAATTTTCCTGGTTCTTATAAAAAAAAAGAGTGTAGTTCGACATAACGGGGTTTCAAAGTCGGGAGTCAAGATTTTTCTCGACCAAAAAGGGGGCTTCATGCGTAAAAACCTTGTATAACCCATAAAAAAGATTTTTTGGTTCCAAAAACCACTTTTAAAATCTAAAGATCACCAAACAGGTATCAGTTTTAGCAAAAAAAATTATCAAATCAAGTATATTAAGTTTGTCAGTCAATTGGAAAAACACGGAAGGCCATGATGGAACTAAATAACGTAGACTACGTAGACTAAGGATGCTGTTTGCGTGAAAAAATGATAAAATTATAGGACATCTACCTAAAGGGCCGAATGGCAGATTCGCAAAGTCCATCTTCTTTCAGAGGGCAGACTAGTCTAGTTCCTGCACGGCAGTAGTTGAAGACAACCGATGAAACTTTGGGGATGGCTAAAGGATCAGAGTTCCTTGCAAAATACTTCTTGTTGGAAAATATTTATTTCTGTTTTAAGAACAGAGTTGTCATTGGCGTAGTCAATCACAGAAGTTGGAAGTCTTATGTCAGTTTAAGAAACAGCTATTATTGGCGTATAATTGTTCAAAATTGAAAGTTTACTGTCATAAATGTTCGAGATAACAGGGTGTTTTTGCTCACGGGTAAGATATTTTGTTCGAGGTAGCGAAAAGTTCGAGATAACGGTGTTCGAGATAACTGGTCTTATTTGCATATTTAACTACAGTAGAATCCGGATAACTCGAACATGCGATAACTCGAACTCTCGCTAACTTGAACAGATTTGGCAGTCCCCTTGAGCCTTATTCATGTTATAACTCGAACTATTTTGATCGTCCCTTGCTTGTTCGAGTTATCGGGATTCTACTGTATATAGGAAAACGAGGGGAAATAGGTTTTGTTCGGGTTAGCGGGACGTTCGAGATAACGGTCTTCGAGATAGCGGGAGTCGACTGTACGCTGCCGAAAATCTGTACAAAGCTACAAAATAGACATCCAATCATTTATCATTTATTCAAAAAGCAAACATTTTCAAGCTATTACTCAGTCAACCAGTCCTTCTAAGACACTTAGTTGCAATAAAGCAATATTTTTGCCGGTAATACCATTAAGAGATACTATAAAAAACCTACTAGACCCTGCTCTACAAGTAGGCCAAACGGGCGCGTCAAATTTCGAATCAAAACACAGACACAAAATATGACGCACTACATTGGATGCATCGCGTGAAAAACAAATAAGATGAATTGACGTGTAGCGAGTATCACGAGAAATACGACAAGATACTAAGATAGAGTAAAACATGAATTGATGCTAGCTCCTCTAACAAACTCGATTTTTTTAGAAAAAACGCTCATAAGCTAGTTATTAGTGGAGAGGTAGTAACGCGTGAGCCACATGATGACGAGGTAAAACACGACTGTGGTCTTGATTACACAATACCGCTTTCATTTCATATCGGATTAGCCTCCTCGGTCCGGTACGAGTATTTTTCTGTTTAGTTTACACGATACCGTCTTCATTTCATATTGGATTCGCCTACTCGGTCCGGTATGAAAAAATGGTCTGTTGACACAATACCGTTTTCCTTTCATAATGCATTGGTTTTCTACCACTTTCAGTGCGTTTTCACTTGAAAATGCGAAAACAGTATGAAGCATATCGGGTTGATGCATTCTCGCGTAAACAGGAGGCCAACCCGATATGAAATAAAAACGGTATTGCGTAAACGGCAGAAAGGCCTGTATTTTATAGAATACAGTGAATAGTAGAACACGATAAACAGAAGATGACATTTAGCTTCACCACAACAACTGCTGAAACAATCCCATCTTCCAACTGATACCTGATTATTGATTTTATATTCTTCACCACTCTCGAGCGTTTTTATGAGAAAATTTCATCCCATCAAGCTGGATCACCCACCTATCAACAACTTAAATCTCACTCAACCAAGACGAAACATACAAACAGAGGATGAAAAATACAAAGTTTCGTATTTGAAAGGAGAGATCTCACTTCTCAACTCTAGGGCTCTCGGGGGGGGGGGTGTCTTGACAAGAATATGGTAGCGGGGATGTGCCATTTTTTAGGGGTACATATTTAAAATTAAATACGGAATTATGGGTGTACATTTTCACTTAATTGTCGGTTGCACCCGGAATTATGGGTATGAATTTTGAGAAAAATTAAAGGCAGACTTTTATTGAGGAATATTTTGGCTGATTTAGATACAATTATGTGATGCTATTGAAATTTTGTTACTTTTACATATTTCGTGACACGGAATTATGGGTCCCTTTTTCAATTTACGACCCGGAATTATGGCCCCAATTTTTTTTCAAAATGGCACACCCCTATCACTTGACCCCCTAAGGTACCCCCCCAAGCTAGGGCTGGAAGGCGGAATGATTTTGTCCATATAAACAGGGCCTAAGTATACTAAAATATACATCTTCCTCTTACCTTCACACTTCTAAGATTTTCTTTTTTAGGTTAAAATTACGAAATATTTCTAGTCCCTAGATACGACCTCCCGACTAAAATCGGATCAAGTTACACTTGTCTATGCTTTGAGTAGGGTCCCTACCAAACGAGAAAAATATGAAAATTACTCGAAATTCAAAGAAGGCCTATAGGTATAAAAATTCTCAAGGTTTCATTTTCTGAGTGTAAGACTTCCGATGAGACCAAAGCTTCAGAAGTTATTATCTTTCGGTAGGCCTCAAATCATTCTCGCCATCAAATACGAAATTTTTAGTACAAAGCAGAATGCTTTACAGATTTGCAACGGCCACCATTAACATATCAGATTGTGTTTGATAGAAAAGCAAAGATGATCTTGAAACTTTGATGAGCATTTTTGCTCCTAGTGCAATATCGAACAGTCGTTGCTTCTTTGGCAAGGATCAAACTATTTTTTGAAAATCATAGTGAAAAATGTGGCCAAACTATCAGGCAAGGAGAGGAAAGTGCTGAGAAAAATTCTCAAAAACTTTGATCAGTCTTTGATCAGCATAGAATTTCAAGATGGCTGAAACATAGCAAAACATTGTAATTATCAAAGCCTTGATCGTTCGGTAGGGACTGTACTCCACTTACAAAATATCTCAACGCTATCACTACAACACGATCTCGTTCTAACATCCTAGGTTCAAATATTTATTTCTTTAATCAACCTACTTACTTATCTTAGTGGTAACATTGTGCAATAGAGCCATACGAAACTCTATCAATAAATATATCTACATTCTCAATACTCATTAACCCCGATTTATAAACGATTCCAAGAAAGATGGAGAAGATCTCGTTTCTCGCAATGCATGACGGGAACATGTCTCTTAGCAACGCATAGCTTCTAGCAACTCAGGCCTCGTTCACGCTGCTCCGATTTGATTGTCTCCGTATTTGAAGACGAAAAACAGTGTCTGTTCACACTGCTCCGTTTTCAAACAAATACGACATGAATACGATTAAGTGTCACATTGCTCCAGGCAAATACGGTGCTCATAATGCCATTTCCAAACAAATATCTTCATTCAAAGAATACCGTCGTATTCAAAATGTCTCCGTATTTGATGTTCACACTGAAAACGGAGCGTATTCAATACGCATCGTATTCGAAAGTAAGCGTATTTGTTTGTATATTCGAACAGCTCCGTATTTGAAGCGTATCAGTGTGAATGCAAGGTTGAAACGGATAGGTTTTGCCCCGTTTTCGTTCAAATACGAAGCAGTGTGAATTAGTGCACTCTTCCGTGGCCCTTCTGTAAATAAGGCTCCTTGTGGCCTTTCGTAGGCCACAGCACGTTAGACAAACTTACTCACTCACTAAAAAAACGACTGAGGCATAGGATTTTCGAAAAATTTAGGCCAAAACTATTTTTGCTCCAGGAATCTTTTGTTCAGTTAGATTTACTGAAAAATAATTAAATTTTCTACAATAAATTGCAACAGCTACGGCCTAAATATTTCGCTGCTTTGATCAATGAGTCGTTGGTTTTGGTAGCTATGGGTTGTTAAGGGGGATATTCTCACAATGCATTGCGTGGTGAGGTCAGCCATCTTTGCAGAATCGTCTATTTGTGGTTACCTGCAGTCTCAAGCATCACTGATACCTGATCCAACCGATCTTTCGATTCCCTCTCGTTTTCCTATGAAGCCCATGTTTTGACGTTGATCGTTCTGAATGCTCTGGACGTCGACTGGGCGCGGACGGCTGGATGCTTCGATTGTTTTTTAGAAGAACGAGCATGCTGCTGGAAAATCAAGAAAAACGCTTTTAAGACAAGTCCGTGTTTATAAACTACATGTCAAAAATACGCTTATCTACTGCTTAACATGATTCATTTCTGATTTTGAGATCTGTAAATTTGTATAATGTAATTCGTTTGTTTGGGCCAAATCTCGTCAGCATTTTGGAAAATATCGACAGGGAAGCTAGCCTCGGTTTAGAGCACAGAAACCTTTTAAGATGCAACTAACTCTATCCTAAAAATTCACATAAAACAACTTCTGAATCATTTAATTCTTCTGAAATAGATTTAAACCGAATAAAATTATACATTTTTCGGCTAATTTGACAAGTTTTCTTGCTTAAATAATATTCTCCTTCAGTGTGTTACGTCTAATCGATGAGTCTGTTACTTCTATCTTTATGTGTTACTTCTATCTTTATGTATTACTTCAATTCTTCTTCAGTTCAACTTTTCATTATGAAACATACAGGTCAAAAATCCCTAAACTTGAACTTATCTTACAGAGGTAAAACATATTTCTTACTATTGATTCTCACCTGTTTCCACCGAACATCTTCTGTTACTGCTATTTTGGATGTTTTTTGCCTGGCGAGAACCTCTGGCTCATTTTTCACTATTTGGTCCATGTCGAGGTCATACTTGTCGTAGTTCACACTACTTCTTGCTGATGTTGATGTGTGGGGCAGCTGCGAAGTTTAACATACCCATCAATTAATCAGACCAAGCTAATGTGGCTGAGCTCTAACCAGAATGAATTTACTTATCCCAGAAGAGCAAAGCAGCGGAAAAGTGTCGCATAAAGTTTTCAAAATTGCAGAGCAGCACAGTCTGTTCCTTTAAACGCGTGCAATTGCATGTGCATGCAAAAAAACAACTGTTGATTTTGTGGATTTTCCAGAAATAGCCTCAATGACAGAACTTTCATGTTGATAAATCGGTCTGTCTTTTGTTAGGATGATATTATCATTAGTTATTTGAGTATGTGAAAATGACTTTGACTATAATTTGATCAAATTGGTAATTTTAGAATGGAAGCAACGTTGAGTTCTTGCTTATCAAAATTTCTTTCAGTTTTAAACACTTAAGCATCAGAACAATAATTTGTGCAAGTGAAAACCTGCACAGCATTTTGCTCAAGAAACATTCAAATTCACACCCTCAGAATAAGAGCGTCAGTGCTCTAGTCACCGATCAATCCGAGACACACTTCCAGCCTATCATTCTATGGTTATAATTTATAACTGAATGTATTCTTACCTTTGCTGATATGAGAGATGAGGTTGATGATGCGCGAGGAAGAGGCTGGGCTGTTTTTAAATTCTGGATCTCATCTCGCAAGGTCTTATTCCTCTGAAGAAGAGCCTAAAAGAAAAAGTAGAACTTTGAAATAAAATAAGCTGTGTTCTTGCAACTCAGTAATCAGTATCCTAGAAAGCCAGAAAGAATATTTACATAGAGTCCATACAAACGGGTCTTGTCTGTTCTTGCCTTGATTTGTCCTTATGCAATACTTTTTGATTCGAGACACGTCAGTTTAGAATACAAGGGAGGGGATTGTGCTCTCAAAGCACTGCAATGAATACCACCCCGCAAGTATTTCTAGCTTACAATGAAAGAGTATCTGGCTGCCTGGAGCAAGAGAGATGTTCAAGTGGAAGTCGATGCAGCCATGTACATCTTTACACCAGGAGCTTCAGTATGGGAGATTCTGGACAGCGATCTCTTAACAGCCTTACGAAAACTATACATAACTTACCAATTTCATTTCTTTAGGGTCCTGTCCTTTCAATATAAGTTTGACAGTATTTGAATTTGAAGACGGTGTGTTTGAGCATTGAGAAATGCAATCCATGCTTCTTGTTTTTCTTATTGATGCTGAACTTAACTCTTGCCTTTCTTTATCACTCTAAAAGAGTAGAATGAAAGATACTACTATAAATCTACAAGCAAGCAAGCGGTATCTATTTGTTAAGGCAGGTTCGTGGTATGGAAGCGTGAATCTGAGGCAGACCTGTCCCATAAAAATTTCACCTGCTTATGCGAGAATTAATGACAAGGTACGCAATCATAAATCTTTGAAGTACCACAAATGAATTCCTTTACGTTGAATTAGTGTTAAATCAGTTGAAACCACAACCTGTAGATTAGTATTTTCGTGGCTACACAGTCCACTAGGGCACTCAAGATGATGTTGATGATGATGTCTACTTATTTTACAAGCCACCATGGGCTGAAAGAGTATCTATTTGGGCACAAATTACTCGAAATTTTAATAACACAAAACTTTGTAAAAACCACGTGTTTTGAGCTTTACTAAATTGAATTGTTGTTATGATAAACTTTACACAAACATGGATAAATCGCTGATAATGTTTTTCATTGGAAGTTGTACTACTTATTTGCTAATAAACCTCCTTCAAAAGATCTATAAGCCCAAGGAGCTAAATAAGCCCAGAGTGCTAAACAGAGAGTTTACAGCATTTAATAAAACAGCTTTGGAGCAAAATAGCAATATAACCTCAGAACATATACAGTAACTTAAATGACCCATAACAGCCCTGAACCAGGGTTACTATTTGGATGAATTAATGGACAGAAATAAGTAGAATGATATCTGATCTTTGACTTGTAAAAGATTTTTGAGTGCTTGTAGATTCTGTGCAATACTTACATCAGAAAAGTAACCACATTTGACACAAGGGGCTGTTTTTAATTTTTTATTCTTAACTGTGACCAGCTGTGCTTTGAGTCGGGCTATTTCTGTCATTGCTGAAAAGAAAAGAGACGGGTGGTCACAAGATGGTCACGCTGTTGTTCCTTCCAGTGTTAAAGAGAATGGAACAAAGTGATAGTTAGCATAGGTATAGGGCACATTAGGAAACCTTTACTGATACAAGGGAGTTCAGCATTACATGCTTTTTTTCTTATAAGGAACTGTTTATAAAGAACCTAGAACTAGAATTTCTTAATACAATGGATTCTTTTGTTCTATTTTTTTGCTGTTACAATAAAGAACAAAAGAAAATTTAAGGAACTTTTAGTACTAGGCCTTGAGGTAGGTTCCTTATAAAATAAAAAGCATGTATGGCCACTTTACAATTCAATTCAATTTTTATTCGATACAATTCAATTCAATTTTTATTTGATACAATTCCATTCTGTAATCATATTCAAGAATTACATCCACCTCATTATTATGACCAGTTTTATCTGGTCAAGTTAGGCATCTTCTAAAACTATTAAGACTTAGGGTGAGAATGCTTAATCACTTTGGAAACATCATCTCTACAATCTGAGAGGGCAGAGAGTTAAAATTGCTGGGAATCATATTCAAATAGCCGTATAATGCTTATGAGCTTTATTGGTATTTTTACTGTTGTATATATGATTTTGACATTACTTCATAATGACAAATTTCAATACACCTATTTTACGGAAAAGGATTGCTAACAAATACTATAACTTATATTAGTTATCAGTTAAGCTACATAAAACATCACCAAGGGTTTGTAAAAGATTTTTTACATTCCAACTTATTTCTTTGGTCATACTTTTTTAGGAAAAACTAACCAGATATTGCTGTCACTTTTCTGAACGCTTTTCTGAAAATGGTAGGTACCCAAAACTTCACAGTTTAAATAGACCCCTTTCACAATTACGTCAGTTCTTTAGGAATTTCTCTTAAAACTACCTTAACATCGACATGATGCGTAGCGAAATCCCAAAGCAATTCCATTTGTTACAAGAAGCAATGCACGCTTTGAGAATTACCTACACATCATATCAGGGCTAAGGTTGTTTTAGATGATTTCTATAGAGATGACATAATTGTGAAAGTGGTCTATTATCCTTTTTTCCTTTGTTTTTATTTCTTAATCTTTTTCCAAAAGGGACACTGTTTTGCAAGCATTCATGCTTTTCTATTTTTCAATGTTAGAGTATGATCTTGAATGGTGTTCTAATAAACTGAAACGTTATACTCAAATGCTTAGTTTTATCATCGTCGAATTCTGTTAATGGACAACTTCCACTAAGGGTTTGCGGCTCTCTTTCCTTGAATCTCTAATCAGCCAGCAGCAGATCCTACACAATCTAAAGAGAGCACGCTGAGATATCATTCTCTAATATTTTCCCATTGCAGACCCATTCCCTGTCCCATATCCAAATCAAATGTAAATATTTTTCAAAAACAATAAACATTGAAATTCAAAACCTTTCAGTATTTTGAATTGATGATAGAAATTGAGGATACAGTGAAACAATTGACTTATGGAAATTGGCTTAACTATGGGGAATTAAAAATGGAGAGATTTCTATTACAAACCAATTGATCATTGTTTAGGATTGTGGTACATTAATTCCCACACTCAAAACAAGTAATTTCAAAAGAAAACAATACATGCTTTTTTAAAAAGCTTTATTAGAAAAACTTAGACTGAAATTTTGGTAAAAATTGTTTGTTATCTCCGAAACTATTTGAGATAAAAAAGCAACTTAAATTCATTGCCTAGTTGCCCAGAAAGGCATTTTAAACACATTTTCGAGAAGGGTAGGGGATGATAATAATAATAATAATAAAATCACTTCATGAAGTGGATGATAAATTATTTCAGAAAAGAAACAAAAAGGCTGAAATTAAACCCAAGTTGTCCCATTGTGGAATCACCAAGATCACACGTTTTAAGAAAACTGAGGCTTGATTCATCGAAAACAAAAGCCCATTGTTTAGAACAATAAAAAAGGAATATCTGAGCTTCAGCCTTTGCATCTTGTTCTTATAAGAAAAAAGAGTGTACACCAAGGGCTCCAATATTCTCTGACAAGAGCAGTACAAAATAATGATGTACCAATCTTGCTCTGAAGAAGGATAAATAAGCCAGTTTAAAAAGTTGAACAGTCTGTACGCCATAGATGTGTGGCATAGAGACACCCTGATTCCACTATGGGCCAAGTTTTCTTATAAAAAAGCGTGAATCCTCTAAATGAAAATAAGGGGGGGGGTGAAGAGTAAATAGACCTTTCATATTTACCTGTTAGAAGCTGATTCTCCAACTGATCAACTAAACCTTCAAAATGACTATTTGTAAGATTGAGTTTATTTTTCAAAATCGTGTTCGACTTCTTAAGGGCTTGCAAAACTCCTGACTCATAAGGATCAGTTTGGACTTCAATGTCAATGAATTCCCGTTCATCTCTCTCTGATGATGTTTCTGCAGTCTCCAGTGACTTCTTACAGGATTTACTCGAGATTTCGTCTGAATCAATTCTGGTCTGTCTAAACAAACTTTTTCGTTCAGATTTGTTGGGGAAACTTCTGTTAATAGATGGTTTATTACACTGATTATCAGAGAGGCATTCCGGCGTATTTATGTCATCGCTTTCTAGATTGGAAATCTTTCGAACTTCTTTGGGTAAAATTGAAATTCTGGATGACCTCTGTGGCCTTCTCGACTGGGCTTGTTCCAATCCGTTATGGCTGTCTCTCGAGCTGTAGCCAGAACTCGTTTCGTCCTGGTCGAAATGCTTATCGTTATTCATAGGAGTATTCAACAGACAGACTGAACTGCTGAGGGAATTCAGGCCCTGGTTCAATTTCTGCGAAGGTGACACAGTGTCTGAAACTCTTAGGCCCATTTTTGAGGAAGTGTCTACCACGTCAGGACTCACCGCTGTATTCGAAGCCATTGCAGCTCAATCAGCTCCATACTTTAATCAACTATATCAACATTCAACTTCGATTTTCTTGGTTATATTTCGAAGTGGTGACTGTAGTTTCTGGGTCATTTCAGGGATCTTTGTGATTTCATGCCGCAGGATACTACTGCCACGACTGCCCGTCGCTACGAACAAATCCAGACAGACTGTCTTATTTGGTGCTGCCACGCATAATACATCACTTCTATCTACCACCTTGTAAATTCATCCCTACGCAAAACCTACGCGTTGCTACCCAAAAATCCCAACAAATTTGTCTAAAATCTACATACCGTACAAAAGGTATATGACTAGATCAATATTCTCCCTCACAATAAAAGTTGAATAAACAAAAATATTTCTAAATGTACCTAATATTTCACAACTACCAAATGTTTTACAACAAAGAAAATCCATACAAATATTTTATTCTAAGTTTTCCACAAATGATGTACTTTAAAGGTCTTTAAAATGCTCAATTTGGTCAAATTATGCCCTGAAAGGCTTTCTGGGGAAATCTATCGACAACTTTGGAAAAATACAGGATTTATACCGTAGGTTTTCTATATAACCTGCTAAGCACTGAAAATCCCCACTGTAGGTGAAAAGCCCTAGAAGTAGCAACACGAACTTCGAAACAGAAGACAACACGTGACCGCCTATTGTCTCAAAATGTTATCCTCCGTCGAAGTAAAATGTCATCCCCCGCATTTACTCAAGTGGAAACAGCTAGAGATTTCATGAACTTTACAATAAAATGTTTAACTTTTTGGCCCCAGCATTGATTTGCTTCAGTTTATTTTGTTCTCTTCTTTAATTTCATTACTCTCCATTCTTTTATTCGACTTAAGTTACTTTACGTGGCTTTGCTTTTTACTTACCGTGAAAACTTAATTCAAAATTTCTTTTATTTGTTATGACTAGCTTCACTTCGATTTGCTATCGCCTTCTTGAGTTTCTTTACTTTATTTTGCTTTCAATTGCTTTTGTTTCCCTGCTTACCCTGCTTTCCCTGCTTTGATCTAATTTATTATGATTCCTTTGATCTCCTTTCAATTTCATTGATCGACTTTGCTTGAATTTGCTTCGATTTACTTTGCTATTCTCTCCTTTTCCAATCATCGATTCGACTTGCTTTTATTTGCTTCACTTTACCTTGCTGTTCTCGTCTTCTCTTTCCTTTGGCTTAATTTGCTTATACGTTACTTTATTTTAAACTAATTTCATTTTGCTTGATTTGCTTCACTTTGCTTCGATTCGCTGCTCTCTTCTTTTCCTTTTCTTGGGTTGATTTGCTTTACTCTGATTTGCTTTTCTTCTTCTCTTTCCTTCGAGTTGATTTGCTTTACTTTGCTTTGCTTTCAATTTCATTGACTCACTTTGCTACTATCTTCGTTTCTTTGAGTTGATTTGCTTTGCTCTTGATTTGCTTCTCTGTGTTATCTACTTTCGTAATTTGTATTTCTCCTTTATTTACTTTTATTGTTTTGATACACTTTGCTTTTCTCTGGCTTACTTTGCTTCAATTGATCATCTTCTTCTCTCTTTTACCCCATTGCTCTATCTTCACGTAGCTGCAAAAATTTCAACTCGTTCCATCGATGAAGTCGTTGTACAGGACATAAGGCAAAAATTTGAGTCTCAGATATTCCGATTCTTATAGATTATCTTACATTTTATCATACGATACCATTTGCAAAAATATCATTCTAACAATTTGTTTATGATACAAATTTACATCAACAAAATTATATCCTTGATTAATGTGAGAGTTTTATTCTAATTGATATCAAAACTTCTAGCAAGTTTATTCATTTTGAACGGGTTGATTTTTGGTAGTTTCTGAGGAAGATTAGCAAGCTCGTCTTCAACAGGTACCACGGCAATGCGAAGTCCATTTTGCAAGGAGAACATGATTTTGGTGTACTCGTCCTCTGCAAAACAAACAAATACATGATGGCGTCAGATTCTTAAGGCCGGATATCGACTCGAATTGTAATCATAACTAAAAGAGTCTCTGGGGCTTTTCTCAAAAATCTGAAAGTTTCGCAAATTTTCAAAAATTTCAAAAAGACCCTTGGTCCAAAAGCCTTTTCCATATTGAAAATATTTTTTCAAGGTCACTTCAGTGCCTAAAGGACAACAGTAATTCCCCTAGAAACTCAAATTGTCAAATCTAATCCTCTTTGATATAGAAAAGGACTCATTTTATGATCAAAATTGTATTTTTGTCCAAGAGAACAGAAGGGAATGTCATATATCTATCCTGAATGAAAGTTGCTACACTTTGAAAGTCTCTACAATGTCAACGATGACAAAAATAATCGTAATAGGGAAAACACTGCTAATGGGGTAGACTTTAGTTTCTTATATATTCATCATATGCGGGGCTTACTGTAGAGTCTAAGCAGGCCTAATACTTTGGAGTAGGGAAAATGGCGCACATTTTGAGGTCTTTAAGGTACGTTGGTTGCAAAAGACAGCTTTTTGGACTGCGAAATGAATCTGAAACAAAATATTCGAGCTTTCTTCAGTGCGAATTAGGTCGCCGAAGTTGTTTAGTGAATTTCAAGTTAATTTTGGATCACCTCTGAGCTCGATTACTCAGTTGAAATGGACAAGTATTCATTTCTTATGGACTTAATGTTGCAATGGGCCACCTACTCAATACGATTCATGTCACATGAGTTTATATTTAATTTGCTAGCCCGACCGAGGCCAGGCCTTGCCGAACCAAGTAACCATTTTGAAATCCCTGATATTAGGAACAATATGGTTGCTATCATCAGTGAGATTTATTTAAAATGAAAGCCGGGAAAGTTTCCCACAGAATTTCTGTCGTCACATATAGTAGTTTATAAGGTCCTTGTCCGAAGAAGTGCGGTTCGAACGAAGGACTACAAAATGACCAAATTAAGGAAAATAAGACTCTCGTTTGGGAGCATAACTTCACTTTGTTACTTTTCCAGTAAATTAGGCCCTTTTACTACCAAGTCAGTGTATCTTTTGCACACATCCTCCTGCAGACCAGCATTCTCCTCCGCATTAAACTTTTATCTCGCAGCACGGTTGGGCAAAATATATTATTTTGAGAAAGGATAAGCTAGTTGTGGCTAGTTGGGATAATAAATCTTCCATGTACATGACGCAAAAGTTTAAAGTCGTGCTTCTAGTCATGCGAATCATAGACAGTCAGGCAAGACAGGAAAGTCTCCATGCAAAAGGTCAAATATTATTTCCTCGGGCAGGATTTTCCTACGCATTGAAAATCACGAAGAAATTTCTCTTGAAAGTGATAGGGAATTAAGATTTGTCTGCCTGTTTCTTATTAAGAAAGTTTTCAGCAACTTGTTACTCTTAAAATTAGTTGACGAACATAAAGTAACACTGTTTTCAAAAGTAAAACCAGTCCCCTTCAATTTGAAAATAAACGGACCAATCAGATTGTCTCTAGAAAGGATTCTGAAATCCTATTGGCAGATAGGCTACATCTATTTCTAGGATACCCAGACCCCTTGCTTATGCACTTAAAAAGTTTCTATTTACCATATTGGCAAATTTCTAAATGGTTTTAAATGTATTTTCAGGCCTTTGATGTTGAAAATGGACGGCCTTTCACCTCTATACATATTTACAACATACAAGATAGCTTGGAAACACAGCAAAACTGACTGCACTGAAAGCTTTGTTGTCTGGCACTTAACAGAGCAAAGAGAGGGTCAGAAGTAAGCGGAACAAAAAGCTTCAGAATCTATATTTGAATACGAAAAGTCGAAGTTGAGAGACAGGTCTATGGATGGAGAGAGTCAACACTGCACGATTGATATTCCGCTGGGGAAGGTCATACGCTCTTTGCTATATTGAATGCACGTGTATGTGCGAAATTGGACTCTCTGTCTTAGGATCTTCTCACCTGTGAACTGTAGCAGAGTCTTTGATTGTGTTCAATCGAAACTTAGGGCTTAAACACATTTCTTCCATCGAACGTTTTCGCTAGGTGTTGATGGGTAAATACAATGCAAACGACCTTATAAAATGGCCGATAGCATGGCTCATGCAGGACTTGAAACGGCCCTCAGCTTTGCACGTATCGGTTGAAGACCTAACCATTCAACTAACAGACACTCCGAGCTAGAACCATGGTAATGAAACAAGAAATCGACCAAATCATTTGCAAATTCGCCAAGCAATCCAGGAATCAGTCAGATTTGGCCATTTTTGGCTGGTTTGAGTGATACCTGGTTGATTTAGCTAATTTTTGGCTGCCTGGTTTGTGGTTTTTGGCTTGTGTTTATAGTGGGTTAGTTTGCAAATTTTTTGGGCTTACAGCTGGCTGGTTTGGCCAATTTTTGGCCGATTTGAGTGATAGTTGGCTGGTTTGGGTGATAGTTGGGTGATAATTTAGTGACGGGAATGGCCGCGTGCGAGTAGTTAGTCACTAAAACTTGTTCAATAGGTTGTGTGTCCAAAGCAGCCCGTACACATGACAAAGTGTGAAGAGAGAGTTTGCCATCTCTCTGTAATTCCAGGCAAAAGTCATATCGAGAGGTAGTACAAGGGTTGCACTGTTCGATAAGTCTTCAAATGTTCCTTTGTACTTTGCAGATAAACCAATACGTTATTGCATGATGCGTTTGGTGCCGTGAGCTGGGGAAAATACACCAACGTAGACTAAGAAGACGAGGCAAGATGGAACAAGTAAAGCATACCTGGTTGCATGCTGACTCTTCTCATTTTATTCCTTCGTATGGCATCTTTCCTCATTGCGATTTTTCTTGAACGATCCGATCTTGCACTTTCAGGGCATTTCGGCAATTTCGCCAGCGGCAGCAAACGGTGATAACAAAATCTTGAAGAGGAGAAATGAAACATTTAGTTGTAAGCAACGAATATCCAAACTGAAAATCTATTCAAAATTACTTTTCTTCTAGAAACCCGTTATAAGAAACCAAAGCCCCCTTTAGTAAAAGATATCGAGAGGGTTAAACATGAAAGTATTATTATGCAATATTTGTATCTACAGGCTATGACTTAATAACTAAAGCTTAAACTGAATAATATTGTAATCTTGAGGAGAAGCAGGATTTAGACAATCAATCGCGATAATTTGTGAGAATGAAAATGACCAGAGTAGGACTCGCACACACGACCTCTTGATTTGTACTCTAGAAGGTGGAAGCCGCAGTGGTAGCGTTCTAGAGTACAAATCTAGAGGTCGTGGGTTCGAGTCCTACTCGGGTCATTTTCATTCTCACAAATTATCTCGATTAATATTGTAATATATATTATATTGATTGGAGTTACATACTTAACTGACTTATACACTAAACTACACTAAATGGATTTGACTTTGAGTTAAAGCCGTCTGAATGATTTATGACGGCATCACCATTACGTTATCGACGGGAAAAAAGGCTGTCCATTGATTTGTGTGACGGCATGTCCCACCTTTCCCTACGTATTTTGTGACAAACTTCGAAGAAAAAAAGCCCCCGTTCAACTAATCAACCGTTTTCTTAAAGCAGAGGTGCAACTATTCACTCCTGTGACAAATTGCCACTCCCTCTTCTACACCTATTGTTTCTGTAAACTTGTATAAAATTCAATCAGCAGACGTCATTCCTGGCCTCGGAATTCCAGAGTGTTTCGATGATTTGGATATTGGAAGATGCAACATCATCGTCTCCGCACGACGTCATCGCATTCATCGCCTAATCACAGAATAGTTGTCTGAAAAGGTGTTTAACGCGCGTCAAAACCTTTGATTTGTGAATTAGTGATTATTTGGCGTGAAAGTGTGAATCACTCTTTGCAATAGCGGGTTATGGGTATTTCGCAAGATAGATTTCGATTTTCAACGTTATCTTTACAGAATTATATTTGTCTTGAATAAATATATGTGGTATGAATAAATTCAGAAAAAAAACCATGCTTAAAACGTCTCGATGCAATCTTCTTCAATAAGCGGTAGTTTACTTAAGAAGATTTTATCGAAGCTTTTAACGCTAATTATTATTTCTGAATTGTTCATTACATATTTATAAACACACTCTATGATGCTATGATGATAGCATTAGCTAGAAAGGCCTTTGTGTGGTAAATTTTTATATATATTCCTCTAAAGAAAGGAATAAAGAAGTTCTTCACATCCATCTCAACTTTTTGGCGAATATTTTTAGCAAAATCTGTTATAAACAAAGGCTCTCCTATTATCATTATACATGGAATGGATATGGATGTAATTGATATTGATGTCGTCGACCTTCTGAAGGTCTGGTGTAGTGTGAAGTTGTTAAAAACCAGGAAAGGTTCGTCTCTATATTTGATGAGTAGTGGTGCAGTTTGTGAGATTCATATGCCTCAGGTTGCTCGAGTTCCCGTCTCTAGAAACAGTAGTTTTTCACACACAGGAAACACGGATATGAGATACACAGACCTGATTTCTAATATGTAACTACCCTTGTTATAAGAAACACCCACAGATTTAAACAGGGAAGCACTAGAAAGGCCTTAGACCTGATGTTAAAGTTGATGCTTCACTGACGGGACACTGCTGTACTCATATTTCTAAACTGAGAGTCTTATACACCAGGGTAATGCACCTGTGGAAATTCGCCTATTTTGGCTTTCAGAAATTACGGAGCCCTTTAGGAACTTTGAAGAGTGAGATACAAAAATAGTAATGTATTTGGAGTGCTTGGAGCAGAGTCCAGCTAAGTATGAGAGAGACACATTCAGTGCTTCAGACACTCGTGGCTATTTATAGGGAAAGTCGAGCGCTGTGGAGAGAAGCTTGCTCTTTGCCCCTGTGAAAGAAACAGCTGACAATGGAAATGAATTCAGTATTTAAGAAAGATATCATTCGAAAATTCCGCCCCAATGGATGATGAGAGCGCACTGGAATGCTTATTGAAAACCTTGACCAAATCATTTCAACACGATTTAGGGATTAACCTTCCAGCCTAAATTGTAATTCAGACACTGCAAAAGGGATTTATTTGCCAGGCAAATGTGTCTTGGGTTGATCATCGAATTTCACATTCAAATAAAACCAATTTATGAGGTTAACCTAACACAAATTTTATATGAACATAGATTAACTGGATCTATGAATTTATTTGCCAGAAATAAATACGAGGAGATGGAAATAGGATAAACAGACATTGGCGGGGTCTGATTGTAATAGTACGCTGGAAACCAACAATGACTACACTGATGGAATTTTATGCTTGCTGTGGTGGTTTATTATGGGTTGGATCATTTACTGTAGTATATAGTCACTAGTGTAGTTTATAATGCAGCTACCATGGTAGACTATTATGTTTGCTGTTGTGGGTTACCTTGCTAATGTAGGGGTAGATAATCACTACTGTGGTGGATGACATTTACTGTGGTGGACTAATTTGCCTCTTGCAGTGACCTATCATGCTAAGGGGGTAGGGGGTAATCACTTCTGTTGTGGTTAAATATTACTGTGGTGGACTATCATTCCTCTTGTAATAGGCTATCATGCTAGTGGTGGTGGATGATCACTACTGTAGAGGACTATCACACCTCTTCTGCACAAGCTGCAGGTCCACATCAGCTGTAGAGCTGCCAGAAACCCTGACCTGCATTAACAAATAAATATGCTTGCTTGCTCTTATGGTGGACTATTTTGCCTCTTGCAGTGATCTATAGTGTTAAGGAGGTAGGGCATGATAAGATGGTGGTAAGGTGGTAGGGGTGGTGGACTATTAAGCCTCTTGTGCTAGGCTATCACACTAATGTGGTGGTAGATAATCAATCTGGTGGACTAATATTCTTGTCACTGTAGGTTATCATGCTAGGCTAGTGGTGGATAATCATTACTGTGGTGGAGTAGTATGACTGTTGTGTTGGGCTATCATACTATATCACTACTGTGGTCGACTAGTATGTCTCTAATGCTAGCCTATCATGCTAATGTGGTATGGTAGATAATCAATCTGGTGGACTAATAAGCTTGTCATTGTAGGTTATTATGCTAGGCTATAGGCTATAGTGGTGGATAATCACTAATGTGGTGGAGTAGTATGCCTGTTGTGTTGGGGCGGTATGTTAGCGTAGGGATTGATAGTCATAACTTTAATAAATAATCAATACTATGATTGAAAGTTATTGTTTTGGTAGATAATAGCTTCTGCTGCAGATTATCATCTTGTTGTGATGGTTTATCGTACTACTGCGCTGGCGGACAATCACATAGTTTATCGAAAAAGATAGTGTGGAAACCTATTGTTGTACGTTTTTGTTTCACAGTTGATGTTGAGTAGTACTTGAACGTGCACAACGAATGTCTTATCCTCTCTCTTTACTATTCAAATTTTACATGTAAATATTGCCTACATAAATATGATGCTGAATATCATAAAATATTTTCTAAATAACGAATATTTCTGGCTAGGGAAGCAAAAGAAGCGTTTTGGTCTATTCACTCAACCATGACCCTGTTGGCTAAAACAATGGCAAAACAAAAAACTGTACACTCTCAATTTTGAAAAACTTGCACAAAAAGATACAACAATAGGTTTCTAAACCATCTTTTTCGATAAACTATGATAATCACTATTGTGGTAGATAAGTAGATACACTTTTCTAATAAGAATTACCTTTTAAAAACCTGGCCATGAGACTCAACGAATAAAAAACGACTAAAAAGTGTGGCTTACTTTTTCCAGTAATGAAGCAAAATGGAGAAGACTGAGATGGCAGCTGTGTGGAATAAACTCCTCTCAATAATATCATTCTTCACCAAACCAAGGATGCTATCGGCCGTGTCTGGACAAATGTTAATCTAGAGAAAAATAATAGGATGGGAAGAAGTAGGATTTGGAAATCAGTCGAAACAATTTTTGAGAATGAAAAAGACCCGAGTAGGATTCGAACCAACGACCTCTGTGTCCCAGAGATCGTGGGTTCGAATGTGGGCTCGAGCCCTGCCGGGGTAATTTTCGTTCTTACAAATCATTTAGATAGCAAAATGAAAGCATCAAACTAATTTGACATCTTCTATTTTTGTAAAGGAAGTGACCTTTGTGGGGTGCAATTATTTGGGTAATGGGAACACACTGCCCCAATGGCATAGGCGTACACGTAACGGCCCATTTCGAAATTCGACACGGGTCAAAGTGTCAAGTTCAAATTCAAGTTTCTAAGTTATAGCCCCCGAAAACAACAGCAATTTCAGAGGTATTTGGGGCTACTTTTGAACGGGTTATCATTACCCAGCTGTCCATACATTTCTTACAAGAAAAGATCGACGAATGAATCTTCCAGTTGTTTCTTCCTATATTCAAAGGAACATTGTCTCTAAATGTTTTGCACAAACAATAAAGTCCTTGTGGAAAAGTTTAGTTTGTAGTGTTGATGATAACAGTAACAACAACAACAACAGTTTCTTAGCTTTCCCTTCCTCCATGCTCAACAGCAGTAATCGGTTGAACCGAGTCCTGATATGAAAAATACTACCTTAAGATATTGGTCCTCTTTAAATTTTGGCCCTCACTTGAAAATCCTTGAACAACTCCCTGGGGTAATGGGGCTAAATCAAACAAAAAATGAAATCTAGGGTGCTCAATAAATGTACTCCATCTTTCATTAGTGAGTGCTGGTATCAATACAATCAGCTGATGAATTTTACCTGAATCTTTGGAGGAATCTGAGAATCGATAAAACAGTTGACAATCGCTTTTGCTTTTTTCGTTACGATCAACTCGTCATCTTTCGTATAATTTCCAAGTTTCGCACAGAGGACAACGGCGTCTGCGAATTCTTTATACCTTGAATAAACAGAAAAAATTATCAAGCATATACCGGGCGTCACAGAAAAAACTACTCATGTTTGTTCAAGAATAATAAAACAAACGAGCAAGTAAGATTCTGTAAAGTTAGAATGAATAGACTTGTCTCGTGTTAACTCTTTTTATCCACTTTCTTCAAAGTTGGTACTTACAATAGCTGTTATTGGCTAATATAAACCAACTAACTAAACTAAAGTAAGGGAAATATAATACAACATAAAGAATGTGAATTAGAATCTGAATGATATATTATGTGTGATATTAATCATCTGCATAATATAGTCTGAATAGTATAGTTTAGAAGATTGGCTATGCATCTGTTGTGATGAAACAGCCTAGGCCATGAAAAATAGATACCTTGATCATGAATATCAGAGATATCAAAGATGCCTTGGTCATGAAACATGGCCGATAGAAAAGAAAGATACGGTCCTTTAAAGTTTATATTCTTATTTCTTGATTGTGCATTGCTGTCCGGTCAAAACTTAACCGTTTACGAGTAAAATTCACACTTAATAAATGGATACTTCTATAGACGAGTCTCAGAATGGGTCAATTTTAACCCGAGTTGGTACCTTTGATCATTTGAATCCAACTGCAGGTAAGGAAAACTCGATATCAGGGTAGCTTTCCACTCACATACAACAACAACACCGTTGCAAGATATATATCGCCATTCGCATTCACATCAAGATACATTTTAAACGTTACGATTTGCACAGCTCCTTTATAATTTTCTAATAACTATGTAGAATCATAAGTTACACTCTGAAAGGAATATAAGTCCGAAATGCTTAAGTCCAATGTGCTGTATCAAAGATGTCTTTTTACCTGCCAATTCTTAGTTTGAATTTTTATTATCTGGATTTTATCTGCATGATATTATTCCAGATAAGAAGAAAAGATAAAATCTAAATGATAACTACAATCGTACCTTTCAACCTCACTCCAGAATCTGAGGTCGTGTAATAGTTTCTCAGTGTAAACTAGTTTGCTGCTGATCAAAACACGCTGGGGCTGCTCCTCGCCTTGCTCTCTACCTGCACAGTTAAACAAAAATATCAAATCAACCAGATATAGAAGAAATAGGATAGGAATGCAGTGAAACTCACACTAAAACATTTGTCAAGCAAACATGAGCGGTTGAGTTACTTTTATCAAGCTAATTTGATTAGGGCCATCAAATATCTTGGATCGAGCAAGAAGTTTGGGATGAACAGAATAACAAGATGCTTCATCATTTTTGAACGTAAATAGTATTTCAACTTTAACTTTCCATGGTCATTATCAAGTAATATCAATATCATTAAAAGTATCATTCTTCCTTGATAATAACCTCTGGAGAGTGAGGGTTTGAATATTGTTGTTGTGTTGTTATCACGATGAAAAAGATGAGACTTCTGGTGATTCTCTTTATTTCAATTGAGGCTACGTTCACACTTTACAATTTCTGTCTGAGCAGTCGGTATTCCCCTTCTATTTTTTATAATCTGCTTCATTTTTTTACCAATACGCAGATACCAAATTCGTGGTAATTTCCACGCGTCTTCACCTTAAAATTCGCAAAGGAATCTGGGATAGCCGTGGGGTGAATTTTCCTCAATTCAATATGGCGGCATTAACAGTAAAAAAGTATATTGAAACTCAGGTCATTTCATGCTTCCAATGGCGTAGATAGAAAATTTGTTAGAGGGGCAAAGATGTGAATTATCCGACATTTTTTCTTAGGTCCTTAATAAACCGTATTTCGACGCAGGTGCGCACATTCAAAAAATGCTTATAATTCTAAGGCATTTGCAATTTTGTAAATTTAAAGTCGGTGTGAGCTATAGCTAGAATTTTTATATGTGAGTGGAGTTCTATGCTGTAAGTGTGAAAGGAAAATTTGAGATATCATTATTATCATTAAATCGATAAATTTTGCTGAATTTTCCGACAAAATTAAACATTTTCCGACAAACTGGCTATTTAGATCTATAGGGGGGGTTCCCTGCCCCCACTCAACCCCTCTATCTATGTAGGCTTCCTTAGCTTGCCATTCATTATATGATTGCAGAAGCTTGTAATCGACAACAATAAAAAAAATAAACAACAATAACAACAAATAAACAACATACTTCGGTTGACGTTCAGTACATGTTGAAACTTGAGGAAGTTTTGAAAATTTTTCAGAGTTTTGTGATTTGCAATTCCACGCCTGAAACTGATTATGTTGCGGGTAAATCCCTTCCATTGTAAACGCTAGAAAAGAACAAATTCAAAACAACAAAATCCGAGAAACTTTTCCTGTTTGATCCTAACCTTGTGCTATTCTGCAAGAAATCTTATCTGTTCCCTCTCTAGGTGTAGACTCCGTTGTCGAAGTCATTCCTAAATGGGCTGAACATTGGATTTTTAACTACGCATTACGCGGTAAAATCATGTATGTTAGCAGACCAAGATATAACAGTGTCTAAAGAGGGCAGATCGGTTATCGAATGATGCCGGAATGGCAACCACATGGAACAACAATGGTGATCACATGCAGCGGTAAAGCCAATCACGCAAAATGCTAATGCTCATCACATGAAGTGGTAGCACTGATCACATGAAATGGTGATGCTGACCATGTGATTCAGTAATCATGATTGATTATATCCATTGGTAACGATTACCATATGAAATTGAACATTTCTTGGGTGTTCCAATACTTTTGGCAGGGGCTGTAGGTTTCTCATAAAACAGGGTGTACCAAATGCTGTACTACGAGGACCTGTATCAGATTTTCCATCGAATGGAAAATGTTCATGACATTAAGGGGAATGAATAAAACCGATAGGTAAAATTACGAGTAAACAAGAAACACACCGTTTTACGTTTCATGCCTTTCCCAATGTCTGCTCCAATGACTTGAATAGGACGGAAGTTAGGAAGCCTCGTGATTCCAGGCAACTCATCGTCTTCAGGAAATGTTGACAGGTAGGGAATCAACCTAAAATGAATTATTTATTTCAATCTTAAAGAAAATCAATCAAAAGAGACTTAAGTGTGGAACATAAACCTTTCTTCGCTTGGCTGATCTATGACGCTTGCCAGAATTGTTGGAACACTTGATTTGATTTTTCAAAACGACGCAACATATTCTCCTTTCCCCTTTAAAAGAATGGTTGTTTGTACTTCGTAGTTTGTAAGGTTGTTTTGATTTGAAAAACTTTGTAGCAAAATGAAAAGTGACCTTCCAGTTACAGAAATCAATATTATCATTGGAGGAAGGGGGGAAGGAGGGGGAATGAAATGTAGTCTTGGATATTTGCAGTTTAAGAGTAAAAATCAGCAATTTTTATCTGGTTGTTCCAAGCAATTCTTGCATATATTGTAAGAGTGAACACTTTTTTGATCTATAGTCCTGTCAAAAGGCTCTGAATACGGATTGCTTCGGCAATTGGTTAAATCAGGCTGCGACACTATTATCTAAAAGCCCCTTGTTTACTAGGAAATACTGGAAACTTGAAAACAATACCCCTCTAAACCTTTCCTTTTAATTTCAATCAATTAATTGAGCCACTCGTTAAGTAGATATAAACGTTCACTGCATTTCACATGGAAGTTTGTTGATATCAGTGCTTTTGAAGATAGAAACACTTTTTTCAATAAGCAACAAGCCCTGGATTGAAGGTATTTTTCTGCAAAATAGCATTAGACGAAGGCTATGACTCTCTTGGATCGCTTGACCAGCTACCTCTTGCCAAGAACATACAAATAAACAGATGTTTGGGGTAGGGGTAGGTAGCTAGTCAGATATTTCTAGCAATATGTTTAGCAATATCGAGGGTCTAGACCCAGTCGCCTTGTATATTGTCAGTAGATACGAAGAACCTTTTTAGCACTGAAAAGGTATTAACCTGTATATACTTTTCTATCATCATCATCATAGCTATTAGACTTTGATCTATGTCAGAATTTATCAGCAAAAATCAATGATTATAAATTTTTTTTAAGAGAAACAAGAAGGGAGACTGGCTCTCTGTTACTTAAAGTTTCATGCTCACGCAATCATCAGACAGACTATTATGAATTACAATTCATTATAGTCTGTTAGATTATTGCGGGAGCATTGTAATTCATTATAGTCTGTCTGATGATTGCCTAAGCATGAAAATCTAAGTAACAGAGAGCCAATCTCCTTTCTTGTTTCTATTCTATATCACTCTGTACGTTCGTACATCGAGCACTGTGATGCGGCGTTAACAACGCAATCGCTATAGAGATACATTTTTTTGATATTTCGTTAATCTTGATTGCAAGAATATCTAAATTTGAAAATTCATTAGGAAATATGGTCTTAGAAAATATATTTTTGAATAAGCATTCATCATTTTTGATTTCATACCATCTCTCTTCCATACTTCTTGCGACGCAGGTCTGCGCTGAGACCAACATAGCAGGCGTCACTTTATCCATATGTGGCAGCTCCCTCACGATGTCTGCGTTACAGGCCAAATCTCTTCCTGAAATTAATGAGCGACAGATTATTAACCCCCAAAGAATGTATGTATCATTTTGCCACGATGAAAATGAAAATTAATTACTGGAAAAAAGGAATTAAAAAAATACTATACATTTAACATAAATTTTTGAATAGTAGAAAAACTTGAAGAGAAGCATCCTGAAAACTATCTGTTAAAGAGATTAAAGATTCTTTATGGAGGTTTTGAAGAAAGGTCTTTAGGATGGCAAGGAAAGTCTGAAACATAGTGACACATAATAACTATTCAAAGCTTCTGCATCTGACACTCATAAGAGTAGTAAGATATATCTTTACAAGATTAGAAAAAAATTGCAATAAATGAGAAAAAAAAGGAGTTTGAAATCGATCGAGCCAATTATTCAGTGGTTAGAGCACTTGATTACTATTTTAGAGGTCATGGGTTCGAATCTTGCATGAGTCATTATCATCCACACAAGTCGTGGGTTCGAGTCTTGTATGGGTCATTATCATCCACACAAGTCGTGGGTTCGAATCTTGCTTGGGTCATTATCATCCGAAAAAGTCGTGGGTTCGAGTCTTGCTTGGGTTATTTATCATCCACGCAAGTCGTTGGTTCGAGTCTTGCTTGGGTCGTTATCATCCACACAAGTCATGGGTTCGAGTCTTGCTTGGGTTATTTATCATCCACGCAAGTCGTTGGTTCGAGTCTTGCATGGGTTATTATCATCCACAAAAGTCATGGGTTCGAGTCTTGCTTGGGTTATTTATCATCCACGCAAGTCGTTGGTTCGAGTCTTGCTTGGGTTATTTATCATCCACGCAAGTCGTTGGTTCGAGTCTTGCATGGGTCATTATCATCCACAAAAGTCGTGGGTTCGAATCTTGCTTGGGTCATTATCATTCACAAAAGTCGTGGGTTCGAGTCTTGCTTGGGTTATTTATCATCCACGCAAGTCGTTGGTTCGAGTCTTGCTTGGGTCGTTATCATCCACACAAGTCGTGGGTTAGAGCCTTGCTTGTGTCGTTATAATCCACATAAATCATATCGATCAAAGCAAAATGATAGATTACAAAATCATAACAAATATCATGAATTACCATGGCCAGTATTAGGGCCAAAGAATCTCCGTAGAATTCCATTTGCTCGTGACTGTCTCTGCTTGGCTTCTCTCGTGTTCGTTCTCATCGACTCCACAGCTTGCCAGAATATCAAGGGGCACTCGGCGTCATTTTTCATTAAAAACTTCTTGAAAGCATCGAACTGCACCGGGTCGTGTAGAATTTCTTGGAAAACTCTGTGAAAGGGAAAAGAATTCCGTGAGAAACGTTTGATCGAATTTCGTATATTCCTGAAAAGGCCCCCATCTAAAAAATCCTTTTGCATATAAGCCCCCACTCGAAAAAGGCCCCATCGAGCATATTTACAAAATAGTATGGTACTTCCAGAAAACCTACATAAGACATAGCTATACAGAGAGAATTAAGCTCTCTCAAAGTTCTAATCACGAGATAATATATCAAACATAGATTTACACTAAGAAGAAAGAGACTCAAAAGACAAAACTCTCCATCTCTGTACATCTCCTGATGTGTCGGTAACCACAAAACAGGCTTGTCGAGATGGAGAGTTTTATCTTCTGAGTCTCTTGAGACAATACCAATGTGTTAGTCTGTCTGTCGAGTGAGTAAGATCGAAGCTCAGAGTAACAGAAGACATGTCTGTTTTTTAATTTGTTCATTCTAGTTTATATAAACAACATATAAACACAGCTGATAACATGTTTCCACGAAATCTGAACCACTTCTTCTCAAATAAACCCCCCTAAAAAGCTAGACTTTATAAGCCCCCGGGAGCTTAATAGAGAACTCGTGAGAACTCGTGGTATTGGTACAAAAACGAGACGCAATTCAATGAGAGGCTGTGTTACCTTGGTTTAGGCAAACGAGGTTTGTGCTCTCTATAATGCTTGGTAGGCACTTCTGTAGTTATCATATTAACCTCGTTCACGTTGGAGTTATTTCCCAGGGTGCTTAGCAGCAGGTTCTGGTGATAAAAGTAGTAGGCCATTCCACTTTGGTACGGGTTGGAGTCACGGTATCGTTCTAGTGCCAACACTGCCTGCTTATTCAAAACACGTAGCTGCTGGCTTTGAAGGCTGCCTTGGTAGTCACTTGAAGGGTCTTGCTCATTTACGTCCTCGTATCCTTCAAGGAGAGGCTTAGCTGTACCTAGAATGGTAATAGTAATAGTAAAAGGAATAGTAGTGGTAGTTGTAATAGTAATAGTAATATTATAGTAATAGTAGTGGTAGCTAATAGTATTAGTAATAGTAGTAGTAATAGTAAAATGAATAGTAGTAGTAGTAGTAGTAATAGTAATAGAAGTGGTAGTAATAATAGTAGTAATAGAAGTAGTAATAGTAATAGTAATAGTAATAGTAATAGTAGTGGTAAGCTATACGGAGAATAGTTTCGACTATGTTTAAAGCTTTGCAAACACAAATATCATCAACACTATCAGACTAATTTGATTTTAATGCACCAGTTAATGCACAAATCACAAAGGTCCATTGAATAAGTATAGTAATCGAGCAGTGGGACCCTGATTCTTCCTATCGATGTCACCTCATCTCATTTTGCTTCTGACAAGATCTACTTTTAAAACAAAAAGTGTTGCTTATAACGAGCAAAATGACACATAGACTTCTTGATTGGTGGCCAAAAGTGAAACACTCTCCTTGATATGATAACCAGTTAAGGGCTCTGGAATACGACAAACAAGAAAACTTTCTGGAAACCACACTTACTTGGAACAGAAATCGCAATGGCCAACTGAAGAGCATTCCATATTCTTTTAGGCTGAAAGCTTTCTCGTTTCTCTTCTTCCTGTTTTCGGGGATTCCGATGATTTCGTCTATTGGCTACTCTTTCCTTTATTCCCAAACTTCTTTTTGGGGGCAGAGGACTTGAATATCTGATGGGCTGCAAGAATCAATCGAAGCAGTTGATTATGAAAACAATATCAAAATGAAAAGTCCTCTTTTGAATGATTTCATCCTTTATCTAGAGACAAAGGAAAGTCATTCTTCCCTGATACTCCTATCTCTGCCCTGGTACCCTTTTCCCTAGTTATCAATCAACGGCCAAATAGCTATGTCTGATAAATATCGTCGCGGGAAATTCAAAAAGTAACCGTTTGATCATAATAGAATATTTTTCGTCCATTTATGAAAGGCTTATCAAAAGTTTCCACTCTTTTCCGGCGTATGAGTACACCCAAACAAGAAGTTGGATAGTCGACCTTAGAGGGAGGTGATCCAAAAGCTCCTCTTTCGTTCATTACAAAGGAATTTAAGGCTGGAGTTTAACTCGTGCCGGATTGCTATTGCAGCGAAGTGACTTTTATATCGGATAGGGGTTGTAGTTAGACTACTCCGCATCAATCCGATACATAACGCTACAATTAGCGGAGTGAAAATCACTCCACTCTGGAAGTGGTATAAAAATCACTCTGGAGTCACTCCGTAGCGGAGCGTTGTCGTGTAATCGCATGAATCCGACACGTAGAGTAATTCGGGGCAAAATGGGTCAGGGGGTAAAATTGGTCATTTGGTATAAAATGCTTCAGAACTACCGCAGGCTATGCTGGGGAAGCAAAATAGAGTTACCCCACGTTGTTTGTTATTCAGCAGTCTAATGGAGGCATGATAGTCTTTTTTCGTGGAGCTGTGTCCTGCAACATTTTATACAGATTGACCCATTTTACCGCCTGACCCGTTTTGAATCAATCCAACAATTCTGGCAAGCATCATAGATAAGCCAAGCGATGAAAGGTTTTTGTTCCACACTTAAGTCTCTTTTGACTGATTTTCTTTAAGTTTGAAATAAATAATTCATTTTTAGGTTGATTCCCTACCTGTCAACATTTCCTGAAGAGGATGAGTTGCCTGGAATCACGAGGCTTCCTAACTTCCGTCCTATTCAAGTCATTGGAGCTGACATTGGGAAAGGCATGAAACGTAAAACGGTATGTTTCTTGTTTACTGGTAATTTTACCTATCGGTTTTATTTATTCCCCTTAATGTCATGAACATTTTCCATTCGATGGAAAATATGATATAGGTCCTCGTAGTACAGCATTTGGTACACCCTGTTTTATGAGAAACTTACAGCCCCTGCCAAAAGTATTAGAACACCCAAGAAATATCTAATTTCATATGCTAATCGTTACCAATTAATATAATCATGAATACTGAATCATACACTTTTTTCCAAAACCTCGTCAGAAATACAGATGAATATTGCACAGGAGCAAGCGGAGCGTCGTAATGTAGCTAACTACACTCTATATTTTCACTTCGGAGTAAAAATCACTTTGCCCCAATAGCAATCCAGTATAGTGCAACTCCAACCTAAGCTGCTACGATGGCAACTGCGCTTGCAACTGACCCGTTTTGCCCCGAATTACTCTAACTGAATCCGTAGTCACTTGGTTGTCGTGTAATCGCATATATCCCATACACTTTTTTCCAAAACCTCGTCAGAAATACAGATGAATATTGCACAGGAGCAAGCGGAGCGTCGTAATGTAGCTAACTACACTCTATATTTTCACTTCGGAGTAAAAATCACTTTGCCCCAATAGCAATCCAGTATAGTGCAACTCCAACCTAAGCTGCTACGATGGCAACTGCGCTTGCAACGTCAGATTTCTTTCGTTTTGAAGTCCCTACATTAATAGAGTTTTTAATTTTCCAGCTTTTTATAATCCTTTTATAGATATTGGTGCTGTCCATTTTAAATGTGCAACATGGAAATCTCATTCCTGACGTGTTATCCGACAAATTAAGCTTGCTTAGCTTTCACTAATTAGTTAATTGAAAGAAAAAAGACATCTCGAAAAGAGGAAGAGAATGTTTGACGATATATTTGATAGTAGCCTTTTTAGGTAATGTATAGAGCATAGATTTAGATAATGTATACAATTTTAGAACAGCTTACCACTTTCTCGTCAAAACAATTTTTATCCAGCTCGACAAACTCCTTCCATATCGGTCTCAAGGCCTAGAACACGAAATCAAATCAAAATCAAACAAAAGTCAAATATCAAAACAACCTTCAAAATTCGAATATCAAAACAGGTATTCTTTAACAGCCCATGGGATTCGCAGCCTTTGAGCTGGTTGCAGATATTCAAATATCAAATGTTCAAATTGACTTCCCGTTATCAAATTCACTAAAATCCTGTTTTAAGCTTCGTATTTGTGAGGAAACAAGTCAACACGTATAAAAAGTCATAAAAATCATCATATCAGAATATTTAGTCCTTAGTTTTTAGTGATTAGTGAAAACAAGGGACTGGACAAAGGTTACGTTTAATGAGTTAGCTTGCAAAAGGCTAAATACCTTATTTCTTACAGAGGCACGGTAGTTTGACGTCCCTAGCTTGAAGGCCATCCAGATGTTGACCTCACACAACCAAGCTTGACTTTAGCTAAACATAGCAAACAGCCAGAGTTCTATCAATACGACAAGGTACGGTTCGACGTATAAAATGGTCCTAACCCTATTCCCAACCCCAAATCTTTCGTCTGATGCGTGGTAAACTTACAACATACTTCTCTTTTTCATTGGATCTTTTTGATTACCAGAAATAAATACCTTAGCACAGTCAACAGAGGCAGTTGTCAACGCAGTCGATCCCAGATCCTTTGGCAGTAACTCGCATAATTTAGACCTCATTTCCATGGAGAGACTCGGCTTTCTTGGACTATCTTTGATCAAATAAATGTGGACAATAGCCAGAGCTTGTCTGCGTCGCGTTAGAGGGTCCATTTGGGACAGGGAGGACAAGAATTTTTGGGCTGCAAGCCAGAAGCGAATATTCGCAAAGGCCTCGTCGTTGTTGACGATACGAATGAATTCACAAAAGGGCTGGCCTGCGAATGAATCCGAGGCCAGAGCGGCTGTGAAGTATTCCAGGTCTGCATCATCTGGTAAAAAAACAAAGTTTATGATGTTAGGACAGCAAGAAAAATCGAAAAGATAGCAAAATATAACAACTACCAAAGTCTTTCGTCTGACACTCGCGAGAGAATATATCAGAAAGAGGTAGAAGGTGAGAGATAAAAGGAAAGAAAAGTGAAGAAATCTCTAGAAGGCTAAGAGCCGGCTGAAATCTAGCGCAAAAACAAAGTCACCAGAGAAAGGAGATAATGGAAGTGACAATATGAAAAATAGACTTGATACTTTCTTCACCTTGGCTAGACAGGTATTTATCATGCTCTATGAAATGCAGAGCAGGGCATACTTAACTTTACAGGAAAAAGAACAAATCCACGTAAAGAATTGTTATTGAATACGGGGCCTCACTGTTTATCGGATATATGGAAGAGAAGTGACAATATGAAAAATAGACTTTTACACATGAATAATTTCTTCACCTTGGCTGGACAGATATTTATTATGCTCGATGAAAGTAGCTGGAAATGCAGAGCTAGGTTCGACATCAATCAGCGAGCTGCCTCGAACTGTCTGACTCAATGCGGCTGCTCTCGATAAAGACGCATCCCTGAATTTGCCACACAATGCTTGCAAGGTGTTACCTAAAAGGTGACAGAATACACAGTTTTATAGTTAGCTTTCTTTTATGTTAATTTGATGAATAGAAATATAATTTCAAATATAGGCCTTTTGATGAATGTGTAAGCACGAAACTCGGAGTTGCAGAAAGACCTGCTGTTTATGAATGTGTTAATTCTGCATCAAAATTGCTCTTTACTCGCGTATTATCGAGCACTATAGCCAGGATAGGCACTTCCTACTTGTGTTAGATGTCATCTAAAAGTAAAGATTAGAGGAGAAAGAAAGGACTTTCGTTCCCTGATCCAAAGCATGGTAAATACTCCTTTACCTTCTCTACAATCAGCCAGATGTAAAAGGTTTCATGATATTCTTATCGTTTAAATAACTGAAAGTTCCAATCATAATGGACCTAAAAGCACTGTGATGCATGCAGATCTCTTTTAGATGTAACACACATCATACTATGGTGAAGAGAGGGGTCAAACCTTTGTGGCCAAAAACTTTAGTGAAAGACAACATGAAATGACGGTCCCTTGCATTGGCGTAGATAGAAAATCTGTTAGGAGGGGCGCAAGGAAGCTTATAATTTTAAGGCATTTATAGATAGGCTTGTCAATTTCATATCAATGTAAGCTACACTTGAAATTTGTGTGTGAGTTGAGTTGTATGCTAAGTGTGAAAGGATGATTTGAAATGTCATTATCATTACATCCATTCCTCTAATATAAATGTTGCTTTATTTTTCAGATAAGATGAGAGATTTTCCGACAAACTGGCTCTTTTGATCTATGGGGGGTTTCTGCCCCTCCTGACCCCCTTCTATCTACGCCATTGGTCCCTAGGTGAAATATGGATTCTTTTTTCTTCCTGCAGACCTAGAGATATATTACGGTTCGCTTTATTGATAATTCATCACCTGCACCATGCAAACTCGAAGAAATGCTTCGCATCGTTGGAATGTAAATATCAGGAAAGCTCGCTTCAGAAATCTTTTTCTTTTCCAACAACACTGGCGTGGAGTTATCTAGGCGCGGCAGTTTGAGTTTTGATGGGATCGCAAACGTAGATTGATTGCTTTCATCATCATCATCTGTTGCGTCATCATCGGTTTCATCGTCGTCCATCGTTATTATCATTTCAGAATTATACGAAATCTGAATATAAACCAAATATAATGCCTTTAGTTTTTAATACCAGTGTATGATACCACTATATAATACCAATATATAATACCAGTATGTAATCTAATTATAATACTGGTATATAGATAATATCATGCCACCTTCCAATGCTCGGTATGAGAGGTGAGATCTCACCTATATGATACACACCTTTGTATTTTTCATCCTCTGTTTATATGAAAAATTCTCCATCCTGATCAAATGAAATCTCACTCATGGAGAGATAGGATCTCGCTTGAGTGGGATGAGATTTTATCAATTAAAGATGAAACAGCACACGTTTACGCGTGAAATTCCAACTCACCTTACAACTGATATAACTGGAAGGGGGGATTAAAATTTCAAACAAAAACGTTTACTGTTTTCATCTTTCAGGCCAAAGGTGAGAGAAGGGATGATTTTTTCATATAAAGGTGAAATGGTAGCATGTATCTATTTCATTAAACATTTTCATTAGCGTACTGTCATTTAGAGATGTCCCCGCCTTTCTTCATTCAAATCTTTTAAAGGCAATAAATCAGTATAAATAACAAGATTTTGAGATCATGATTGAATCAATGTGATCATTAAAAGTTCATGTCAAAACTCGACTGTTAGACAGTCAGGAACCGTTTCAGATACTGGATTATGTGGTCAAGTCCCAAGCAACGAATCGAAATCAATTATTTTGATATGTGGTGTCAGCTGTTTTCGAAAATTTTGACAATTAGGGTGTACCCCACCTACCTAATTTTGATATCAGGATATACCCTACCAACCTAATTTTGACATTAGGATATACCCTACCTACCTAATTTTGACATTAGGATATACCCTACCTACCTAATTTTGACATTAGGATATACCCTACCAACCTAATTTTGAAGACTAGGCCCAGAGCAACTAGGGTATACCCTGCCTACATGTGCTGATTCATTCCCTTTAACCATTCAAAAAAATCGTTTGACTTTCTGATATATACTAAGGAGGAAAGAGTCAAGAGACTAACTCAACATCTCGACAAGCCTGTTTCGTGTTTCCCACTCATCAGGAGACGTAACAGGCTTGTCGAGATGTTGAGTTAGTCTCTTGACTCTTTCCTCCTTAGTATATATTACGCTCTGCATTTATGCATTGAGCACTGTCTTACGGGAAACCGAAACACAGACTTCGACTTTCTGATATATAAATATTTTTGCGAAACAATTTTGCCAAAATGAATTGTGAACGATCCTTTACAAAGCCCCGTGACTGAAGGGTAAAGTGCTTCGACTTACACTGCTCGTTTGAGATTTTTCTGATCTCGTGGGATGGAAGGGGGTACCCAGGACATCTTTACTCGGTCTCTTTTCGAAGGTTTCCGAATAGCTGGACGCCAGTGAAAAGCGGTCGAGTTCTTTCTCAATCGAGTTTTCATCTGATGGCACTAAAAGGAAGATGACTCAAGGAAATGTTAAGTTGAACGTAAACGAAGATGATTCAAAAATCAACAAAATCATCAAAAGAAGGAAATGCCTGAACTTGGACCGCGAGGAAATATAAATAATAGGCCATGAGTAGACCTATTACATGTACATGAGTCTCAATTTTCTGCATTGAATTGAATTGCTGTGATCGCTTCAAACTGAGACTTATGACCTAACTATTTCAAAACAGGGACTAATTTAGACCCACTTCACTACTTTTCTGGCGGGGCCAATCAAATGTTGACTTTCCTTATAAGGGCTAGTCACATGCTAATTTCTTTGTATGAGTGATAAATAAAGATACAATGAGCGAATAAAAGGAATCACGTAGTTGGTCTAGGCCATGAGCAGCTTTTGTACAATATCACAGGGAGTCTATACGTTTTGGCATAAATGTCACAGGGAATCAATAGTGTTAGACATTAGCACAACAGGAAATCAATAGTGCTTACACAAGAATTTTAAAAATGAAATAATATAGTTAAGACTGTTTTTTCTATATATCGATCTTCGTAGACCATCGTTAAGAAATGCTTATAATCATGAATTTTGTTGCTAACCAAATCATGAAGCCTTAAGAATTATAAACGGAGGGATATTCATTGGTATAGTCTGTCTGACGAGTGAGTAAGAGTAAGTACGAAACTCAGAGTCACAGAAGGACATGTCTGTTTTTTAATGTGTTCATTCTGCTTAATATGATTGCTCTATACTCGGGTTTATCGAGCCGGGATCAAGAAGGCACTTTCTACTCAAGATAGTTATACGGAAGAATGAAAGTTTCTCTGCTGCTGAAGTTAACGATTGTCAATCTGACTAATTATGAAACAAGTACCTTGAAGTATCTTAAGATCTTAAAGTATAAGAGATTTAAATCAGATGAATACATCATCCAATGAATACATGCAATGTCCAATGAATACATAAAAATATACGAAATGCTAACAATACTTACACAAAGAAATGCTGGTCTTCGAGGATACCACGGTCATATCTTGGTCTTTCAAATCCAAGTAGGCATCAAACATAGCAACTTTCTCCGGCACATCGTTCAGTCGCAAAACTCCCTCAAGATTGGCTGCTCTCTTCCACTTTCCCTTCACATTGGCAATCCTGTGTTCCCTGTGTGACAAGTATTTCGGCACCCAATACTCCACTAACGACATGAACGCAACAGCTTGTGACGCAATCAGTGCCTCTGACGTCATGTCACTTGGAACTATAGCTTCTGCCTCGTTTTCATTCAAGTCTAATTTGAACCTCGATTTAATGCACGCTGGAAGCTCGAGTAAAGCACCTTGTTGAATGAATTTCTCTTGCAGTTCGCGAAGAACGAATCGTCGGCATTCCCGTACTGTTTGGCGTCGGTATTTCTCCGCTGCCAGCCAGAAAATGATGACTCTTTCACCGGCAGTTTGATGCAAAAATGCCTTGAATCTTTGCATTGCCAAAACATTTCCAAGTTCTTTCTGTACGTTGAGATTGTAACAATCTAGAAATTTTTCAAATTTTTCATTCATTATCCAAAAGTATGATTTTTTTTCATTCCTTATTTCTCGACTAATTTAAGTGAGAGCTTAAACTTTATTGAAGACTAAAAAAGGCCCAGACAAAAGGAATAGTACAGAAAAGTTCGTAGAAAAATGATTTACCTTGGATATTTTGCTTCTGAACTTCTTCATTTAATAATCTACATAGTCTATATTCGTTGGAAATGTCAGTTTTGAGAAATAACGGAGCACGTTCTGCATTGACCCACGAGAAAATGCTTTCTTGGACGAAGTGCTACAATAGATAAGCAATTACTTGATCACACATTGAAAGTATTGGTAAAGATGTATGATTGGTCAAAAAGCAAAGCTACAAAGACTACAACAATATCCCTATGAAAGAACAATGCATTATGGCCCCACAAGTCCCTCCTCAAAAAAACAGACCATTGCACAAAAGCTAGTGGACCTCATTTCACGAAATGCATGATGGGAATATTCTTCTTAGCAACGCTTAACAACCAACATTTACAAGGCCTAAATGCAGTCGTTTGTTTTGGTAGCTATGGGTACTAAGGACAATATTACCATCATGCATTGTGTGAAATCCACCACCAGATCCAAGATCCGCCTTCTTCTATGCAATCGACTATTCATGCATTGAGGAAAAGATATTTCATAGGGTATTAGTAAGTAAGTCGGTCGACTGTAGTCGGTTGAACTGACCAGGGCAATCGAGAGCCAGCTCGGGTCCTAGAGTATTTTACGAACCCGCCCCCATAGGATTAGGAAAGGTGTTGTCTGGGAAAAACCATTGCTGCAAACGTCTTACAATAAAAGGAGTCAGGGCAAGTTTTTGCGGGCCTTTTTGCGGCCCAGGCCCTGGACCTCTTTGCCCTACCCCCCCGTCTCCACACTTCTGGAACTCATTACAGTCGACCATTTGGGACACCGAAGGTTGTTCCTTCATTGAATACTATCTATTCAGATAGGCCGGAGCACGATTCTTATACCTCTCCGACAGCCACTTACCATCGACCAATGCTTATCGATTTTAATCAAATGATACGAAACATAAGAATTAAATAATGAATACATACAAAGCCAGGCTTTCCAACATCGGGATCAACTTCGAACGATCGAGAATCTTTTCGATAAAATAACTTCTTACCAAATATCTAAGATGGAAAAGGTTCACTGCATCAGCATATCATAGGCCTCCTTCACACTGCTCCGAATTTGTTGGTCTCCGTATTTGAAGACAAAGAACAGTGCCGGTTCGCACAGCTCCGTTTTCAATCGAATACGCTATGAATACGACTTAGCTTTCACACTGCCTCAGGCAAATACGATTCTTCATACCTCGCAAGTAACTCCATTGAAAGAATACTGCTGTATTCAAATGTCTCCGTATTTGGTGTTCACACTGAAAACGTAGCGTATTCGAAAGTATGCGTATTTGTTTGCGTATTCGAACAGCTCCGTATTTGAAGCGTATCAGTGTGAACGTAAGGTTGAAACGGATAGGTTTTGCTCTATTTTATTCAAATACGGAACAGTGTGAAGAGGCCATAGAAAAGCATCATCTTAAAAGAATGATTTCGATAAAAGATGTGAAGACGAAACTCAACTTACAGGTAGTGATAAAAAAGTATTGAAATAATCCACGAAAATCTCATCTTTCAAGAGATCCTTGAAACTTTTATCTTGTGATAAAGCTAAAATAGAAACGAGTTAATAATTAATCATTTGAAATTGCTTATTTGGAATTCGAACAGGAAAATGGGGAAGATCCCCATACGAACCATTCAACGATAATTGTACATATTGATTTGTAAAAACGTATTTAAAAATACAACCCACTTACCTTTTACTAAGAAATCTGCATTATTTTGGTGTTTAGAATGCCTGGTTTTCATGATTGCTGCTTCATTTGAAGTTCACATCACGACTAGAAATTGAGTCTTCTTCTTGAGTCCAGTGTTGCATGATGTATTTATGACGTCAGATGAACGACGTCATAGAAGGCAATGGAAAGGTTTCAGAATCGAGAGGGAAGTTGACTGCTGATTACATCAGTGCATAGTTCAAAATAATAGAGACTCGGGAAAAGTAGATTGGACCACAAATACGAAATTAAATAATAATTAAAGCAAATTAAAAAGAAGAGGAAAAGTGTGCAATAAAGATTTATATGATGAAATATTCAGGAAGAGATTAGGGAAATTCGTGTTAGTGGTTAGAACATTGCCTGATTGATTTTAGCAGGATTTTAGACGATAAGAAATGTTTTTCAGTAAAAAGCCGCATTATGGCACATTCATTGAATTACAACCTCGCTCCTTTCTTCCTCTAATCGAAATTCATGTTTATAAAATAATTGCCTTGCCCTGTTAATTGGCCTTCAGTGCCAGTAAGCATAATAAATTTTGCAAATTTAACAGTAATCCTTCACGTAAAACATCAAGTAATTAAAATATTCATATAATAATTTGTAATAAAAACTAATGGATTTAAGTAAAATTACGATTTGTGTATTCAATGTCCTTATCTACAGGAGCTTCAGACAACTTAAAATAAGGAACAAGACAAAGGCCCGAAAATTCCTCAACTATAAGTCCACTTACAGTTCACTTGGGATTTCTTGCAGTTTTTGTAATTGTTTTAGCCTTAGCATATTTCTAAGATCAAGAGATTGGGCGGACTTCGTATTCTGATGAACTTGAAAATAATTCTACTCCCTTGTGACAAGAACTAACTTTCCAACAGTATTGCCGGACTCGATATCTTCATGTGCTCTCGCTACTTCTCTGAGCGGATATTCAGTGACGTGGGCAACTTTCAACCTCTCTTCTTTCACCCATCTGAGCAGATCAGCCATTGCTTCTTCAAATACCTCCATTTTTTCGATCATGAAACTCAAGTTGAATCCCATTACTGATTTGTTTTCTTCAGTTAGCTGAAATTCCAGTGAAGAAATATTGTGCACGAAATGACAAGGGAATGGGAAATAAGAAAGGGGTGAGTGGCAAAGCAACATTCACACTTTTCCATGTGCAGCTTAAATTAAGCTTGATTATGTGTGGTCAAAATCTAGATGGATTACTTTTAGGGTATTGACTAAACAACTCACTCCACTGTCCTTTAGATGGGACTTTAAACTAGTAGGCAAAAGTAGTCAATGTTTTGCTAAAGTTTTGTATTGACGTAGATGGGCCTAATCTTTAATCTGATGAGATATTCTGAATAAATCTGATGGTTATGAATCTCAATAATGTGATAAAATTAACATAAGACATCTGCAGACCATGTGGACTCAGTTGAAAATGCATTATCTAAAGAACAGCTAGAAACTTAAACTTTACCTGGAGGGGACTAAACTTAGGAGTCTGAAATACATTCCATCCAACTTTCATCCAATTCCAAAGGTTAATTGCACCGTTCGAAGAACCATCAGATTTTGGTAGCAGGGTGTGGTGACCTAAAATAGAAAAGTGGACAAAGTCACACAGAGATAATCAGCAAAAATGTAGTTGCAATGTGAGAACAGGGACTCATTGAGCAAGGTAGATTCAGCTTATATTAGATCACAAAATTTGCATTTGTCTTTCTTTTTGTTCTCTTTATGACCTACTACTCTAATCAAGTGTCAGACAAAAAATCTGTTAAGTATCTAAAACCCCCGTCTCTTGCCTTACTAAGGTTTGACAGTTAATGAAATAATTGACAATTGTGAATGGCCCAGGGGCGTGCTGGCCCACCACATATCAGTAAAATTCCTGGTGGGCCCCAAAAACTGCTTATTTCTGGCCCTTTTTTTCCTTATAGCACCACAAGTGATTGGGGTCTAAACTTCATTTTCCCAGGCCCCTTTTTGCTCCAAGCAGGACCCTATGGGTAAAAGTTTGGGGCAATCACACATGAATGAAATTTTACAAATAGGCAGCCTAAATAAGGATTTTTTTGCAATTTGTGTTTTGAAAGATTATTTTGATAAACAAAAATACATGAAAATGACAAACCATAGACGATGAGTCGCCCTCCAGGTGCAAGACGTTTGTACCCCTCGTTCAACGTTTCCAACCCATTTGCATCAAAAATAGCCTCAAACTTTCCATCCTCTGATGTATTATCAACTGCTTCCCATAACTTCACTGCTGATTTATCAATGATTACGTCACATCCTGAAAAATATTTCCATGTTATAATTATCATTTTCCCAGATACACTAATTTTTTTTATTTTTAAGTCTTTTTAAAAGAGTTTTTTAGCTTTCACCCCATGGTATGAAAAGTTTCTCAACAAGTTTCTTAACATAAAAACTTAATTTTCCTTCATATATACATCATTTCTTTATTTTCTATAACTGCCAACATGAATTGGATATAGAGAAGCAAAACTATATGCAAATGTCATAGTAAGCCAAACTGAATTATGAACAAAACCTAACACATTGGAAGCTCATGTTCTCTTACAGTAGTTTTTCTCATTAAGAAAAATATTCAAAGTTTCTGAACTTTTTTGGTTCACAAATAGTCCCGTACCAAAGTTTCTTAAGTTTTGAAAATCCGGTCCTCTGGTTTCTTATCAGAATGAGTGCAATTGTGGCGCGTCATCACCGAGTCTCCAACAAGGGTTGTTGCAAACAGAGAGTAATACCTGCCCCAGTACACAGTTTTGTCCCAGTGAAATGGAAGCTGCCCTCTTAAGGACATAAACTGCACGCGGAATATCTTCCATGCACGAAATTAAGTTATCAGTCTAGCAGGGGCATCTACCAGGACAGGGGCAAGCGTTATATGATATATCTCAGTATAATATCTAGGCTCCTTACAGAGTATCTTGTATATACATACCAAGTTTTTCAAGAAAATCAACTTTTGAAGATCTTCCCACAACTCCGGTCACGTGACAGCCAGCAATTTTCCCCATCTGCACCAGCATGCTTCCCACACCCCCAGCAGCCGAGTGGACCAGGACCCGGTTACGCTTTCTCAGTTTGCAACATTCAAACATTGCGTACCAGGCAGTCAATGCAACAGTTATAAACCCCGCCGCTTGCATTTTTGTCATTTCCTCAGGTATGTGCCGCATCTGAGCTTCTGGAACAAGAATTCTTTTGGAATATCCACCAAATAAAGTGATCCCGAATACTTTGTCCCCAATTTGAAACTTTGTCACATTTTTGCCTATTTCGATCACTTCCCCACTGAACTCGAACCCTGGAGTGATAGGCCAGCCTACAAACTCCTTGGCAGAGTTGTAGATCCCCCATCTTATACAAACGTCAGCGTAATTAACCCCACAAGCAAATGTCTGCACCACAACACTGTCGTCTTTATTCGGAGCGTTCTTCTTGAAGTTGTAGTTTGCCCCTGAAGTGTGTTGGTCTTTCTCAAGTTCAATGTATTCCAAACAATTGTATCCACCGGGATTTTTGATTGAAATCATACTGGAAAGGCTGGAGGCGTTTTAAGATCAAGTCTTTCTTCAGAGCTTCCATCCAGCAGGGTGAATGGTTTAAAGAGGAAGGGCCTAGGCATGCTAGAATCTGACCACGTGAGCATTGTCAGAATGATGTCAGCAATCTCAAAAAGCAAAGGGATGATGACATAAATCCAGGACCAACGAACTGATCAACTACGGGCCAAAATCTAAATTGTGGACAAAATAACATGTAGACGAAATAGTAGACAAAAAATAAAATAAGTGATAAAATGAGATTTAGGTTATTGCTAAATATGATATAGTTCAACCACAGTCATAAGAGAGATATAGTCGAAGAGATATAGTTGAAACTGAGCGAGTCTTTTGTTTCATCTTTTTGTGCTGAAAATCGTAATAATTTTAATTGTTTTCTTTTGTTTGTGTGCACTCTCGTCATGCTCCACAAGATAGCTGGCTGATGCAATGAGAGAACAATGCCTGTTTTTTTGGTTTCCAAACTATGTAGCTGTCTTATAACTATGGTTCAACAAAAGCTGCAAAACCATCCTATTTGTTCAGATTTTTAGCCAAAAGATGGTCTGATGCGTCGAAGATGCCATACATTTTTCGCTTACTTCTGAAATTGTTTCGAAAATCCGATTTTCCATGAATTTTTTGTTTAGCCCACCTCTGAGAAGTCAATTATGGAAATAAGGTCCTTTTTAATGCTATCCCCGCCACCGTATTTAGAGGTATTGTTTTTGTTTTATTTTCTTGTTTTGAAAGTTTTTTTAATATCAATCAATGTTTGGTATACTTTTAGCCATTTTTATTTCCAATCTTTAGCATTGTAAATATTTGTAAGTGGCAAATGTAAACATGAACAGTAACATGCGTACAAGTAATTCTGAAGAAGAGCACGACCTGATTGTGTTGAGACTGTCAATTCTTGATGAACGCACTATAGTCTGATACTCGGTGAAATCTACCACAATTTGCATTTCCCACTTACCAGTCCTTATTAAATAATCACAGTGTCAAAATTAAGCATGTTTGGTACGAACAAAGTTTACAGTTTGTGAAAATAAACAGCAGCCTCAATGCTATTACCTGCCTCTTGGATACATTGTTTACTAGAATTAATTGGAACACCTGATAAATTCAATTAGTTTTTGGAGGAAAATTAACACAAGCCTCAGAATCCCACCACCTCCTCTCATGATAAACAATATTGGGATGTGAGGTTGTATGTTTTTATTTTGGAAGGTAACCTCTAAATTCAACAAGAGTGACCTTTTCAGTTGCAAATCAACATTGTTTTACAGGGGGAGGGGATGATTCTGTGTCGAGCTGAAAAATCAATCAAGCGTTCCAACAATTTTGGCAAGCATTGTAGGTTGCTTCAGGACGTGGAATGAAAGAAAAACTATACACAGAAAAAGATCTATTCCGTACTTGATAAGAATTCAAACTACCAAAATTCTCCATATGAAAGTTCCCTTTACAAATATGACATTAACGCTAACAGATGAAAATTAGCACGTGCAAAACATTCTAAAAACTAGAAAACAGAAAAACGGCCTAAAATTTGAGATCGATGGAGGCACCCAGCTCAGCGGGGTTGGTAAATCGTTTTAGGCTTCTGGGTTTGGGTGTTCGCAGCTTTGGCTCTTTGTTCTTATAATGTTCGTTGAAATCCAGCCGGAAGCACAGGAAACGGAGGCTCAGGTCTGAGTGGCTGTTCAGCATTACCAAAAACTGTTGCAACATGTCCTAAAAAAAAGTACCATGGATTTAAACATAACGGAGTTTAAAGGGCCCTGTCATATTTTAGTTCGTGAAAAATGTTGGTACTAATCCATGTATGGTATATATTTTTCAAATTGACTCTAATGAGGATAGTATTATAAAGCGCGAAGCGCTGAGGAATGGAGAGAACGAAGTGCGCAGCACTGAGAAAGTGGATACATCAAGGGCGCGCAGCGCCCTGCGGTAGACGCTAGTTATAAATAGTTTTTGAAAGTGGGACTATATACTTACATATATAAGAGACTAATACCGTTCTACTTTATAAATCGAGCACTGATTCGATACACCCAATTACAGACTTCGTACATACATACGTTTGAATTGCTCTATGCGTACAATATCGATAGTATAGCCAGGATAGGCACTTCCTACTCGCGTTAGATGCATACATACATACATAGGGCCTATCATTTGAAAAGTCATTTTGCATTATTTGATAAACAAATCGCCATTTTATCTATGCTGGTGAAATATTTCTGTTGAGTTGTTTAAAGAGAATAATTGACAGTTGTACCTGATAAGATTGGTGCAATACCCTCAGTTGTGCTCTTGTGCTGGGAATGAATTTGCGCTGAAAAATTTCTGATCTCTTAAATTCAGCATCAGTATCAATCTCAGTTAAACCCCAATCTCCCTGAAAAATAAACATCACGTTAAAGAACCTTAACCTGATAGAAACAATGTTTGCAAACACTGGGCCGTTTTTGCCATTCCCAAATCGCCATGTTGTTTTTTACTAGCAGTTAGGATTTTCAAGCTTGTTCTTCCTCGTATATTGGTAAGATTGGAGTGGAAGATATTCTTGTGTTCGTCCTTCTTCAATAAAGATGATGCTTTCTAATCTTTTCTTTATAATTTGGTAACTTCATGTCTTACTTAAACCTTTCTCGAAACACACTTAACAGCTCTACTTGTGTATGTTAAGTGTGTTTTAATAATTGTTTAAGACATGAAGTTACCAATCATAATAAAGCGTTTAACACACGTGATCATACAAGATTATTAGCAATGGCAGGGAGTACAAGAATATCAGAAATATTTTCCTTGATTTGACAAGAAAGGGCATGCGGTTGTCCATGACATGCAACATTTTGACAAGGCTGCAATTGCATCTAAAGATACAATTATGAAAAACCAAAGCTACCTTTGATCCTCTTTTTTCAGAAATTTCGTCGATTCTTTGCCTTGCCCTGAGTTCCTCGAGAGCAGAGCTGTACATGCTTTCTTGCGTGCTTTGGAATTGAATGATTAAGTCGAAGATGGCTCTGAGTTGCGTCAGCATCGTCTGAAATGCAAAAGAAAATCGATGAGAATTGAATCAGAAATAAAACAATATGAATAGAAAATAGAAAAAAGAAAAATACCAGATTACTCAAAAAGCATTTCTGTGTTTGGAAAATCAGTAAGTTGGAAAATCAGTACACAGGGTCTTGTGAAGGGAGGTTGTTTATGCCTTAAGTTACTTATCATATTGTCATTTATTATTTGGTTATTTTTTACTTCATCATTCCGTGTTTCCTTTGTGTACTGTTTTGTTCTTATTACTTTTTAATTTGTTTTTGGTATTATTTTCATTTCTAAGGCTGCAACAGCGACATTTCCCTATCCAATTTCGAAAATTGTATCTTTTTTTGACCTGTTAGGTTCTTTATGTTTTCTCAGCCCAACCTATGTTTTATTCTATTTTTTAGTTTAGCCGTCATTGTATTAAGTAGGTCTTTCTTTAAGTTCATCTCCTTGTGACGCTGGGTTTAACAAGATAAGTTTTTCAGTAAGTTCCCAACCATTGTTTGCATAGTTAACTGGTGGAGATTTCATTGTATCATTTTAAGTATGGTTGAATTTTGAACTACTATTTCATTTCTGAAGCACAATTTTAAAATGAACTGCAAGTAGGCTAATTTCATTGGTGAAGCTAAAAAAGCAAATTTGCAAATATTCTCACTCTGGATTCGTTATCAAGGAGAGCTCTCGTCATGACTTGATCAAGAAATGTTTCATGGGCAGCAATAACGTGATCCAAATCGCTTGCTTCGCCCACTTTCTCCAGCAGTTCTTCCCAGCAACACTCCAAAACCTAAAAAAGCACAAAACGATTAAAATGAAATACCTAGAAAAACCCACTCTAAAACCATCAGAAGAATTTCAGAGCTCAAACAAGGAGAAGTGGTAAGCCTATGGCAAAAGGAGTCACGAGGTGTGGTCGTATCGAAAGGAAGGACCTGGGTAACGGTTCTCAAATTACCTATTCTGTGGGCCCTTTGTGCTTTGCACATAAACCAAAACCTTCCAAAGATACTAAGTGTATTAGCCTATCAACTACCAACTATGAACAAAAGGATAAGATATAATATTGGTTGTGATTCTTTTCTCAATCTATTTTCTAGCATGCAGCATATATTTTCCTTAAGCTACATGTTTTAAGCTTGATTAATTTTAAGATATCAGTTTAAAGAAGAACGGGCTAGATTTTCAAAGCCTTATTTCTATATGACAGGAGCAAGCACAGTGGATTAAACAGGCTACTAAGAGTACGATAATTATATATTCAGACGAGTTAGCTAGACTGAAACAACAGAACAAGCGGATAGAAGAGAATCTTGTTATCAGTCTCATAATTGATGTTGTTGGTGAAATTTGACAAATAATTGCAGATTACATGAACAAGTCGTAAATTAAATGCATACTACCTTTCGTTTGAATACTTAACATCTATCATAGTTTACTTGAATATCATCACAAGAGTTGCCCATAGACTGGCGTTAGGGTTGCTTTAGTTTCTTTCGAAAACAAAACAATGGTTCGGTCGACACTTACTTCGAAGGTGATGTAATACTGCATTTGATGAATGAAATGAACCATCTCAGCCTCCAAGCAATTACTTTGGTGTAAAAGAGGAGCAATTTCTGAAAAATACGAAATGGACTTAATATAGACTATTCATCTTATAATGACTATTCAAATTCATATGGAGTTATCATAATGACTATTCAACTTGATCGAAATCAAAACTCCCAGTCTATGTATAGTTCTGCATTATAGAATTTTCAAGGGGGCATGATCGAGAGGGAGGGGGGGTGAATGATTTACAGTATTATAGGATCCATTTTATTCATGGATTAAATTCAAAGAATCTGTGAATCAACATTGAAATACTCATAATAGAAATACTCATTCGCAGTTGCCCTATCATATGGGAAGGGGCCAAAACAACATTTCTTGGTGTAAATAAGATACAATCAATGTGCAAGACAAACGATGCAAACCTGGAATGCTGCGAAGGAGTTTATTATATGCCATTTGATTTTTCCAAATTTCTGTCAGGCAGTATTCCATCCTCTTCGCTCTCCAAAGAAAGTTGAAGATCCGCAGGTAATACAGCATACAGTCTGGGGTGAATACCTTTATGGGAAACATATGACAGAATGATAAAATATCTGCCTTTAAAAATAACGTTTCAATTCTGTTTTGCTTTGTGTCCAAACTCACGCAGCTTGCAAAGCATAGTTCTTAGATAATCTTAAATCGTAGGAAAACATTGTGTGGAAGGGGGACGATTTGTTGGATGACTAAACCCTTCCTGAAAGGGTCGTGGCCTCGAAACCATCTTCCAAAGTTACACATAAAGTATGAGGAGAGAATTTCCCAGATATCTGCAACTGCAGGCAAAAGGGCAGAAATAGTCAAGAGTAGTCACATCGAGAGAAAAGAGCAGGAACCTTTGTGAGACTTTTGCAATTTAGGCATAAGCCATTATTGTCATTACATTCATATGACAATTCTAAAAAAATCAAAGAATAGCTATGGAAATTTTATGAAAAATTCATCACCACTCGAGGGTATCAGAGGATGGAGAAACCGCAAAACGACTCACCGTGCAAATAGGTCCGTCCACGTGGTAATCCAGACTAAACACATCCCAGCCACAATCACCTGGTGAAATCTAGAGATGATAATGAATTGTAATAACGAATAGTGTATGATATATGATAATATATGACAAAATATGGGCAATGTCAACAAGTGTGTATCACCCTTACAAGCGTACTAACCATTTGTCCGTTAATAAACGACTCATTTGCAAACATCAATAAATAAAAAATAAAGATCTTGAAATTCGAAAGAGACCCACCTCCAGTAACCTGCAGTGCAATATCACCCTAGGAAACATCTGTGCAATACTTTTGAGGGTTTTCACTAGTTTTAGGGGTGTTCATTACTTTTGAGGGTTTTCATTACTTTTGGGGGTGTTCATTACTTTTGAGGGTATTCACTACTTTTGGGGGTGTTCATTAGTTTTGAGGGTATTCACTACTTTTGGGGGTGTTCATTACTTTTGAGGGTTTTCATTACTTTTGGGGGTGTTCATTACTTTTGAGGGTATTCACTACTTTTGGGGGTGTTCATTAGTTTTGAGGGTATTCACTACTTTTGGGGGTGTTCATTACTTTTGAGGGTTTTCATTACTTTTGGGGGTGTTCATTACTTTTGAGGGTATTCACTACTTTTGGGGGTGTTCATTACTTTTGAGGGTTTTCATTACTTTTGGGGGTGTTCATTACTTTTGAGGGTTTTCATTACTTTTGGGGGTGTTCATTACTTTTGAGGGTATTCACTACTTTTGGGGGTGTTCATTACTTTTGAGGGTTTTCATTACTTTTGGGGGTGTTCATTACTTTTGAGGGTATTCACTACTTTTGGGGGTGTTCATTACTTTTGAGGGTTTTCATTACTTTTGGGGGTGTTCATTACTTTTGAGGGTATTCACTACTTTTGGGGGTGTTCATTAGTTTTGAGGGTATTCACTACTTTTGGGGGTGTTCATTACTTTTGAGGGTTTTCATTACTTTTGGGGGTGTTCATTACTTTTGAGGGTATTCACTACTTTTGGGGGTGTTCATTAGTTTTGAGGGTATTCACTACTTTTGGGGCTGTTCATTACTTTTGAGGGTTTTCATTACTTTTGGGGGTGTTCATTACTTTTGAGGGTATTCACTACTTTTGGGGGTGTTCATTACTTTTGAGGGTTTTCATTACTTTTGGGGGTGTTCATTACTTTTGAGGGTTTTCATTACTTTTGGGGGTGTTCATTACTTTTGAGGGTTTTCATTACTTTTGGGGGTGTTCATTACTTTTGAGGGTATTCACTACTTTTGGGGGTGTTCATTACTTTTGAGGGTTTTCATTACTTTTGGGGGTGTTCATTACTTTTGAGGGTTTTCATTACTTTTGGGGGTGTTCATTACTTTTGAGGGTTTTCATTACTTTTGGGGGTGTTCATTACTTTTGAGGGTTTTCATTACTTTTGGGGGTGTTCATTACTTTTGAGGGTATTCACTACTTTTGGGGGTGTTCATTACTTTTGAAGGTTTTCATTACTTTTGGGGGTGTTCATTACTTTTGAGGGTATTCACTACTTTTTGGGGTGTTCATTACTTTGGGGAGATATCATTAGTTATGTGGGGGATACCATCAGTACTGTGGAGGATATGCAGTACTGTAAAGGGACCCTATCAATACTGTAGGGGATACCATCAGCACTGTGGAAGATATGCAGTACTGTAAAGGGACCCTATCAATACTGTGGGGGATACCATCAGCACTGTGGAGGATATGTAGTACTGTGAAGGGACCCTATCAATACTGTGGGGGATACCATCAGCACTGTGGAGGATATGCAGTACTGTGAAGGGACCATATCAATACTGTGGGGGATACCATCAACACTGTGGAGGATATGCAGTACTGTGAAGGGACCCTATCAATACTGTGGGGGATACCATCAGTACTGTGGAGGATATGCAGTACTGTAAAGGGACCCTATCAATACTGTAGGGGATACCATCAGCACTGTGGAAGATATGCAGTACTGTAAAGGGACCCTATCAATACTGTGGGGGATACCATCAGCACTGTGGAGGATATGCAGTACTGTGAAGGGACCCTATCAATACTGTGGGGGATACCATCAGCACTGTGGAGGATATGCAGTACTGTGAAGGGACCCTATCAATACTGTGGGGGATACCATCAGCACTGTGGAGGATATGCAGTACTGTGAAGGGACCCTATCAATACTGTGGGGGATACCATCAGCACTGTGGAGGATATGCAGTACTGTGAAGGGACCCTATCAATACTGTGGGGGATACCATCAGCACTGTGGAGGATATGCAGTACTGTGAAGGGACCCTATCAATACTGTGGGGGATACCATCAGCACTGTGGAGGATATGCAGTACTGTGAAGGGACCCTATCAATACTGTGGGGGATACCATCAGCACTGTGGAGGATATGCAGTACTGTGAAGGGACCCTATCAATATTGTGGGGGGTAACATCAGCACTGCGGAAGGAAACCACTGTAGAGGTAATAACTAAAGTACTTGTGATTTCAAAAATAAAGATCTTGAAATTAAAAACCCTACCTACCTCAAGTAACCTGCAGTCCAATCGTTTAAGAATATCAGGTTGGTCGTACTGTGCATTAGTTGCGCGAACGGCAGCTTCGAGAACCCCGGTTAGGTTGTGCATGTAAAGTGTGTTTGCAGGCTTTGCGAGATCAGATCTGCAATGATAAAAAGCAAAATGATACAATGATGACACAATCTTAGTACTGGTAAAATCATGATTCGTCACTGAGGATGATATTTGAACCGAAAAGCTTTTGCTAATTCTATTGTATGAATTGTTATTTCTAATATTTTTACATATCAATTATGACATTAAATTATTCTGACTACAATAAAGGCGTAAAAGGATCTAAAATGCACTGTACTTGATTTAGAACATTGTGGCAATAAAGCATTCCAATTAAAAAAGATGGAGAATTTTAACTGGCTAAAAGCCACACGTTAGAGGGGGAATTGGCATAAATCCAAGACGGTAGAATTCATCGGAAAGTGCTCAATTACTGTTAAATATGATTCAGCTGACTTACTGCAATAAATCCATTAAATGCCTGATGAAGTCCCCTTGGCCAAGAAGTAGGTACCGTCTCATCGCCTTTAAAAGAATGAGATAAAAATCGCGATAGGGAAACGATAAAGATTATTCATGATAGAAAAAATTAAAGTTAATCACAGAAAAAACGATTTGAAACATATAAGCTTAATCTTCATAAATGGAATGGCTAAATGTCAATCTTAACATGAATGCTCCAGATATGGCAGTACAGTAATACTAGAGGTGGAAATTCGGTCCAATATTGCTGTAGAAAAGCACACAAAAAACGGACATTTCTTAAAAAGTCTGGACTAAAAATCAAGACTAAAATTGGTTAAGCATATTACAGACTTGGTGGAGGCATATGAAATTCGTGGTACTGAAATAATGGTAATGTCAAATTAACGCAGTGCATGTATAACAATACCACTTTTCTACCCATCTAGTGCAAATCTGCTAAAATTTCCCTTAACCCTCAAAATCTTTTATTTCGAAATTGAAATGAATAGGTTTTTGAATACTGGTGTTTACCACAAAAAAAATTATTCATGAAAATTCAATTGTGTTCAATAAAATATAATGAATAGTTAATTATTGATACCTGTAAATGTTCTAAGAAATTGTATTTGTTGAAAAGTATTTCCAGCAATCTTTTACTCGTCTTCTTGTAAACAACGCCAATAATTTCATCCAAGGCAGAGCTCGTGAATTCTTTCAAGTCCTTTGAGTATCCTTCGATTAAAAAAATCAGTTACATGGTGTGATTCTTCAGTGACCCTACCACAGACAGTATTTTGGTTCATCAAAAATTATCAGATTCAATAATTGGGGTCCTTAAAACATCAGGCTCAGTATCAAAGAGTCAATAAAGAAATGGTGGTATGGACTCCCATAAAGAGTGATTTTATTACCTGTATCTTTTCCAGCACTGATCAGAGCTTGATCTCCGATGGGTTCCCTGTCTTTACAAACGACTCTTATGAAATTTATCGACTTTCCAATGTTCAGAATCTATGAATGACAAAGCCATATATGAGCAATACTTTTCATCACATACTTCAAAACCGAATTAAAATTTAATTTGCAGCAATGACAACCTTTATTGGAGAATCCCCACCCCTTTATACAGACCTTGTCCACTTTCATCAACTGAAAATGAGGAAGGTTTAGTGATAAGGTGTTCATGACATGGGTAGGGTTGAAGTCCTTTCTGAATTCTGGATAACTAGTTATTTAAAATGGGCCTCTATTATATCAGAGCAAATTATAAAACAGATAATCACCTTAGTAGCAAGTTCCAGGGGTATAAAAGAGGGAATCATTAGTTTTCTCAAACTGTATTTCTCATGCCAAAGTCGTTCGTATCGAACAGCCGGATCTGCAGCAACGAAGAACTAAACGAAAGTTAAAACTTTGTCATCTTCAAAATCATTAGAAATTGTATTAAACAAGAACAAAAAAAAATAGTGACGGATGAAAAGACATTATTTTTGAGTTTATATAGTTTTAGATGACAAAAAGAAATTTACATAATCATAAAAAAACATCTTTAAGTTATATATTCAGCATAAAACAAAATAGGTTAACAATTTCTAATTTCAACAGAAACAGTACTGTTCAATATGGTAACTTCTCGAAAGATGATCGAAAGCTGCTATGAGACGAATCACAATTCCTTGGATATAAATCTATATCGTGAAAACAAATCAATAAAAATGGCACACGGAAAAGCAGACGGCTACCTCATGAAATGAATCCTGCAGTTCACCCTCGTAGATCCATCTTTCGAGGATACTTTTGACTGGAAGTGAAACCTGAAAGTAAGTTTAGGAAATAATTAACATAATAACATAAGGGATGACTGAACTTTAATCAAACGGAAATGCACAACAACATATGGTCATACACTTAAACATACGGGAATGTACTTTAACATACGGGAATTTACTTAAAAATACGGGAATGTACTTGAACATACGGGAATGTACTTGAACATACGGGAATGTACTTTAATAAATGGTAGTTCCCTCGGCATAAATTACTTTCTCTTTATCCAATCCTTAACAGGACGTCTACCTTTCTCACTCATAGTGAAGATATGCTTATGAATTATTCTACACTCCTGTTTATTTTCTTCAACAATAATTCAAAAAGGAAGAAGTTTTACCACGTTTAGAATGTGTTTCATCAGGTTCTTTACGTAAGGATCTCCAACTTTAGTATTTGAGTAAATAGCCGAGAGCAACGCACCACCTTTCTTTCCTGTAAGGAAAACATTAATCCTTAAAAAGTGTTTTGTTTGAATTTCATGATTAAAGAAAAGCCCTAATTTCTATTTTCATAGTTCATGATATCAAATGGCTCAAGCTTCGAAATATTGAACAAATCTCGAGATAGCTATAGCCTTTATAAATTACTAAACTAAAAGAATAAGGAAATAGAAAAATTGAGAATGGTGACAGTACTATCGCAGAGTTTTCCTAGATAGTCAATAACTTCAATCTTCAAAATTCACTTCAATTCACTTCAACCTACCTTTACACAGGTCGACCATAGTTGCAAGTGCTTTCATTCGAATCAACGGATCAGTCGTCCAAACCATCAGCCTCCTCAAAGTCAAGCCATCCAATGAATTTCTATCCTTCGACTGGCTCAACTGCGCCTCTAACACCGCCAGCAGTCTGTAATATTCAGTCAGCTCCTTATGAACAGCCGAGCAGAAGCTCTGACCAACCAGCCCCAAAGCCTTATCCCCGACTCTTGCATCAAGAAACTTCCTGACCTTCTTAAACAACCACCCCAATTCGTTTAATTTATCGATGAAATCACGGATAGGGAATGGCACACCAATATGGGGGCTGATTCGATATCCTTCGCTTTCTTCGTCAAACTTCACCATTTTCCCCTCAATGCCTTGAAACACGTATAAAATATCCCTTATTAGCGATTGCTCTGTTACTTCGAATTTTGCTCCGTCAACGCGATCCCGCGCGGCACTTTTTAGCATGAACGATCCACTTCGACTTGAAAACGGGACCATTGATTTTGATGCGACTTCATCAAGTTCAGAGCTTCGTGCAAGGTTTATTGTCCGCGCGGCTAACGTGGCGACGGCGGACAGGCGTTTTTCAGGCTGTGGCGGACGTGAGGTGGAATCTTTCTCTCGAGGAATGAACGAAGACTCGTCTGGTGTTGGGTCGAAAGTTCGAGAGTGTGGATCGGAAATCTTGCTTCCGATTCCACTGGAGCTAGTTGTTACTTGTGAGGACGAGGCCATAGGCTGCCCTCGATACGGTGCAACAGTCGATAGAGGTGTTGATGAAAATACTGGCAACCCATTTGTGTAAAAATGACTCTGAAAATATTGAAATTTTGTGTTAAAGAGTGCAAGTAGGAATGATTTTAGGAAGAAGATTCGGCAAATTTCAAGAGACTATAGAAGATTGCCACTGAAGGCTGAAAATTGTGGGCTGAAAATTGTAAGCATAAAAAATCAAAATCTTACCTGGTCCCCTTGTTTCCTTGTGCTAATATTGCTGATCAAATCAAAGAGATATACAATACCCCATTTGTTATCAAGAACATTCTACAATAAAAATTTACAAAAACTTAAAGTGGTTACAACTAAGTAAAGATTATCAATGGATCAGTTGTCTCTTAATCATAACTAATTTTGACTTAATGATGCAGCCAAGATATCATATCAATGGCCTTTGCCAAAATATTCGGATACTTCTAAAAAATTGATACGTACAAATAAAAAAGCTTCAAGAATTAACAATTTCGTTAACACTAATTATTGGGTAAATTAACACTAATTTCTTTCAGACAGTAATAAATTGCAATTCTTAAGAAGAAAACAGGAAATAAAAAGCTGAAAGCATATGAAAACACGATTCAATAAAAGAAGTAGTAATGGGATTCTCTGCTTCTTTCTGCAATTTTTATCAACAGTTTACTTTGCCTACGGCCATACCACCCTGAGTATACCAGTTCTTGTCCGATCACTGAAGTCAAGTAGGGTCGGGCCATGTCAGTACTTGGATGGGTGACTGCCTAAGGAGACATGGTGTTGCAGGCTTTATTTATTGATTTTTTAGGCTTTCTCTTTTCATGAATAATTTTTTATTGGTAAGGATAAACAAACTAACTACGACTTTATTACATGCTCGAAAAAACTCCAACTACAATATTACTAGGCTGAGTATAGCATGTCTCTTCTCAGAACTGATGGTCGTATTGTCTTCTCTCTGCAATTTTTTACTCGCAGGCCTGCTGTGATTAAAGGGCTTTCACAACTAGGGTTATTTCTCATACAACAGACTCCATAAAATTCGCACCTTAGAAAGTAGTTTTCTGTGTAAATTAGAAAACGTAGCAGCCTCTTTTTCTTTCTTCTGTCTGGCGACTAAGAAAATAAAGTAGTTTCAGTCTCATATCATTTAACTTTACTTCATACAATCTTCAAGATAAACTAAAATAGCAAATATATGAAACACAAAGTAATTTAGGGGCATCTAATCTCTCTCATACAATTTTTGTGTTTAGGACCAGAGTGGCACATCTCAATTAATCTACCTATTCAGTGGGCCCTTTGTGCTTGGTACATAAACCAATACCTTGCAAAGATAGTAAGCATATTTGCCTTTCTAAATCAACATCACATTTTCCTTATATCGCAATTGATCTTTTGCATTTTTTTTTAACATTTAATCCTTAATTCGTCAACCAGGCTGTAAATAAGCTCTTAGCTTAGACTTGTTAATCACTCTAGAGAAATGTTATACATATATACATAGCTTTTTAAACTTTTAGATTTCAAATTCTTCAGTAAACAATGATGGGGGGGGGCTTATCTAAAAAGCTAATTTACAAAACACAGGGTCAGAAGGAGATAAACCTGAACAAGGACTTAAACACAATTTACTATTAACAGTCGTTTATCATTAGGTTGTTTATTTATTTCTTTATCTTTCCGTCTTTCCATTGTATGCTATTCTCCTATTCTCCTTGTTTTTTTCATTTGTGTTATGCATCATTTTCATTTCTAAGGTGCGACAGCGGCATTTCCCAATCCAATTCTCAAATTCTTCACTTTTCTGGACTAGTTTACTTCCCTTTGTTTTCTCAGCCCAGCCTTTGCTAAAAGCTTAGGTTGATTTTTTTGTTCAACTGTCATTGTATTTAGTAGTTTTTGTTTAGTTTTATCTCCTTGTAATCGAGAAACAATATTGAAACGTTTAAGAAGCATAGTTTATTTTTGAATTACACTCTCTCAAAAATTTCATTAACTTGGGAAATGCTGCTCTCCACATGCATTCTTCTTATTCAAATGGAAATGATTATACAATTAATTTTCTCACACTTTCTCTTGATCTTTTCAGCGAGCTGGAATTCATCAGCAGTAACAGATGGGTCGAAATTGCTGGATAGAAACATATGCATGATAAACAAGTACGAACATTTATAAACATTGTGAAGAAAATGTCTGAACTCTGCATCTCTACAAGCCTGTTTTGTGGTTTCCACTCATCAGGAGATGTATAATCAATTTGGGGCTTAAATAAATGCCAAGCATTTGGAGGCATCTGCTATCTCAATCCCACTTTTTTCAAACTGAAGATTAAGGTAGCTGTAAATTACAGGATCTATTCAAAATGATCTTCAAGGCAGAACTGGCCACAATAATTTTGGAAGGTGGGCAGAAAATTGATCTCCTCAAATCTTCTACTTAGGCTATTATCCATGAAAAGCGTATATCAGGATGCACTACTTTAGAATTGAATAAAGGATGAGATAATGCATTACAAAGTGGCTAACGGTACGGGAGCCGTATCCCAAACATAAGTAGCTGGAAGTGGGAGAACGATTCTTTGCATGCATTTTAGTACAAGTTCGACAGCTCCCGTAAGCTGTAAACTAAAATAAAAATATAGAAAACAAACATTAGGTTGAACCCTACATGAAATTTGAATTCATTGAAACACAGATCTACTCATTCTGGAGGTGATAGGATAGGCTTGCTTGCAGCATTATCTATTCCAAGGCAAAGTCAGTAATACTTTATAAGCATGCAATAATTGATTTACGTATCGCTCTCGTATTTGAGTTGCTTACATTTGGGATACGGCTCCTGTATCTGTAGGCACGGCAAATCTATTAAGAGCCTCGGTAAACTGAGAAATTGAAAAATGTACCTGCCAACCATTTTCAATGCATAACGATATTGCCTTGAAATCACATCTAAAAAAATAAAATTGAAAAATTATGGAATTGTTCTGTGATGATGTTTCACGGGAGGTCCTGATAATTTTCTACCCATTTTTGGCTTCACGGAATGAACCATAAATCTCCTTTGCACCATGAAGAAGTTATAACGGAGACCGCAGACTGTGTGTGGCACTTGCACATACAGGTTTAACAAAAGGGATAGAACAATAGAAAATGACTCTTACACTCGGAAGATCTAATCAAGAATGTCATACTCTGCAAAAGGGGGCTAAAACCAAATCTCCTTTCATAAACAAATTATACTTTTTATCATTTTTGTATCCCTATTCAATATAAGCAAATTCACCTTTTGAAACACTTGTCCTTCCTTCTCGACTTAAAATATGTTCACATAAGTTATACAGCAATTTGGTGGGGCTAGTTGTTGACTCTGTTGGTTGTCTAGACTGTGATAGCATCGTGGAAACCATCTATGGGAGCACTTGTATTTCTTGCTTCACGAGATGACGGACGGGCTACAGTTCCAGACGTCTGGGAGCAGACCTTTTTAGGGCCTAATTTCCAAGCTGAAATGTCTTTTCACTTGATTATTCAAAGAGAATGCAGTTGTTACTTGATTCAAATAGGTTTCCAGTAAAATTCAACCGAGTTTTATCCAATTTATCATTTGCTGAGTTCATATATACATCATGCAGCAAAATAACAAATACAATGAAGTTTATAAACATGACTAGGCCCAAATGAAAACATCGAAAGGAAACACAACTTCTGGAAGAATGGCGCCAACCAGACAAGAAAACTGGGGCGAGTAGTTCACAAAATAAATGTCTCCCCCGCTTTATATTTTCATTCCAATACATATTAAAATATATTCAGAACTTTAACCGGGGGTATAATTTCCTCAATTTCAGGCATTTGAGACTTGTACAGGGAGAAATTGAGCCGTAATAGTACAGGAAAACGCATAAAATCTCCAAAATATTTCCTCTCAAAATCGGCCAAAAATGCAAAAAGAATTATGGTTAGTCCATGGTTTTTGGTCAAAATGTGCCAAAAATAAATGGTTTTAAATTTTCAAATAAGTCGAACTCATTTGTGAGAATGCAAGATAGCCTAATCTCTAAACCATTTTCCCTTCATTAACAAAGTAAAATAACATAATAAAAGCATGTCGAGTTTTAGATTCACCTTTCAAACATCAACTTCTCAGCTTTATATAATATTGTACAAATTTTGATACAACTAAAATCTCATAAATTACATCTTTTTTATGTCCTATCTAACAGAAGTAATTTCTAAATTGCAATTGATATCCTACAGATGAATATATCTCAAGTAAGGTAACTCCTTATTCGGGAGAAATGGATTCGATTGTACATACAGCCTAAATTCATGGAATCTAATTATGATTTTAGGTAGTACTGACGTTTTTGGGGATGAATATAAGCTTTGGTACTAGATATTCGACATGGAGGTGTGTTTGATGCAAAAATTAAAAATATATGAGACACGATTTTATTAGGTATGGCAGAAATTGTAATATATGATATAAAGTACCATTGAAAATTCAGATTAGAAAAATTGTACCCTGGAATTTTTAACATTAATAAAGTATTCAAATATTAAGGTATTGGCCGAAACAAAACTTTAATTTAGGGATCAATCTCTATTATATGATATTTTTCAAGAGTAATAATTTGACTAATCAAGGTATGATCTTCGCAGTTATTTTGTTAAAGAATTGAAAAAATAAAAATAGTCCTGTTTCTGTCAATGCCTGTCAATGGGTAGGAAGTATCCTCCGCAAAAATGTGACAGCACAGAACCATTGCCATGATTTCTAGATAACACAAGTTAGATTTATAGTACTGCACTCTTCTTTTCTATAAGAACAATTTCATAAAAACACGAGCCTCAAATTTGGCCAAAACTTAAGAACAAGCTAAGAACAAACCGAGGCTAAACATTTTTGGCTCAATATGAAAATTTTACAAAATAACCCTGAAACTGACAAATAATTAAAAAAACAAGTAGATTGACAGGAGACAGATATATCAGATGGTCAAGAGAGTCCACATTTGAACCAATTAACAAAACTTATAGCAAAAAGGCTTCCTAATCATTGTAAAAGTAAGAACAATTTAAGAACATTCCAGGCTGAAAATAGAAGAATATTTAAGAACAGCCTCGATTTTCATCAAACTTCAAATCAATTTTTATGGTTCTTATGAAAAAAAGAGTTTAATTCAACCACATTCCTATTAGGTTCCATGTACGTTCAGGGTGTGTTCATCTAGACCTTGGTATCTAATTCTTACAACTCCTTGGTTATAACGGACATCAGATGCTCTTACACATAGAGGCAAGAAAAAGCTTTATAAAGCATTCACAAGGACATGGGATATCGTACCGACTTTATCAAATTCTTCCTAACTCTAACATTGCACCCATTCTGGGGGAAGAAGGTGTTAATTTGTGATAGCCTTCATACAAATTTTTTTACACCAAAAGGGCTTTGAAAAACCGATAGTTACGAAGAAACCGTTGGCCTTTTTCACTCTTTCCTTCTTCACCCTTTCATATTCTAGTGAAAATTTCATTCGAGGGGGGAACATCTACTCATGGGATTCTATCCCCCATTGAAAGTGTCGTCATTATAAAATTCTGTAAGGCACTTTTAATAGGTAATATTGTAACTATCTAACAAACTTTATTTCTAAATACCTCAAATAAAGGAAAGATATCTAAATATTTTCCAAATTTCCCAAGCATAATTATTTCATTGTATACACGCTTTCTATAAAAAAAATGAAGCTCGGAAGCCTAGATCTTCAGAAGAATCGGGGAAGTTTTCATATATTATACATATAAACATATAACATTTGAGAGTTAAAAAATACCACTGCATCAATTAGTTCGTTTTAGAAAACTGTTTATCTCAAGGTACTTGCTTTAAAGCAAGAATTAAACAGCTACCGAACATCACCCTTACTTTAGCTCTTCAGGGGGTCATACTGCCAAAACACTTATATATCTTATTTCTTCTTTATCCTAGATTTGCTAACATACTAACCATTGTACGTAAAACCTATTGAATAATTAAATAATTGGGGAAAGATGGATAATTTTGGAAATATTTCAAGAATGAAAAAATGAAAGTTATGACATAAGGTAAATTCGAATTTCATGTTTCTTATAAATAACGTGTATTCAATAATCAATATAGCGATTAAAATCTCTAAAATTTCTCAATCGATATAAACATAAGTTTGTAGATGTAGATGGTAAGGAAACCTATTGCTGTATGCCTTGGTTTCACATTTCAAATTTAACAGTACCTCAGAGTGCAAAAGTATGCCCTATCCTCTATCTTGACTGCTCACAAATATTTTAGATGTATACATTGTCTACATAAATATTATTATAAATATCATGAAATCTTTCATAAATAACGAATACTTTTGGGTAAGAAACCAAAAGAAGCGTTATGGTGTACTTGTTCAACCACGATGTTGGTGGCAAAAACAACGTTATAACAATATCTTGTGTACTGTCAATTTTGAAAAACCTTGCACAAAAAGATACAACTTTAGGTTTCCGAACCATCTCCCTCTATAAATTATGATATAAATATAATTTTCAAAGCATATTTTAGTATCTTCTAGGCTTTACTCCAGCAGTTTGGATATAAATTTCTTGTATTGCTCGTAGGACATGAAGAACTGAACAAAGTTAAGGTGGTCATTGATTGAACAGTCTTTGGATGGTACAGAACTTCAGTATAGCCAGAAATATCGGAAACATAGTGAAACGAACACATAGATTACTTAAGCTTTTCGTCTGACGCTCAACAGAGTAATACGTCAGAAAGAGAACGAAACAGAAACCTAACTGATTTATATACCCAGATGTAGATCGAAATAGGCCAATCAGAAAAGAGGTGAATGATTGGTATGGTGTGGTGTGGTGTCAGAAAGCCAATCAACACCCACGATACAGTGAGCTGACCAATAAGATTACTTCAAGAGTCCTAAGGCACTGGTCATTGATTTACAACACAGACGCAGACGTTCTCCTATTCATATGTTAAGCACTCAGGAAACTTTGCAATTGCACTGACAGCAAGCCTTGTATTTGGGTTATTTTTTCTGCAAAACATTACTAGAAGGAAAGCTATAACTCTCTTTGATTGCTTAATTAGCTTCCTTTTACCAGGGACATGAAAATAAACGGACTTTCGGGCTGGGAGTAGTTAGCTAGTCTGGTATTTTTAGAAACATGTTACTCAACAGCAAGGGTCTGTACCCAAAGTCTACTTGCTTATTGAAAAAGAATGTAAATCAACATCCCGTTTCCCAATCTTCAGTGATTGTGCAGTTGCCTTTGGGCTGAACTAAACATTGAAATTAGAGGAAAGAGGTAACTGGAGCTGATCAAAATGGGTTTTAGAGAGAATTCTGGCTTCCTTGTCAAATATTATGTTAATAATTGTAGGTGATGACCTAATATGATATGATTTAATAGTGACAAATGTCTATTACCGTGATGCATGAAATATTGCATAGAAATTTAATTCAGGGCGTTAGGGAAACAGGTAACTAAATAAAGGTCCAAATTTGAAAAAGATACAACAATATTGTATGGGCAAAGTCTTGCGAATGTTGGAATGAAACCTTTATAAAGAGCCATGAATCCCTCTGTTCTAGCCGTCTGGAAAACAAATGAACATTAATATCAAATTATTGTTTTGAACCTCTTCCTATTAGGTTTAAAGTTTTATGGTTTTAGGTAGCCAGTCCCAAATAAGTGAAGCATTGTACCACCCTGTAACCCTGTAACCATGTAACTAATGATTTTAGTCCCATTGTAATTTTGCATAACTTATTGGGCCACATGTGCCAAAAGGAAAACCATAAAGGATACCAAGCAAAGCAACCAATTAGAAAACTCAAATATAATAACTTACCCTAATAAAGCAATCAAATGGATTTTTGTAAATTACATTCTTTTCTATTGTAGGAGTTTTCCGTTTCAAGTTTCTTTGGTTCATCATTCGTGACTGAAATAAAATGAAATTGAAATACATTGCAATATTCGTTACCACAAAATTCATTACCAAGTAACGGTTACCAAAACCATTTACATGCTTTAAATTGGCAATTAAAAAACAAGTGATAAAATTGTATAACGTAATAATTCAATTAAGCCCCACTTTTGAATAAACCCTCCTTGCTCCCAACTTTGGACAGGAAGTAGTCTTTATAAATTTTATAGAAATCTTTCATTACAAAGACGTAGCACTAGAGGATGGTTGAGCTACATTTTAACCCAGTATAAAATTTAAGCAGTGTGCACGGCACATGTGCAGTGCAAAAAGGCTTTTTGAAGTGCACAAATCAGTGCACAATATCTAATTTTTGGTTCAAGTGCACGCATTGCTGTACAGAAAGGACTCCCCTTTTAGCGATTAACTCCCCCTGCCAAGTGCAAACATTTCAGTTGTGCTGTGCCATGCACAAAAATCTGACATTCCACACTGACAGTTTGGTAAAGAGAAACTGAACATAATAAAGTAGATTTTAAGAAGACGATTTAAGTACAAAATTCAAATGAAATCCTTTGAAGTATTTCTAAAACACCCAGGGCTTAGTTGAATTATAACAGTAAATTCCAACAAAGTTTTATGACAGTTGGTAAAGTTAGGGGGGCAATGAAATGCATTCCTTTATGTGGGATTGGCTACAATTTACCTTGATGACGTCAATAGGGTTCGAAGCCAAAGCCCCCGCAGATCCAGCCATGGCACTTGCACTAAAGTAAAGCAAAATTTCAAAAAATCATGAAAAGATAACGAAACTCTCTAAGTAAGTTGTTCAATTTGATTTTAAAGAGTTACATTTTGTAATTGAGTTTTGGACACTTGATGAATCTAATTTCTTGGTCAGGCAAACAATATTGCGGGGGAGATAAAAACTTGTTATGGGTGTCTTGACACGTGCAATCAAAAAATAACAAGCCATGTATTGGTTCTTATTAGATTAATAAAAGGAATGAGAATTCAAACCAGAAATGAGCATATGCATTATCTCCAATCAGTCCACTATCAAGTATTCTTCTTTTGCATGAATCATAAACTGGCAACTGTACACCTGCAATTACTGCTGCTCTCTGCGCTGTTGGTCCAACTCCCTGCAAAATATACACATTTGTTTTAATTTGTTGAATCAAACTTGATGGTTGACCATAAACAGAAACATTTACAAGGTGGATGGTTTAGTGCAAAATATTTCCTTAGGAGATATAACTTCCCTTGCATTTGACAACAGACATTTCAATTTCCATTAATACAATATACTTGAGGAATTCATCAGTGCACAAAATGACGAAAATAGGGTTCAGTTCTTCAACCTGAAAAATACTTTTCTAAATGCATTGGACCCCAAAAACTATTGGAATATGAATAGCTGAGGGACCCTGGAATCAACAAGGTTCCCAAAATATATGTTTGAACTCTGAAACAGAACAAATCAGTATCAAACTGGAAATGGATTGAAATCAACAAGCAGGGACGGGCTACAAGAGAATGAAAATACCCTAGTATTTATCCTAACTTAAGGGATATTTGCCCTTTTTGGGAGAACCACTTTAACCTCTTACCTAAATTTTATCTTTAGTTGAAGATATGATAAATCTTTTCGGTATTGATGGCGTAGTCTTACCTCTCTATAAATGTGTTATGTCTGAATGTGTGTGTGCATTAGTATCTAAAACCCTGCTTCAAACACAATACAATTTCTTGAGATCCAGAACCTTCTTGAGAAAAAGTTGCCATATACCTTCTTGCCTGCAACACAATATGATAACAAAATCGTAAATATAGGAAATATATGGCTCAAGATGCAAACCCTGTAAAGTCCGCGCAGACCTTCAAGCCGATAGATATCGACAAACATTGCTATCATTGAGCTCTGCATGTTAACAATTCCTTGTGTCTGAGCTTGTAGTCTGACTTTTAAAACATCTGTAGGATTACATAAAGACGAAGAAATTGCCCCTGCCAAAACACCAGCTACTATATTATAATAAATTGTCTCTTGCTCGGGATTTTTAACAATAGTTCTTTTTATTCCATGATAAAGGCCAACTGTGAGAGTCCCATAAGTCGCTTGTCTCAGCAAGGCTGGTGCGATTCCATTATACAAGCTCCTAACTCCCTCCTCTTTTGTAATGCTGGCCATTGCATGGACCATGCCTCTGTATTTTAGTTTTGATGTTGATTCGCTGATGACTTGCCCTTGGATCTGCAACCTGATTTTTGTTGTATCAATAGGAAACGTAGCTGAAAATAAAAAAAGAAATATCACAAGTTTAAAGATGGAATATGGGAATAGGTTTATTCAGGGGCGGATCCAGAGTGCCACCATCGCCGCACAGGTGGTAGTCAACTTTGGCTAATATAATTTTTTCAGTGGGATTTTTCATTCGCAAATTAATTTTTTTTCAGAATTCCTCGAACATATTTTCTATTTTAACTTGTCTCCTGTTCTTCTTCATTGAAATAATAGGAATTCCTCACTTTCAGGACTTTTTATCATATATTTTGAAATAATTCCCAAAAGTTTGTTGCGTTAAAGTGTGCCAGCTTCTGAAAACTCGTTCACTGAATTGAATGAATTTAATTTTGTTTACTTAAAGTTTCATTGAATTGAATTAGATCTGTGCGGCCCTTGTTTCGAATCATAGATCACCTTGAGTTCGCCCCACTGTCAAAATTTTTTTGGGTTTCCTGCCTTTTCTCAGCATAGATCGCCTCGACTGCTGCGCAAGAACAAAAGAAAAGTCTTTTGGTTTCAAAATCCTTTGTCAAATCGTGCGCAAGCCTGCGTCAAATTTATGCAAATGCCGCCTGATAATTTATTACTGAGGTTCCTTCCTATTTTTTATCTTGCACATGTAGCAAATGAACAGAGTCAAGAGATGAAGTGAATTTTGGAGTTTTGAATTCGAACTCACGAAGATTTCATGGCCTAGTAATTTCGGCACATAGAAGTGCCTGTGGATAATTTGAAAAAGTAGGATTCATCAAGAAGGGAAAAAACTTCATGTTGTGCTCAGGATGTGAATATAAAACTCTAGCAGATTGAATGTCCGTTTTGGGCAGAAAAGGAGAGTATCTTGCTCAAAGGTACCAAGACACGAAGTAAAGTTTGGCCGTTTGGCGCGCGAGTGAGTGTTTTGATTACAGTCTTGTGATATAGGGAAATAAAGATACTTTTTCCGTTGTATCAGAAATGTTATACTGCAAACTCTCTCTTTATCGTTAATTCCTCATAATTATCCAGATATTCCATAACTGTATTACAATTTTCGCTCCTCAATTACGAGAAGTTTTGCTGTGGTGAGTTCTGCCCGCGGTGAACATGGATCAATCTCTCTCATGTCGAAATTCATTCTAATTTTTTCTAACTTTTTCACAAATGGAGAAAATAGCGATCATTCTAGAGCATTTAAGTATAATCATTTATTTCATTTCACAATTCTGAAACAACAAGTGTGTTATCTTTTATTCAATTGCTACTTCAAAAGGCGTCGTAGGCTGGCATGAGGGCTGGCAGGAATCCTCAAATTGACAAAAAAATACGTTTCCAGGGTTCAGAACGGCGATGCCTCAAAAATTTTTCCAGACCCCATAATTTTAGCCTATTTGTGCGGCAGTCAAATTCTTTGTTGGGTCCGCCCCTGGTTTATTAACTTATCAGCTCTTAGGAAGCATTTCTGGGAAATTTTGATGCATTCCTTTAGCTTTCAATGACACAAATTTCTTTTTTAAAAAAACCCTAGCTCTGAGTCTTCAGCATCTGATATTCTAACCTTTGCAGAATATGGGGTTTCAATTTTTAGCTCACGCTGAAAATTTTCCTCAACACATGCGAGTTCTTGTTAAGGTCTACCACGATAACAGGCTAATCAAAGTTTATGATTTAAAATTTTTTTTAATCTCCAGTATGTAGCTAGCCTAATCTAATAAAAAATTTTGAAAGGATGATCCGCTATGGTGGAGGGTAATTAGTGGTGCAAGGATAAACTGCCCCACCAGCCTGCAGATGAGCATAGGATGTAGCCAAGACTTCTTTGCCAGGACCAGGACACCCTCTACCGATAGGGCGGACAGTATGTGATTAAGGAAAATAGCAATAAAGAAATAGATAGATCATGCGCACTTGAGATCGGGTCCAACAACTGTCATATTCCAGGTAGAGGGGGAGCTGGGTAGCTGCACTACCATCTATGGAAGAAAAGTTTGAAATATTTTGTTTGGGGATTACTTTTTATGTTTAATTTTCAAAAGTGAATGCTGCTGAAAGTGGTCCTACATCCTTGGCTCATCTGCTGCAGTCTAGTGGGGCAGTATATATCCTTGCACCACTAATTATCTCCACCACAGCAGATCATCTTCCTTTAACAATTTCTTATAAGATTTAGTCTAGCTACATACTGGAGATTAAGAAACTTTTAAGTCATAAACTTCGATTAGCCTTCCGTTACTATAAGGTTACCAGTTAAAAATGTTTCTCGATAAAAAAACGTGTCTAAATTGGTAGGCCTAGGCCTTCCTAGTCTAGTCTATTGTACGAGTGTGCTGCCATGCAGCTGAAACGCACGTTTGCACATTTAATTTCAGAGTCTGGTTTATTTACCTGCTTCACCTGTCATGCAGGCAAGGCCTCCGTAGAGAAAAGGTTTCCAATCCATTTTGCAAAATGATGCCGCAAAAGGCGGGAAGGAGGCAACTTGCTCACTCGCGCCGACGACAAGACATCAACTCTCGGATGCGACCTCCTCCTTCTTTGTTTCGCTTTCAAAACAATCTTGATTTCAAATCAGAATAGCTGTGATGTGTCTCTTGAGTGGCTTTGTCCCAGTGAAACGGAAACGGAAGTGGATCTGCGACAAGAGCTTTGACTTGGAGTCTTGTTGCTAAGTTTAGGCCTAATCCGATCACAACAAAAATGCAGCGTGGCTAAGAAGATCGAAGAACACACATGTTAGAAGAGTCTGGTCGGGTACACGTTCGCCAAACAGCCACCCAGAGCGATGGAGACAGGCTAAATATTTATTAATCATAAGTTCACTTAAACAACTATAGAACTACTGTGCACTGAGTAAATAATTCATAACATGAAAACATGACCTAGTCTACTTTATTTGTTTGTTCATAGATAAGATGTTGTTGACAAAATAAGTCTAGTTTAGAGTACACGCGACTTTATCTGGTGTTTGCAGAAGTGAATTCAATTTAGAACGTACAAAATGATTAGTACAAAATAATCATTTGGGACAAACTAACATTGGGACATAAATAATTATTCCAATATCTGATTATCCGGTTTTCGATTTTAATGTACCCCTTCTGCTATTGCATTTAATTTGTAAAATTGCTTTGTTTTCTTTTAAAATCTCTTAGAAGAGGCAGCAAGACTGGTAAAATCAAATTATGTAAACAAAATGGGGTTGTGACTAACCTAAAATCTAAAACTGGGAGGAATCTGGCCAGCAAACAGGCAGTTCTGTAATACATAGAAAACAGAAGTCATTCACGCATTGCATTATAGGATATGCCTTAGCTACGCATAGCAACCAGAATTGCAACGGCCTAAATCTTTCTTTCGTAGCTGCATTCAAGCTGCAATGGTGGTTTGGTTACTATGTGTTGATAAGGGACAGGGGCCTATTCTAGTCAAACAGCAAGTAAAGAAAACATTACAGTCGCAGGGTCATAGATCGGAGGAGGGTTAAGAAAAAGTGAGGTCGAAGCGAGAAGAAGTGAGGACGTATTCCAACATATCCAAATTAATTGGTTTGAAAGCGCCGTTCAATAACATTGTTATCTTTTTTTGATGCTTTTAGGCTTATTAGGTAAAATAATGTTTACGTGTCTCTGCATGGAAATAACAACTTAACCTCACTAGTATACGACCTGGCCTAAGTGAGGAAGAACGTGGGCTATTTGTAATTTTATCCGGAGGAAGGTTTAAGACTTTTCTAGACTCTTACAAGCATTGCGTCATTTACTATCCACTCCTACCGATGTAGGATAAGTAGCTGCATCAAATGCTATGCAAATATTGATCAGTATGAGTAATATGTCCAGTACATGCCCACTCCAGTATAAATAAATAGCCAGGATAGATTTTCAAGACTTTCGCATTTCCTGCTTATGATCTCGTCTTTTCTTTCAAGAAGTGTAATTGAATTTTTCAAATTAAAAATTAATACTCGTTTCTATAAAGCCTTTTAAAAAGGAAGAGGTTAAGCTGATGGCAAAATGGCCTATAATTGATAAAGCATATAAGGCTTTCATTGTGCTATAGTTTCTATAATTGAATAATCATGAAATACTTAAAGCACAAGAATTTGAAAGGAACTCTTGAGAAACATTTTAATTTAAACTTTCTCGGCAATTGGACCAGACGGATAAAAGGGATCGCTTTTGAGAATAAAGTTAACATGGCGTCATCTATGATTTGCATACTCTACATGCATTTTTATAAATGAATTTTACCAGAGCGGGCTAGAACTACAGACATACTAACTAGTAAGTATGCCACCTATGGGTCTCGAATCCGGGTTGTTGTGACCTAAGTGAGCACACTAATCACTGTCCTAAACCAGGACAATAAGTTAACACAGTAACCTTGAGCAGTTTACAACTCAAGGCTTATCCATGGTGAATTATTAATTCGTGTTTCGGATTAAATCCTTCTCCAAAGCCATGTTATATTAACATTAATTCCTAAGGCATGTTCTGACACGGGAAATAACATTTTACCAGAGCAGGCTATTGCAATAAACATTTGCCACCACTGGGTCTCGAACCCGGGTTGTTACGGCCAAAATCCTTCTTCAGAGCCATGCAATATTAATGTTAATCTTCATATTCATTTCTATAAACAATTGTAAAGCTCGAGCTCGGCATAAAGTACTTCTTGGCTGAAAGTCAAACTTGAGGACATGATAATTCCCAAAGTTTCTCAGCATTATTTGTTTGTTTGTGTTAATTGTAAATAGATCACAAGAAGGTCAATAATAGTATGTAAGAGGGCTCAAAAATTGAGGAGCATTGGAAATCAAAAGTATGGAAGTCCAGACAGTTTATTCCTGATAATAAGATGATGTCAATTCACATTTGCTGTCAGGTAGTCAAGTAGTGAAAATAAAATTTGCAAATGGCTGAGCAATCTTCAATCTAATAGGTGAAATTACTCAATCTTTTGTCTTGCTGAATACTGACTTACTAATAAAAAAAGTCGTGTATTGTTTACAGTTGCTGTCAAAACGATCAATGATTGGTTCGATGGCTTGACGGGCGTCATATTCAACTCCGTCAGTTCTCTTCGGTGTCGCGTGCTCTCCCAACACGGCTGTGGTGAAGATTTAGAATTCGCGATTCTTCTCGCCAGAAATAAAACAGCGTCTCGTTACCGCTCGAATAGCTCTCGGCAGGTGTGATTGTTTGTTTTATCAACTTAATCAGATCTTAAACTTCCAAATTTAATAAGATTAATTATATTCCATTACACAAATGTGTTCTTCAGCGATTCATGTTAAGAAATCAGTTCTACGAAGTTGCAGACGATTTTATCAACGCTAGATTACTGATCCAGCAAAAGACAGGGAACTGTTTGTGAGTATTCTCAATTTCTTTTCGTAAATAAATCTATAAAAGTTTCAATCATTTGTAAACAAACTTGTTGATTGTGTTTATTTATTGGAGCGTCATAGTTCTGGCATTTATATGTATTGGAATCGGCCAAACCCTGAACGAGCTGCTTCAATTTGGATCCCAAGCAACACAACTTTAGGAGGAAGTAGGAGAGTCCTTGTTTCAAAATTCCTGCCTTATTTAGACTTGGTCTCTGCTTGGAGCAAGGTTGCAGTTACCTTCATTCATTCACTTTTATTCCTCATCACTTAAATACGAGGTCTTAGTATCATCATTTCAGCTCAGCCATTTTTGTGTTATGAAAATTTAGAAATGACAGCCAAACAGATATCCCTCTAAGCTTGACGCACCTTGGTTTAAAGCCCAAACAATCCAGAATCTCCAACACCAAGTACCTGACTCAGTGATGCATTCGTTTCTTCGTCTCCACATTTATGCGAAACTCTTTTGAACAAATAGTACCCTACCTTCTATAAGTATTGGTTGACTTACTAACTGATAACAACAGGATAAAGACACGAAACTAAACTTGGATGGACGATTTTCGTTTTTGGTTATCAATACCTTGGCATAAACCTTTTAAGGACTCCGATCAGAAATGTATTTCAAATCGTCTATACAAATGATTGCGCATATACCACTATGACCAGTGGTCGTGATCTTATCTTCGCATGGCGTAATTTCCTGAAGTAACTGCATATGCAAAAACTACATACTAGCAATAAGACCTCCTTACCGTTGATAAATTTGGTGAGGCTATTTCTGAAACAATTTTTTGTCCTGATAGTCACCACTTATCATGACGAGCTTTTGATATTTAGCAGGGTAAACATTACACATCTGGTCTTATCAAGGCTGTTTCTGACACAACTTTTCACATGCTATTGACCACTTATCAAGACAAGCCTTTGATATTTAGCTACAGGGCAACATTTCGGGAGGGATTCTTCTACTGTCTTTGGGTAATAAAATGTGGTCTCTTCCCTATTTATTGCAAAAAGGCTGCATCGAAAAAGTGTAAACACATAGCAAACTTCACTGGGAGATTTTCTAACTTATTGCTTGACTAAACAAATGAAACAATTTATATTTCCTTCCCTATTTTGTTAACAAAAAATACCTTTTATCTTTTTCACCATTGACTGAAGTAGACTATCATTCGCTTTCTAGACAATAATCGACAAACGTACGCAAACTATCATTTTGCGATGAGAGGCTCTTCATGATGACGTCATTCGACACATTCTGCGTGGTGGTGTACATCAGCAACTTCACGCTCGGATTACTAGGCAACATCTTCGTCATTATTTACCTCCACGACTCCCTGCGGTCATTAAAGAAATCGTGCCACTTCAACAAACGTCTTGCTTACATTCTATACAACCTCGCAATCGCCGACATCTTCACTGAAATATTCGGAATAATTGGTGTGGTCTTGGAGTACGATTTAGTACACCACCCGGACGGCACCACTGGGGATGTTCTCTGCAAAGTCCTCAGTACCCACACTCTCACATGGTCGTTTACGAACGTCTCTGTATTAACAGTCGTTCTGCTTGCTTGGGAGAGATTCAACACGATCACTCAGTTCAAGCACAACACGACAACTAACACTAACGCTTCTAAATACATTAGGTATGCGATTGGGTCATTTTGGATCATTGGCCCTCTTGCCTACTCCCCGTACATCCCTTTCCAATCGTTCGACCCTACTGAGGGTTGCGTGGAGAAATTCCCAAACAAATGGTCGAAATGTTTGATCGCTCTATTCGACTTCATCGCGTTTTTCATCACGCCAGCCGCATTCTTCGCCTTTACGTACACGAGTATTTTGCTGACTTTGAAGAAACCACCGAAAGATTTGAGCAAGCGGCGGAGAATTCAGTTTGCGTATCACAAAATACGGAAGAAACTGACTCAGACAATAATGCTGATTGTGTTTGGCTTCATCTTGTGTTGGAGCGGCTCGTACACAATCTACGTAGTGAAGACGATCGGGTCACTCGACAGTGCAGCAATAAACACTGCCTACGAAGTGTCTTTGATATTCGCGTTCTTTGCTTCGACATCACATCCAATTATTTATTCATTTCGCAGCAGGGAATTCAGGAAGAAAGTCAAAAGTATTTGGCAGAATGTGAGAGAAATGAATTTCGTTACTTATCTCTCGTGCTGGTGTTGTCAATGTGAGGATAAAGTGGAGACATCGAGAAGGCCTTATCTGACCAGTCGGAGGGCGAAAGAGAAATGCGAGGATGGGGCCAAGGACGATGTCAAATTGCTATGCTGTCGTAAAAATGGAGAGAATGCTGAGACATCTTGGAGGCCTGATGTCACCAACCGTGAGACTAAGCAGGAATGTGACGAGAATGGAGACAATTATGAATCTAAGTTGATTTGCTGTCATCGCCGTAAAGATAAGGCAGAGAGATCCACAAGGCCTTATATGATCAATTGCAAGAAGAAAGAGGAAATTTTTGGTGAGAAAGATTCACCAAAAACGTCAAAATATGAAATCACAGAACATTCAAAAGAGACAAGGGAGGGGACAAGCTCGTCCTGAACACTTTATTTTCAAAATTAGCTTGAAAAGGCTCACCTCTCTACGACAAATGAAGTAGGGTACCATGGGGAGGTTCTGGGCTACATTTTGGTCAGGGGTTTACTGCTACCCTGTCAAAGTCAAAATGGTACCCTTTGCTAGTACGATTTCTACCAAAATGACACCATTGATTGGCTATTCAAGCACGCTTAAAAGTGTTGGCTGTAAGACTCAAAGGCTTTAAGTTAATCTTTATTTATAAACATACAGATACTAAAACAGGTACTACAGATAATACAGTAAAAAACCCCCATATAAGAACCTCCCATATAAGAAGGCTCTAGCCTAAACTGTCCTTAATCATAAAGCACATTTTAGCAAATTTGTTTTCAGATAGATGGTCCAAACTTACATGATGATTTATTTCTAAGGAGGGGTCTGCTTTTTCAACAGATTTTACACTGATTCAGAGCAATTACCCAAGCTTTCTTTAGAAGAAAGGATACTGACCTTTTAGGTTAGAGGTTCTTAAAAGACGTTGTTCTGATCTGCGGGTTTTTACTTAGCTTGAATGACTTAGCATGCAATTACCATTAATAGACTTAATCAATAATATTTCAAAGCCCAGATAGGAAGTAATATAAGCAACATTATCTCCAACCAAATTGTAATATAAATTGCAGTTTTTAAAGCATTGGGTGTATTTCTTTAATTGAATTTATAGCAGATTAATGCGACTGGAACAACAAGCGAAACAAGTAATACAAGACAGTTTACATTTAAAAAAAATCAAATCGAAATATCACATTAATGGGAAACTCAAAGGCAAAGTCCAGTCCATTCCGAAATGCACCCTTTAAATTGAATGTTTTTGACATTGTCACAAATTGTTCGAGATTCCTATTCTGACAAACCAGGTATGGAAGAAAAAGTAACAAAGGAGAAGGGATGAAGAAATCTGTAAGGCCAGGTCACTAACCTCTAAGGTATGCGAAGGGCTAAGCTCGTAGGTAAGCTATCATTTGGTGTTCTGTACGTTCGTCTGCAACGCAGTCAAAAGATCGAACGAATCATCAAATGATAGCTTAGTCACAAGCAGTCATCAAGAATTGTTATTTTGCACAATTACATCAATTCTTTAGAAATTCATCTTGAAACAACCTTAGCCTCGACATGATCCGTAGCAAAATTACAAAGCATGGATTGCTTTCAAACAAACTCACAAAGCGATTCAATTCGTTGCCAGAAGCAATGCACGCTTTGGGAATTAGCCACACACCATGTCGAGGCTAAGGTTGTTTTAGGATGATTTGCTATAGAGACGACGTAATTGTGAAAGGGGTCTATTATCCTTTTTTCCTGTATTTTTATTTCCTAATCCTTATCCAAAAGGGGCACTGTTTTACGGGCATTCGTGCTTTTCCATGTTCAATGTTAGAGTATGATCTTAAATGGTGTTTTAGGATGAATTGCTATAGAGATGACGTAATTGGAAAAGAGGTATATTGATGCTATATCGTTGCAAATAGTTTCATGATCGTTACAGAAGGTTTCGAAATCGTTGCATACTGTTTCATAGCCACAACAAGTCGTTTAAAATGTTTACGAAAGGGTTTGATAGCCATTGCTAATCGTTTCGAAGTCGATTTGCAGCCATCGTTGATCGATTCACGACCATTGCATATCGTCTCATGATCGCTGCACAAAGTTTCGAGATCGTTCCAAATCGTTGCTAATTGTTTCATAGACACTGCAATCTTTTTACAATGATCAGTCGTCATTATTTCTAAAAGATACTTGCAAATCGTTCTTTTATCGCTGTGAATACTATAAATAAACGGCAATCGTTGCAAAATCGTTAAGAAATCGTTGAAGATCGAAAAAATCGCTTCATGACAATTTAAAGTATCCGGGAAATCCTAAAAAATCGTCGGATATCGCTTCATAGAAATCCTTTATTACCGAGGGGAGAAGTCAATTGGAAACAGTCAAATCGTTATCATTCGTAACGTTTCTTTTTGGCCGATCCTTTTTCTTCCTTATAATATTCATACTTTGAAGTAAACCATTGCTACACCTTAAGTCTAGAAATTTGATAAAACAGTCTTTGGATGGTACAGAACTTCAGTATAGCCAGAAATATCGGAAACAGCGAAACGAACACATCGATTACTAGTTAGTAATAGTAATCTATGTTTTCGTTTCGCTATGTTTCCGATATTTCTGGCTATACTGAAATATGATAAAATTCTTTACCTGAAAAAAAACCAATTAATTCAAGGTTATCAAACTTAATTTTATCAAATGAATTTGATGCTATTAGACTTGAAATCGGATTGCTTTTTCTGGGCTGATAAAGGTTTTGAAAGAAGCTTTTTGTTGCTTAATTTTAAGGTGGTTATTCTACGAAATAAACAGGATAACAAATTAAGTTTCGTTGAATTCTACAACATCTGCCTTGTTGCCTCTTCCCTAGCTTACAATGCTCCTTAATCTAATAAAATTTTCCATTAAACTGATGGAGAATTCTAAATAATCTTAGTTATTTCTCAGAAGGATTTTTACTTAAAGAATTTCGGACAGCAACAGCTAGGGTGTTTCAGCCTTTACTGATCCAAAAAGGTTAACATGGATTACCAAAAAGAGAAGGTTTACAATAAGCTTTTCATCGGGTTTTGACCACTGAGCAGTGCTCTCCCTCTCTCCGCGTTTATTGTGGATAAAATTTGGTAAGGGCAGATTAAGCATAAACAGAACGAGCTGTATAGCACACCAAGGCTTGCAACTAACAAATTTACAATATTGTGGATGAAACGTTGCAAATTTTTCAAATATGGTCCATACGACCCTGTTGTTCTTACCCATACTTAACTGTATGTGTACTTTGACTGAATTTCTGCATGATATCTAAGGATCTTAATTCCAAAAAGAATTCCCAGAGTCTTTTCTCATTTTGCTAGGATAAGGGTACCCTAGACTTCATTTCTGCATTCTTTTTATGATCCTAATTTAATGTCCGTCAACTATATACTAGATAGCTAGAGATAGCTAAAGATAGCTATAACTAAAATGAATTGAAGCCTTCTTAGAGTCTTTCCTTTTATTGCAAGGGTAATGGTACCCTAGACTTTATTTCTGCATGATTTTTATGGATTCTCGTATTTAATGTACGGCAACTATCTATATAACTAACTATCTAGATACCTAAATGTAGCAAAAGATAGCAAAAGATGGCAAAAGATAGGTATAGCTGAGAGCAATTGGAGCATTCTTAAGGGGTTAACCTTTCATTCTGCAAGGGTTATCCTAATATACATGAACTAGAAAACTAAAGCTAAGAAGAAATCTATTCCATTAGCTAAGGTCTTAAAATTGAGTGAAACTATTTGCAAATAAAATCAGCATTTGCTAGAGATATTTTCTGTAAGTAGGTAATCGTAAATCCAGAAATGATTTAAAGAAATTGAAAATCCAACCTGATATTGATTTGGTTTTCTTTTGTTGTTTCATAAACATTTGATTGGTTATGGATTTAAATTGAAGACTTTGAGATTAGCTCGAGGCTGTAGCAGCAGCAGGCATTGGATTTCGATTTGTTGGTGGTTGCAGTTCTTTGATTTGTTTTATCAAGTAAGTCTTTTCGTCGTTGAATTGCTCGTCCTCTGTAAACGAAATAACAAAATCAATGTAAGGGATCAAAGTAAGTAGGCCTGTGTTTAACGTTCTAGCCTTCCTTACTTTCAGCAGGGGTGCAGGACCCCTAGTCTAACATCCCTTCAAAATGACGATGAAATGAGTTGTTTAGTTAACACCTTCATATATCCAGATTTTGACCTCACAGGACCAAGCTTGACAATAGAGTTGCATATTGCAAACTTCTTACTTCTATTCCTCCCTCGCAGCTAAATGAATCGTGCTTTACTCCCTCGCACATATAATTTTCTCGTTTTCCTATGTCTATGTCTATTGTCTATCCATGATGTTTTGAAATGCATGATGTTTTTTCCCTCTTTAATTTATTTTGTGTAAGATACTATATTCACACTGATATGGTTAACCCAGGTTTATTCATTTTGGGTTCCTTTACGGCCAATTAGGAGCCTTTGAATTGAAAAAGAATCAATAAATTGACCAATCAGAGTCTTTCATTTGTAAACCTGATTTACTTGAAGCTGGTTAAACTGACAGTGTCAAAGCGGTCTAACACGGCCCTAAACGACATCAGAGCAAATTTTGGGCATAAAAACGGCCAATAAGGCATGGTAAGAAAAGTAGCATTCCTACCCGTGCGATCGGTGTGGAACTGAGTGAGGAATTCCACAAGTCGGTCTTTGTTTTTCAACAGAATATCCAAGATTGGCTGCACTTTGTTTGGATTGGCTACAAAAACCTGAAAACAATCATATACAAAGGTATTTTAGTAACGTGAAGAATGTAAGCCTTATCCATTGAAGATTCATGTTAGGCAAATGTGTGTAATAAACACACTAGGACATGATGTAGTGCCTTTTGCCAAAGCATGCAGAATTCGCAACACAAAACGAGAACGGGGCCAGTCTATGTGAAAAAAGACCCAGAGTAGAGAGATGTTGGGCAGTGAAGAGAGAGGAAACGAATGGGAAGAGGAAAATATTTTAGGAATGAAGGGAGAGGAATAGAAACGTGATGCATCGATGGCAATATGCACTAACTGGGTATAGTCACTAATCTCAAAATAAAGATTGGATCGAGCATATGTCGTTCTGAATTGAAAACATTTGCAGCCATATTGGCAGGCCCAATTCCATAAATTGGAGTTCCACATAATTTCTTTGGCAGCCATATTGCTAGGAAAAACGCAAACTGAAGCAATTGGCTTCAAACATTTGGCTCTAAAACCAACAGAATACTCAATCCAGTCTTAATTTTGAGATCAGTGGGTAAAGTGTGCACTGTACGTTTTTATCTAGTAATTTGTTTTCATTCAGAAAGTGTACTAGTAGGTATACAAAAACACAGTGTTTTGCTTTTCTTTCTTTTAAAGCTTTTATCGTATTAAGGGATGGCTTGAGAGCACATTATATAAGAATTCACAAGGTAGAGGATCAACTGGCCTAAAAATCAACTGACCTTAAATACGTGAAACGCCTCAAACTGGATGTTCCTGCTTTTATCTCTCAAAAAGTTCATCATTAACTTGAGGTTGTCAGGATTACTAATGTATTTCGTCATCACCACAAAGTTGTGTCGGTCCAGTAATAACTCACCAAGCAACTGGAACAAAATGAACATATAGTCACACAAAATGGCCAGAAAAGCACTTTCTAACAGCCTTGGTCAGGTTAGTAAGCTACTCATGAACTTGCTTAATCACGAATGGGTGAATTAAACCTTAGGTGCCGCCGGAGGGAATATTGCCATGCATTCAAGTCCCGTCTTTAAGAAATTTGTTTAACGAAACCATCCTGAAAGAGTTCTCATATGAAGATATGCATCCTGGAAACAGGCTATAATGTACCATGATATAAGAAACTCCCACAAAGTTGATATCTTCTGTAAGAAAAATGCTTTTAGAATATTATGTTCTTGTATTGGTCATATTCTTAGTTTCGTTTTCACTGTCTCATTGCTTAGTTTATGCATTACAGGGAAGTTTCTGCTGCAAAGAGGTTGCTTTTATCAAGAAAAAAGCACGGATGCGAAATTGCAGGCCTCGAATATCTATCTGTTGTTGTCTGCTGTATACAGGTGTCCGTAAATGGAGGTTCCACTGTAGTATCATTTCGTGATGTACCTTTGTAAGCCTGAGAAGTTTCTTTTATCAGGGTGTTTTATTTAGCAATGTCAGACATGAGTTTCTTGTAACATAGTTTCTTTAAAATGGGACATTAATGTAGCTTATGTGTGAAGATTTCAGATTATGATAAACAATGACAGACCGTAAATAAGGGAATGCTTTGTATCAAAAATGAAATAAACAAGTTTACAATGACTTTACGCAATTTCATTTTCAGCGATGAAAACACTATTGCTTGAAATATGGCCCTTATTCAATCTCGTACTAGTTATTATATATAGTACCCATCGCATGCTAATACGCTGAAGTGAAAAAAGTATCCAGCCTTACCCAAGCTAGCAAAAACCCACTCACTCTTTAAGAATGACATATTACATGTTATGGAAAACTAACAGTTGCAAGTAAATCCTTTGAAGCACGCAATGTTTCCATTCAATTTAACTTTCATATTTTCCAAGCATCAAATAATAAACAACAAAAAAGCGTAGAAATAATGAATTTAATTGAAATGAATTTGATAAAATATGAAAATATTTAATATCTGCTGACCTTCAGAGACTGTCGTTTGGTCACATAATTGTCTGAGTCTAAAAGTTTCCGATAGCAAGTAAAGATCTAAAAGATAAGAAGTCTGAGTCATCAAACAAAATCAGCATAGATGGAAAGTCAGAATGCTCAGGATATAAACAATTGTTTAAATCATCGAGCGAAATACCTTGTAATTATCATTGTCAGACAGTTTTTCATTACCATATGGTAAATGTTTTGCAAAATCTTCATAAGAGACGCTTTTTATTCGAATTGAAAGTTGTAATATTTCTAAGGATCCGCCTTAGATACAGTAAGAACCCGTAACTAACAACCTACATTTTTAGGAGTTGGCCTAAACAGGTCATAAAATAAATTGTAATTAACAGCAGTAATAATGATGGTTAATGGTTGTTTGCAGGTCTTTGGACACTCCTTAAATACCATTATGATTGTTGGCAAAAATCAACAACCTTTAAACATAAAATTTGCAATTTTAGCTCTTGAAATACGTTCTAAATAAAAAAATCTTAGGCTAAGAGGTTCTTGTTTTTTAGTTTCTTAATTGCGGGTTTTTACTGTACTGCAAACGGCTTTGTTAATAATTTTGATCAGTCAAATACAGCGTGAAAAAAGTTGCATTGTGTCCAAGGATACAAAATGCATTGTTTACCTCCTGCATCACTATGATGATCGATCGGGATGATTGTGATGAATGAAAATGACCGGAGCAGGACTCGAACCTAAGACCTCTGGATTTGTAGTCTAGGTTCTATCACTGAGGCATCGGGGGGGGGGGGCACCGGAGTAGCTAGAGCCAATCCAATCACACAAATCATGCCACCACTCACCGAATGTAGAGATGAACCATTCTTTGATCTTTTTAAATTTCTGTGTTCTTCACTAAACCAACCCAAGGGCGAAGACTCACCCCATACTAAGGGGACCATCATAGCAAACCATGATTGGATAGGATTGAAGGGTAAACTTTAGAAGAGGCAGGATTGGGATTATCAATGGAGATAATTTGTGTGAATGAAAGTGACCCAGGCAGGACTCAATCCAACAATCTTAAAATTTGTACCCTAAAAGTCTAGTAGCACTTTAAGCACTAAAAAGCTTAAGGTGTTTTTCTTGGCTCCATTTTTATGAATCAATTCCACAACTTTGTGGCTACAAAATTTGCATAGAGTAGGGCAGTATCAGACCGAAGGCAGGCGACTTTTGTGTTGATTTGAAAATAAATATTCCACAGTACCTTATCGTATTTTTTGTCCAGTATCTCTGCACAGAGCACCTTGTGTCTGCTTAATAACTCCTGCAAAAACGTTTAAACTATTAATTACAGATAAACGTTAATTAAATATCCATGAAATAAACTACTTCTAAACTTTCATCAATAACATCAAGGCTAAAGTAGAATGAACACATTAGAAAAACAGGCATGTTCTTCTACAGGTCTGTTCTGCCTGTTTTCTAATGTGTTCATTCTACTTTATGATTGCTCTATACTCAGGTATATCAAGCACTATAGCCAGGATAGGCACTCTATTCTCGAGTTAGATGTAAAATCAAGGCTAAATGTTTATGAAATGATAAAATCATAGAAAACGGGGAGACAGATAGAAACTACATTATGCTACGGGAATCAATAATGACAAATGAATAGGAAAATACATCACTTCGACTGACCGCGTAATTCGAAGACTGGGTAGAGTTCTGGGGTGTAAAAAACATTTCTCAGCCAATATTGACTATTTTCATAAACAAAGAAGGCTGATTTACCTTAAATCATGTTTGAGAACACCTGCTGAAGAGCCTGGTTGTATCAGAAACGAAGCTAAAGGGACTCTTATCTTAAAACAATTATAAACAATTAAGTGCTAATAAAAAGTAGCAAATTGCAATAATTTTTTTGAATTTGAGTGAAAATGAGATGTCTGATAGCTGATTGCACAATGCCTACAAAAAAGTGAAATAGTGTTTCATCTTTGGTTGTAAACTTTGTAGAGCTTTTTACACCCCAGAACTCGAACAAGTCCAACCAAAAACGCGGTTAGCTAAAGTGGTTTATTGAGGGTAAAAAGACTAAAAAATACTAAAAACTTGGAAAGATGAAAAACGATTGAATTAAACCCACTTTGAAGGTGGTGAAAGCATCAGAGGCGATGTCGAAAGTGGACATTTCCACGTAATCGAATAGCAGAAAAAATTCATCGGAGTTGAGAACAATCTTAGCCAGCAGTTCATATCGAATGCATTCACGAAGTATCATTCCACAGTGCAAGGAGATCTCAGGATTCTCATATCTAAAAAGGAAAGAACAAAATTGAACAGAAAGGCCAAAATATGCAAAAATACACTCGATTCTTACTTCAAGCTTAAAAAATTATTTCAAAATCAATGAAATGGAAAATCAATGGTATTGTACAAAATTTGGAATACTGGACACTAGAATAGGCCTTGTCAGGTGATGAGGCACTTACCACAGTCCTAAGCCAGGACTATACGTTTGCTCAGTAACCTTGAGATGTTTACAACTCCAAGCTTATCCACAGTGAGGCATTCGCGTTTCAAATTAAATCCTTCTTTAGAGCCATGTTATATTACCGTTAATTAATAAGGCATGGTCTAACACAGGTAACCAAATTATACCAGAGCAAGCTACTGCAATTGACATATGCTGTACCACCACTGGCCTAAGTCAATATATGTTCATTTTATTACCTGTGTTGAAGCATGCCTCTTGTACCTGGATATACAGCGATGCCCAAAACGGATGCAAACAGTTTATTGAATTTACAAGGCACTTTTAGAGACATCACACTTGGGAAGAGATGTGTTGTTCTATCATTGGCAGATGTACCTGCATTCAGTCTTTGAATATAGAAACATACAGGATAAAATCAATAAATGCTAAAATATAAATACAGCTCTACAATAGAGGTATACCTTTTTGGGTCAGCCCGGTAGCCACTTACCCTTTAAGTAGCTTGAAAAGTATTTCTGACTTTGAATGAAGGAATTCCACAGTTGGGGATCTAGCTCCAATCTGTCTTCTGAGGATGTTGTTGAATATCTGAACGACATCTTTCTTTGCTTCAAAATCCAGTTTATGCAGACATGTTACCAGGAGTTCAAAAATATTTTGGTTGTAAAACTCTTGAGAAAGTTGAGCAACCAGTTCTGTCTGAGGATCTTGATCTAAAAATCAAATAATATTCGGTTTTCATTTTCAAATTTTGGCAGAGAGTTACTTTCAACAAATTGGGTACCATGTCTTCCATTCTCATAACTTTAAGAGGCATCGGTCATAAAGTTTCTACATGCTGTATTTTCAAGTAGGTCGGTTGTAAGAGAATCTCTGGATGAAGAATTTAAAATCCACCAGGTGAAAGATGGAAGAGTCATTCGTACAATTTCGTTTCCACTTTATGTACAAAGGTTTGAAGGCGCAGAGGCAAGAATAGATGTGCTCTTGTGACATTTACATATTTGTGACTAAACATATTTAAAAATAATACAAGCTGAATACAATCATAAACAATAGAAAGAAAATGAAAGAGCATTACAATAACAGGACATTATTTTCTGTTTCATTCTTGGAGCATGGGCATATAAAAGAGACAAAGTAAATGGTTTTCACCAAGGTTAGAGTCAAATACATTGAGACAATTCAGGTGAATAAAAATGCTTCAAGTAAGAATTCAGCCCAAAAACTCTTGATTAAGTGTTTGCTACTACTGAACAACCAGGGCCTTCAAACCAATCAAGCCAAATCAATCAAACATAGTTTTCTACTATGCCAAGAAGTTCATATAGATATGCATATTTTTTTTTGGATCACTAAAGAAAACTGTAGTTGTTACATATACATATTTGTTGTATTTGACTAAGAAGAGTGGAGTGCAAATATTTTCAGGAATTCTTACCATTTGTCCCAAAAAGAATGTTTTTCATGGAATTGAGCTGTTTTGCAACATCTTCTGTTGCCTGAAATTTGAACCTTGACAGTCAGATAAACAAATTTAATCCTAAAATTGAGTATTAAGATTTCATGGAGCACTCAATAAAGGCTTAATTCTTTTATGCAGGGCCTGGGAAAGAAAGTTACAACTCAAAAAATATGTCCTTGATCATTATACTTGGCAGAGATATTAAATATAGCCAGAAATATCGGAGGCATAGCGAAACGAACACATAGATTACTTAAGCTTTTTGTCTGACACTCAACAGAGTAATACGTCAGAAAGAGAACGAAACAGAAACCTAACTGATTTATATACCCAGGTGTGGATCAAGATAGGCCAATTCGATCCACATCTGGGTATATAAATCAGTTAGGTTTCTGTTTTGTTCTCTTTCTGACGTATTACTCTGTTGAGTGTCAGACAAAAAGCTTAAGTAATCTTTGTGTTTGTTTCGCTATGCTTCCGATATTTCTGGCTATATTGAAGTTTTGTACCATCCAAAGAGATATTAAAGCTCACAAGAAGTGCAGTGATAGTATGACACAAATATGTTTTTGGATCAGGCACAATATCCTTTTGGACCATATGCCCACAAGTATATCTAATTCATCAGACCTTGAGGATATTTCACAGCTGTTTTTATGCGGACAGGCTTAACACAATAAAGCTTCTTATTGGCTGAGTTTAAGCTTGTAAATAATAACCTACAAAGCAAATCCAATAACAACAGATGCAACTCAAATGAATATTAATGCTTGAACGTCATAATGCTTGAACAACGTAAATTAGGTGATCAACTTTCAAAACTTTACCAAACATGCTGAAAAAGGAAACACCCTTTGCCTCGCTTTCTTTTGTCAGATAGAAACAAGTCAATAGTGAAAGCCTTGTTCATGTACATCCTATTTGTTGATTGAACATAATATTTCGGCCAAGTCTACTTTTAAAGCTTTTTTCATAGATGAAAAGTAATAATCACGTCCGTGAGAAGAAAATGAGAATAGCCTACCGTAATGGTTCTACTAAATGGTGGGGGCGTATGATAAATTCTTCAATATTCAAAGAGGTATTGATTTCATCCCAGACTTCCCAAGCTATTTGATTGAAACCTTGCTTTATAGAGGTTATGAATTTACTAAGAAAAACTTCTAATAACCTGCCCCTGACCAATTCAGCTATAGAATATTGGAGATATAATGCTACCTTGTATGAATACAGCTAAATTTGCTACTTCCTTTTTGTCTAGATAAGAAATTCTCCAGACGAATTGCACCTGGTAATATGCCAGCAGTTTATTACCAGTCTGCATATCTTCCTACTCCCTGTATTCAAATTTTAGACCTAAACTTTACAAAAATGATGAAAATATACCTTCTCTGACTTTTTCCCCGGCTCATTCCTTGTCAAAACCTTCAGTGACTCCACAATATTCTTTGCTATTTCGGCAGGGTGTTTCTTAGATGATGAAAACAGAGGCATATCTGGAAGGCAAATAGAATGGTTGTTATACAACAAAGAATGGTTTGTTTACATTTAAAGATCACTTTGCATTTTGAGAAATTCTGTACATTGCCTATTGATTCAAAGCTATTGCCAATGAAAACCCATCAAGGTGCACTTTGTGGATTATCTGTGGGTTTTCAAGAATTCTTAGCCAGAATACTCAAAGTGCTCATGTTAACAAAGAGAAAATTTCATACCTTGCACAATCTACCTATACCTTGCCACTGATCCACATTGGACAACGATTTTTCAAAAGTGCCATCACACACCCGAAACTTTTGATGTGAGTGAATTGTCACACACTCACAATTTATTTCACAAACATTTTCATCTTCGTACAAGTGCTCCATTGTGATGTATGGGGATGTGATGACCACACCTCATGACAACTTTTTACTTTTCTTGCGACAGGCATGATGATGGGTAAAAAACATCGAACAGATACTGGAGCACTGCAGAATATGTCAGTGAAAGAGGCCTGAGTGCATTGGAAAATTATCACGGAGGAGTGGATGTGTAATGTTAAGGCAAACACACAAGCTCATCTATGAATTAGAGTCTGATAAATGGAGACATTACAGCATTTAATGATGAGTGTATTAGCCCCCATTTTGTAAATTGTTTGTTTTCTAAAATGATTTCATAAATACTACCTATAGTAATGAATGAAAAGTTCATCTAAAACTTATCGAAATAATTATCATTTACCTTTTTAATACCAATTTATCCGCAACAAAGAGTTCAATTTCCCGTGAAACAAAGGGCAGCTTTGCCGCTGCTGTGTTCGCAAATAAGACTTTAGGCCAACCGAACCTTGTTGAAGCCCAATCAAAACAAGGAAGAACCAGCACTCGCAGCTCAGCGTTCCAGCAGACTTTCAGTTTTCATAGCCGAAAAACCACTTGACAGCTTTCACCAAAATGCAGATAAAAACTGGATGAATAATTCTTCTTAATAAGAGTGTAAGCTTGTCAAGTTTGGTTATTTCGTGGGTAAGCCAGAGCGGAAATCTTTCATTTTCAACCTGAATGACTTGTGAAGCTGCAGGTCTATTTAATTCATGAAAGTTACTTAAAGTAAGCAGATAAGAGTCTGGACACTAGTCAGACAGAAGTCAGCACTGGCAGGTTTGCCATATTGGCTTTTTCTAAGCCAAATTTCAAAATCCTGGCTATTTTAGAAAATGCTTTGCCTTCTTGGCCTTAGCCTGTGTTCCAGACCCCATACGAAAAAGTAAGTGACTACATAATTTATTTTTCTAGAGTCTGGTACACTGGCTATCTTGGCCTTGGCTTAGCTTAGGAAAAATGATTTGCCTTCTAGCTAAAATTTGGTTTAATTAGGTTTTTTGTTTGAAATTTTACATTGTCCCTAACTTTAAAGAAATTATACTAAATTTTCTAACCAGAGATTCTCAGCTTTCACCCTAATTATGGTACGAAAGTTTCTTAACATAAAAACCTAATTGTCCTTCATATAATATACTGTCGTTTTTTAATTTCTTTCATTGCCAAACATGAATTGGATGTACATGAAGAGAAGCAACAAGCAATAATAATTCAAATTTCATTGCAGACAGCTAAGATATCGTATTAAATGTAAGCAAACTGAACCGCCAACAAAACCAAACATCTTAGAAGCTAATGTCTCGTTAAGGAAAATATAGAAAGTTTCTTAACTCTTTTTGTTAATCACACAAAATCTTCTGCCAAAGTTCCTCGAGTATTGAAAATCTGGTTCTACGGCTTCTTTTTCATTTCATTTTTTCATTTCATATATTGAATTCAAACTTTTAATTACAAACTACAGTGATAAAATTTAAAAGATAGGATAAGTTTAGGACACTTGAAAAGAACTCAGAGGAGCTATCGAGCCAAGTGCCCCTTACTCAGATTAATGACTATTTACAATATATGTGAAACGAATCACACATTTTCCATATAAAAGAAACCTTACCCAGGCTCAACTAGTAATCAGCAGGTAAGTCAATCTAAAAAATCGTAAGAATTATCATAGAGATTAAAAAATAATTTCTCAGATTAATAGAGCCTCAGTGGTTTCTTTTAAAAGAAAACGTGTATAACAAGAACAGAACAAGAATAACTAAAAAATTCAAAGTAAAATGATTGAAGAATTGTTTTAAGTTAAGCAATATTTATTACTCAAATTATTCAATATTTGAAGTTCAACAGTAAGATCGAAATAAAAACTTAAGATAAAGAAATTAAAAAAAAATTAAATAAGAGCATAGTCAATAGCAAAACAGTGTTTATTTATTGACTATGATAAAGAGACCAAAATACGAATGTTCAATAAGGTAATATTGGAAATGGACCAGCTTTTACGACTAAGAATATCAACTAATCAAGCACTGTTTTTTAGAAGCCATACTTTATAATGTTTTGAAAAAGTGTGTTTATTTTTGAATTGCCTTATGTCAAAAGGTATACTGTTCCAGATTTTAACTCCACATCCACTGTTTATAATACTTTGATGTTTGATGTTAGTTCTTGTTGCAGGCTTAACAAATAAGTCTGATAAACGATTTTTTATGAAAATGAGTTATTTGGTTATGACAATTCTATTTTCGTGATGACATCGTCATCATAACAGCCTTGTTTCATTTATGGAGGATTTCTTTTGTTCTATAGCCTCGTATTCAATTTTGGCTTGTTTTGGCTTTATTTCATTACCCATTTGGCTCAGCGGGTTTCCTATGATCTGGCAGCCCTGCTCACAGCTTCAGAAGGCCTAATGAAATAAAATTGGAAGCCAGTAATTCAGATACTGCGAAGTTTAACGCCGTGAAGCTTTTTAGATATCACTTTATATATATTGGAAATAGATTTTCATCAAGCTATAAGCAAAGGGGTTTGTTAGAGTAGCACCTACGATATAAAACTATCTGTGAATGCAAGGAATGAACAAATTTGCAGCGTAAGTTATTCAGAATTTTCAGTATACGATTAGCTTGAGTTTATCAGGTCATTACCTTTAAAGTGAAAGGAGGAGAGGGGTATTTTCAGGAGCGTTCTTGGACCTCAATTTTATTAAGGTCAGCAAAGACTAAACATTCAGAAAGTTGAGTCAAAATGAATGCATAAAAAATGATGGTTGGATAGTGCAAAAAGTGAAAAGGTTCAGAGAATGAAGTTTGCCCTCTGCTCCCCAGGGTGGAATAAATTGTGCACAGGGAAGGAATTCCACATTTTTCCGACTTAAATTCCCGAACATGTTTGCCAAAATATTACACAAGAAAGAGCCAAAACCAAACCGTCCCCAATGTGTGGATCTGTGCATGAGTTGATCCATATTCATACATGCATTTTTTTTATAAGTAATTGCTTTATAAGCAAGTCAGTACTCGGCAAGCCAAAAGGCTTAGCAATTTCAGTATACTGGATGGAAGATTGCTATAATATAATATACAGAGTGGTTACAAGTATGGGAGCCGTATCCTGTACACAACCCACTACAAATACGGGAGTTTTTATGCGCATGCGTTAGTTTATCTAAGTCCCACATTTTGCCTGATTTAAAAACTTAATTTTCCAATATAGGTTGTATGAAATATGAATCAAACAAATTCACTGCTCCACTCACTAGGGAGGTGACAATGCATTCTTCGGAAAGCGAGATCTCTTGTCATAACAGTCTTTATTTACTTCAAAATTATCCACAATGCATGCTCATAACGACTCCCGTATTCGTGGTGGATTGTGTACAGGATACAGCTCCCGTACTCTTAGCCACGGGGTATAATATAAGCAAGTTAAAAAAATTTATTTTCAGTTCTTATCAGGAAATGTGAACTAGCACCATCTTATTAACAGAAATGATCTGTGCAAGCGTTGTCTATCTTCAATACTTGTTGACTTTCAATACTTACCTGTTATCAAATAGTTTTCAGTTCAGTTAGCTAAAAGCAGGAAGTCTGATCATTAATAATATGCAGTGGCATTATCACCTTGCTGCATTGTGTGATCATCATGTCATTAGAATAATCTACTTGTGTTGCAACATGTGCAAGAGTTAACAAGCCGAAACATGAGGAATTTGGCATCGAGTAGCATGCTTCCCATTGTTTTGTGCTTTTGTATAGACATTTCCTAGCTGTGCTGGCCACCTAAGTAGTTAGTTTCATGTATATGGCCCTATATTTTCATTTCATTTCTAATCTATTCCCAAAAAACACAAACAAAAAGTTAAGCAATTGCTAAGCAATTTTGAGTACTGAGCCCAAGTTGAAATTGCTTATAAAAAAATGTATGTAATGTGTTCAACCCCATATACCTGTAAATTGTAATTTAATTTTTTAGAATTCCTGAGAAAAAGGCCTCCTGAAACACATGCACAAACCAACTATAATAGATGTGGAATAGTTCCCCAGTGTGAAATTCGGGAGGCCATGTAGGTTATGCACTAGATATCTGGCATGAAGTTAGACTAAAACAATGCACTACATGTTTTTCCATTGTTCCTTGTCATAATATCTGGCATTGCCTTTACAAGGATTCCACCCTGACTGCTCCTTCTGGCAGTCTGCGATGTCCCTTGCAAGCTCAGCCACTCTCAGACTCGGGGGAGGGTAACAGTTGATCATGGAAAATTCTGTGACATGTTCTGTGACAGGCGGTGATGCAAAAGCTGAATATGAAATCTTTCAGAAAGCATTGTCTATTCTATGAATGCTTTGTGGTTTTCTGTGAAGCCAATGGAAGAACCATCTGCCACTTAGACTATGTCAGTACCCAGCTAATGCAACATCAACTGAACTTGTTCATCCAGCCTAAATGTGTCCATATAAGGCACAAAACTGACTTATAATTATGCTTTCATTCTTTTATGATTTAGTTGTTATTTGTTTTTTAGTCTGAAACTTGTAGATGATAATGATATTAACAGCGACAAAGAAGATGAAGAGAATCACGTCGTAAGTTCAGGAACATGTTACTTTTAATTTCAGTTCTTTTGAACTTTGGTAGTGACTTAGATGGCCAAGAAGACGGAACCTTGCTCAAAGGATATTGGGCTCTAGTAAACCATCAGACCCGCAAAATGAAGTGCAAGGAGATAATATTTAAGTACAGGTTATTTACCATCATCATTGAGAACAAGTATGGCAACAGCAATATTCACTTTGTAAAATGATACCCCCTTTGCGTTCCTACCAACACATCAATTTCGTCTTGGTGATATTTTGCAACGAAGCTCTGGGAAATTGACCAGGCATTGAACTGTTATATCATATATTTGGGGAAGTTATATTATGATAAGTCACTTCACCAACATATTTCACAGATGTTTTATTTCACACCTTTTCAAATGACGATTTTATTTACCTGTTATCAGGAAATACTGTATACCTTTATTGCATTTGATATGTGATTTAAGACAAGGAGACACACAATTCCCCCATCTTCAGAAAGTGGGGAACAAAACAAGAAAGAACAGAAATAAGATAAGACGACGCCATTCTTGTGGTAAATTTATTATCAATTTTGAATTTTAGAACGGAAACGCAAGTGAAAATGACAAAGATAAGAATTTCTCAGATAAGGTAAAAATTCATTCTCTTTTTGTTGTTTGTTGAGTGGATAAATTTCATTCTTGGCTAATTACGTTGGTGATTGGGGCATGGTTTGAGTAAGAGCTGACAAGTAAGGTTTAATCTCATTCTTGAAAACAAAATAACATGTTCATATTCTAAGAAACAAAAGAAGCCTTCCATAACTAATTATATTGCTTCTTTTTTACACTGATCTCCCACTAGATCAAACTACAAGAAGGTTGATAAAGTAAGCCAAGGCAGGGAGCCCTGGGCGTCCACTAATCATTGTTCAAAGTTTTTCCAACCGTACAATATTTAATTTTTCGTGTTTATCTCAGGTGACAAAATACGAATTTGCTCCTGCCCCGGAAGTTCATGGTGGAGAGCACAAATTGCAGTACCCATATTCATTTTGGTTTTCTAAAAGAAATTCAAAGCCAGCTTCTGCTACAAATTATGAGTCGAGCATAAAACTGGTTGGCAGCTTTTCTTCGGTAAGTTTTGGTACAATACTTTTTAACTTTCTAATTCCTTTTTGCCCTTAGGTTGTCTGATGATGGCATAAATGCATGAAAATCGGGACGATAATATGTTCAATTTCTGAGTATATCTCTGTTCATATCAAAGGCAGGGGTGACTGAGTGGTTAGATCACTTGACCCTTGTTCCAAAATCATTTCAGGCCTATCATATTTTTTTTTTTTTTTTTTATATTCATTTAAAAAAATTTTAAAAAAATATAATGTTGATACATTATTATGTACCAGTCATAGCAGGAAAAGACATATAGTCATCTAGTCCCCACTATGGCTGGCACTTACATTTCAAAACTAATAATTTAAATTTAAAGAAATACAAGGAAAATACAGAAAAACAAAGGGAAAGGGAAAGAGGCTGCTTTTTCGTTTTGCAGTAATATAGGCGAACCAGCTGAGTTGAAACTTTCAACCCATCTGGAACAACTCATTCAAAACGTTTGGTTTTATTTATAAATGTTATTGTGGCTTCAATAATGATTCTGTTAGACAAAATATTTAATTTGGAGTTTCCAAATAAAAGTAGTGCGCATAGGGCATTTGAATCAAGATTATTTGTATTTAAGCCTTGAATATCATCAAGTTGACCAAAGAGATCTCTACGCATTGGATTAAACAGGTGGCAGTGCAGGAGAAAGTGCTCATTATCTTCAATGGCTTGACCACATGCACAAATAGGGTTAAGACAGTCAAAATTGTGCCGAAATCTGTGTGCATTCAAAGGGCTAAACTCTATGCGAAGTTTAGTCAGGCGTCTGATTCCGACAATGTCGTAAACACCATATGTAGAATTTTTGGGCGGTCGTATGGTACTAATGAGGTTTCTTTTGAACTCTGTATAGGAGCTTGAATTTCTTGTGTCCTTATTAAGCTGGTTCCATTCAGCTATTACATTTGGAAAATAGGTGTTGAAATAGCGATCGGTTCTAAAACCTATTTCTTGATAAGAGCTCATATTTCGCAGGCTGTAGTACATTTGGCGTTCTGGTGGGATTTGAGAAAATAGGTATTCAGGGTATTGCGTAGTTTTCAAGGTAAAAAAATGGCATAACCGTCTATACCATCTTCTGTGGTAGAGAGTTTCCCAGCCTAGCTCATCAAAAAGCCTTTGCCTACTTGTACCCATCCATGCCCCTGTTACAGCAAGAGCAGCAGAGTATTGTGTTTGTTCAAGTCGTTTTGTAAAGTCTAATCGTAATTCAGGATCATGTTTATGGTAGATAATGTCTCCATAATCAAGATAGGGCCGAACATGAAGCTTGTATATTTGATCGAGCACATTTCTTGATACATACTTAGATATGTAGATGCCTAATCATACCGATACCCCTTCTGGCTTTACAGATTGCCTCTTTCACATGACTATGAAAATCAAGCTTCGTGTCAAGAATCATTCCTAAGTGCTTATGCTCAGCTTTTCTCGTTACTTCATCATTTCCTAATGTCAAGGGAGGATGTAAAGGTTTAGTTTTCTTTGCAGAGAATATAACTTCTTCAGTTTTTTCAGCGTTATAGTGCATTTTCCATTGCCATGCCCATAGGCGTACAGTTTCTAAATCCCTATTCAAGTCTTCGGCAGTTTTCCTCTCATCAACAACAACAGAATACAGAGATGTATTATCAGCAAACATTTTTGCATCGCATTTCACATTTCCAACAAGATCATTGATATAAATTAAAAAAAATAATGGACCAAGGCCCTGCGGTACTCCAGCAGATATCGTTGCCCACTCAGAGCTTCGCCCATTAAGCACGACACGTTGTTTTCTATTGGTCAAAAAATTTTGAATAAGATTGAGTAGGTCCCCAGAAATGCCATTGCATTCGAGCTTGTATAATAAACCAAACCCTATCAAAAGCCTTGGACAGATCTAGGAAAATGGCCCGCGTTTCCTTGCTAGGAGTATCCTCAAAAGCGCTATATATTTTATGTGTTATGCACAACAACTGATTAATAGTTGAATCCCCGGGTCGAAAACCAGACTGGTGTGGGGTTAGAAGACTATTCTCACACAGATGAGAGTAAATGGCGTCAAATATAATTTTTTCAAATATTTTCCCGAAGATTGGCAAGAGGGAGATTGGTCTATAATTCTTTTTACTTTGTTTACTTTCCTTTTTATGCACTGGTATCACGTTTGCTTTTTTCCAGGCCCCTGGATAGATTCCAGTTTCAAGGCACTTTTCAAAAATTAAACAGAGAGGATCTACAATTGAGGCATCACATATTTTTATCATAGATATAGAAATATCATCACACCCATGAGCTTTCTGTGTATTCAATAATCGTATTAATGACAGCACCTTTTCTCTATTAACAGGTACACCACGTAAAGAAGGGTTAATCCTAGGAATAAATGTTGGGAGGGTACTCTGAGTTGCTATTTCACAACAATATTCTGCAAAATATTCATTTAATACATTAGCTTTAGTTTGTGTGTTTGTTAAGAACAGCCCATTTTCAAGTAGAGGAGGAATGGAAAGTGCTTTTTTCTTGTTTATCAGTCTGTTCAGTACTGACCAATATGACTTTATACCTAGCTTAGGATTAGTTAGCTTACGGCCAAGATTGAGATAATATGTTTCTTTAGCTAGTTGTATCAGTTTCGATGTTTCATTTCGCACCTCTTTGACCCGTTTCCAATCCTCTTCTTTCCTTCCTCTATCAACGAATTTTTTATAGACTCTATGTTTACGTTGCTGTTTTTACTTCTGATGTAATCCATGGGGCATCTTTATCGTTAAACTTCATTTCTTTATTAGGTATATTTGAGGATAGAATAGAGTATAAGTTTCTTGTAAAAACTTCAGTCATTTCATCTGGCCCAAGTTCCAAAAAATAGCCTGCCAATCTGTATTGTTTAGTTCATTTTTTATTTGTTGGTGATTGCATTCTCCGTATTCCCAAACTGTTCGCTTATAAGGGGGAGGAAGGGGTACACAAATATTCAATTTTCCATAAATTATTTGATGTTGACAATGCTCGTCCAAAGACGGGCTTACCCCTGATTCCATAAAGACGTTTGGTTGGTCAGTTATTATAAGATCTATGCAGGACATACCTTCATTTCTTATGTTGGTTGGCACATCTATCAACTGATATAAACTATTTGTTTCGATCAATTCGTCAAGTGCTGTCCCCTCTGGACTTTCAATATCCTCAGTCCACCATTGGGTCGACCTACAGTTGAAGTCTCCTGTTAATATTAGCGAAAAGGGTCGTTCGTTTTTCATAAGATTTAAAGCTAACTGTAGCTTGGTTATAAAGTTTTCAAATTGTTCACTATTTTGGCTGGGGCTACGATAGATTGCTGCAAAAAGAATTTTCTTACGTTGTATGGTTATTTCAGCTACAATCATTCAATCCTTCTCGAAAATAAAGGCATACTCCCCCCGTTTTAGAGCCGCCTGGGTGATCATTACGAAAAATATCTTTGCTGAAACCTTCAATCTCAATATTTTGATTGCTTACTGTACTATTGAGCATAGTCTCAGAGAGAGCAACAACGTCAAACCGGTAAACAGCATTATATGCTTCGAGTAGCGGAATTTTACAGGCTCCTCTAGCACAGATACTGTTTAAGTTCCAATGAAAGAATTTAAAACTTTTATCTACTTGAGGGCCAGGATTTCTGGAAATATCCCCAGAAAGCAAAAGTAAAATATTGAAAAAAATATTTGCCCCCATGTTTGAGTAATCAACAAGGTTAATGATGAGTAAGGATAGTAGACTAAAATGTAGTTTGTTGAATACAAATTTAGAGTAGGCTGGAAATTTCCGCGAAAGGTTGGGGTAAAATACGTTTCCTAGAAGCTGAAGCAAGCACAGCACAGTACGAAACACAAGATCTATAATATTGATGTTTGAAATGTGCGTCTGATATTGAATCAGCCTTGAAATTCCTGCACGCCACTGTTCAATTCCTATTGGCATTTAACACACATGGGATGAGCGATCTCTTTGGTCAGCATGATTAGAAGTTGAAGCTGTAAAGCTACACCTTTTATTAGTGTTCTTTTGAATGAAGAGCAGCCATTGTAAAAGAGATAAACAGAATAAATAAAAGATAAAAGAAGTACGACCAGCAAGTATTCTTTCAATCGTACGAAAATCATGGCTTGGTATCCTTTGGGGGTGTGGGTTTGAAGCTATTTCATTGTTATGCATTGAGAAAAAAAAGTTTGGAATGCTAAATAATTTTTGTGTAAAACTGCAATCGAATAACCTAGAGTCTCTGTAAAAGTTTTCCCTCTGGGTTGCCAAACAATAATTAGAAAATTAACACAATGGACCAGGGGCAAGTCAGATTGGAGAGAAAAAAAAATACATTACTCTTTCCTGTTAGATTTGCCCCTCTGGTAAGCTAGAATTCTATTTTCAAATTACTTGAGCTTATATTCTAAAGTATTAACTGAATCAAAGAAAATAAATTTACCGTTATTCATTTTTGCGACCAAGGAACAGTTTATATCTGCGAACACGAATTCAACATCATTCCGACCTTTGATAAACTCTTTGGCATCCCTTAAAACACTTAATCTTTTTCGGGTAAGATCCAGCCTGACTTTTACATTTCCAACTTTATTCTTTTCAATCCTGTTGCGATAAACCAGTGTTCGATCTCTGAAGGAGTTGAACTTCACAATCATTTGCTGTCTGACTTTACCATCTTCGTCGGTTTCTTTCCTCCCGATTCTGTGGGCCCGGTCAACCGAGTCGATGTTTACTCCACAATCCATATTTTGAAGAACCTTTCCAACTTTTTCCAGACAATCTTCCTTTTCGCCACTTTCAGGTTATTCAATATTATACATACGCAAACAGGTACGGCGACTGTACTGTTCAGCATCATCTACTCTATCTGCAAGGTTTTGAACAATTGCAAGTTCGCTTTCAAGCTGCTGTACTCGTTCTTCTAAATTTTGGCTTTCCAGTTTCTCTATCCTGTTTTCCAGCTGCTTGATTTTGTCGTTCTGGGCCTCAATCTTCTTATTAATTTGAACCGTTAGTTTATTTACTATATCATCAATATACTTCTTGTCTGGAAGACTTGAAATATCCTCCCTTACCGGTTTCAACGCCTCGACAATAAGGTCCTTCATGTCTTTTTGTTCGGCCATTTTCCTTCCAGCTCCAGCTCTTCTCCTCGTTGTCATCAGTAATGTTATCCTCTCAGTCAAACCAGTTCACTTCTGCTTCATTCCATCTTTTTACGACGCTTCTTAGTCTTTTACAAACATTCCTTTAGCTTGAAAACCCACTTTTAAAAAGGTAAAGCTAAACCATTTCAGGAGATAAAGATAACACGTCCATCCCCATCGACAACCAGAGCCAATTCGCCTATCATATAAATTGAGAGGAGAGAATTTACCAGCTCTCTGTAATGCCAAGGAAAAGGGCAAAAGGTATCAAGAGTTGTGGTCACATCGAGAGTAAGAACCAGGGTCGCACTGCCCGATTAGTGCACATATTCATTGGGCACTTGGTGTTTGCACATAAACCAATACCTTACAAAGACATATTTTTCTTTAAACTATCTCTCTGTGTGTTGCTCTGCCTATAGTAATTTGACACTTTTTATCCAGCGAAGACAAGTGAAAAGTAGTTTCTTTTTATAAATCGGTTTCTTAATATAAAAGTTACAGGTATTGATTGAATTAGGTAAGCTAACTCCTTAGATGCATCAGTGTCCTAGAAAGTGAAAATGGTGAAAAATAAAGTCAACAGAATATAGATTTATATTTCTATTACTCAATGGTAGGTATTTCCAAATGGTTAGATCACTCAACCCTTGTTGAAATGGTTGTGGGCTCAAATCCACTATCAGACCTGTCACATAAAGTTTGAGGAAGAATTTGCCAGTATTCATATCTGGGCAATAAGAGCAAGATGAGTCGTGAGGTGTGGTTACATCAAGAGGGAGAACAAGGGTTGCACTACTTGATTAATTAACCTATTCAGTGGGCCATTTATGTGTCGTACAGAAATTCATAGGTTATGAAGATAGTGAGTGTACTTAAATAAAGGCTACAAAGCATATTAAACAACAATATCAATCACATTAACATGGATTGGACACGATTGAAAGGGTACCTCTCCCAATATTTGGGAAACGAAATAAAAATCAAATAAGGTGAAACAGCAAGCATTTTTCATTTATTCTCCTATTTTCAGGTTGAGCAATTTTGGGCATTTTATTCATACATGGTGAGACCTGGAGATCTCCCTAGCAACAGCAATATTCACTTGTTCAAACATGGTATTCGACCAATGTGGGAGGTGAGAAGACTTTATGTTAAGGCCTCATTTTCACTACTACATATTTGCTTCTCTGTTTCAAAATGATTCTTCTAACATATATGTATCAAAAAAAGGTCATAATCCTTGACAGGGGTATAGAATTCTGCATTAAGTCTATTGCAATATTTAGTAATTCAATTTATTGCTGTATACACTTTTTTATAAGAACCAGTTAAGTTGATTTGAAGCTGACTGTCCTTAAATGTTCCTCTATTTTCAGCCTGAAATGTTCTTACATTGTGCTTATTTTATAATGATTTGGGAGCCTGTTTTCCCTATCAGTTGTGTTTATTGGTTCAAATGTGGACTCTCTTGACCATGTGTTCTATCTGTGTGCTGTCAATCTGCTTATTTTATAATTATTTGTCAGTCTCATGGTTATTTCATATGATTCTTATATTGACCTTAAAATGGTCAGCCTCAGTTTGTTCTTAAATTATTCTTAAGATTTGGCAAAATCTGAGGTTCATGTTCTTATAAAATTGTTCTTATATAAAAAAGAGTGTAGTGTGGCAATTGAACAGTGGAATCCATTTACGCTACAGAAATCTTCAATTACAAGTCCCCACTTTTGATGTTTAGAAGCATTTTGGTAAAGACCCCTGATTTTGCATTCCTCATGAAGTTTCATATTCATTATTAATGGCTCGCTTGCTTGCCCAAAGTTCTTTCTATGTGTCCATCAGCCTAAAATGCTTTGATTGCAATAATAATAATTTATTAATAGTCGTGCTTGTAAATCTATTGTTATTAAGTGTAAATATATTTTTATAAGAAACTGAGGAAGGTTGTATAACCGAAAGCTATGCTAACTGTACAGTTCTTGTAAATATTTATTTTATCTGTATATATTGAATGTGGTTTTAGTGATTTTAAGTGTTAATATATTAATTGGAATTTAAAATCGTAATTAAGTGATTTTATGCTGAACAAAAATTTTGAAGGTTGAAGTTTGAAATATCAAAAAAACTCAAGCGTATTACTAGACTTTCTGCGTGATATCTTGTATTAGTTCAACATTTCTTAATTTGTCACTCATACAAAGTCTGTTTGAAGCAATTCAATGTCAATTCAATGCGGAAAACAGAGACTCGTGTAGTCTAGCGTATTACACGAGCCTGAAAAATGATAAACAAGGGCTTACGTTTATTATGCACGCATGAGTATAGGTACATGTCACTTCACTTACTAAGCAATGAGCTTTTAAAAACTTTATTCAGGTTTTTATTGAGATGCTCTTCAATGCTTACGATCTCTTCAATTTGTTGTTGACAATAAAAATATTCTATCTTCCTGGACAGGATGAAACAAACAGAGATGGTGGAAAATGGATACTAAGACTGAGAAAGGGATTGGCATCAAGATATTGGGAAAATCTGGTAAAATTTATTCATTTTCTACCCTTGAATTTTTACTAATATTTGGTTAGGACAACAGGCAGATAATCCAAATGTTTTTCTTGCAATCCTTAAGTTCTTTACGAATCAAAAACTACCCACAAGGTCCAAAATATTTGGTTTTGTTTTCAGGGAATCCCCTACAAAAAGAAAAAATATTTACTGATAACAAGACAAGATTAAAAGCATGAAAAACATTCATACGCAAAATCAGTAGAAAAAATCAGGATGTGATATTTGTGTCCCTACAGTGGCAGTCAGTTTGTTATTTCATTTGATTTTTGTTCAGATATTGGCAATGCTCGGGGAGCAGTTTATGGTTGAGTCTGAATTATGTGGAGCTGTCGTCTCTCTTCGATTTCAGGTAAAGATTTGAAATATTCAAGTTTTTCAAATTTTCAAACATTAGTGGCTGACTTTGTGGGGCTTGGGTGCTTGAACCCCCTGGGGTATTTATTGAATGAGCTTAATCAACTCTAGGCATAGGAACGAAACTTTAGAATAACATCGCCAAAGCCAAACTTAGAATTCAAACAGAGTTCCCTTTTTAATGGAATTTAATACCCCTATTTATCAGAACTAGCTTAACTAGTTCATGAATTTGAAAGGAAACTAAAGGCTTCTTACTACACAAACATTTCACCAAAGCCAATAAACAATAAAGATACTTCAAATAACAATCCCTTGGAAGAGCAGAAATAGCATCTGCTTATTTAGGATTCATTTAATCAAGTTACACAATATTTTATGTTATTTTATGTGGAAAGATTTTAAGTTATGTTTGTGAACGTGTGGTATTTTCCTGAAGTTACTAATAAAGACCGATTTTGATTTTATTCTAGGATGATATCATATCTGTGTGGAACAAAAATGCGTCTGATCAAGTTACCATGCATCGAATCAGGTATTTTTCATCTTAATCAACATATTATTCAATTTTACTATTTCTTTTAAGTATTTTGTCTCTCTTTCACTCTCTGAGGTTGCTTACATATTTATTTACATCATGTTTAACAAGTCTGCAGTCATTTGATATTCCTTTATAGTATTTGGTATATTCAAGTTGACTCTTTTTATCAGTACTCTTTTTTCAGTATATTTTACCATACTGTATTTCAGTACTCTATTTGTTATTTCATATCCTGTTGTTTGGTGTAAGAGTCCATCTATACTGTGTCTCTGCGTGTTGTAAGAGGCAACAAAAAGGATTAGCATCAAGAAGGGCATCCGGCCATTAAAACTTTGCTCCGAACCAAAATCATGGATTTGTCTAGAGTCATGGACCAGTCAACCCTTGCTAACTGAGAATATAGCCAGAATATAAATTATGTTTATGTGTTGTGAGTAGTACTCAATTAAAAACATAGAGACTGCATTCGGACATGCTCAATAAGCCTGAACTCACATCCCAATTCAATAGACCCCTTTCAGAATGACGTAGAATATGTTTGAAAGTGAGGCAAGAGATGTGATTCCCTGTTGAGCAAGAATTGTTCATCATATCATTATGCTATATGTACAACTACAAAACAAATCTATGCATTGCTAAGAGCAATGCACGCCTTTGGGATTTCGATCAACATGATATCGAGGATAGTGATGTTCCTAGAAGAATTTCAAAAGAATTTACGTCATTGTGAAAGTGGTCTATCATATCATCTCTCACTCTTACTATTATGCAATAAGTCTACACTATTCAGAGACTTTAAACAATAACCGTATGTTTGATTCCATTTGCTTTAATTCAATTCAATTCATGACACAATTCAGGTTAAAAAATATCTCATTGGTAATTGAATCCTTTCAATGAAAAACTCACGCAGCTAACATTGCGTTAATTTATTGAATTGAATCGTCTTTCAATTTAGATGAATGATAGCTGCTGTTTTACTTATTGTGGAACCTGATTTTAAATTTCGCTTGCACCTGACCACAAACCATGTCACAGAAGATCGAGTGAAATACCAAATGTTCTCTCAGCGATTTGCTCATTGATAAGGTTGTATCTTGACATCTGTTGAAAGTCTATGCAGTAATGTGGAGGGTACTTAGTACTGTTGGGGATATTATCAGTACACTGGAGAGATATCATCAGTATAGTAGGGGGATACCATCAGTTCTGTGGAGGGTATTCATTACTATGAAGGGATACTATCAGTACTTTAGAGTGTAGTCACTACTGTTTGGGGATACAATCGATACAGTGAATGGATACCATTTGGGACTGTGTTTGGGGTTCATTACTATGGAGGATATTATCAGTGATGTGGGGGCTACCATTAGTACAGTGGGGGAATACCATTAATACATCGGAGGATGCTCATTATTGTTTGGGGATACCATCAATACTGTGAATGGATACCATCAGTGCTATCATATTTATTATTTATATATTTATATGATAGCACATACATATGTATTTGGTGTTCCGAAGTCTGTATGTCGGTTTTCCGTGAGAGTGCTCAATACATAGAGTAGAGCGTGATATATAGATTAGAACATCTCCTGATGAGTGGGAAACCACGAAACAGGCTTGTCGAGATGAATGAGTAGTTTCTTGTCTCTTTTCTATCAAGTTGTATATATTTGGTGTTTAGTACTGTAGGGTATATCTTATCATCAAAACTGTAGAATAGTGACCCTCGGATTGTGTGCTATTTGGGTATTGTTTTCCTAGTTCACCTGGTATTGTTAACTTAGTTGTCAATGTCGAGTTGGATGATCCCTGCGGATTGATGTGATTCATTGGAGACTTGATTATTGGAGGAGAGTGATTCATCGAAGTCTGTTCATGATCCTGCTCAACTTTTCAAACTCTTCTCTTTGAATGGCAAACGGCAAACGTGTTCCTGGTGACTGAACTGTTTCATTAGGAAGATAATTATTTGTTTTAGCTCATCATGAATAAACTTGTGAATGAAATGGCCTGGGTTTCTCGAAGCCCCGGTGCGCAGTGGTAGCGCTCTAGAGTACGAATCTAGAGGTCGTGTGTTCGAACCCTACCCGGGTCATTTTCATTCTCACAAATTTTCTCGGTTGAATAAAATTATGTTTACTATTGCTTGTCTTTCATTCAAGTATTGAAATATTGATAAACCGCCATAACACATACTGGAATCCCTCATATTTTACAAAACAAGCAAGAAAGGGAGTTAACGTAAATGTTCGACTGATAAATGTAGTTGCAGGGATTCGATGCCAAATGATAACTTGGTATTTCGAAAATCGTTCGAGATTAGTAACCTCGACGATGTACACGCATTTTTTTAAAACAATTTCAGCTCTAGCTCAGTACTAAAAATTGCTTTGCGGAGGAGAAATTTGAGTACTAAAAACTGCTTAACAATAGGCTTAGCTTTTCTACTTAAGAATTTGTTACTTAGAATAATATCTCACAAGTTGTTGTACAACAAATGTCGATGGTATCTTGCATACAAAACTGTGCCGGAGTACTAATATCCACTATAACCTACTTCTGCCATTTTGAATCTTTAGCTGCTGCACTATTTTCATTACCGATTGGGTCAGAAATAAAATTTCCAAATTGCTTAGCATTCCTCCATCCAGTACTAGAATTGCTTAAGTTTTTGTCTTATCTAGTACTGACTTGCTTATTAATCAGTTACTTATAAATCAGTTACTTAAAAAAGAATTCTTGTATTGGTATACCAGAGCTGCAAAGCACATTTTTCTTTCTTTGAACCTAGGAACAGATGAAAGTTTCTACAAAGTAAGAGGACTAAGTGTTACAAAGATGCCCCTGGAAATAACGTTTGTTATGGTCGTGAAAGGGTGTAGAGAATCTAATAGGGTCTATTGAAAAGAGCAAAGATTAAGGGGGGGCTAACTAACGTGGCACCCTGATTGCTGCAGAAGTAGAAATTTTAGATTTTGATGACATTTGATTGCTTGGAAATTCACAATTAACAATATTTTGACATGAACATGTTTTTATTTACACTTTTGAATAGTAAACTGGCCAAACTAATTTTTCACCAAAATTGGCCTGAAAATGTTCTGCCAGCCCAGAAGAATTTCTAGGAGCCAAGCCCCCTGTTCCGATACTTTTTGCAGCTCTGTGGTATACTCCATTTTTGGGCTAAGTCACTCTTTTAAAAAGGATTAAATTTCCCCATAAACATTAGATTTTTACGGTAAATTTCGGTTCATCTTTACGTAAATACTGATTTGAAAATGTACCAAATCGAGTCTGAGAGAATCTAGATTTCAAAATGTCTCTGGGGTACGCCCGAGACGTACTGGTTTATCTCGAACCGGACCAATTATCGACAGCTTCCGCTAGGCCTGTATATTGTTACGCATGTGTTTACTTGATTCTGGTTCATTCGGTAAGAAGTTCCATTTCTTTACATATGTAATAAGAATTTCTGTTTTGACAGGGATACAATGAGAAGAGTGCTCAACTTACCCCAGAACACCATCATGGAATATAAAGCTCATAGTGACAGCATCAAGTATGAATTATCTTTCCTATTCTCGTAATTTCTATTTTCTTCTCTTTAAGATATTCTTTGAAACCTCGATATTCAACCATCCAAATTTTGAAAACAGAACGAAACGAAAAAAGAGTCCATGATTTTCAAAAGCAAGCATTCTAAAAAGCCAAAACTTTTCGCTCCGAATCTCGTGCTTGGTATATCCCCAGTCTCGTTGATGGCAGGTGTCCTGGCAACAGATAAGATGGTAGCCCTGCTCATTCTTTGAACTGTAAATCTCCTGAGAGTTTTCTGATTTCTCATTTTCAAGGGGGGTTGTAGTGTATTATGAATCGAGATCGACGAAAATGATAGAAGAAAATTTATTTCCAAATATTTTTTCACGAAATTATCTTCTGGTTGTAATTTTCATTCGAATATTTTGACTAACCCAATAAATTACCCAAAAAGAACACTTCCTCTAAAAATAATTCAGCAAGATGCGTTACGGGGTGTGCCATAGTTTTGGGGTACTTTTCAGCCTTTAAAGTCAAGGATTAGGGGAGATTTTACTGGGTAAATCCTTGAATTTGGGTACAGGATCTGGTCTTTGATTGCTTATTTTGATATCAAATCTCTGCAAATGAGTAATTGTAGCCAAAAAAGCGGGACTTAGCGATCAGCTCAGATGGCCCCATCAACACTTAGGTGCTCATTATTACTATCAACTTTTAATTTCTATTGTCTACTATTATTTTGAAAATTCGAGCTCACGACTAATTTTGTTTTCATTTTTAGCGACCACTCCAGCTTCAGAAATACGAATCTTTACATCCAAGAAAGACAAAAAGACTTCAAAGCATTATAAGATCTTTATGAAATGCTTTCAACCCTTCTAATTTACTCTCTTTTTATCTCCTACCTCTCTTGTTTACAAATTATTCCCTGCCTCCAACGAGACCTGGAAATGGCGTATCGAAGTTTTTCAAAGGAAGCTTCATGACTGAAATTTGACCAATCAAATAACTGTAAAATTTGATGGCAGCCAATAGAACTCCTTGGATTAGGCCCCAGTTACAATACTTACACGATATTATTACCACTAATATGATAACACGATACCGGATTCGTAACACACCTGATTGCTTTTCAACAAATCTTTTGTTTATCTGTCGGGAAGTTTCACCGATGAATAGGTTACGTTAGATGAAGAGCATTTCAAGTTTCCCTGCAATCATCCGCCTTTCCACACTTAACCTCACATCAACCCTGCTACCAAGCACTCCAACCAAGAACAGTTTTTCTACATCAAGTCCAACTTCAAATGCTCTTCATCTAACGTAATCTATTGTATCTCCTTCTCCAAATGTCCACTTCTCTACATCGGTGAAACTTCTCGACAGATAAACACAAGATTCGGCGGACATATGCGTAATCTCAAGAACAAAATTCATTTTAAGGAAAAACATTAACACGAATCTGATTGCTTTCCGCATCGGATTGAGGGTTCAGTTACGCGACGCAGAGGCAATCCGGTGTCAACTACTCCGCTCTGGAGGTGCGGTAAGAATGAACCCGATTCACTTCTATCCGCATCCTATCTCGTGTAACCACACTAACTCGATATGACCCCACTCCTAAACCTCCTTTGGCCATAAAAACTCGTTTCTATTTTGCAAAAGATAAAAGATTTAGACATTGCAGTGCAGGGTGACACAGCGTTGTGTAACTGCAATTAGAATTGGGTTCATGGCAGTCCGGTGTCTTATAACTGCAATTAAAACGGTTATTTTGACGAGGATCGGTTGAAACCAATCCGATGTGAAAAGCGATCCGGTATCGTGTAACCTAGGCCTTAGTTTTACGATTTAAGTTATGCTACCACAGAAAGCTTAGGAATTGTTTTGATTCCTGTATTAATGGACACATTTAGCTCGGCCAAAAATGTGTAGGTTAGGAAACAGATGTTTGTACTTGTAAAAAGGTTGATAATGTTTTGATGATCAAGATGATAAGGTTTCAAGGAATAGAAAAACAAACCAAAATTCAAAGAGGTTTAATGATTGCATTCAATGTTTCGTTGTTTGATTGGGAAGTTTCTAGTCGTGAGCATTTTGTGCTTTGGTCACTGGAGAATATGGAGGTAATCTAAAACATTTCCTTGGTCAAGTCAAGGCGATTTCTCTGCTTTTCTTGGTTTAGTGGGTCAAGAAAAAAATATGATAAGAATGGATCAATAGCAAACAAGACTTCAAATCTTAGATTAGATTTCAGAAATCACCTGTTAAGGGCTTGTTTACAAGAAATCGACGAAACTCAATTTAACCTCAATGCGTTTTTTCAAACCACTTTCAGAGTTCATTGCAATCGTACTATTAGAACACACAGATTCGGTACCTGGCAGTGGGCGAGTGAAGAATAGTAAATATATCAATATATCAATTACTGACTTGCTACACAAGGAGCGTCGTCAAAGATTACACAGTTAAACAAATTACAGCAATAAATGGAACTAACTAAACTAAATAATGACGAGTAGAAGCTTGAAAGTGTAAAGTAAAGTAAAGGGGGCCCGAAAGGGGGATAGTATACCATAGGGGGGTAGTATTTACATAAGGTGTTAACTGTACCCCGAGGTAAGCCTTATAGCAATTCAGTTCAATAGACTTCCCTCTCAAAAACCCCCAGTTTCAAGATGGCTCTGGTCGAGTTCGCTCCGTTGCGAATTCCCTTGTACAGAAGAATAGAAACTCTGGCTGTGGTGATATATTACTATTCATTTTATTTCGGAGCTCTGCTTGGCTGTGCTGCAGTCCTGTTCATTCTCTTCAGTTCCTACTACCCGATTGCATTGCTGTATCTCGGATGGGCCTATCTCTACGACAAAAGCACCCCCAGTCACGGTGGAAGGCGGTCAAAGTTTATGAGGAGCCTGGGTATTTGGAAGTATTTCAGAGATTATTTTCCAATAAATATGAGAAAAACTGCTGAACTTGACCCAAAGAACAATTACATATTTGGATACCACCCCCACGGAATTCTTTGCGCTGGGGCATTTTGTTGTTTTGCGACAGAAGCAACTGATTTCAGCAAAGTTTTTCCTGGAATTATACCCCACTTGATGCCTTTACTTGGTAAGAAATTTGCATCTGTTGAGATGAATATGCCGTAGTCGGGGGCAGATTAACTCTGAAAAACGGGCCAGGGGAATCTCTAGGGGCACCCTTCCAGCTCAACAACACTTTAGCTGCGAGCCGCGATATACCTAGCCCAATATAGGCATAAACGTTTAATAACTACTGGGGGTCAGAGGCGCTGTAATTCCCCCCAGAGGGTCCAAAACAGAACCGTGACAGGGATGCAGATCCCAGGGAAGTCATGAGATTTGGGATTTCTCAAAGGCCTTGTATGGCTCAGGATCCTGGCATAGTAGTTAATTGCTAATTTCCTCCGTTTGGAGGTCACAATTCTTTTCATGATGAAGACTTAAAGTTAATTGGCCAAAAGGACATTGTTCATATGCTCACAAGTTGAAGAAAAAATGAATTCTTTGGATTTTCAAAATATGAATCTTCAGTTTGTTGAATTAAAGTCTACAGAATCTTTGCAAACTTTCCGAAACACCATCAATAATTTCTTTGGTGCTAATTTTTGTTTTCAATGGTTTATTTGCCACTTATCAGCGTAAAGGACTGTATTTGCTCATCAGTGAGCACACTGCTAAGCCTTGTCTCCATTTCGCAAGTAACTAGAGTTATTGGAAAGACTTTCAGGTAGTTGTGGCAGACAGGCTGATAATTCATCTAGCTCCTCTCTCACTACAGCTTTGTCTATTCTTTTCTTGTTTAGGCTTTCAAACCAGTGTTGAATTCTTTCCTATACCCTTTTTTCTTTTCTATTTCTGTGTTTTTGAGCGCCCAGTAGCCCGGTCGTCCATCTGCCCCTGGTGATAGTTACTAAAACACGTAACAAGTAAAACAAGTAGAAACGTTAAGGAAATGAGTCGGAAACGGGTAGAAAACGAGTAGGAAACAGGCAGTGATGGTTGCTTGAAGGACTTTATCACCTCTCCAATGAGTGGATCTATACCTAATGCCAATGTTCTTGTTTTCTGGTCATTTCTACTGATGATAAACAAGAAGTGCCTGTAGTACTGTGTGTTTTACTTAGTTACATAACTATTCATTCAGTAGCATCAATCCTGTATTAAGAAAGAAAGTATTTGATTTTTGATTCTATTTCAGTTTTTCCAATAAATAACCCTCCTTAAAGTAGACGTAGATCCAAAAACTGGGAAGAAGTCAAAAAAAACTTCTGGGGCTCTGTTCAGACCCGCTGCTCCACCGCTTCATTGTAGCTAGTGCCAACAGTGACGGTACAAAAATTTTCTCTAAAGCTTTTTTAGCCCCATTGCATAGAGCTGCTTAATTGATACCTAAATTGAAAAACATTACTTAACACCAATTTGACCATTGTAGATAAATATTGGAAAATGTGATGATGTTTTATTTCAGCACTGTTCAAACCACCACTCTTCAGAGACTACTTGATGTCATCGGGTATGTGTGATGTTTCACGGGACAGCTGTAATTACATTTTAACGAGGAAAGGACCTGGAAATTCAATCTGCATTGTTGTTGGTGGAGCAGTTGAGGCGCTAGATGCTAGACCTGATACCGATTACGTCATAATTGTGAGGCAAAGAAGAGGATTCATCAAGCTTGCTTTGCAGACGGGGTTGGTTTTCATTCAATCTCATTTTCTTTGCCAATGAAGGAATGAATAATTACATTAAGAACCTAATTGAATAGAATAGGGTGCGTTTTCATTCAATCTCATTTTCTTTGCCAATGAAGGAATGAATAAGTAGTTTAAGAACCTAATTGAATAGAATAGGGTGGGTTTTCATTCAATCTCATTTTCTTTGCCAATGAAGGAATGAATAAGTAGTTAAGAACCTAATTGAATAGAATAGGGTGGGTTTTCATTCAATCTCATTTTCTTTGCCAATGAAGGAATGAATAAGTAGTTTAAGAACCTAATTGAATAGAATGGACCCCCTTAAATTGTAATATTGCTGAAAGCACCAACCGTCAATGAGGACATATTCACAGGCCTTTTTGTGAAAAAATATATCATGGAGGCGGCAAATTGCCCTGGTAAATTACGTTAGGAAGGTGATCGCACCTAAGAGATTATTTTTTGGTTTTACAGGTTCCTACAGTGTAGGGATATTAAGGCAGCGTTTACACGGGATCGGTTCCATTTGGAGCCGTACCCAAATGAGTGCGTTTAGGCTTTGCGTTTACACGGGACCGGCTGGAACCGTTCCAAATGGAACCGCTAGCCGTGCCCAAATGGGTCCACTTACAAAGTCGATCCCGTTTGGAACCGTTCGCAAAAAGATCTCGTGTAAACGGGTGGAACGGTTCCGGGCACGTTGGGCACGGTAAGAAAACGAGGCTCCTGAAAAGTCGTCACGAGGCTCGTTCATAATGGAGGACATTTTGTTTTTTGGCTGCAAACCATTTAGATTCGAGGACTTAAATTATGATGATGGATCCCTTCCAGACAAAACTAGTGTCCGTGTTTACGAATCGTTTCCCAATCTTTCCCTACAGATATTTTGGCCGTTTTGTAGGCCAAAGTTAAATATAGTAAAAGGGCTGTCTCTTCGTCCGACCAAGTAAAAATCTTCCCCTCCACAATCTTGCCTTTGCTTGTCTGGCTGTTTTCTGTCATTTTCTTGTAAAATATTTAAAAAGATGAGCTTGCACAAGTCGCTGTCGAAAGAGCAAGTCGATGTGAAATGTCGCCAAATAAATAATGATAGTGCCATGCCGTTTCGCAGCTTGTACGCATGCTCAATTATGAAGTAAACACTACTTACACCCTCCCAGTTTTCCCATTTGCACCTCCGTTTCAAGTCGGTAATGTTTGGTAACGATTCCGTGTAAACGCTCCCAAGTGAGAACGGTTCCAAGCAGTTCCACTCGGTTCCGTTCGGAACGGTTCCAACAGATCCCGTGTAAACGCTGCCTAAGAAAATGGGCAGGAGGAATATTTCCTAATTTTAGTCTTTAGTTCTAAGATGTTTGATTACAGCATCTTTGGGTTTTTGGTTACACCAAACTCAAACTAACACTTTGGAATGCTTGCAACATTCGAAATTCTTCTTGAAAAGACCTTTGGTTAGGAGCCTATTTATTCGATTGTGCTTCTTCTCGAAATAACTACAGCCCCTTCCCCCGCTATCTTGATAAAAATCTATTTCCCCTCGATTTCCTTTATTGTTAACTACGCTAATAAACACCGTTATGTCCAACACTGTTATCTCGAATTTTTCTCAACTCCAACAAAATTTTTTTCCTGTGAAGCAAAAAAATCCTATTCTCTTGAAAAGTATGACACCAAAATCGGTTGCATTTAACTACTGCTGTGTAGGAACTAAACTCGCCTATCCTGAGAAACGAGAAGATGATCTTTGCTAATCTACCACTCGGCCCTTAGATGTACTGCAATGGTGTCGTTTTGTCTTCACGCGAACAGCAACTACGTTGTTCGGGTCCAACATGGCTTTCAGTTTTCCCCAATTTTCATGACTACCAAGTTGATTCATGATGCCCTTTGATAAACTTTCGAGTGGTTTTAGAGATTTTAATCTTGGTTTTCAGCAGCAAACATTCTTTTTCATGGTTTTAAGCAACGTTTTTACGTATGAGGCATTTTTGTCGAAGAAAACTTCGACTCCTGTTATCTCTAAACCCCGTTCAACATAATATGTTGGCCACTTCTCATTTCCCATGAGAGTTCGATAAAGCAGCAGTCCATTATACGTGATTTTAGAAAGGGACAGTGCTAAGTAAAAGCGAGTCAAGAACTGTGCAGATTCAATCTCTATCACGGATATTTAGGGGAGGAAATACGATTTGCGATGGCGTGAAAAGCCCTGATCACTGATTTTATGTGGGCGTTGGCGAGAGCGATTGCTCTCGTAATACAAAAAGGCCTGCATACTCAGCAAGAAAAATATAGAAATTAGGCAGTGTGAACTTCCCGGCTTACTAAGAAAAAACCACCCATAAACAACCTATAATTACACTTATTTGAACCCAAAATTAGATATTTCTAATAGTTTTGGAATAAGATAGAACGAGAAAAATAGTAGTTTGCACTAGTTAGACGGAATCTGATCTGCTCCCTTCCTCAAGTGAGGTTTGATTGGCTGGCTTGGCGTTTATTTGGCACGCTCTGTGTTTTAGTGAGCACTACTTTCAGAAAATATCGCGTGGAGCCTTATTTGTGATTTACGTCCTTAAAACACATGTTTCTGGACACCTAAAGATTTGATTTTTGTATATCATCAAAATGTTTATGATCTGAGGGAGAAATTCCCTTTACCGATTCTCTCGATCAGTTGGATAAGAGCTAATTTTGCAAGAGCAGATGTCGTTGCTCAGCATGTAGCAAATTTATTACTGTGATTTCATCCTACTTTCGTCAGTTGAATTCAATGGTAATCTGAAAATAATCTAAATTCCCACCTTCTTGACGGAGAGGAAAATTGATATAAATTTATCTATCTATCAATTTCTGCTTGGTGCTTTCAAACTTATCTCCGAGTGAGGTAGAAACGCTTATCTCATCGGGAAACCAATAATTGTCATGGTTTGTCGCGGGTCTTGTTCTGTTCCTGGCATCATAACAGCTTGTCTTGATAGATCCCACTGAATCACCCTCCAAACTCTCCACAACCTTGTACTTAAAGATGCTCGACCACGTTAAATTGGGCATTGTGTCCAGAGAAGGGGGGAGCATGTGTACTTGGGGATTAAGCGTCGTGCTATTGGTTAGGGTACCGTTTTCATCAAGCGTGAGGCCCCCTGCCCCCTTAAAGCGTCACTGATCATATAAACCATTTAAAATGTTTACATTTTACGCCTCTTAGTTTCTTGTTCACTGAACGATGGGCATTGAATTAATTGTGAAAAGGTTTAACCTTTTATAGTGGTCCTATTTTGCATTTCAGAAGAATCTGATTTGCCTCTCCAAAAATGTAAATATTGAGAGTGGTCTATTTGACAAAATGAAGGATGAAAATCAAGGAATAATCTAATTAAGGTGATTTATTTGAAACCTGGACCTCTGAATTTTTACGTTATTTCTCTAGCAATGGAGCAATAGGGCCACTTTTCAATCTCAAAAACGCACCATACTAATAACACAAATGGCACCAGACTATATTTCAAATTTGAAAATTTACCATATTTGTCACAAAATTGCAGCAAGCAATATTTCAAATTGGAAACTTCCAATTCAACAAACAAATTGCAGCACCCCGCATCATATTATTCACAGGTACCATTGTAAATAAAATGTTCATGGGGTTTTTCTATGTTATTTTCAGCTCTCATCTCGTTCCGGTCTTTGCATTTGGCGAAACAAACCTATTCAACCAGATGAGTAATCCAAAGGGATCCAGGCTCAGAGAAATCCAGATGAAAATCCAGAGTTGGATCGCCTTCGCCCCAGTCCTCTTCTATGGCAGAGGAATTTTTCAATACACGTTTGGGATGTTGCCATACCGACGGCCTGTTGATGTCGTCTGTAAGTACTTCATGTAGGATATTGCACTACTGTAAGTCGTCCCGTAGGCCTCGCGTAGGACATGGTACCATACTCTTGTTGAAACATTGTCCAGTCTTATGCCAACTAGCACGTACAAGCAGAAACTCACCCATAAAGAAACATTTGGGTTATACTGCTCAGCCATGTCAATTTGGACGAAACGATTTTTCGTGCACGGTCAAAGTTGAAAAACTTTTAAAAAGGCATACAAAAAGTTTCCAGACCATACCTTATATTGCCTATATCTAATGGTGATGTTCATACACAAAACAGTCAATTCTCTTTTTCATATGCAAAAACGCTACCTCTTTTAAAGCTATGGCTGCAATTTTGAAATTCAACATAAACCAATAACTACTTCTAACACCAAACTAGACTTCAAGATGAAAACACAAATTAGTACTAGGTGTATGGAGTTGGAATTGTCTTGTTCTTTAGATCTAGTTTGTTGTAGGAAAGTGCTGATACGTAGGAGGACATAGGGCTGTTCGCTTTGAAGAAGTTTTTAAAGAGGAATTCAGTTGAGTTCACTGTCTTAATATGAAGTCAAGCACTAGGGTGTAGACTAACTGTTTTAGTAACATATGTTAGGCATTCACTGACTGATAATACTGACTTGTTATGATCGACTATTGATTCCTTTATCTTGATTTCAGTTGGAAAGCCTATCGAGGTTGAAAGAGTCGAAAGCCCTTCGAAAGAAGAAATCGATTGTTTGCAGGAGAAATACATCGGAGAATTGGCAGAATTATTTGAAGAAAACAAGGAGAAGTACCACCCAGGGGCTGCTGTTAAGCTGATTATCGAATGAAATTACCAAATAGACAGTGCTGACAATGCAAGTGTATGTCGGCTTTATAACACGTCTCCTGCAAGGTACTTACATTTATTAGAATGACACACAGGGGCTCATTCATCTCGAGTTGACGGGTTTGTTCAAATAGCTTTTATGGGGGTATGAGCAAAATCACTAATCACTGTCTAGCAGTCCAGCACTTGACTCAAATTGGAAATATCACATAAACCTGAAGATGGAAATTTTAAAAAATACCCATCAACGGGGAAAAAGTTTAGTAAAAACGCATAAAGGTATACTTTACTTATCTGAATAGACACGAGGGAACCCAAGTGTATGGTAGGTTTGAGTGGTAGGCCACATAAATGTGTTATGTGTCAGCTATACGAGCTACATAGGTCACCCCTTACTTCAATGGTTTCCGTTGCATTACTGACTCATTCCATACAACATAATGGGCAGACAATAGACTTTAATAGGGGAGATGAAGAAGGTCTTGGGAAGAACAGGGTTTGAACAATAGCAATAGCAGACCTGGCAATGACACTTTTAGCAGGTTGGCAGTCAATTGCTCTCCTCACTGCTCTTAGCTGGGCTTCCCTTTGTACAAGTGCACAATGAGGTGTGCGGTTGCCTTAAAATTCAACAAATTAGGAGAGCGATTCATCGCACACCTCCAGTGGCTGAGGAGTGCACTGAAGTGGAGCAAGGTGGTAGCCCGCTTTAAAAGGCCAGTTCTGCAATAGTATAGACCAAGCAGGTATCGAACCCACGACCATCGACCACACAGCGATTGGGGTATCGAGATTGTAACATTAGAACTACGTAAAAAAAGTAAAACCTTGAAAATCAATTGAGAAAAAACTTATCGGTAAAACTTCGATCAATTAAGATAATCCAAAACTCCAAAGAAGTAATTCCCGTCAAAACATTCTATTCCGATCATCTAACACCTTATCTTTTCAGCTCTTTGCAACCCTTTGAATTTGATATATGCATGAATTTTTAATGTGTTATTTTCTCGTAAATCTGAATTTTCCAAGAAAAAATGAAAGATAATTATTCCTAGACTAAACTTTGCTTATCCAATTAACCAATCGAGAAGAGAATCTTTTTATTAGAGCCTCCCAGTAACCAACCAAATTTGGTAATCTTACCAGATATGTCACAGAGTTTATAGGGCACAAGTTAGGGCATAAGTTTTGGCTGCTATCGTTAGTTTTGGTTGCTAATGTATCGCTAGGTAGAATATTCCCAGCATGCTTTGCGTTAGATAATAGAAAAATAGAAAAAAATGTTCTGAGAATTAAAGAATGGATGAGGAGAAGTAGGCCTAAAAACTGAATGTAATTGTATAATGTCTAATTTCACAGCAGACTCATGCTAACAGTTCTAAAGAAACTCTGAATAATGAAATTGGCAAATAGTTGAGAATTTTAATCACATCTCGTTAAACTCAATGACCCACAGAGGAACGAGAAATCGAGGATGTGTAAATATTGAACACGCTGGTTCAAATTGTATGTTTGAAATTAACACATTGATGAGGTCATGAAGCGATTACTCGTTCAGACATGTTCTTTTTATTAACAGTAATTTACATAACATTACCAGCGCATTAATTATTGATAGTATGTTATTGGAATTAATTTTGCTTTCTGATGTCCGCCATTTTTCATTTCTACCATCATCTCGCACTATTTTTAGAATTTCACTCGCAATTGCAGACTGAAATTAACACATTGATGAATATTCACCACATGATTGTAGAATAACCATCATACAAGCATAACAGACCATAACGTTAGTGCAAAATAATACACAACGATTATCCTCTTCAGTAGTGCATGATAACCACCAATTAAGCATGGAGCCAACAAAGTAGTTTAAAATCACCACCACATTAGTAGCATGAAACCACCGCAGAAGGGCAGAATCATCACTACAGTATACAAAATAATCCAAAACTAACTATCCAAAAAAGTAGTAGAATCACCACCGTACTAGCATTATAAACCTCCAAAGAAACCCGCGATACGCAAAATGATACACCTAGTATTGATTATCAACTACGGTAGTACAGAATCATCACCACACAAGCACAATCAACCACCATAGTAGTGAATTATTACCACCACACAAGCAGATTAACCGCCATAGTGGTGGATTATTACCACCAAATTAGCACGATAAACCTACAATACGCAAAAGAACCACAGTATTGATTATCAACTACAGTAGTGCAGAATCATCACCACACAAGCATAATCAACCACCATAGTAGTGAATTATTACCACCACACAAGCAGGATAAACCGCCATAGTGGTGGATTATTACCACCAAATTAGCACGATAAACCTACAATATGCAAAGGAACCACAGTATTGATTATCAACTACAGTAGTGCAGAATCATCACCACACAAGCATAATCAACCACCATAGTAGTGAATTATTACCACCGCACAAGCAGGATAAACCGCCATAGTGGTGGATTATTACCACCAAATTAGCACGATAAACCTACAATATGCAAAGGAACCACAGTATTGATTATCAACTACAGTAGTGCAGAATCATCACCACACAAGCATAATCAACCACCATAGTAGTGAATTATTACCACCACACAAGCAGGATAAACCGCCATAGTGGTGGATTATTACCACCAAATTAGCACGATAAACCTACAATACGCAAAGGAACCACAGTATTGATTATCAACTACAGTAGTGCAGAATCATCACCACACAAGCATAATCAACCACCATAGTAGTGAATTATTACCACCACACAAGCAGGATAAACCACCATAGTGGTGGATAATTACCACCAAATTAGCACGATAGACCTACAATACGCAAAGGAACCACAGTATTGATTATCAACTACAGTAGTACAGAATCATCACCACACAAGCAAATTATTACCACCACACAAGCAGGATAAACCACCATAGTGGTGGATAATTACCACCAAATTAGCACGATAGACCTACAATACGCAAAGGAACCACAGTATTGATTATCAACTACAGTAGTACAGAATCATCACCACACAAGCAAATTATTACCACCACACAAGCAGGATAAACCGCCATAGTGGTGGATTATTACCACCAAATTAGCACGATAAACCTACAATACGCAAAGGAACCACAGTATTGATTATCAACTACAGTGGTGCAGAATTACTACCACACTAGCATTATAACCCCCAGGCTACTTGGAATGATATACCACAGTATTGATAATCTACCACAGTAGTGCACAATAACAACCATACTAGCATTATAACCCCTAGGCTACTTGGAATGATACACCACAGTATTGATAATCTACCACAGTAGTGCACAATAAAAACCATACTAGCATTATAACCCCCAGGCTACTTGGAATGATACACCACAGTATTGATAATCTACCACAGTAGTGCACAATAACCACCACACTAGCATTATAACCCCCAGGCTACTTGGAATGATACACCACAGTATTGATAATCTACCACAGTAGTGTACAATAACAACCATACTAGCATTATAACCCCCAGGCTACTTGGAATGATACACCACAGTATTGATAATCTACCACAGTAGTGTACAATAACAACCATACTAGCATTATAACCCCCAGGCTACTTGGAATGATACACCACAGTATTGATAATCTACCACAGTAGTGCACAATAACAACCATACTAGCATTATAACCCCCAGGCTACTTGGAATGATACACCACAGTATTGATAATCTACCACAGTAGTGCACAATAACCACCACATTAGCTTTATAACCCCTAGGCTTCTTGGAATGATACACCACAGTATTGATAATCTACCACAGTAGTGCACAATAACAACCATACTAGCATTATAACCCCCAGGCTACTTGGAATGATACACCACAGTATTGATAATCTACCACAGTAGTGCACAATAACAACCATACTAGCATTATAACCCCCAGGCTACTTGGAATGATACACCACAGTATTGATAATCTACCACAGTAGTGCACAATAACCACCACATTAGCATTATAACCCCTAGGCTTCTTGGAATGATACACCACAGTATTGATAATCTACCACAGTAGTGTACAATAACAACCATACTAGCATTATAACCCCCAGGCTACTTGGAATGATACACCACAGTATTGATAATCTACCACAGTAGTGTACAATAACAACCATACTAGCATTATAACCCCCAGGCTACTTGGAATGATACACCACAGTATTGATAATCTACCACAGTAGTGCACAATAACCACCACACTAGCATTATAACCCCCAGGCTACTTGGAATGATACACCACAGTATTGATAATCTACCACAGTAGTGCACAATAACAACCATACTAGCATTTTAAACCACCACAGAAATCCACAATTACCACCGAATTACCACTAAAACCCTCATGGTACGCAAATTAATACACCATAGTATTGATTATCTACTACTGTACTGCACCATTACCATCACACTAGCATGAAATACCACCAAAGTAGTGCACCATTACCACCACACTAGAGTGATAAACCATAGTTGTGAATAATTACAACCAAATTAGCACGATAACCCCCAGGGTACTTAGAATGATACACCACAGTATTGATAATCTACCAAAGTAGCGCACGATTACCACCACACTAGCATGAAATACCTCCACAGTAGTGCACCATTACTACCACACTAGCGTGATAAACGATAGTTGTGAATAATTACAACCAAATTAGCACGATAACCCCCAGGGTACTTAGAATGATACACCACAGTATTGATAATCTACCACAGTAGTGCACCATTACCATCACACTAGCATCATAAACCACCACAGGAGTCCACAATTACCACCAAATTAGCACGATAACCCTCATGGTACGCAAAATAATACACCATAGTATTGATTATCCACTACTGTACTGCACCAACCCCACACTAGCATGAAATACCACTACAGTAGTGCAACATTACCACCACACTAGCATCATAAACCACCAAAGTTGTGTAAAACCACCACCACCAAAATAGCACCAAAACCCCCATGGTACGCAAAATGATACACGATAGTATTGATTATCCACTACTGTAGTGCACCATTACCACAACACTATCATGATAAACCCCCACAGTAGTGATTATCGAACACAATGATATATATATATAATGCAAAGTGAACTATAAAGTATTGCCAGGTTCACTGGCGTGATTTAATCCTACATCGAATATCTATATCAAAATTTACACGGATATGCGAAATTGTCTAGGTCCACTTCAATTCATTTGTCGAATGGGTAATAAAAAGCAAGAAGCAAACATCACTGTCATGATCCATCAGCGCTGAATACATTGATGATTGTTCTTCAAACATCACGTGACTTGTACGACTGGTATCTGCCAGTGATGCGCAGATAACCAATCAGAAGGCGAGCAGCTGCTCTCGACGCGCGGGTCAACTTGAGAATCTATTTGCGATAATAAAGAACTTCTCTCGTAATTAAAATCTTGCGAACTCGACTGGAGGAAGAGCATGTTATTCAGATGAGGATATTTGCAGTATTTACATCTTGTTGCGTTTAGAAGCTTCGGTGGAATATATCAATGGTTTGAAAATGGTGAATTTAGCAGAATTTCGTGTTAAATTTTCATGAAAATTCGAGACTTATTTTCAAGGCAGTTCTAAGAAATTTTATTGAAGAGATGAGTCAGAAGAGATGAACGTATCGACGGAGTATCAAAACGCTCACATTTATGATCACCTGATATCTGGCTACTAATATCTCCCGTCTTGAAAATTGTAAGTGATTTTTTGGAGTTATCATGTAGATAGAGGAATATAAGTCTGTAAAAAACAAGGTTGGTGCTCGCGTGTTTTAAGGTTTAAACATATTACGTAGAGTCATAATTCCTTGAGGATAAGGTGTTGTAATGTGATTAAATCCGCAACGATTTTGATAAATTTCTTTGTTCCATGAGTTTCAGATTTGCAGACAAAATATTTTCAGCCGATTCCATTCACTGTTAAAAACAAGTTTGTTGTTTTGTCTCGCTCGTTTTAAAATTACTTTGAAAATTAACTCCTGAAGAAAAGATTATTCAATATTATTAAAACTGCTGGTATATTAATATTTGTGGTGCTTTTGTCGATTCTATTTGCAAACGGGTTATAATTTAAAAAGACTAAATATATGCTCAAGAGAAGCTGTATAAATGTACACTCTTTTTTCATAAGGACAATTCTATAGAACTTGAGCGTCAAATTTTGCCAAATTTCAAGAAGATATTGAGAACAAACTGAGTTCGACCATTTTAAACATAATATTAGAACTTATATGAATAACCTCAAGACTGAGAAATGATTACAAAATAACAGATTGACAGCAGACAGATCTGTCAAGTATGTAAAGAGAGTCACAACGGATAGCAAAAATAGACTTACAAAGAATTGTCTAATTAAGACCTACAATAACTGCTAAAAGTCTTGGAACACTTGCATGATTTTTACAGTTTCCTAAATTATGCCTCATCCCCTCCCCCTTTACAATGTTGTTCATGATAACAAATATAACTTAACCCAATAACATTCAGGTAGTGTTTGGTGTAGTCTGATAAAGTTCCTTTGGAAAAGAACATTGTTTGAAGGGGGTGGGTTTGATTGGAGATAAAATGAAAGGACAAATGAAAAAAGTGCAAAGAAAAACAAGGGTGTTCCAACTACCTTTGACGGGAATCGTATTTAAGAACATTTCAGCCTGAAAATAGGGGAGTATATGAAACTGCCAGCTTCAAACCATTTTTATGGCTCTCATAAAAATAAAGAGTGTACATCAATGTTTGTGGTGCATTTGTAGATTGAAGTTTCTATTTGCAAACAGGTTGTAATTTAAAAAGACTCAAGAGATGCTGTTCAAATACAATAAATCAGCAGAAATACCGGTTAATTACTTTGTTTTCATGTTGCAGGAAATAACGATTAATTTCAGCTGAAGAGTCGATCATGAGTTTACAAGACAAAGCAACGGCCCGGGAGTTTCAAATTCAAAGAACCAAGGAGCGGAGGCAAGATGGTAGCAAGTATTTGCTACATGATAGCTGTTTCGTCAATTTATGTGACTACGATGAAAAGAAAATCGAGAGAGCGTCCTCCCCGGCCATGCCATCGACTGCGAACGATCAACATTTGTCCAAGCGTGTTACAAACAGTGCCATGGCTGTCAAGAGGAAGTCCTTAAAGACGTTATCACCCAGTAAGGAGAAGTACGCGCAGAAGGAAGCAGACGTGTCTGATGATCAAGAAACGGAAGGCCAGAAAAGGAGGAAACACGGACTTGTGCTCGGTGTCAACCCAATGGTCGATAAGTTTCTCGAGACTATTAAAATCAAAGAAAAAACGGAATGCTCTAAAAAACGTGAACCTATTGAAGAAAATACCAGAAAGCACGAGCGGAAATGAATGAATTAATAGATAAACAAATTAATAAATAGTTGATGTTGATATTCAATCACAAAGTATACTGAAACATTGCTTTGGTCAAAATGACAGATTGTTTTGTAAATAATATGATTCCAAAAGATGCAAGAAATGATTACTTTCGGATGAACAAATATTTAACGAAGAGCTTACAAAATGAATAAATATACAAATAGTAGAAGTTAACATTCATAAACATGCGGAAACATTGCTTAGGATGTACAGAAATTGCTTTGTAAATAATATGAATGCGAATGATGGAAAAAATTATTACTTTTGGATGAACACAACACTTTGCGAAGAGCTCACAAAGTGAATAAATATACAAATAGTAGCAGTTAACATCCAATCATAAAGCATGGCGAGACATTGCTTTGGATGTAAAGAAATTGCTTTAGAAATTGTTCAGTGATCATTACTTTGCGATGAACAGACATTCAAAAAGTCTTAGTCAAGATAAAGGCTTGCCTTACTAAAGTCTCTAATTATTTCCATGAAATTTTATGATTTGAAGGCAAGTGATATGAATTTCCAAAATTCCATCCTTCGATGTCGTCCATGGATAAATTCGCTCACAAATTTACACACATGCACAAAACACTCAAGGTTGCGAGCGCAAAGCATCACTGTCGGAAGAGAGTCTTGAAAACAAGCTATCACGCATGATCAATGGGGAATGCAAGATGGATCAAATGCACCATGAGAAATAAACGAAGAACTTTTCAATCAAGAACAGACAAGACACACGAACAGAAACGCATTCGGAGTTTTCTAGATAATTAGTTGAAAAACGTTTTACTTTCATGTAATTCTGAAGAAGAAATTGTCCTAAGTGACATTGTAGGATTTGATAGTCAGTCATAAAGAGAAACAGTCAAATTGCATCAAATGGAATGTTATCTTAAAGCACGAACATAAAGACGAAGAATTGTTGATTTTGATTATAATAATTCTGAAGAAATAGGGATGAATTGAGTATCTGTTTGTTGTAAATTTATGGTGAAGTGGAATAAACATTTGATTGCAAAAGAAAACTGTGAAATTGCATGTTATTCAATTTTATTTGGAAACAAAAAATGAATATATTAGTTGGATTTGGTGTCATTCTAGACATCGAACAGACATCGGTAAAGAAACATTTTGGTTCAGTAGCCAACTATCGCAATGCAGACCATAGGACAAGAGTTATGTGTAAGGTGACGGTTGGGAAAAGGTAACAAAGACATATATACAAGACACAAGGCTTCCAGATCATTCGCTCTGTTGACTACAATCAACCTGAATGTTTCAACTTGTCGACATATTGTAGAGCCATAAATCTTCGAGCATCTGTGACAGATGTTTGGGGAACAGCATTCACTAGCGAAGAAAGATGAGCTGATCAAAACTAGCTGGAGCAACCTTATCAAAAATATGGGCGTGGCCAACAGAGCATCTTTTTAAAATGGCGGCCATATTCAATCAAAACCTCACCTTTCCTATACACAAGAGCAAATTATTTCCTCCAAAGATGCTAGAATTTGTTGAAAGATGTTAGAATTTGTTGGAATGGATAACTGTCTGAAATTTGACTGGAAGCGAGAAACTCGACTTTAGTTTGTAACGACAAACCGTTGAAAGAATGCATTTATCAATCTTTTGATCTTTTGTTGTTTCTCCCATCAAGATATTTTGCATCGAAATTTCCTCCATTGAAAAGGGTTGTTCTAGAGCAGGTGGTAAGATGGAAATCCGTCAGAGACCGAGTGTATCTCTCGACCACCAATCGAGACGGTCACAAAGAAACTGCTGCACATCCTAATGAAGTAGACAGTATCTCGCAACCGCAAATTGATTGGATGAGAATAGGAATCTGCAGGATTTTAAGATTTAATGAAATGCATGAAGCCTGATGAGCTAACCGTAATTAATGTGTATTTGTGGATTATGAAAAAAACTTTTGAGTAGAATGTGGCCTACTTTTCATTGTCAAATTCAAACAAACGTTGTGCATGGTTAAGACCAGTTCAATAAAGAAGTGAAACAAAAGGCGTACAGACCATTGCCCCTGAAGACTATGAATTAATTGAAACTAACCCTGAATTCGCATGGGTCCTTTTCGAGCTACCATTTATAGGGGTGTAGCTAAAATACTTAAGCAATGATCTATAGATATGAAACTTGATAGGGATTGAACATGCTGCTGTTGACCATTTGTCAAATTCTTGCCTTACCCCTCTCTACTGTGACCTAATGAGACGTAATATTCTCTGACGTCACTTCCATATGCAGGGGATTTTGTAAGGTTTTTCTTGCTGGTGTGGAAGGCCTCAAAAAAGGACCCCAAGTATTTTTACGAGATTTACTGGAAGATTAACGTTCATTATATTTGTCCGTAAAATATAGTACACCCAGGCCCCATAAATTGCAATCTATATTTGCCAAAACTTATTGTTACCAAAAAACAACAATTATTCCGGATTATTTTTCTTTTCTGAAAAATTATGAACTAGGTAAAAAAATTAATCTTACAAGTATAGTTACTGAAAGTGGCCAATTTGACTTAGGCCACTCAGGGAAAAAGTGGCTATTTTTCTTCCACTGTTAAGACAAGCCCAGGGCCCTACTGGGCCAATTAGCCCACAAGTCAGAATTCTGAAAAATCTCCTGCCCATGTTTATCGTTATATCCTCACACTTTATTGTAGATAAAAGATTTTAAAACATACAGACAGTTTCAACAGGATAAGA